>JAUPFT010000014.1:33108637-33788637 GCA_036936625.1 Parnassius smintheus behrii | reverse complement strand
TACATTAGAATCTAAAACCTGCTGAGTAGTGGCCGAGCACTATGAACACTATGCCGGTCATCACAATATTATATAACTTTTATTCACAATATCACCTGCCTGTAGCATTTGAAATTATAACATAACTGTGAGATAGAAAGAGTGAATACGTGATTTGATAAAACAATCCAAATACCATTCTAGTCAGCTGTAAGGACTTGTTGTAGGTACATGAGCGGTTTCGTATAACTAAGTTTATGTTACTCGACAAAGTATTAGAGCACAAAGAGAAAGCAAACACGTTCCACTATCTGCAATGTTGTATTATCCGTAAGTGTATCAACTTCGTGTAAGCATGACGCTTGTGTAGGACAGCTTACGCTGACAAAAACATAATTATTATACTACTAATAAAATTATGTGCTTAGTATCTGTTAAAACATATTATAAATATGTTATCTTCTTTGTTATGTATATATATAGTACCCGGTTGACCGAGCTTTGCTCGGTATTTTTCGCTCGGTTTTTTTTTAAATTCGTGTGTTATGGAAATTATATTTGGATACAAATTACATACTAACGAAATAAGAATAATATTTTTTGATCTTAGCGACATAATAGAAAAAACTGAACTGGTTTTTGAATAAAAAATCATGAGTGAAATTAGTTTAATTTAAATTTTCGTGTTTTAAAAAATACTAAAAAGGGCTCAAAAAATAGATTTTCTCAAAAAAGAAAGGAACAAGAAAAAAAAATTTAAAAAAGTCGGTCGGTCGGTCTGGGCTCGAACCAGGGTTTTAAGATTCTGTGACCGACTGTTATACCAATTAAGCTACTTATAATCACTAACAATCTGTCAAAATTTACCTTCTTATTCTAACGATATTGTAGCAGTTTTTCATGAACATGGACAAAAAGACATTTTCTAAAAATAAATCCTAGCTAGATCGATTTATTATCCCCGAAACTCCCTGGACACTAAATTTTATGAAAATCGTTGGAGCCGTTTCCGAGATCCCGATTATTAATATATATATATATATATATATATATATATATATATATATATATATATATATATATATATATATATATGTAGGCGGCACTGTTGTCGAGATCAAGAAATCACCCGTGTAGTCGGGGTGGATCACTAGTTGCAAATAATATTAATACTCGAAGATATAATTGAGAAATTTTGAGATTTAATGTAGCTAAAATGTTTTTTACGTTACGTGGTAAAGCCATGCTGCTATTATTAATAGTATAGTTGTAGCACGAATGGGTTGGCTCGACCGGGGAAGGACCACGCTCTCACAGAATACCAACTTAAAATTGTTTCGTATGGTAATTGTAGAGAACCGGAGACCCTTTTAACCGAAAACGAGGCATTCCATCTTAGTCCTCACGGATGACAACCAATGATATTATAAATAAAAACTATTTTTCTTATACTATACAAGGCAGTGCCCTTGTACCCACTCTCTTCATCCTGTACATGAATGATATCCTGGAACAAAACTTGTCTAATTCAAATGTAATCGCTTACGCAGATGATACAACCATATTATTTCACGATACGACATGGAGTCGAGTATACAGTACCGCGGAACAAGGCCTATCTCGTATCGCCATGTCCTTCAACTTAAATCTCCTTACACTAAATAAGGAAAAGACTACATACATATGCTTTTATAAATCGAGACGAACAAGTCCTCCGACCGCTACGCCCTTGAAAATTCATTACTGCAAAAATGATTATACCAATCTGCATGGCTGCAACTGTGAACCGATAGCACAATCTAGAATAACCAAATATCTTGGAATTATCATATATGAAACCTAACGTTTGATGCTCAAATCTCTAATGTATCTTCCCGTGTGCGAAAGTTCATTTACATCATGAAAAAATTGCGAGTTTGCACTCCCGTAGATATAATACGTCAGGTATACTTTGCACTCTGCCAATCTATACTGCAGTATTGCATTTGTGTTTGGGGCCGCGCTGGGAGGACCGCATTTATGACATTGGAAAGGGCTCAACGTGCATTAATTAAAGTAATTCTAAGTAAGACATTCACATACTCTCTATATAAAGAATTTAAAGTACTACGAGTGCGACAGCTGTTCATTTACAATGTCACACTCAAAGTGCACAAAACCGTAAGAGGTCGCCCGGACTACAATGAATTAAGAATCAAAGGCACTTTTAGAATTCCCATTCCAATCGTAAAGTCAAACCTGGCCAAACGTTGCCCCACCTTCTCACATCCTTTCATCTACAACAAATTATTAAAAATAATTGACGTTAAAGACCAGCTACTTTCCTCATGTAAAACCCTATTAAAGAACATGGTGTACACTCTTACATATAATGATACTACACACACACACACACACACACACACACACACACACACACACACACGCACACGCACACGCACACGCACACGCACACGCACACGCACACGCACACGCACACACACACACACACACACACACACACACACACACACACACACACACACACACACACACAAAACCAGACCCGGACGTAATCATTCCTATTCCAACTATTGTGGAATCATCTCTTGCAGGCGCTATTATTTATTTTAAATTTATTTATGTAGTAAAACAATAATTCCTTAGTTTTTGTACTAGAAGCATTAATTTTAAAGGCCAATGACAAGCACGTAATATTAACATTATCTCGATGTAAATGAGGTCCAGTGACAAACCGTTTTGTATCGCATGCCAGAGTCCTAAGATACAAGCTGCGCTTAGTTTAGGACCCGCAGCTACCTGTGTTCTTTATAATGTTACTTATTATTGTGAAAAAATATTGTAAAATATTATACAAGAAAATCGCAAATCGCAAATACACTATCATTGGTGACAACGCATCTGCATTTTGATTTGTAATCAAGGATAGATGTATATGTTTATGGGCCACAGCAACCACTTACCATCAGGTGGACTGTGTGCTCGTTTGTCACCCTATTCTATAAAAAATACAGATTAAATATTTCTATGAGTAATTACAACTAGTAACATCACCTATTTCTACAAGTTATCTTGTTTAATAACTTGAAAACTACACATTTAAATGAAACTTAGTTTAACAGATTGTATCGCGTATAATAACTTATTTTAATTTCCCTACGTTTTGAGTATAATATCACGGGGGAGGAATCCCGCCGTGACCATAGGTGCTGTTTCATTTAAAAAGTTTTCTTGTTACTGTAAATCTGATATAATAAAAACTTATGTACCGTGTAATGACCGTGTAAGAATATTATCCACTATCCCATTTATTGGGTGTCGTTAAAAGCGACAGAGTGAAACAAACAAGGAGGTGAGCAACAGCATTTTTCTAATACAACTTACATAAGAAACTGCAGTTACCAATTAGCCTGCCAAGCGTGGCAACTATGGCTAATATCCTCCTTATATTGCACTTTATACCCTCTATATTCAGCAGTGGGTGATATGATGACTGTACTTAATAAATGAATACTATAAAGTCAAAAATGCGGGTGAGTGTGATTGCATAATACGTTCTTTACTCGACTGTCCCAGAAGGTTTACGTTTTTTAGTGTATATGAATGTGTATGCATATGAATGTTTATTTCATTTTCTATGTCTATTACATTTTATGGGATGCCGTTAGATTAGTCTTGGTTGTGGAAGTGAAATAGGATATAAAAAAGTTCTATTTTCCGAAAACTTTTTACTTTTTAAAATTCGGCCGAATTTTGAAATTATACCGTTTTACCCATTGAACTTTTCAAAATACTAATTTTATATTTTGTATTTTTATGCACAGGAGTTGAAGGAAATTTCATGTGATATAACAGCACCGGTTTGGATGTGTGACACTTAACAGTTTTACAATTCAATTTATTTTAAAACACATTTCTATAAAATTTTAATATAAAATTCACTAAAGATCTGAGCAACTCCATTAAATGATTATGAAAGTAAAGGAGCGACGGGCTGGAATGGTTGTTGGCTCCTGAAGCGATGCAAATGAGGTAAGTCAGCCGTGTAGCTCTCTTCGGATATCGCTGCTTCGCTTAAAAGTGAATACGAATCGTTAAAGCAAATGCTTTGATCTTTAAAATAAAACACATTTTTGGATATATTTCTAAACATTCACTGTATTTAATTATTGTTTGCTCTTTTCAAAAATGTTAAATATATTATATATATACATCCTTCTTTTATATTTAAGCTGTTTCTTACTTCATTGCCCTAATTTATTAAACAATGTTTAAATTATATCATTTCTTCTCGATAAATAGGATAATACAGTTATGGCTAAAGCTCTACCCATTGTATTTCTCTGCAAAACCTAAATTAGTATGAAAAGCGAGCGTATATTTCTTTCATCGATGAAACTTTAGTAAATACAACCAATTATTTCTAAACCATTTTGGCTTATTATAAAAATAAAAATAGTTATGATTTCTATTATACCTGAACTCACAAACTTATCTTATACATTATAAATAGATATACGGGGATAATCTTAATGAATATTTCGTATACAATTTTAGACTTATCGCAATTGTAGAATCTGGTCGAAATTACAAAATTGAATTAAATTCAAAATTAACTAGCAAATCACCCCGACTATACAGGGGTGCAATTTACATATGGTGTCTTTTATTAAAAAAGCACTATTTGATCAATGTAGAGCTTGTTCTTTGGTATTAAAGTCGTGGGTTCGAATCTGCTATTCGACTACTAACGTGAACCACACGTAACACAAGCAATTTAAGCTTACCACGAGTGGTTAAGGGGAATATTAGTAATGTTTATAGCATTGTTAATATTCTTTTTAAAAAAGAAAGGAAGAAAAGAAAAATTTATAGTCATTGTCGCAAAGTGCGCTTAGCAAGAATATATTATAATATTATTTACTTTATAACATTTTTTGCAACGCATTATCCCATGAGCCCACTATGGTATTCCCTCACACATAACGCGACATATGAGACATTTACATTTCTCCCCGCAAAAGAATCGAAATGCAAATGCGTTGTCACCCCTGAGGATTAAATTGGAATATCTCGTTTTCAGTAAAAAAGGTTTCCGGTTCAGCAGCATTAACCAGCCATTTTACACTGGTAATCTGTGTGAGCGTCATACCTCGTTCCAGCCGACCCACTCGTGCTGCAATCATAATATAGCTACAGCATGGCTCTACCACGTAAAAAAGTTTTATCATTACTGCCTAGAAGTTACGTGCTAAAGGACTGCCTAGAAGTGACGTGCTAATGGGCTCTACATGTAGCCCTTGTAGTTGTCCATGAGAAAATACTCAACGCTCAGATCTAAGCCCGCAACGTTGTTGGTTTGACCTTGTGATTTGTTGATCGTCAATTTTATGAGAAATTGCAGCCATTATAATTGGAAAGAATGGTGTTAATAGAATCTGGAGAATTATAACGAATTTTCCAGTTCCACATCCTGTCAGTTTTGTGCGCTCTTTTATGAATATCTTAAAAATAAGTTGTGGCATCTACCTTTATCCTATTTTGAGCAACTCTTACAAAATGCCCGTTCTCATGTCCAGACAACGAAGGAAGCCAAGGCGGCAGCGTGCGGGCAAACGGTTTCGCTGTGAGTGATATTTTTGGTTCTGAATCTGTGATATCTAAAGTATTCATTTAAATAGTGTAATGTTAAAGACAATTTTAATTTTAATTTTTACGTGGTAGAGCCAAGCTACAGCTATACTATAGTTGTAGCATGAATGGGTCGGCTTGACCGGGGCAGGCTCCACGCTCTCACAGAATACCGGCGTAAAATAGTGTTACGAGCTTGAGGTTCGTGACAATAAAAATTGCCGATTAAATTACCTAAATTAACACTTTAATTTACTTTACACAAATTAAAGTTAAAACACTAATAATTAAACACACTAATTCACTTAATTCCGCTCCGAAGCTTCGCTTGTTTCGTCAAATCAACACTGTCTCGATCGCATCTTGCGCCACCTATTTATTTAAATTAGCAAAATATCCGGAATGTTCAAGTAAACACGCGCAAGGTAACGAGAGCTCGAGTATAGATTTTCTAGAAACTTAGTTCTTCGGGTGGCGCTGTCGGTCGAAAGATCTGTGATGTCATTCTTTACACGCTTTACTCGCTCTCGTTCCTGACACTAGATGGCGCTAGTATATCGTCGATTGGAGCGCGTAACACTGCCCCCTCCTAAGACATGCTCGTCTCGAGCATTATCGGTCCCATGATAACGCGCCAAGCGATCCACATGGACGATCTTAGGAGTTCCTCTTACGCCTTTCTGTAACGGCTCCGCAATGTCAAGGGCTGTCCTATCCCGTGGTGCACCAATATTGTACAATTTCGGTGCTCCTCTACTACGTGTCTGAGGTCCCCACACGGCCGCACAACTTGTACATGTACGACACCAATCCTCGACATCGTCACGATAATGGACCCAGTAAAACTGTTCTCGGACCTTCAGTAGAGTTCGTTTAACTCCCAGATGGACTCTTGAACGACCATTATGGCACAGCTGTAGAACATTCGGCACTTTAGCTTTAGGGACAACCATTTGCAAACGACAGCTGCCTCCTCAACCATTGTCCCATTTACGGCACAGGACTCCATCCTGAAGCAGCAAGCTGTCCCATTGGGCCCAATAGCTTTTCGTGGTTGAACTCATCGCTGAGACGTCCCTCCACTTAGGCTTGGTAGCACGGGCCTTCATCCATCCCAGAATCGGCTTGATGTCCGGATCCTCTTGCTGTGCATGACGTAGGCTGTCCTTCCACCCGTTGCTGAGGTGGTCTGTCCTGAGCATCCTCACGGATACCACTTCCTTACCTTGCCTACTGCAATGGTTGCAATCTTCAGGACAAGGTCTTCTTGACAATGCATCTGCGTTGCCGTGAGATTTTCCGATGCAGTGTCTGATAGTAAAGTCGTATTCCTGCTGCTGCTGGGCGGTGCTGTTAGCCGCACTTCCTTTCTGAGACCGTTCACCTTCCCTTCCTAGGGTGTACTTAGGGCAGCTGGACAGAAGATGGCCCCTTTCCCCACAGCCATAGCACCTAGGGCTGTATCTTTTACTGTGGTCGCGAACCGTAACTGCTGTAACTTCCCTAGCGTGAGGTGAACGATGATCCTGTCACCACCAGGCAGTGCCGTTAGCTGCACTACCCTCCTGGGATCGTTCACCTTCCCTTTCTAAGGTTCGCTTAGGGCAGCTGGATCGAAGATGGCCCTTTTCCCCACAGCCATAGCACCTAGGGCTGTATCCTTTGTTGCGGTCGCGAACTGTAGCTGCTGCAACCTCCCTGACGCGATGGGAACGATGATCCTGCCGCACGGCTTCCACCTCCAGTGCATGGGCCAAGGCGTCCTTAAGCGTCTCGTGGTGCCCAAGCCTCACAGCAGCTCTGACTTCCAGGTCGCGGATGCCGTCGATGAATGTCTGCACCAGGTTCCCTTCAATCAGCGCAGGTACAGACTGGTATGCTTTTCGAACCATCTTCTCCACCTCAAGGGCCCACTGCTGCAGGTTTTCGTTGCTGCGTTGCACGCGATCTTTAAGCTGCGCGCGAAAGACGTGTTCCAGGTGAGCGTCGCCATATCTCGCCTCCAATGCCTCAAGGAGCTGCTCGTAGGTCACTTTCTTACCGAGAGCTTCCAACACGGTTAAGGCTTGGTCGCGCAGGCCTAAGGTGAGTGCAGTCATAACCTGGCTTTTATTCCAGCCGTTTGCCTCCATGACGGCCTCGAACTGGATTTTGTAGGTCGACCAGGAAGAAGTCCCGTCGAACGGTGGTACCTTGAACCCACGTAGCGAAGGTGTAGTAGCTACTGCGGGGGCTGCAATTCCATCTCCAAGTTTGAGTTCATCCAGCGTTTTCTTAACTTGGTTGATTTGGGTCTCAGCTTCCGACAGGCGGTTATCATGTTGAGCAACCTTATCCTTCACCTCCCTTATCTCCTTCCCGAAGGTAGCGTGAAGATCCTTCATGAGGAGCATTTGCTCTTCCAACCGACGGGCCTGTTCCTCTTGTCCGCTCTGCAGCTGCTCTTTCAACTGACGGACCTGTTCCTCCTGTCGGCGAACCTGTTCATCCTGTCCACCCCGCAGCTGCTGCAGCATCACCATCAGAGCACCTAAGTCAGGTGCCACAGACGTAGAAGCTGCTGACGGACCGGCTTCCGTGGCCGGCGGCTGGCCCTCAGACATTTGCGGCGTTGCACCACCAAATCTCCTCTGGTCCGTCTCCTGCTGGCGTTGACTTCGGGTACGGACACCCTCCGTTTCCTCCTTAGGTAAAATCGGCATTATTTGATCCCACTTCTGACACCAATTGTTACGAGCTTGAGGTTCGTGACAATAAAAATTGCCGATAAAATTACCTAAATTAACACTTTAATTTACTTTACACTAAAGTTAAAACACTAATAATTAAACACACTAATTCACTTAATTCCGCTCCGAAGCTTCGCTTGTTTTGTCAAATCAACACTGTCTCGATCGCATCTTGCGCCACCTATTTATTTAAATTAGCAAAATATCCGGAATGTTCAAGTAAACACGCGCAAGGTAACGAGAGCTCGAGTATAGATTTTCTAGAAACTTAGTTCTTCGGGTGGCGCTGTCGGTCGAAAGATCTGTGATGTCATTCTTTACACGCTTTACTCGCTCTCGTTCCTGACACTAGATGGCGCTAGTATATCGTCGATTGGAGCGCGTAACAATAGCAACTTAATGCTGCAGTGTTTTATATGGTGAGTGTAGAGAACCGGAGACCCGTTTTACTGGAATCGAGGCATTCCATCTTAGTCATCAGGGATAACAACGCATTTGCATTGTGATTCTTAATTGAGGATAAATGTGGATGTATATGGGTCTCGGCACCCACTTACCATCAGGTGGACTGTGTGCTCGTTTGTCACCCTATGCTATAAAAATGCTATGTTGAATGCATGAGGTTGCTAATGTATTTATCTGTATAGTTATTAACATTGAATCTAACAAAATAGCTTCGTAAATAAAATGGCATGTTCAATTAAAATTTTTAGGATAAAAATAATTTCTATAGGTCAACCTTAAGAGATAGACATCGCGGACTTTTTTCTAGGCTTTTTTTAAGAATTTCAATTTTAGTAGATATTTTTATGTATCCCTTAAAGGCGAACCAGCGTAAGCTAAGTAACTGTGAAACGTTTTTACGACTTTATTACAAAAATGGAATTTTACAAAATTTAAATAGAATGTACTGTACATACATAAATTTCTTAAAGAGTTCTCTGAATGAGAGTGAAGACCGTATTAAAATCCGTTGGCTGGAATTAAATGAATAGAGTCCTTAGATGTAAAAGCATGATGATAAGATGCAACGTTGGGACTCTAAAGAGAATAATGCTGTGTAGTCAGTGTACAGTGTAATATTAAAGTAACGTATGTAGTTTAAAATTATAAAACTACTCTTTTAGTATATTATTAATATTGTAGCATAATAATATTGTGCTACCATTTTTTTAGTATTTCGCACATTTCAATTTGTAACCAAATATGTAACCACATCCGTATTAAATACGGCTTGCATTACTAGGATAAGACATGTTTTCACACTTTATCATTTGTTCTCCAACAACAAACTTTTGACACAACATGTTCCTCTTGATATCTATCAAAGCGACTGCGAACTGCAAAAGTTATTCATTGTACTAGCAACAAAAAGGACGTAAATTTAATATCAAGCAATCTATCATACTGTTATGTGGATGGTAAAGAACTTTTTAGGAGCATTGACAAATTTTATTACTTTTAAAACCATATTAAATATTACAAGAGTCAAAGTTAATTTTATGTACAATTAATAATAAGAAAATTCTCCTTTTTAATGTCCATTCGAAAACAATAAGAGCATTTATGTCAAATTTACACGTGGTTGTAGCACGAATGGGTTTGGGTCAGCTCGACTGGAGAAGGACCACGATTTCAAAGAATAATAGCGTAAAATAGCAGCTTAATGCTGCTGTGTTTCATATGGTGAGTGTAGGGAACCGGAGACCCTTTTTACCGGAAATGAGGTATTCCATCTTAGTTCACAGGGGTGAAAACGCATCTGCACTTCGATTCTTAGTTGAGGATAAATGTAAATGTTTATGGGCCTGAGTATCTACTTACCACCAGGTGAACTGCTTGCTAGTTTATCACCATATTTTATAAAAAATATGTGCTTACGATCGTTGATATTTGTAATGATTGTTTTTTTGTAACTTAGGCTATACCTGTTCCTTTGATTGATTAGTCTGGTTGGTTCTACATAAATTTGCAGAAAAATAGGGTAAAAGGAAAGTGATAATATCCGTAAGTAGCCAACCGTTTAGACCAGAGATTATCAAACTTATTTATTTTACCGCCCCCTTTGAAAATCAATTATTTTCCAGCGGCCCCAATATTGTATACTTTCCTTAAATTTAAAAACCACAATTCCATTACTTTAATTAATTTAGTTATGGTGTGCTATATTAGAAACTAATCTATTGAGATGGATGAATTTGATGATTTTTAACTAGTTTGTTGATATCAGGTTCGATTTTACTCAAAAGCAGTCGTAAGTCGCCTTATCCAGTAACGTGCAAACGATTTATTTATTTAATACGCAGCGTTGTCGCAGCGCTAAATCCACGTTCACACAAATATGACGATGGGAATGCTTTCAAAAATCGTTGAACAATCGACCACGATCAAGCCATTTTTAGGAATTTGATTTTTATTTCCTCGCTCGTTGTCAGTTCTATAAATTCTTCTTTCAGTTTTGGTTATACTGCTATGTTGACTTCTGAAAAAGGATCTAAAACACAGTCTGGTATTTCAAATTTCAAAATGTCCTGGAATCTTTTAATGAAATCACTGTGGAGATTTTCCAAATGTTGGCAAATCTCCACAGTGATTTCATTGAAAGCAGCAGTTAGAAGGAATAGGGACCTAATTTGACTTCACAAAAATTTTATTTTTTATTGTAATATTTCGAGTTTTTTGTTTCTCCTTGTGATTTCAAATAAAGTTTTTCTTTCTTCTTTCTGATGGTGAGTGGTTGCTGAGGCCTTTAGACTCGTACATGTATCCTCGATTAGATTAGATTAGATATCTTGTCACCCGTGAAGACTAAGATGGAATGCCTCATTTACAGTGGAAAGGATCTCCAGTTCTTCAGTTTGTCACTCACCATACGAAACACAGCAGCATTTAGCTACTATTTTACGCTTGTATTCGGTGAGAGCATGGTCCGTCCCCGTTTGAGCCTACCCCTTCGTGGTACATATACTACTAATAGAACCGCAGCATGGCTCTATCACGTATATAAAGATATTTAAAGACCACGAATAAAAACGACCGCTTACACAACAAATGTTCATTTATTTATTTATAATTTTTAGATTGACGCCCTACAAAAACCTTCTCTTCTAATTTTTACAAGCACTGAATATTTGTTTAGGACTCTGTTATCCTTCGATGAAATTTTGAGTTAAAACTCAAGTCAAAAGCTTTTGGCTTACTTAAAATACCTTTCTCTTTGCCTTTTTATTTTGCTGACTTTAGCTACGATAAAAATATAAACATGAATAACAGAAACTAAAATTTTAAGTGTAGGCATCACATGTCCACCTATGTCTGTGCGTTATAAAATAACTTTCAATAAGTATTGTGTAACAATCTACAATGAATAAAAATTATTCTATTCTATTCTATTCATCACGGCACCTTTTTAGCTTAGAAGCTGCTTGAAAGGTAGATATATATATATATATATATATATATATATATATATATATATATATATATATATATATATATATATATATATATATATATATGGCCTCGGAAAAGGCTTATGACAGAGTGGACAGGAATGTGTTATGGCAAACACTGAACTCATATGGGTTGAGCGCTGGTATCAAACCAGCGCTCAACCACCACAGGCATTGAGGTCTCTTTATAGGAACTCTAGTGCTTGTGTCAGGATCAATGGGGTCTACTCGGACTGGTTAGGCATCCAAAAAGGTGTCAGACAGGGCTGTGTAGCTTCCCCTTGGCTGTTCAACCTATTTATGGACCGGTGTTTGCAAACTTTGAAAGATGAAGAATGTGGGTTAAGAATGGGCGAGTTAACTGTCAAATGCCTTTTGTATGCCGATGATCAAGTCATATTTGCGTCATCGGCGGCTGAGTTGCAAATGATGGTTACATTAATAAACTGGGAATTAAAAGAAAGGGAAATGAAAGTGAACGCAAGTAAGACGAAAGTGATGGTTTTTGAAAGAGAAGAAAGCAAAACGGTATGTGAAATAAGAATAGAAGGAGAGTTAATTGAGCAAGTGGATGAGTTTGTGTATTTGGGATGTGTATTTAGCAGGGATGGTAGATATGATAGGGATATAGAACGACGAGCAAATGCAGGGAATAGAGTGAAAGGGGCACTACCTCTATTATGAAGAACCAGAATGTGTCAAAAAAGGCACGTATGGTAATTCATAATGCTGTGTTAGTCCCTACTTTAATGTATGGTAGTGAAAGCTGGGTGTGGCAGAAGAAGCATGAAAGTAGAATGAATGCTGTGGAAATGCGGTCTTTAAGGAGTGTGCTAGGGTTGAATCTGAATGACAGTGTGAGAAATTGCGTGATAAGAGATAAATGTGGTATGCAAGATTATGTTGTGACCAGGATTAAGAAAGGAATGCTTCGGTGGTTTGGTCATGTAGAAAGAATGAATGAGGAAAGAGTGACAAAGGAAATTTATATGGCAGATGTGAACGGCCGAGTCGAAAAGGGACGCCCTAGAAAAAAGTTTATCGACCAAATTGGCGATATTTTGAAAATGGGCCACGTTAGAAGTACCCTTAACTGACGAGCATGTATGCGTAGCAATATGGATGTAAAGGAGGCGAAAGAGGTGTGTCAGGATCGTGCCAAATGAAAGTCCGTAGTCTCTGCCTAACACTCTGGGTGACAGGCGTGAGTGTTTATGTATGTATATATATATATATATATATATATATATATATATATATATATATATATATATGACATATTTTAGCATTTATACGATTAAAATAATTGTATGAGTAACTCATATAGGTCATCTCCATTTTAGAACTTAGATAAAAAATACAAATGCTTGTTAGAACATAGATGACCTTTTTTACCGTCTGGAAAAAATAGGGTGTAACATGTGAACGGAGTAGAAGCTCTCTATATGTTTACTTAATAGTTTCTGTTTTAAGAGGGCATATGATATTTGCGTCGAAAACTTCATGTTTTAGGGTTTTTTCAAGGGCGATATCGTAACGATGTGAGCAAATTATTTGCAGAAAATTACGGATTTAGTAAGATAAAATCTTTATTTAGTGCCTTGCAACGGAAAATCATAGTTTTTAATGACGGTTTTTTATAGCGAAGACAATCTCTTCATAGCATTTTACGAAAATATGAGTCAGAGCTATCTTTCAGGTGGAATACAACCACGATTATTAGCTAAAATACTTTATTTTAATCATTATTATAATAGAATATATAGTCTTTTAGTGTATAGCAAAGCTTAAATTACGAAAATAGTTTGATTTAATATTAAAAAATAATACTATAAAATCACGAAAACTGTCCACTTTAATGTCATTTTTTCCATGTATTGGGATATAAACTTATACATTTTCATTATTTTACCAAATTCCCGATTTTATATGGATACACTGTCGGAAACATTGAAGGCGCATAGCTACTGAATAAACAATAGTTCGCGCAACACAACGCAAGGAATGATACTTTATTAAATGATATTATTTAAATTAATTATTAATAACTTTTTAAGTTTATTTAATAGTAAGCAATTTATAACTAAAATATTTATCACTACAAAAGATATATTTGACGGCCCCGTGGCGGAGTGGCTTAGCAATAATTTTAACTCTAAGGGCCGCGGGTTCGATTCCCGCACGGAACAAAAATTTGTAAACCTACAAATAATTGTTCCGGGTCTGGATGTTTGTTAAAATTTATGTTCTTATGTTAACTGCCTCCACTATGTACTTAGGAAATATTCTTAGTGAGGAGATAACGTTATTATAAAAGAGAAACAAAACAGATATGAGCCATGGTAGCTCAAGGGTAAAGTGCTCGCCATAAACGCGAGCAACCCGGGTTCGATCCCCGCCGACACCAATGAAATTGTTATTTAGATAAATTATCTTACATTATGAAACAGAATAAATGTATATCGAACGAAATCTATTTTATATAATACATATTTTTCAATTCGAACTTATATTACTTACCTCTTTCCAGTTCTTGACTAACTTGGCGTTGTGAGATTCCTTAGTCTACTCAATAGAGTAAAAAAGAAAAGCCGACTTCAATTTACTAAAAGAATAAAATAATTTATACAAATTAGCTTCCGATGTCTGGGCTAGATCGGATATTAATTCTTATATACACTATGTCTTAGTTACAACCACATAAGCTGTTATGTGGAAATTATTTTATTTTCTTAGTTCCAATAGTATCAAGATGTTTCGTGCTAGATACAAAAATCTTTGGAAACAACTATTATAGTAACCATAGTAACCTTGCGCTCGCCCCACCTCGAGCAGTTACGCACACAGAGAACATTGTAGTGTGCTTCAATATTACGCCGTTCCAGAGCGATTTTGACTAGCGCAAATTTGAATATACGCTCTTAATATTTACTACTTACACTTTATGTAACATTTGTTATTTTATTTCATTTATTTCGGTTGAACACAGCTTAGTTTTTTAGTTATTGTTTGTACTAAATTGTAGGTATGTATATAATCGTTAGTGAATCCGTTGCGTTAACATCTGAACAACTAGATGGTGCTGTAGTCAATAAATAAATTATAAATTACCGAATTATTTTTAGATGGACCACTGACCTCTATATATACAAGAGATGTACCCAAATGTCTCACATTCAAAATACCTATATGTTGTTAAGTGCCAAAAAAGAAATCACTAAATCTGGACCTAATAGCCAGCTCTGTGGTAGAATCATTAGTAAATTCTATATTTACGCTATAAAAAGTGCAGTGTTTTCGAAATGAAACTCATCACGCCACCTACCGGAAAAAGCAGAACTTCAAGCTACATACATAGTTAGATTCTTAATTGTAATTTATTGGTTGCATAATGTAGTGTGTTTTTGGTGTAATAATGTAAGAAAACTATTTTTAGTCTAAAAATATCTATTTTATTAGCTTCGTTTTGAGTTTTTCGGACTTATTCTTGTACCTAAGAAAATGCCACACTGTAAATCCTTCAACTATAAAACATTCTTAAATGTATCTGCTGACTTAACGACAAAATTAATATTTTCATAAGTTTTTGAGCATGTTTGAGCTTATGAATTTTTGGCAACGAATAATCTCTGGGTTTTAGGACTAATTACATATTTTTGTTAGTTATCGTTTCTTTTATTGGCGAAACGTTACGGTTCCACGGCGCAGTAGGATTGAGATGCGGCGCTGTGGGTCCTGGGTTCGAATTACACACCGAATACGGATATTTGTATGACCTGCAATTAGTGATTCCGACTCTTTGTGTTTGATTTTGTTAATTTTATATTTTTAAGCAGGAGAGAACACACAACGGTAATAAGTTTAAGTAATAAGTTTTTGCAATAAAAAAGCGAAAACAAACTTTTTATATTAATTTTCAGGCAAAGAGATATTATTTAATACAGATTTCGAGTTAAAAGTGGAATGATTTGTGAAATAATATAAACGATATCATTTTAAGCCTGCCTGTATAGAAAAAAAAACCTGTAATTTTATTGGCATCACAGATATAACATACCAAAATTTTTACCTTATCTGTTATAAACAAACCTTTTTTTAATTTATTTATTTTATATCGTAATATACGTATTATATCGCCATTTTAACCAAATATTATATCATATTAGTTTGAAAAAATACAAGCCGTAATTTATATATTGGTTCATTTTCTCATTTATAACGTATGCATCAATTCGAATACCTCCTCATGTGTTGTTGCTTCTAGAGTGGGATTTTCAACCTTCCTTTCCAAATGTAACTGTAAAAAAAAAATTATAATTCCTGTAATTGGATAGTACAATGAATAAATTTACGTTTAGTCCTATCACCGACATTACCCATTATGCCAAAATTCAATAATAAATAAAGGATGCTGAGCTACGTAACATCCATTTAATTATCAAAAATCTTTACTTACCGTGTTACCGAGATTATCAAAGACTTTGTTAAAATTATTCTTTATCTGGTCAGCATTTAAAGTGTCGGATAATTTGCTACTAATCATCTTCGAAATGTCCTGTATTTGCTTTTTAATGCTTTCTAAAGATAATTTATTCTTTGTAGGTTCCACATCGCGTTTTACATAAGCGTGAGCCTGAAGAGTTGTAAATAAAATTTTAAGATTTTTAGATTCTTTAGAACATAGTTAATACAGAGAATGAAAACATTTTACTGGTTCAAAGTCTGACTTTATACTATAAAACTAAAGGATACACTAGGTAAATCCGACTTTGCGGCATATGACAAATGGCAAAATATTCATCTCGATTACGGTAGACACTAAATATAACAACTAAAATAAAACTAAAAACCAGAAGCACCGTCAAAAGTCATGTCATGTCAACGTCATCTGGTAACATGACTGCCAATCTGCTTGTCTAACGCCAATTCTCTTGACCGATGGAATAATGATGAAGATAGAAGAAATAGCTTATCAATCCTTCAATTGTGGCGATTATAGCCAATCCTCTCAAAGATCTTAGAGACTCTCGGTAGACTTTTATACGGAATGATGTTTTCATACATAATATTTTCGACGATAAAATATTTATAATTTTGCGTCTTTTTAATTAACACACAGGGCTTGTTAAATAAAATATATTTATACAAATTACTCACCTGTGTTAGACAGATCGCCAAAATAATTACAAGTAATTTATTCATTTTTAAAAACAAAACTTTTTAACTGTCATACACAATTAAGGACTGAAGAACGAATATCAATCGCTGCTTTAAATACTATAAGTTTATTTACTTTAATGTGATACATTTGTATTTGTATTGTTCAGTTTATTGTTAAATTTTATAATTCTAAACATCATTAATTAATTTGGTCGAAAGATATCATTTCTGACCAATTTACGTTGATACCGAAGGATAAAATTTTCATACGTAGTAGAGCCACGCTACAGCTATATTATGGTTGAAGCATGAATGGATGGGCTCGACCGTAGAAGGACCACGTTCTCACAGAATACCAGCGTAATGTGTTTCGTATGGTGAGTGTAGAGAACCGGTGATCCTTTTTACTGGAAACTAGGTATTGCAATTTGATTCGTAATCGAGGAGAGATGTAAATGTCTATGGGCCACAGCAACCACTTACCATCATGGACTGTGTGCTCGTTTTTAATCCTATAAAAAATAAAGCATAACTATTCTTTCTTTCACTATATATACATACGAGTACAAATATTTAAATGTAATTGAATTCTATGTAAGTAATATCGACATAACTTTTAACTCCTTTAACCTTTTATTAAGCTGAAGGGGGGTTATATGCATACCATTGTGACATCAATAACTATTCTTGAAATATTTGTCCGTCCATTTGTCTATAATAGGCTTATCGCCTATGCAATCAAAATTACAAACTTAATGCACAAAAAGTTGCCTTTTACCACATATTAGGCTAGGAATACAATTGTCACATTGTTTGTTAGTCCTTCACAATAATGAGACATGTAGACACTTCCTTCTCAGACCAACATAGGACATGTTACGGAAAATTTAATATGAGAAATTTATACTTTTAATTCTTAAAAGGTTACAATGATATGAAACCTTATTAATTTATATAATTAATAGTTTAATACTTTATCAGTGTATGCGGGCTATATTTTGTCTCGCTGACTAGGTATTTGATAAAATATTCGTTCCTCCGGCATTTCCTCGACATAAATGGCATGTATCGTTAACAAAAAAAAATCTTAAGCCAAATGAGCAGTTTCTTAAATGATAAGGCGCTGGTGATTTTTTATAAAATAAGTGTCACAAACGCGCATACAGTCCGTCTGATGGTAAGTGGATGATGTGGCCCATAAACATCTACATTTATCCTCGATTAGGAACCAAAATGTAGCTGCCACCACTGAGGACTACTATGATGAAATGCCTCGTTTCCAGTAAAAAGAGTCTGCGATTCTCTACACTCACCATACGAAATACAGCAGCATTGAGCCGCTATTTTACACCTGTATTCTGGGAGAGCGTGTTACTTCCCCGCTTAAGCGGACCCATTCGTGCTACAGCCATAATATAGCTAAATATAAGCATATCTCTAGTTATAATCTCTAACTACATTTTTTTATATTTTGGGCTTATTTAGCCATTTTCTTTTGATGCAATGAATGCCATAATCACAAAAACTTTCACGACTGTTACCCGAGGCGTAGGTGGAGACTACGGACTTACATATAGCACGATCTTGAAATACCTATCTTGCTTCTTTCACATACATATCTGGCATCTCATCTTCAATAAATCACCAATTTGATCCATAAACTTCCGTTTAGGTCGTCCCTTGCCGACTCTGCCACTCACTTCTGCAGCATAAATTAGCGTTGATATTCTTTTCTCATTCATTCTTTCTATGTGTCTAAACCTTTCTTAACCCTAATCATTCACTGCGTTGAATAATGATACCAATCTGAACGGAGACTAGTAGGCTAGCAATCTACGTATAATAGGATTATAGTGCAGGAGAGTGCAATCACTCTCTATTCCCTTACTTTCATATACCGATAGGACGGTAATGCGACACGACCAGAAAGAAATCAGGCGTTTTACAACTTTCAGAAGTGAAACAACTCTAACTTCCTGACTCTGGCATGCTGCTGAGAATTTCTTAACACAAAAACCCGAGAGCCCGACCCGATTTTCGAAACCAGGACCACTAAATCAGCATGATAAATACCTCGTGAGTCAATGAAACTAAGTTTTTCAAATTTTATAGCGTATGTAAACTTATTTTAAATTCCTGACGTTTAGAATACATACTTCACAGCGCTCACGTTCACTCATGGACTGAGGTATTTGACATCCCCATGTCACGGTTAACCACGGCACATCTTCATATTCATGCTTAATATTCGCGATAAAATCCGTAAAATTTGTTTCATTGAAATGTGTAGTGTTTGCGTAAATATAAGAAATCATTAAGATTTTATTTATTAAATAAGATTTTTATTTTTTGAATATTTGTGTAGTTGATTTGAATAATATTTTATTGAATACATCTTAGATTTAAACTATATTTATCTATTTAAATTATTTATCTAATTCCAATCTGAATAAATATAAATTAACGACGCGTCTAATAAATCTATTATTATGGAAAAATAAAAGAGACTATTATGATTTTAGCCTTTTATTATTTATTAACAAAACTGCGAAAAACACTTAGTATTTTAAATTACCATTATTATTTAGGCGGAGTCTTGGGCACCGTTAAAACTTCAAACTGCAAAAAAAATTAAAATTGAATGTCTCGTATAACATTTAGAACTGTAGGTAATTTGTTACATCTATTTCTTACAAACCTTTGTTCTTTGTTCGAGCTGTGGTTGTTCAGAAAATAAGCCTTGTTTAAAAATTTCATAGACCGCAAGCATGCTGGGTTCGAGCCTTGCTAGCACTAATGGAATTGTTATTCGCAAGTTTGAGTGTTGATTTACCACGTGCTCGACGATGAAGGAAAATACCGCGAGGAGACCTGCATGTGTTACAAAAGGAGAAATATTTCGAGGATATGTGAAACATGGACATAATTAGAAACTTTTTTATTAAATGTAGATTATAAATAATATAGAATTAGGAATTTATTTGTGAGGCAATGTATACAATGAAAAAAAAAGTAATGTGCTTTTACAACAAAATTCCAAAAAATGTACAACATTTTTTATACGCGGTAGAGCGATACTGCAGTTATATTAGTAGTATAGTTGTAGCACTAGTGGTTCGGCTCGATCGGGGAAGGACCATGATCTCACATAATACCAGCGTGAAAGAGGTGTTTCGTATGGTGAGTGTAGAGACCGGAGACCCTTTTTACTGGAAACGAGGCATTCCATCTTAGTCCTCACGGGTGACAACGCATCTGCATTTGATTGGTAATCGAAGATATATGCAGATGTCTATGGGCCGCAACAACTACTTACCATCAGGTGGACTGTGTGCTCGTCTGTCATCCTATGTATCCTATAAAAAAAAATTTGTCATTAAACATGATTAAAAGTTAAAGAAAATTTTACAAAAAGGGTTTTATAATATCAAAGAATAGATAAATGAAAATAACCCCTGGGAATAAAGTGATCGTCATCATGTTTGTTCTATAAATAATTTAAAAATTGTGCAAAATATTTTTCTGTTAATTGAAATATGTTAAAAAAAATGTCCCGCTGGGCTACTTGCCGGTTCTTCCCGGGACAGAGGTTTTTTCTGAACCAGTGGTAAATAAAAACACTACTTTTAATAAGTATTATGCAATAATCTATATATTGAATAAAATTATTCATTTAATTTCACTCTGTTCGGAAAAACCTCTGTCCTGGGAAGAACCAACAACACAGCGGGACTTTTAAAAAATAACAGCTTATAATTATGTACGTTACGCAATTAACAACACAAAACAAATTAGAAATAGCTTAGTAGCGGCCACTTTTCCCAGGGGTTATTATCATCCGTAAATTCTTTAATATTGTAATAACTATTTTTATACAAACCATGTGCTGGTTAAATTTTGTATATTTTCTGGGATTTTGTTGTAAAAGCGTATACAACGCCCCAGGAATAAACTACTGACTCGTTGGAGTCGAGTAACTGGTATTACTCGCTTGTATCTGTTCCTAGTATTTACGGAATAAATATCACTTATTTTTTGTAAATCCACTTTTATTTTTGTGTACGTATTTTTATAAATGTATTGAGAGACAAAATTCATTATATTAATTTCCTTAAATTTTTGTCTGTGAAGATTAGATTACCAACACGAATAGAAACATTGCTCTAGAACCCTCCCAGAAAGGGTTCAGCAATAAGACGTATGTGAACTTACTTGATTTATAATAAAAATTATGGAATATATAATTTTTAACACGAAGTAAATTTTACCTTCATTGTTTATTAGTGTACACAGATTAGCGATCTCCGGGTATATCATATCCTTCATATACAAGACTTTCACTGCTACCTACCACATGAGTGGCTCTATCAAAGACTCTAAATCTATCAGAGACAAAAGGATTTTTGACCTTTCACCTAATGTGTAATGTAATCTCTTACCCCGTTTGTCACGTATTTTTGATAAAGCTGTTTTTACTATCAGCACTAAAATAATCTAAAAAAAAGATAATAATCAGCAAAACAAAGGCGTACGAAAAGGATGTGTGTAAAAAGGCCATAGTAAGTAACTAATTATAACAAATATTAAAATATTTTTATACGTTGTTTTTACTGTGGCAATGATATAAATTCTAAAATAATTGTTGGGTACCTCCATCCTATAAAGGCTAGAGCCAAAATTTTTTTACTATTTAGGCATATGGCACGGATAATTGGTAAATCTACACGCTATACAGTGTAATGTGCTTAATAAAGCTACATATAGAAATAATAACTTAAACAATAATTTCATAGGCCATTATGTGCACACACCGCTTTAGAAATCCTATTGAGTTGATCCCCAACTACAGCAATAATTGGCTCCAATTGCTTCTCGTTGACCTCACTTGCTGCTTTAGCCAAACTTTCATCAATGCAGTTCCTAAGCTGATCAATATTCCGTTGGAATGATTCCAGTATATTGGGCTGTGAGTTTGTCGAAGATACATCTCTTCGAACAAATGCGTCGACCTATTCAAGAGGTAATATAAAAACAAATATTAATTAAACATAATTTAAATAAAACATTTTAGAAATCGAACACATCCCTACAAATCTTTTAAATCACTTTATTCATTGTTTTTTTTTCCCAAAGAAAACATTCACGTGAAGATGTTCTGCCCGTTTTACATACTTACAACAAGTCGCTGATGGAGAAACATCAAGATTCGGCACACCTAATGATAGGTCATATATATAGTTGTTACGAGGGGGTTCGAACCCTTGGTCTGCAGAACCTCAGCCAAATGTTTAGGTACTACGTTACCGATTCATCAAACAAATTAATAAACCGTAGTAATTAGATAAAATAAACTAGGAAGCATTCAATTTCAATTCAAGTAAAATTCAAATTCATATCAATCATTTACTAAAATATTTTCATTTATTTGTAAAATTGTATTAAAAAAGAAAAGACGACAAATATTTTAGAATTATTTTTCCAAATGTCACTTAATATTTTGTAAATATTTTGAAAAATTACAGAATAGGTATTTAAATTTAGTACTTTAAGTATTTTATTATTATAACATTAAAAAATCCCATCACAGCCTATAAAACTCACTGCTAAACTTAGATCTCTCCCGTAGATTCCTTTAAAGGGGGGATTTTGTGATAGTTGCCAGGCTTGGCAGGCGAGTAAGCCGCCGCATTTATTTATTATTTTAAATAATCTGGAAGATGTTGTTGTCAATCTCACAGACACATCGTGTTTGTTATATTCTTACTTCTATATTCCTACACCACACGGTATACAACAAAAAAAAATTCTCTTTTTTTAGTTTGTAATCGAAGTATTTAATTACAAAATCTAATGAATTATTATTTTAGAAACAAGAGGAAATAAAATACTAGGATACTTACTTTATTAGCCACAAGTAAAACACCTATGATTATAGTTGGTAACAACATTTTTAACTTTCAATACTAAAACGAAATATGATCTTACACTGTTACCGCACTAAAGCTACAACTATTTATGTACTGAGCTTCTGATGAATTCATAATATACAATGCAAATACGACCAAACGTTACGATACGTAAATGGAAAACAATTTGTAATAACTTCTTTAAAAATGATTTATGCGGCATTTGCGTTACTAGAGAAGGCATTGTTTGAATCGAAAATTCTCGAGAGAGAACTTAGTGAAAAAATAATAATTTTAATAAAGCTTAGAATTTTTTTTGACCATACTCGACAAAGGATGCTAAAATATTTCCGCCCGAAGTACCTTTTTCAAACAAATGTCACCCACAGTATTGCACGAGTAGCATGCCTGTTTCAAAGGAAGGAGGAAAATCCGGTAACTGATTTAAAGGAAATAAGCGCTTTTCGTTTATAATAATCTTAAATATATATATATAAAGCATATATTGGAAATAACTTATAATATTAACCTCTTAAAATATAAAGGGGGCCTGTACCCAGCTGTGGTACGAATACAGGCTGTACGCATATAAAAAAATCATTTACTTTGTTTTATACAACATCCCATTTATCGATAAGCAATACCGTTAATAATAATCAAACAGCTTCACCACTATTGATTACAAGACAGATCCAAATTCCATCAGCACAATTTTGATGCTTGATACTCTACCACTGTATGATTTTCTACTAATTTCCGGTATTTACAACCACTTTAGGTATTCTGCTGTCGATGGCGATGTTCTCGGGCCGATATGATAAAGGCCTTATAGTCCTTATATATTAAACTCTTTTTTCTAGTGACAGAAAATGCTGCTGCGTTAATTCCTACGGGGTGTCGGATATTCATGGGAACCGCCAGGTTTGCCACATGTGCGTTTGTTCTTTCTTCTGCTAAAATATGACGGTTATTCAATTACTATCTCACTTCATGATAAGTCGTGATGTAGCCGAAGAAGATATTCCACCATAACTTAGAGCGACAAAAACCTTTCTAATCTTGTAATTGGAAGGAAAAACAAACACTGGTAAATATTTTCACTAATTTGCTGTACGTACGAACTATAAAGTAAACTGATGTGTGGCATGGCAGCAATAAAGGAGTGAGGCCCACCGAGCGTCTGGTTGTCCAATGGTGTAAAGGGGAGGAAGGGATTGAGTAATTTAATTCCTGCGCACACTCTTCAAAGTTTATTCTATAGAATAGCGAAAGGGTAGCAACTTGTGCCTATGCCCGAGACTGAAAGACAAGTTTTAACCAACTCGAGTTTACCAAAACACCATTTACATTCACTTATTCCATTTAAGTTTCCATTAATACATAACATAACATTAACACTCACGCCTGTCACCTAGAGGGGTAGGCAGAGACTACAGACTTCCATTTAGCACGATCCTGACATACCTATCTCGCCTCTTCCACATCCATATACCTACGCATACATGCTCGTCGGTTAAGGGTAGGTACTCTTAATTTGGCCCATTTTTAGTATATCGCCAATTTGTTCGACAAACTTCCGCCTAGGACGTCCCTTTCCGACTCTTCCATTCACTTCTGCAACATATATTTGCTTTGTCAGTCTTTCCGCATTCATTCTTTCTACATGACCAAACCACCGAAGCATTCCTTTCTTAATCCTGGTCACCGCATCATCTTGTAAACCACACTCTTCTTTTGTCACACAGTTTCTCACCCTGTCACTCAGATTCAGTCCTAACATACTCCTTAGCGACCGCATTTCTACTGCATTTATTCTACTCTCGTGCTTCTTCTGCCACACCCAACTTTCACTACCATACGTTAAAGTAGGGACTAATACAGCACTGTGAACTGCCATACGTGCCTTTTTTAACACATTTTGACTCTTCACAATGGAGTGTAGAGCCCCATTCACTTTATTTCCTGCATTCACTCGTCGTTCAATATCCTTATCATATCTCCCATCCCTGCTGAATACACATCCCAAATATACGAACTTATGCACTTGCTCAATTAACTCTCCTTCTATTCTTATTTCACACACCGTTTTACTTTCTTCTCTTTCAAAAACCATCACTTTCATCTTACTTGCGTTCACTTTCATTCCCCTTTCTTTTAATGACCTGTTCATTAATGTAACCATCATTTGCAACTCGGCTGCCGACGACGCAAGTATGACTTGATCATCGGCGTACAAAAGGCATTTGATGGTTAACTCACCCATTCTTAAGCCGCATTCTTCAACTTTAAAATTTTCCAAACAGCTGTCCATAAATAGGTTGAACAGCCACGGGGAAGCTACACAGCCTAGTCTGACACCTTTAGGGATGCCAAACCAGTCCGAGTAGACCCCGTTGATTCTAACACAAGCACTCGAGTCTCTATACAGAGACTTTAATGCCTGTATCAAACCAGCGCTCAACCTAAATGAGTTCAGCGTTTGCCGTAACACATCCCTGTCCACTCTGTGATAAGCCTTTTCTAAGTCCATGAACGCACAAAAAACTTTTTGGTTTTTCGCCAAAAACTTCTCCACGATCATGCGCATGGAAAAGACTTGATCTGTACACCCCATTCCCTTTTTAAATCCCGCTTGCACATCCCAAATTATTTCATCAGTTTCTTTCACAACTCTTTTCACAACTCTTTAACTTTAGGTTACTGTTACGGCGTCACTAAAAGTTTTGTTTGAGTTTCGAAGAACAGATTTCATTAGACGTTTCATAAGTACCAATTTAAACAACGTCCTGTCATGTAAAGTCATGATCGACATGTGAAGTAAGTAAGACACGTGGTACAATAGATTTAAGCTTATACTAAATCTATGTGTGGTACCGACCAATCTTCAAGTTTTTTAACTTTAGCAATGAATTTAATTACTTTAGTATATCACTTTAAACAAGAAGTATAAGTCTTTTTGCGTATGTAACCATGCACGTTTATTTGAGTATGATGTTTAATATAGGTTATTTTTGTACATTATCAATTTAAAAGGTTATTATTTGAAAATTAATAAATAATCTTTAATTAATCTTGGAACATTTTAGACCTTTAATCTATAATGTCAATTAAAGTTTTGTACTGTAAATTTTTTTCACAAAAAATCACATCACACAAAATATGTAGTACACAATATAAGGGTACAAGGTGGAATTTATAGGTATTTTATAATAATAACCGACGCACGAATCTCACGACAGAAAAATAGCGAGAAAACTACCCCAAACGGACCGGATCTTATTCATATATATACGAGGGTATCAACTTTGTGGTCTCCAAACCATCTGCCCAGTGTGTTGAATATAAAAAATTCTTCCAAGTGAAGTCGGCTAACTACATCATTTTAGTAAAGTCTTTGTCCAGCAGTAGACTCAAAAAGAAGTAATGTACTGTCATTAGAGTTATGTTATAGTTTTTTTTTTTTCAATATATACGTACTCTTAAGGATGCAGAAATTCTTTTACGACATTTGTTACCACCCACGACGAGAACTGGAACTAAGTATTATTCAGCGAGTTTTCCTAGGTGCTAGGTACTTGTTTTAGGAATATCTTGACTGTATTACATGACATATAATAAAATTGTATATAACGTTAACATTTATGAATAATCTTATCAAACGTTATTGATAGTATTTGTGTTGTATTATTTAATATAATAATTCAATCTATTATTATGAATATGTAATATATTAACATTGAAGTAATATGTACTTACGTACTAGAACAGATATCTCAAACAAAAAATGTGCGCTACTCTGTGTTCGCGCGTTTGGTTTGTTTATCATAGAATAAACATAGGTAGAATGATCCGTAGGTAATAGTAGATTGTGTTGTTAAATAGGTAAATTATATCGAGAACAATATCTAAATTTTGTCATTTATTTTGTATATTATATTTGTTTATTTAATATAATATTACATAATATTATATCACAATTACATTTTAATGATATATTTATCTGAATATTTTAAAAGGTATCTATGTCAAATATAAAAAAACATACTAAATGTATGTATAGTAACCGTCGCTGTAATAGGGGATAAGCTACATTACTGTCATCCTGCATGAATTTTCGAACGATGCGACATGTATTTAAGATTGCGGCTTATTCTTGCAAACTATGATGTAAGTGCTTCGGGATTTTTAACAAAACTTATTAACATAAAACTTAAATTACAAATATATTTATTTAAATTGGAATCATAAATGCTGTAAATAATCGTTCGAAATGCTGGGCACGCGAGTTAAAAATGGACGAATTTATTCCACTTTGACTTTGAAGTGGAAACCTAAAAATAAAATAAAAGAATAATAAGCAGATTTAAACATGAAAAATTTAGCCTAATTATTTAACTTACATGTTTCTATAAAAAAATGTGTATAATAATATATTATGTCTATTCCGATGATATTCCGGACGTCAGTCCGAGCGAGATTGAATGGCTCTCCAGCACCTTAAAAACGGCAGGGCCCCAGGCGAAGATGGAATTACAGCGGAGCTTCTGAAAGCGGGTGGAACACCGGTACTTGAAGTCCTTCAGAAGCTCTTCAATTCCGTCCTCCATGGTGGCACTACTCCAGAGGCGTGGAGCAGAAGTGCGGTGGTCTTGTTCTTTAAGAAAGGCGACAACGCTGTCTTAAAGAACTACAGACCGATTTCCCTTTTGAGCCGCGTCTACGTGCTGTTTTCGAGAGTCGTTACGAATCGTCTCGCACGCAGACTCGACGACTTCCAGCCTCCCGAACAAGCCGGTTTCCGAAAAGGCTTCAGTACCATAGACCACATACATACCCTGCGGCAGATTTTACAGAAGACTGAAGAGTACAATCTGCCACTTTGCCTGGCGTATGTGGACTATGAGAAAGCCTTTGATTCCGTCGAAATTTGGGCGGTGCTACAGTCCCTTCAGCGGTGCCAAGTTGACTGTCGGTATATCGAAGTGCTTAAGTGTTTGTACAGTAGGGCTACGATGGCTATCCGAGTACAGAACCAGAGCTCGAAACCTATGCAACTGCAGAGAAGTGTAAGACAGGGTGACGTTATATCCCCGAAACTCTTCACCGCTGCATTGGAAGACGTTTTCAAGCTGCTGGACTGGAAAGGATACGGTATTGACATCAATGGCGAGTACATCACTCATCTTCGATTTGCCGACGATATAGTCCTTATGGCAGAATCGCTGGAGGACTTAAGCACTATGCTCAATGACCTCAATAGTGCCTCCCTACGGATAGGTCTTAAGATGAACATGGACAAAACAAAGATCATGTTCAATGTCCATGTCACACCTATGCCGGTAGTTGTTGGGAGCACTATGCTCGAAGTTGTTGACGAGTACGTTTACCTGGGACAAATAGTCCGACTAGGTAAGTCCAACTTCGACCAAGAGGTCAATCGACGGATTCAACTCGGCTGGGCAGCGTTCGGGAATTTACGATATATATTCTCGTCAGGTATACCTCAATCTCTAAAAACTAGATTGTACAACCAGTGCGTGTTGCCAGTGATGACTTACGGATCTGAGACGTGGTCCTTCACTGCTGGCCGTATGAGGACGCTCAAGGTCGCTCAGCGAGCTATGGAGAGGGCTATGCTCGGAGTTTCTCTGCGTGATAGACTCAGAAATGAGGATATCCGCAGTAAAACCAGAGTGACTGACATAGCCCAACGGATTAGTAAGCTGAAGTGGCAATGGGCCGGCCATATAGCTCGAAGAACCGATAACCGATGGGGAAGAAAGGTTCTTGAGTGGCAGCCTCGTACCGGTAGGCGTAGTGTAGGGCGACCCCCCACTAGATGGAGTGACGACCTGGTAAGATATGCAGGAAGTCGATGGATGCAGGTGGCTCAGGACCGTGCTTTGTTTTACTTGGGGGTGGCCTATGTTCAGCAGTGGACTTGTGAAGGGCTGTAATGATGATGATGATGAATAATATATTCGTCCTAAACTTAAGTATCCACAGAAATGTCGCATCTGAACATATTAATTTCATAATCTACATTCAATGATACGAGATGGCGTCTTAGGAATAATTTGTTTTATTATTAATTTATAATACTTTTTTATTGAACAAGTATCTTATTAAACGATGAAAAGTAATCAAAGTCCTTGGTTTTTACTGACATTTCTTGAATTATTTGTGCAATATCTAAGTACACAAGACGGCATATTTTTATCAAGAGATTTTTTTTAAAATCAACACAACACGTGACAACTCTACAAGCGCCTAGCGAGTGACTGATTAAAGTGCAGTGCATGCACCGCAGTTGAGTGGAACAGAGTAGCTGAATGCAGTGTCTCCTCTAGTACGTAGTACATAATAGCTCAATGTATATTAACTATGAATGATATTTGACATTTGTGATTGATGTGATGTGAAATTATTTTGACACATGCCCATGAGGCTGATCGCAGACTAAACTTTATTTGTATTTAATTAAGAACTTTTTGTAACCTGTGAATCACAAATAAACTATTTGATTTGAGAAAAAACAAGTACGACGAAACTCTGTATGAACAGTATTTATGCCAGAAAGCAAATTCAAAAAATCAAATTCAAGCTCTTACATAACAAGAAGATCAAGACTAAAATAAAATTAGGACACGTTTAGTAGTACAATTTATTTTCATTTATAACGAAACATTACCATAACTTGTATCAATTTTAGTACATATTTCTGCTTCTGGAATACATATAAACGTTGCCATTTCAATTTTAATACTATAAAGCGTTAAGAATGGATTCAAAATATAATGAAAGCGTATATTAATGAAATGTAAATAAATCTTTATTTTTTTTACTTGACTTTTTTTCTCCGAAAATCACACTATAGACGTACGTGGTATTTATGAATTTTTCGGTGTGGTATCACTTTCTTTTGTATTTTCCGGTACAGTAGGATAGCCAGGATCGGCAGGATCATCTGGTATTAACTCAATCACCAAATCATCTAAGCACTCCCCAATCACATCGTCGATGGCTCCTAAAGTATCAAACTGAAACATAATTTGTTATTAAGAATCATGATGTATTTTACACTACTAATAATGTGGCGGTCGTTACTTTGATCCATTACTTCGTTCCTTCTCATAGTTGAATCAACTAAAGGAAATTCCAAAATATCTCATAACCACTCAGCAGAATGCTTTATAATAATCTCCATCAGGCGTTAATATGTGAAACGTCTAATAATGTCTTATCCGCATCTCAAGCGTGGTAATTACGCTTTACTGTTCCTGTTTGAGTGATTTACTATATGATATAATTTATTTTTTATAGAATAAGAGTACGAAACGAGCACTCAGTCTGCCTGAATGTAATTTTTGTACGTGGTAGAGCCATGTTGCAGTTATAATATTATTATAGTTATAGCACGAATGGATCTGCTCGACCGCGAAGGACCACAGAATACCAGCGTAAAATAGTTGCTTGATGCTGTTGTGTTTCGTTTGGTGAATGTCGAGAACTGGAGACCCTTTTTACTGGAAAGGAGGCATTCCATCTTAGTTCTAACGGGTGACAATAGATCTGCATTTTGATTCGTAATCGAGGATAGATGCAGATGTCTATGGACCACAGCAACCACTTACCATAATGTGTCTGTGTGTTCGTGTTGGATGCTGTAGTCACATCTATTCTCCACTAAGAATCAAAATCAATATGCATTTTCACCCCTGACGACAAAGACTGAATGTCTAGCTTTCAGTAAAAAGTATCCCCGGTTCTAACACACGAAACATAGCAACATTAAGCTATCATATATATATATATATATATATATATATATATATATATATATATATATATATATATATATATATATATATATATATATATATATATATATATATATATATATATAGTACCTGGTTGACCGAGCTTTGCTCGGTATTTTTCGCTCGATTTTTTTTAATTCGTGTGTTTTGGAAATTATATTTAGATACAAATTACATACTGATGAAATATAAATAATTTTTTTGATCTTAGCGACATAACAGAAAAAACGGAACTGGTTATTCGAATAAAAATCATGAGTGCAATTATTTTAATTAAAATTTTCGTATTTTTAAATAATACTAAAAAAAGGGCACGAAAAAATAGATTTTCTCAAAAAAGAAAGGAACATGAAAAAAAAAGTTAAAAAAAGTCGGTCGGTCGGTCTGGGATCGAACCGGGGTTTTACGATTTTGTGACCGACCATTATACCAATTAAGCTATTTATAATCACTAACAATCCGTCAAAATTTACCTTCTTATTCTAACGATATTGTAGCAGTTTTTCATTGCCTAAAAACACGGACAAAAAGACATTTTCTAAAAATAAATCCTAGCTAGATCGATTTATTATCCCCGAAACTCCCTGGACATTAAATTTTATGAAAATCGTTGGAGCCGTTTCCGAGATCCCGATTATATAGATATATATATATATACAAGAATTGCTCGTTTAATAGTATAGGATATATATATATATATATATATATATATATATATATATATATATATATGATAGCGTATTAATGTGGCTTTATTTAGATTTATAATCGTCAGAGACAATTTAATTTATCAATTGTTTGATAAAATTCAAGATTATAAAAATAGCCTAGGTTACTTCTGGAATTGCATCTGTTCTTCAAGATATATTACAATATGTTTAGCCATTACGAAATTTAGCCCCGATAGTCGGACTAACAGGAATTTTGTTTAAAAATTATTATTCATGTCTTAATTTCATGCAAATAATACCCTCATCTTATGAAAAGGCGATATAACAGACAAACACTTCAATTTTATTTATATGTATATATAACAATTATAATATAACAATTATAATGCAGGTATTATAAGAAAACACGAGCGATGCCATTTATCTACGTAAATTCTGTGAGAACTAACACGTATCTGTTCCGTATGTACTTATTAACAAAACAATCAGGACTCACAGTTCAGATAACTTTGTAAGTATACAATCAAACAGGGAACTTCGTGTTTAGCATTACGTCATACGCTTAGTCAGCCACCAACAAAATCAATCTGGTGAAGTAATTTTCACACGCAAATGCTATGTTCTATCTACTTTTATCCAATTTAAATAGTGTGTAAAAACGACCTATTAATATGAATGCAAATAAATAAATAAATAAGAAATATGGTACAAAGATGTTCTTATAAAAATAATAATGATTCACATATTTCACCAATTTTGGTATATGAAAACTTATTTACTAATTAACTTATGGTTAGAATATACAAAAATTTAAGTGAAAATAAACATGTATCACTTTATAATCTTAATATTAATCGTTTAAAACACAATCAGATAAGAAACAGCATTTTACAGTCGATAGAATGTTCGGTTTTTAAACGAAATTGTGATAAATATACTGAAGTTTGTATTTTTGCGCTAATTAATTAAATAACGAAAAACTTTTATCATTTTAAACTACGAACAATTCCTTTGTAAAAAGTGCATAAAATAGTAACGCTTATCATAATATCATAAAGAACACACTGAATCGCTTTTTAAAGAAATTCCATATATGAAATTGAAAAACAATTTTTAGGTCATGATGAGAACACATCTTTCAAATTTGTTTCTAATTTTTAACTTGAACATTTCAAGCGCTCGTTATATTATACAACATACCAAGCTCGCTGACTCGCCAAAACATCTTTGACGCACGTTATTTGTTCTTTAATTATACCCGCTTTAGTGTTTTTCTCTCGAAAAATGCCGGGAATGAGGTAATATTATTATACCAAAATATTGTTTATTCCGTAATCAAAGTAATTATTGTGGCCCGTACCGGGGTTTTAAAGTAAGAAATATAGATAAATGATCAATGATCACAATACTAGGTGACTAAGCTGCGAGTTCTCGATTTAAATCTCATGATCTGATCATTTTAGTACGAGATACTTTAGCATTTTCCTGTAGTGTCAACATTGTATACGAGCAAATTATAAAGGCGTTACATAGGATAGGGTCGCAATAGCATATGCATACAGTAAATAACTGTTGAATCCACCTGTAAAGTTCTACAGCAGCATTCTTCAAATACAGTAGGCCAGACAGTAGGACAGATGCATTATGACTTCCGACCACGAGGTTGTAATGCCTTACGGTCTGTTATTAACTGGCTTCTCTGTTATTACCTACATACACTGCTACTTGGCAGAAATAGAATCAAGCCAAAAAGGATCCGATGCAGAAAAGAAGTCAGAGAGAAGGAGTGTTTTTCTAGATGGTAGAAAAATACCCAATGATTATGATAATGATGCTATTACCAAAATAAAAATAGGACACAAGTTTGCTCCGCCAACGTTACGACGTAAAAATACTCGTAACAAGTATAAAAAATAATCTTACCAAAAAGCTCAAAAATGGTAGGACTGCGTATCGTTCATAATCTATTTGCTCGTTTGTACTTCTGAGTTGCGATAGTATCGGTGAAAATTGGTAGTTCTCTTCCGAAGTAGAATTTTTCATATACACATGAAGTTTCTGAGAAGCGGAGCTATGCGCTTCACTCGCACTATTGGTTGGTAAGCCACAGCACTAAAAGTCAAATTAAATAGTGATTACGAGATGTAGTTTAAGTTTAATTGTTAAATTAATTTTATTAAAAAAATAAGATTTCACAACCGAATATAATCTGGACGTCTTCAAGGCAAGAGTGAGGTTTTGTTACACGAAGACGAAGAAGTGTGATTTATCATCTAAGAGTTCATGGCCACTTACCACCAAGTGGGATTGTGGTCAAACACTGGCTTAAAATAATATTAATTGTTTTAATTAGATTTATGTTGGTGTGAAGCTTCTAATTATCAAAACAAATACCTCAGTAAAATCCTTAGTTAAGAAAGTCGAATCCTTGATGGAAATAAAAATTTAATTTATAAAATAATCTACGATTGGGTGTGGTTACACAAAAACAATTCAATCCAAACCTGAAAATTAATATTGTAATCCAAATAATCCTTTAGGGTCAATACTTTAATACATACCGTAAAAACAAATCGATGTATGCATTTATCTCTGAATATTGATTAAAACTTCAATTTTCAATATCTCAAAAGTAGTTTTTTTTTTTGTTTAATGGACCATTTTTGTGTTACCACTAAATTATAAAACTTACACTAACTAAGTGAAATTTGGAAATATACGCCCGTAAACCTTCATTTATTGTCTATTATAAATCTAAAAAGAATTACTTACAAAACCTAGGAGAGAAAGAGAAAATACCACAATATACGAATTAAACATTTTGAAACGGTAAGACTTTTCCTGAAACAACTAAATTTTTACAATAGATACATCAGTTTAAATACATACAAAACGTCACGGTTAAGTTTATTGATTGAGGTATGTCACGTCCAGAAGGCTAATTACGAAAATCGCTGATGGAATGTAAAATCACAATTACGGCTCTATTTCGATGTCTTAGAAAATTAGTAGCCAAGAGTTGTCTTTATTTTAATTACTGATCTTTGAATTAAAGAAAAATATTTCTTATTTAAATAAAATTAGTTTTTACGGAATTTATCGAGTATATTAACTTATTTTATATTGCCGACGTTTCGAGTACTTTACGGTACCCATAGTAACTGAGGTGTTTGACGTACCAATGTCATAGTTCACCTCAATATTAAAATTATTAATTTTTGTTACAATCTACGCAGTATGAACCTATAGTATCTTGAAGTCTACGTTTTAAGTGAAGATTTAAGTTTATTTATTATATGCTCCCAAGCAGATGTTAGCACTCAGACATCTTGTCTATTGAAATTAGGATGTTTTTTTTTATTTCAATAGCCTCGCGAATTATCTTTGGAAGGAATCGGTGTTCTTTAGCGAGAATTTGTGGTCTAATCTGATGTAGTGACGGGGGCGATCCCGTGTTCAGACCGTAGACTTACCGGAGCGTGGATTCTTCACATCAGCTATGTGTGCACACAACTATAAGAATTCCAGATACTATAAGCTCTTACTGTATGTATCGGAACAAAAGTTAATAATTTTAATCGGCATGTAGTCGTGGTTTAATTACGATATTGAGACGGCGAACACCTCAATCCTCCCGTGACTATGGATGCTGTAAAGTGTTGAAAACGTCGGGAATATATAGTAAGTTAATATTCGCGATAAGATCTGTAAAAACTAGTTTTATTTAAATATGTAGCTATCTAATCTGATGTAGTGACGGGGGCGATCCCGTATTGACATACTGTAAGACTTACCGGAGCGTCGATTCTGCACATCCGCTATGTGTGCTCAAGCACACAACTGCGAGAATTCCAGGTACTATAAACTAATTAAATGCATAAAATTTACAAGTGCCATACAATATTTTTACACAACACATGTTTTCAAACTTGGTACAAAGTACTATCGCTCTGTGAGTCATAAAATGGGTCTCATATTAGAGAGCTCTATTGTAAAAAGGTGTGATTATTGCTAGCCCATTTACTCCTTAGCATTTTAGTATATGATAAAAGGAGAGAGAAATATTTCAACGGTTAAAAATAGCGCGAAATGTGTCTTACTGGTCTGCGCTCGTTTCCCGGCGGGTCCACAGTATCGGCCACAGTCGGCCCATCTTGAGATCCGGCGGGATACGAGCGTGCAACAGTCTAAGGGATGTTCATACTGTATGTATCGGAACAAAAATTAATAATTTCAGTCGGGATGAAGCCGTGGTTTAACTACGACATTGAGACATCGAACACCTCAGGCCCCCTTCCCCGTCACTATGGATGCTGTAGAGTTCTGAAAACGTTGGATATATAAAGTAAGTTAATATTCGCGATATAATACGTAAAGGCAAATTTTATTTAAATGTGTATTGTTCACGTAAATACTTATAAGAAATCAAAATATTTCTTGGATGACCTTAGATGTTAAACATAATAGCTCTTAAGACATAATTTATCCACTGCTATTTAGCGGTAGAATAGGTAACTGGGTGTTACCTACATGGACTCCCGGCAGTAAAGGAGTCCTACAGTCTACTCTTTACCCCCATGTCGTCCCGTAGGTGTTGCAAGAGGCGACAATAGGAAACAAACCAGAAGATTGGCAAGAGCGTCTTCCTCATAACAAATAAACATTATAAAAAACTGTCGCTATATAATGATTTCATATATTTACACGAACACTACACATTTAAACAATACTATTTTTGTACGGATTATATCGCGTATATTAACTTTTTCTTACGACGTTTCGAGCACTTTACAGCACCCATGGTCACGGGGGGACCATCTACGGCTATCAACCCGCTTGCCAAGCGTGGTAACTACGGCAAAGTCTTCCCTATGAAGCAATCTCTGGAAGAGGCCTATGTTCAGCAGTGGACTTTTATAGGATTTCATGGATGGACATCATATATATGACCATATGGAAGATATTTTCCTGGCCCATTTAGACCAAGCAAAAAAGTGCCGAACACTATCGCAATTTCTCATTTGCTTTGGAGATTTTATGGCATCAGTATGAACTAGTTCATTATATAATTATTTATGGAAATGGAAATGTTCCATTTTAAAACTCTGTTATAGAACGTCAATATTTGGTCATATCTTTAAGTATATAACTTCAATTCTTATTACAAATATCATTACAGCTATCACAAGTCCAAGTTTCAACATAGGTCATTATAACAATCATTCAATTACAAATACAAGCAATAATTAATGTATTCCTGCTTCGTGTTTATTGATCATTGAGTATCTCTGTGTAAATAAGACATTACTGCTTGTCTTATCTAATGCTTGTTTGTCATGAACGCTTCGTGTGCGACCGTGACCGTCATGTTGTCTTTAATGTACTGGCAGTTTAAATAAACACGTAGTAATAGTTAAATTTAGTTTATGATGTGTATTATTAACAAAGATATACGAATAATAAGTTTTATGGTTGTAGCACAAGTGGGTCGGCTCGACCGTGGAATTACCACGCTCTCACAGAATACCAGCGTAAAACAACAGCTTAATACTGATGTGTTTCGTATGGTGAGTGTACAGACCCGGGGACCCTTTTTACTGGAAACGAGGTAATCCATCTTAGTCCTTAGGGGTGAGAGGACAACTCATCTCCATCCATGGGCTACGGCACCCAGTTACCGTCTGGTGGACTGTGTGCTCGTTCGTCACCCTTATTCTATAAAAAATGTAAAGTTTTGTCATTATTCAAAAATATTTATTATCAATGAGCTTATTTCAGTCAGTCAGTCAGCAGGAAAAATTCGAACTCATGGCATTGTTTTATTCGGCATAAACTATACTACTAGGTCTAAGGCCAACCAAATAATGATTATAACTTAATTTGAGTGAAATATGACCAAACATAAATCGAGGATGTCCTTAAAATCTTTTATCATTCATATATACCTAAAGGTTTTTATTAATATTTCTAGTTATTTTTAATTGCATGTGTTTTCTTCATTTTGTAGAAATTGTTTTGTCATTTTTTTTTAAATATAAACATTTTAACGTCATTTACTGATTTTAGATATTGGACAGCCGTGCGATCCTCAATTCAGTATCCCCTCTTGATAACTGTATTAATTCACACACACAATAACGTAAACAAAACGCCTTTTGTATCCTATAATTTTAATTTATTTTATTCAACAGCTCGACTGAGCACTTTAAATCGACGCCTCGGGTTACAAAAATCATTCATGTTGGTTTTAACTTCTAATTTTCTTCTATTGAAATATAAGAAGTAATACTCATTTCAATGTCATATTCCAGAGACCCTAATGACCGCTTTTCTTTAAATATTTTACTGGTTGTGTATCAATTAATTAATCTTATATTATGAGGGATCATAGAACAATAACTTGACAATTTTTGGCAAATATAAAAAACGCCGAGTCTTTTTTTAAATAAGTAAAATAATAACGTTAATCCTAATATATTCTGAGTTATATTATGATAATAAATTCATTGTCGATGTTGGTGCCATGTGTGCGCAATCTTTGTCTTTGAGAATCATTTTTTTTTTTGCAAAAGTATGCAGGTACCTATTATAGACATGCACATAATATACGAGTATTTATATATAACTAAAGATATACAACGTACCATTAAATATATCTGTGTACATTAAAATCTAAATTTGGCTTTTATTTTATTGTTATTAAAAATACCGTGTAAATTATATATTAATAGCTGTAACTACTTGATGTCATACCTTACTAAACATCCTTATAGCTAACTGTCTTAATATAATATTATTCGAAGACGTTTAATATACTTTTTACTAGCGATCTGCTCCGGTTTCACGTGGGTGATTTCTGAATCTCGACAATACCGCTATCTACCGGATCCAAATGTACATATAAGCCAGCTAGGGACCCATTCATACACGCATAGATTTCATCAAAATCGGTTGGAAAATATCAAAGTCTGTAAAGGACATGGATAAAAACTTTTTTTGTTTTATATAGATAGACAGAAGGTGAGCCCCGGTAATCCAGCCCCTGGCTAATCCGTCCCCCCTTGTAATCCGACATGTCTTTTACATGTAGGTAGATTCGATTTACGCTACGAATCCACCACGGGAAGAGGTGTCCTTCGCGAATACGTGGACAAACAGGGTTGCAATTAGTTCGCGCAACCACGAATCTAGCTTGACGAGTATTGTCTCAGTTCAAATGTGACTGACATAATATACACTGACACATACACTGATGGTAGCGGCCTAGTAGCGTTCTTTGTTTTCTGTTTAGGTATTCAATGTGCATCACATGACATTTTTATTTTCTATTGTTTACTTTTTATATGTAATCAATCGAATTATAAGATACCCTTTTCCAAAAAGTTCCAGACTGCCAGGAGGCTGTGGCAGTACTCTATAGTCTGACAAATTCGATGATCCGACAGCGCCATGCAAAACGTTTGTCAGATTACTGCGGGTAGTTGACCCGCATCTAAATCTCTGACGGGAGATATTCTAGAATATTTTATGTCTAAAATATCTATTCATTCAGAAAGAGATAGAGACTTATAATATGGCATCTTCTGTAACTACGTCATTTCACTAAAAATCATGCAATGTATTTATCATAACTTATTCCTTAAGTGTGTAGTAAAACTTTCCCTACAACATTAATTTATTTAAGGAAAAGTTAAAAATTAAGTGGCTTTGCATTAAATTTTTGCGCAATTATTCAGAAATTTTTAACTTGACTAAATAATTTACAGCCTACATAATATATCTCACTGCTAGACACTGGCCTCCCCTCATTTCTGAGAGGGTTTTTAGGACAAGGAAATGTCGCTGCGTCAATGTGTGCAAACCTGCACGATGTTCTCCTTCACCACCTAGGCCGTGGTAAATCTAAATATAAAATTGCAATTACCAATTTTATTGGTAGCGGCGAGGGTCGAACCCGGATTGTTTGCGTACAATATTTACAGCAAGCACTTGGCTCTTTAATTACCAGGGCTACATACAATTAGTTAAACAATTTAAAAAATTACAATTGAACTGTACTATTGTTTTATTTATTGTGGTGTATTTAATCTAATGTTGTATCGAACTACAGAGTTTAAAAGAAGTTTTCTTTCTCGCACAACTTCCTTGTATCGGTCCGGAAAATTCAGAGAATTTTCCGGACCGACTTGGGGACCTTCAAGAAAAGAGTCTTGTTTAGAATTCCCCTGGTGTTGCAATTGCTCATAGGCGGCGGTAATCACTTACCATCAGGTGAGTCGTATGCTCGTTTGCCCCCTCTCCTATAAAAAAAACAGTAAATCATAACAAAACCGATTTCATATTACAATTATGTAAGCAAAAGTCACGTGATATCACAAATTGTATATGCTAACAATGGATGTGGAATAAATTCTGTTAAGATATAACGGAGGCAGGATGAAACATAAAATTCCCCCAGAATTTTATTTTAGCAAAATTGAATATTAATGTCGAGTGATGGTAGCAATCTATCGTCGCTACAAAGACATGCGTATCGACGTATCGGGATTAAATTTTCCTCAAGTTCCGCTTTAAACGTCGACGAATAAAAACGAATGTATCCAAACGTTCTAAGCTACAAACTTATATGCAAGCATACGAGTGTGTAATGTAAATGACTAATTCGCATTGTTTAAATATTATGTCAAGTTTATTAAAAATAATAATGTAAATAATTAAGTACAGCTAATGATTTCCTAAATTTATATTTACGGATTTTACAGCGCTCAATCAACTTGTTTACAGATTTCTATGTATATGTAATTTTATTCAATAAGTACAGCTTCACTAGATGGTATGACTTAACTTATGCCTAGGAGTCCGTCTATAAAGTACACTCTTACCTATTTCTACTGTTATATAGCAGGGCTTGCTTTACTGTGTTCCTGTCTAAATGGTAAAGGGTGTCGTGAAGCGACAATAAAAAACTAAAGAACCTAACTTAACTACAACGAAAACAACCAAAATAAAATAAATTATTTAAAAATTTGAAAAGTTTTACAGTTTCTTTTATAAAAAAAGGTATGAAGGTGATGATGGGTTGTAATGAAGATAGTGATTTACAATATTATTAAAAAAAATAACAAAGATAAAGATACTGCAACGAAGTGTGCACAGGCTATGTCTATGATAGGTGCACAGCTCCTGCTCTAGGTACACGTAGAATCTGGAGAAAGCACACGCAGCGTCTGGAGAAGGTACACGCAGCGCTTGGAGTAGGCACACGCAACGCCCGGAGTAAGTACACGCAGCACCCGGAGTAGGTACACGCAACGTCTGGAGTAGGCACGCAGCGTTTGAAGTTGGTCCACGCGGCGCTTGAAGTAGGCAAACACAACTTCCGGAGTAGACACACACAGCGTCCGGAATAGACACGCAGCGTCTGGAGTAGGTCCACACAACGTCTGGAGTAGGCACGCAGCGTTTGAAGTAGGTACACGCGGTGCTTGAAGTAGGCAAACACAACGCACTAGTAGGCGGAGGCGTAGGCGTGGCTAGGCGACGACTTAAGGAGCGGGCAGAGGCTTGCAGGATCCCGAGGCAGTGCGGATAAGGCCTTTAGGAGATGCTTCAAGTATCAAAGCTCAAGTCAGACCCCCCATTCGCCGATTGTTCGGCTTATTTTTCCTTTTTGACGGATCTGGCATAAGAACGGAAAATTATTTTCATTAAATTTGAAATTATTTAAATTAAAAGCAAATTCTTGTAAATGGCCAAGAAGAAAGCAGTATTTTGAAGTAAAAACATCAGGCCGGTAACGATATTTGAATAAAAATTGCCATGACAACCAGATAAACAACGATGTCAAAACATGTCAAATTTTGGTTTTAGGCTCGTAATACAGAAACGGCAAGATTTAAGTGAAAAATGAGATATTATTTATATAGGAAAAAAAAGTAGCGCAACAGCGCGCACGAAACCCGAAATTGCAGAGTTACGGACAACTAAATAAAAGACCGAAAAAGGTAGACTCCATTGACACCGATTTAAAAAGTGCTGATAGCATGAAAAATACTAAGTGAAAATGATTTGTTATTGTGTTCTTATGAATTAAAAATATTACAGGATCCTATGGAAATAAAGGTGATGCAAAATATCAAGTTTTGAGGCGAATGCAGAACATCCAAAACAGAATGGAAAAATAAGTTTAAAATAGTGTAAAATGATATGTAAGTATGTATAAGCATAACACTACATTTTCCCCCCGACCCTGGAAAATTTTTGACTCAGCAAAAATTTTGACATGTACATTCTAAAATAAACCATAAAAACACAGCTTTGCAGAAACAGACATCACCAGGCAAAATCAGATATACTATCTCTTACATTCATCATCTGCATTCAGGCAAGGGTGGAGTTCACATTCAATGACTACCACTCTAAAAGTGTGTTTTCGAAAGGACATTCAGGCTTATTTAAGGAGTTGTCATCCGCTCCTGCGTGGAAAAAAACATTTTGAAAGGACATCCAGGCTTATTTAAGGAGTTGTCATCCGCTCCTGAGTGAAGATAAAGATAAAGAAATTAATCTTAAGCAAGCTTTAGTCGCTATGACTTAAGTAAAGATTAAGAACGGCCAGAGCGGTAGGGCTCAAAGCCAGAGATCAGCAACATCACTAACGAGATGTGTCTGAAATTGATATTTATACATATATACAAACTTACATATACAAACATATATATACATATATACAAATGTAGTGTCATGCAAAACAGTATTAGCTGGTTCCTCACATCTAATCTTCACTTCGTATTGGAGTTCGGCCTTGTTAAGATATTTGTACTTAATAACCCTTTTTCATTGTTAGTATTAAGTGCAAAGTTAAGTTTAAGAAATAAAAATTTAATTAAAAATTGTACCTCTTTAAGTTATCTAGAATAAAAATATTAAAGTGATGAATGTAAGTGAAGTGTTATGTGTAGGTCTAAATATAATCCAGATAAGTTGAAAAACTAGATGAAGTTTTGTTTTAGAATTTGGAAGATTGTAACTCTTTAAGTTATCTAGAATAAAAATATTAAAGTGATGCATGTAAGTGAAGTGTTATATGTAGGTCTAAATATAATCCAGATAAGTTGAAAAACTAGATGAAGTTTTGTTTTAGAATTTGGAAGATTGTACCTCTTTAAGTTATCTAGAATAAAAATATTAAAGTTATGAATGTAAGTGAAGTGTTATATGTAGGTCTAAATATAATCCAAATAAGTTGAAAAACTAGATGAAGTTTTGTTTTAGAATTTGGAAGATTGTACCTCTTTAAGTTATCTAGAATAAAAATATTAAAGTGATGCATGTAAGTGAAGTGTTATATGTAGGTCTAAATATAATCCAGATAAGTTGAAAAACTAGATGAAGTTTTGTTTTAGAATTTGGAAGATTGTACCTCTTTAAGTTATCTAGAATAAAAATATTAAAGTGATGAATGTAAGTGAAGTGTTATATGTAGGTCTAAATATAATCCAAATAAGTTGAAAAACTAGATGAAGTTTTGTTTTAGAATTTGGAAGATTGTACCTCTTTAAGTAATCTAGAGTAAACATATTAAAGTGATGAATGTTATATGTAGGTCTAAATATAATCCAGATAAGTTGAAAAACTAGATGAAGTTTTGTTTTAGAATTTGGAAGATTGTACCTCTTTAAGTTATCTAGAATAAAAATATTAAAGCGATGAATGTAAGTGAAGTGTTATATGCAGGTCTAAATATAATCCAGATAAGTTGAAAAACTAGATGAAGTTTTGTTTTAGAATTTGTAAGATTGTACCTCTTTAAGTTATCTAAAATAAAAATATTAAAGTGATGAATGTAAGTGAAGTGTTATATGTAGGTCTAAATATAATCCAGATAAGTTGAAAAACTAGATGAAGTTTTGTTTTAGAATTTGGAAGATATGATAAGGATGAGTAAATAAAGAGTTAAGAACGAAAGAGAAAGCAATTCAATCAAAAGGAAATGGATAAGGCGTAGCTAAGGTGAAGAAAAAAGAACTTTACGTCGGGCGCCAAATTGTCGTGAAGTGACAATAAAAAACTAAAGAACCTAACTTAACTACAACGAAAACAGCCAAAATAAAATAAATTATTTAAAAATTTGAAAAGTTTTACAGTTTCTTTTATAAAAAAAGGTATGAAGGTGATGATGGGTTGTAATGAAGATAGTGATTTACAATATTATTAAAAAAAAATAACAAAGATAAAGATACTGCAACGAAGTGTGCACAGGCTATGTCTATGATAGGTGCACAGCTCCTGCTCTAGGTACACGCAGAATCTGGAGAAAGCACACGCAGCGTCTGGAGAATGTCCACGCAACGTCTGGAGTAGGCACGCAGCGTTTGAAGTAGGTACACGCGGCGCTTGAAGTAGGCAAACACAGCGCACTAGTAGGCGGAGGCGTAGGCGTGGCTAGGCGACGACTTAAGGAGCGGGCAGAGGCTTGCAGCATCCCGAGGCAGTGCGGATAAGGCCTTTAGGAGATGCTTCAAGTATCAAAGCTCAAGTCAGACCCCCCATTCGCCGATTGTTCGGCTTATTTTTCCTTTTTGACGGATCTGGCATAAGAACGGAAAATTATTCTCATTAAATTTGAAATTATTTAAATTAAAAGCAAATTCTTGTAAATGGCCAAGAAGAAAGGAGTATTTTGAAGTAAAAACATCAGGCCGGTAACGATATTTGAATAAAAATTGCCATGACAACCAGATAAACAACGATGTCAAAACATGTCAAATTTTGTTTTTAGGCTCGTAATACAGAAACGGCAAGATTTAAGTGAAAAATGAGATATTATTTATATAGGAAAAAAAAGTAGCGCAACAGCACGCACGAAACCCGAAATTGCAGAGTTACGGAGAACTAAATAAAAGACCGAAAAAGGTAGACTCCATTGACACCGATTTAAAAAGTGCTGATAGCATGAAAAATACTAAGTGAAAATGATTTGTTCTTATGAATTAAAAATATTACAGGATCCTATGGAAATAAAGGTGATGCAAAATATCAAGTTTTGAGGCGAATGCAGAACATCAAAAACAGAATGGAAAAATAAGTTTAAAATAGTGTAAAATGATATGTAAGTATGTATAAGCACAGGCCTGTTGGTCTAGTGGTTAGTGACCCTGACTGCTATGCCGGAGGTCGTGGGTTCGATTCCCACCCAGGACAAATGTTTGTGTGATGAGCACGATCATTTGTTCTGTGTCTGGGTGTAATTTATCTATAATATGTATGTATTTAAAAGTATATAAGTATGTTTATCAGTTGTCTAGTACCCATAACACAAGCTCTGCTTAGCTTGGGACTAGATGGCGTTGTGTGATTGTTGTGGAATATTATTATATTATTATTATTATAAGCATAACACTACAAGGGTCATTACAGACTGTGAGGCATTTCATCTTAATCCTCAGAGAAGACAACGTTTATAGACAAGTTAATAGGTTACAAGGGTCTATAGACTAAAGAAGCCATTTATTATTAGGTGAATTGTAAATTCGTTTGTCACTTTTTTATTAGAAAAACAACAGTACTTGTTCCCGTCTGAAGGGTATACAGCCATTATCAATACAGACTGTGAGGCATTCCATCTTAATCCTCAGAGAAGACAACGCATCTGTAACCTTCTTTGTTTCAAAATGGTTACAAGGGTCTATAGACTAAATATACTATTTATTATTAGGTGAATTGTACGTTTGTCACTTTATTTTTTATTAAAAAAATTACATTGCTTGTTCCATTCTGAAAGGTATGGATTATAATATCTCTCTGTGAGGCATTTTATTGTAGTCCTCAAGGATAACAACGCATGTGTAGCCATCTTTATTTAAAGTTGACTGTGGATTCCCGTTGATTTCTCTTACGGTGACGTGGACTATAAGTTCGTCTGCCATTTCATTTTTTTATAAAAAAGCTATGCCTGATGACTGCTCCTAGTTCTTGCTACTGGCGCCGGCATTTACAGTACTGCTGCAGCATAATGCTGAGTCGGTGGCTGCTTTTTTAAAATTAGTACTACGTGGATTTCATGTATTTGTATTGTTTTTAAAGACAAATAAAATTTCTTTATATCTAGACCTGAAAGACTGGTGCTGATATCAGATACACCCTTGGCATGGCGATTACAGCAAACCTAAAGAAAAAGACAAACAAGTTACTCATATCAGCATTTTTGAATTATTTGCTCAAAAATGTATATCGTTCTCAAGTGTCTCAATTACTTCTGTCTCGTTTACAAAAAATGAAAAATGTAAACGATGAAAAATATTATATAAAAATAATTCCAGCTAAGTTTCAATTCCAGGACTCCCGATGCCAGGGAGTTTAACCACTAGGCCTCGCTCTCGAGGGAATGAAAGTAGTTATAATCCAGTCGGTAACCCTAAAGTCAGTTAACGATGTTTTACTGCTCTTTATATGTACCAGTATATTACCGCTTTATCGTTTTATTGGACCTTTTGTCAGACATTAACTGTGAGGTACCTCCATCAAAAAGCGTGCAATAAAATACTTTGAGAATTCGCGCACGATGCTAATCGATTATCATGACGGATATGTTGTAAAACCTGTAATTCAGGTTGAATAAGACGAGTAAAATTTGTAAGAATGAACATTGTCATTTAGATTAATGAACATATACTTTATTTAGCGTTAAAAAATTATTTAAATTTATAAAGTCTTAATAAGTACTCCTTCCTTCTTATCAGCCCGTATGCAGTCCTCCAACTAACAACCTCCAACCTTCAAACAGTCTACGTCTCGTGACCAGGACGTAGACTAGTTTACATGTTGTTAGTGTAATAAGGTGATTGCAAAGTGTAAAGTTTTGCTTTAGATTTTTCCAATTCCGTTGTCAGTACATGAGTTCATGCTGTCAGCTCATGTAAAAATTACGTAAAAAAATAAACGTTACATAATAATAGAAATCTTACTCTGTTTTATGAAATCAAAGCCCTAACCCAACAGGTTCTGTATAAGTAAATATTATTTTGTTAACACTGAGTAAAGAGCAAAAATATTGTCGTGTTCAGAGCGCTCAAGAAAATTTAAAATAAAAATGGAGGTTGCAAATTCAAAGAAAATTGAAATGTTTGATAGCAGAAGACTCTTTAAACAGTGAAAGTTTAAAATAAAATTTACATTGAGAGCAATTTAATTTAAGTGTGTGTGCTTTAATGAATTCTAACCAAATAATATATTATTAACACATAACCTATTCGTTTACGTTCAGAAGTTATAAAAATTAATAAATTTACGGTATCCATTGAAAATCTGTTATTAGTTTTGGTTTAGTTAATATCTTGTATGAAAAAAACTTCAATAAAATTCTGCTATAAATAATTTTACACGCGATTTACTCTTTAATTGCCAGGGGAAATCGATGAAAAAATCTTGAACGAGTTGCATCCGACATCAATACGTTTTCCAATTATCTTAAGTCATTAACAGATGTTTCATTTCCAATCTCTTTTCGCTAGCAAGAAGGTAATATTTCTACTCGAATAAACTTATTAAATTATAGTCTTTATTAATTAACTTGTTGTTACTTAACATGTATATGTTGTTTGTATTCTATTTCCTTAGCGGAAAATATTTATTACGTACAAATTTCCGCTACTTCGATAGCTTTTCATCATCTTTATTTTCATTATTATTATCATTACAGCCCTTCACAAGTTTACTGTTTAGTATGGACCTCCCTCAAGAAATGCCATATAGCACGGCCCTAAACTACCTGCAAACATCAACTTTTCGCATATCTTACCAGGTAATCACCGTAATAGTGAGAGCCGTCTCTATACTCTACCTTTAGGCACGAGGCTGCACTCTAGGACATTTTTTTATTAAATATAAATATCAAGAACCAACAACTCATGAGGAAAAAGTCCTAGAGTGCAGCCTACTCTAGGACTTTTTCCTCATGAGTTGTTGGTTCTTGATATTTATATTTAATAAAAAAATGAATAAGCTGTGTGTTCATGACATTGAAATTAGTTTCAAGAAGTTTTTCGACATCTGTTTTTTTTTCGTTTTACACATGCACGTACTTACCTTTTATCTGTGGTAGAGCCATGCTGCAGCTATATTATGTTTGTAGCACGAGTGGGTTGGCTCGACTGGGGAAGAATCACCCTCTCACAAAATACCGGAGAAATCCATCAGCTTAATATTGCTGTGTTTCGTGTAGTAAATGTCGAGAACCCGAACCCTTTTTACTAGAAACGAGGGATACGTACGGTACGGGTACGTATCTTAGTTCCAGAGATGACAAACGCTTTTGCCTTTTAATTCTTAATAGAGGGTAGACGTAGACGTCTATGGACCATTGCATCTTCTTACCATCAGGTGGACTGTGAACTCATTTATCACCCTTATATTATAAAAAAACAACCTCTAATTTATTGAAAGCCAACAACTGCACTGTATTTATCACAGGGACACTAAACTTACTCGTTTTAATTCACTTGTGTACTGTGAAAAGCCTATGCAATTGGAAGTAGGCTCAAATATAGTGCTTAGACTTGAACTTGAACTTGGTCTTGGACTTGAAAACAAAGAGTTTGTGTTTCTGCATAAATTTTATCGACTTCTGAGATGAACTTCAACATTAAAAAGGCGGTACTTTCCCCGGTCAGAGTTCAGGGGCTAAGTCTGTCTAAAGTCTAAGTATATGCGAACAAACGGGTTAAATTTGCTCCGGAAACAGTGAATTATTAATTGTAATTTTTATTACTGTTTAACCATATAGTGGGCTCGCTAGTAAAGGAAAATATCATGAAGAAACCTACATGCCTAAGAAGTTAAAAGAACGTATTTTAGAGGACATGTGAAATCTGCCAGCACGTATTCTGGCCACGCGGACACTTTCTTCTGCTAAAATGGCTCTTCGAAATAGACGTTTATATAATGTAACTTTGCATTTTATTTTTTCAACTAAATCACTGAATCTTTATCATCATTAACCTTGTACTAGTAGTTAGTTATTATAATTTTATATTCACAATTTGTACAACAAGCTCTTAGAAAGTTCTGTACGATGTGTATCGTTGACTTGACTACTCAGAATAGTATCATTAAAAAATAACAATTTTTACAACAAACATTAATCAATTTCCACAATTTCAATAAAAAAGTTCAATATGTCAGCGGCATGTGTTCGTAGTTCGCCGAGAAACTTTTCGCGTCCTATTTCGTGTTACAAGTTAAACATATTTTTTACAAACCTTAACTAGAATATTAATTACATATTTCCCTGTGGTATGTGTGGTGTGGTACCATCTGTAATAGAAGATAATTATTTTAAAATACATAATATATTATAATAAATAAAATGACACCTGGTAGCTCAGAGGCTAAGCGCTCGTTTTAAATTTCATAGTACGCGAGTAACCCGGATTCGATCCCCGCCGGCACCAATGAAATTGTTAATTGTAGTTTGAAGTGCTGATTTACCACACGCTGTGTGGTGAAGGAAAAAACGCGCGGGATCCTGTATGCCTGTGAAATAAGAAAAAAAATATTTCGAAGACATGTGAAGATCGCCAACGCATTGGGGCAGCGCGGCACACATTTCATTACCCTTTAGGGCACCCTCTGAGAGAAGGCCTGTGTCCAGCAGTGGGACATAACTTTTAACACCACAGTTTGTTTAAAAAGCATACACTACGAGTATTTACACGTATAAGTTGTAAAACCATTGACTCTACATTGTTTAGTTATGAATCGGGATAAATATCTTTTTTGCTTCAATATGCACAGACGATGTTAAAGGACTTTACTTGTATAAGAAATAAAACTTGTTAAACATATTGATCACTATATTTTCTTAATAGTTCTATAAGTTCTATAATTAAGAAAACTAAGGTCTTTTGTAATTTAAATTAAAATAGTTAATAAGTAATAATATAATTATTATTACTTATTAACTCTTAGGCGGTAGTATTCATATTATGTCTAAGAACCCGCCTGAGAAATTAAAATATATTTCTATTATTCTATTTCTCCAGCCTAATCTTAGCCTTTGCACTAATGTGTTCCAGTCTGGGATATTAGGAAGTTTGTATAATAGACCATGAAGCATTTCATTTCAGTCTTTAGAATTGACAATGCATCAGTAGTCTTATTTGTTTAAATTTAACTGCATGTGTCCATGAACCACATTATTCACTTAATATCGTGTAGACTGTAACTACGAAATAAATCACATCAATTCAGTTGTATAAAAAGTCTAGGTTTAAATAGTTTCATCTTCGGATCGGTCGTATTTAATTTAATGAAAACAGTTAAATTTTATACGAACTATAATGAGTTCGCTTAGTAACAAATAATTTTGGTAAAGTTAGGAAACCTATCTTAAAACTATGACTCTAAATTTAACAAATAGGCACACCACGCGAGCGTATGAGCTCTGCCGACACAGTATAGTGTATTATAATAAGGACTAATCCTGGAAGCTTGCATGCTGGCACATTCTTGAAAAGATCCTTTCTTCGGAGTACATATAAATGATTAAAAAATATATCATTCGTTGTATTAAAGATTAACCTATATGAATGTATTTACTTGGGATGTGTTATGTACTTGTGATGGGCTGTAATGAAGATAATTCATGTCATATTTTCATCACATATTTCTTATAAGGAAATATTAAACCTTATGGAGTAGGTTTGATATTTCCTTATAAGAACCCTCTCAAAAGTCGGAAGCATCCAATTGTGATATGTATTAGGCTGTAGCTTTACATTTTACTTTTAAAATACACTAAGTTTCTACAAAATTTAAACAGACAGTAGAAAACTAATAAAATTAAACATTTTTTAAATTGGAAACAAAGTGATTTTTTTTTTTTTTATAGAAGAGGGGGCAAACGAGCATGCGGCTCACCTGATGTTAAGTGACTACCGCCGCCCATGATCAACCGCAACACCAGGAGAATTGCGGGTGCGTTGCCGGCCCTTTAGAAAGGAGTAAGCTCTTTTCTTGAAGGTCCCCAGGTGATTTGAAAATCATTGACACAATCACCAATTCGCACCCGTACTAAAGTTTTTCTGTTTGGATACGACTATTATCGATTTTTTTTTATTCTACATATTATGTATATGTCTTATTTCAACTTAGGTTATAAATTTATGAAGTACAAATATTAAAAATACGTATTATAATGATTTCTTATGTTTACGTGAAAACAACACATTTCATTGAAACTAGATTCTACGGATTATATCCCGTATATAAATTTATTTTATATTCCCGATATTTCGAGCACTTTATAGCACCCATGGTCACGGTGGGGACTGAGGTGTTCAACGTCCTACTGTCATAGCTAACCACGGCTACCTCCAGATTGAAATTATAAATTTTTGTTACGATCAATACAGTATTAAAATTATATGTAGTATCTTGAAGTATTGCAGTTTTGTGCTTGGATTTAATTTTATTAATTATAGGATTCCAAGCAGATGGTAGCACCCAGCCATCTTCGCTATTAAAATTAGGATGGTTTTTGATTTCAATAGCCTCGCGAATCAGTGTTCTTTAGCAAGGATTTGTGGTCTATCAATTCTGATTTAGTGACGGGGGATCTTGTACATGTTCACTGACTGCAGACTTCTCGGATCGTTGATTCTTCGCATCAGCTATATATTCTTTAACAGGGGTTTTTATTGATTGTTTTGTTTGCCTATGTAAGAGAGACTTCATTCACAATCAAGCTCTTACACTCCTGCATCTTGCAGAGGGACATTAGACTTGACTTATGCTAAAAAGTCACTTATCTTCTTCGGTGATTTCAAAACGTAGTTTTTTTTTTACCTGACTCGTTAATTAATTTTTTTTCGTCAACTTAATTTTGTTTTTAAAAAGTTTTCTACCAAGTCATATGCATTATTTTAATTTAGCATTCACCAAAGTACACATTCAGGTCACTTTATCAAGTCAAAAATCAAAATCAAAATCAATCATTTATTTGCAATCTAAGTGTACATAATTGGTATTAAATTAAAAATGTGCTTACAACTTAGACGCCCTTTTCAGGCACTGCAAATTTGACAAGGGCACTGCTTATATACTATTAACATACATAAAATAAAATAAAATTAAAAGCTATAAAAAGATATAAAAATATATAATAGTGTTATTTTTTATCCAAATACTCTTCTACTGAGTAGATGGGGTTTTGTTTTAAATATTTAACGAGTATTGATTTAAATTTGGTTAATTCCCATATATTTTTTATTTCCTGTGGTAATTTATTATATACTTTTATTTCCATATAGTAGGAGCTTGTATTCAACATTTTTGTTCGCGACTGTGGTAGGTATAATTTATTTTTGTTACGTGTATTTAAGTTATGCGTATCTTTAATTTTCTTAAAACTATTATTATTTTTGTGGACAAACAGGCATAGATCATAAATGTACATACAGGGTAAGGTAAGAATATTTAGTTGTTTGAAATACGGTCTACAGCTAGTAGTTTTATCTATCTGGGCTAGTATTCTAACGCATTTTTTCTGGGTAATAAAAAAGCTGCTGCACATCGACGCTACTTCCCCACAACATAACTCCGTACTTAAGCCACGAATGAGCATAGGCATAGTAAGCTGACAATGCCGTGGCTGTATCAGTGGTGTATTTAATTCGAAATAAAGCATACGTAAATTTTGAAATTTTAGACTTTATATAATTTATGTGCGTCTGGAGGTAAGGTCTTATCATAACCAATAAAACGAGGCCAAACTCGGCACACCCAGTTCTACACTTCGAGGAGTTCTAGTAGCATTCACGGAAGTCCACCTTTAGGTCATTTTATCAAGTCCGAAGATAAGGGTTATCATAACTAACAAAACGAAGCCGAACTCGGGACACCTAGTTCTACTCTTCGAGGAGTTCCAGCAGCTTTCAACGAAATACACCTTCAGGTTACTCTAAGAAGTCGGGAGATAAGATCTCATTATAACTAACAAAACGAAAGCAAATTCGGCACACCTAGTTTCTAATTTTCGAGGACTTCAGGTAGCATTCACTGAAATACACATTCAGGTCACTCTATCAAGTCCGAAGAAAGGTCTTATCATAACTAACTAAACGAGGCCGAACTTGGCACACCTAGTTCAACTCTTCGATAAGTTCCAGTAGCATTCAACGAAGTACACTTTCAGGTCACTCCATCAAGTCCAGACGCAGAAGCTGATTAAATGTCGACAGCGCTCTAGGCTAGCCTATCACCTCATCGATGGCCCTCTAGCGGCCATGTTATATCTAAAATTAAAACTACTTATTTTGCAAATAAACTATATAGGACTTTATAATAAAATTTAATAATTGCAAAATAATTAGTATGCGAGTACCCTTAACAGGTGGTCATAAATGAAACATGTGATGATAGAGCAAGAATGATTTAGGAGTAATCAAATACGGCGGCTTTTTTTCGTTTAAAAACTAAAACGCGCGCCCCTTTTTAACCTTAGGCCCCTAATCACGTGCCTAGTTATTTGCCTTTAGGATAATCCGCCATTTTCCGGAGGTAAGATCTCATCATAACTAACAAAACGAGCTCAAATTCACCTATTACTATTACTCTTAGAGTTCATCACGTCGTCACGAGCTGCTGTAAGCAAACGATAGAGAATTCCCCACTCACGACGGCAGTCGAGCCCGGAGTGAGTCAAAGACTTAAAGAGTATTAAGTATTATAATAATTAAGTAAAATATAGATTACATTGCTACTCATAACACCAAAATTTCGTAATTTCTCAGCCGAAAAAAAAACTATAACTAAACAAAATTAAACTACCATTTACATTACATTGCTTCCCACATGATAGAGGAAGAGATTAAAAAATAGATTGAGTTGAACAATTAATATTTTCAAAAGTTGTCGTGTTTACATCTCCATGCGGACTTAATAAACCTACACCATAAGCCACCAAAACCACTTTTTAATGTGAAAATAGCAATTAACCGATTTGTGAAAATAGCAATTAATCGATTTAAAAAAAATAGTAGCTCCACAGTCAATTATCTTTCTGGAAATGTGCTTTTTATATCATTTATATGTTCAATATGATTGTTAGATACGATTTTATGCGTCAAATTGTTGAATTATTGATTTTAAGGCGCTAGTAGTAGAACTTAACTAAGCGCATTGCACTTAAGACATGCAATACAAGAACTTTTGTCGGATATAAGCACTTATAAATAGATTGAAAACGACTCAACAAAGAACACAGTTAAAACAACTAGTAATCTCATAAAGAAACAATCCGAAAAATTAAATCTGGACTTAAAATCGATAATACTTACATGTGCCAAACCACCGAAGTTGTATTATTTAAAGACTGCATCGCAATTGTAACTAGAAGGCTTGAAGAAAACAACATGCCCGTAGAAAATGCAGTATTACTCAGACACTACCTTATGTCTGGCTACCTATTGTGGAAGGACAAGTTCTACAAGCAAGTACACGGTGTGGCGATGAGCTCAACTGTATCTCCCATTTTTGCCGACATAATCATCTCTTCCTCTTACGTCTACGTCTCTCTTACATAGGACAAAGAAAACGAGCAATAAAAACCCGCGTCAAAAAACACATAGCTGATGTTAAGCATCGTCCCTCTGCAAGATGGAGGAGTGTACAAGCTTGATTGTGAATGCGGTCGCTCTAACATAGGACAAACAAAACCATCAATAAAAACCCGCATCAAAGAACACATAGCAGATGTGAAGAATCGACGGTCTGGGAAGTCTGCAGTCTGTGAACACGTACAAGATCGCCCCCGTCACTACAACAGATTTGATCGACCACAAATCCTCGCTAAAGAACACCGATTCCTTCCAATGATGATTCGCGACGCTATTGAAATCAAAAAACATTCTAATTTTAATAGTGAACATGGCTTCGTGCTACCATCCTCTTGGGATCCCATATTAACCCCTCAAACCCAATAAAAATCCAATGCAGTCGCATGCGCCCGGCAAATCCCGAGCGGTCGCCAATCGCGTGCCAAACTTCTTCATAGAAAAGTAGTCTTTAAATATAGGTTTTAATGGTTTAAAGTGCTGTGGTTGTGCGCGGTTGAACGCTAGGATTTTGACGGAATAGCGCCGCTTTCTGATTCTACCACTTGGGGAATGAAGAGATAATAAAATTAAATCCCAACTCAAGCACACAATATAAATCGGAGCAAAAATTAACAATTTGAATTTGGAGATAACGGTGCTTAACTACGATACTGGGACGTTGCATACCTCAGTACACCCCGTGAACATGGGTGCTTGTAGAGTGCTTGAAACGTCGGTAATATAAAATAAGTTAAATAAAATAAGTCAGTAATATAAATAAAATAAGTTAGTATACGCGATACAATCCGTAAAAACTAGTTTCATTTAAATACGTATTATTCACATATATATCCACAACAAAATAAAGATACAATAATTTTAAATGTTAAGGACTGAAAATAACTATGATACGTTAAATTTTAATGGAAATGAAATTAATGCAATCTAGGCTACTCGTACTTCTCAAATCTCCAGTTATTATTTATGATCGCGCAACCTTATTATCCTGTTAGCTGTACACAGAACTGCTAAGTGGAAAACTTTTCAGTATTTTCCAACTGATAGAAGTTTCCTTATTAAATTTGGCTAAAGTTTTCTTTATTATGTTCCCTAGACAAATCCGTTGTAGAGACACACAACAAAAATTAATGTAATGAAATATAGTTAATAGTAGATATAAAATAGAAAACATAATATATTGTTTTTAAGTACCGGACTTGGTCATTTTAATAAAATATGTGCAACTATTACTTCAGATGTTCAGTTACAATAAAATAAATAGGAATTGGTAGAGCTTTTCTTTCTTCTGAGAGTCCGCTTATATATGAATCTCTCTCTCTCTCTCTCTCTCTCTCTCTCTCTCTCTCTCTCTCTCTGACTCCATGCAGGATTTTTTTCACTGTTATGTCTGATAGGAAAAATTATTAATTTTGAGAAGTTCTTCGGATCTGACTGATTATTCACTTACCATCGTGTGGATTTTGTATTACCTCTAATAAACTTACACGTTACTTGTTCTAAATTATGTTAATATAATTATGAAAATTGTAATTAAAAAATGATGAATTCAATTTTTTAAATCTTGTAACCAGCAATATATTACCGAAAACTGATGAGGTCACCATTACTTGTTTTATTATTGGGTATGTTTTCCAATCAATATTTATTTTTGATATTGTTTAAGCAATATTTTTTTTTTCTTATTAAAATGAACGTGTTATTGTTGATATCCGCCGGCACCAATCAAATTTTTAATTGCCATTGGTTAAAAATGACATCGTGAGGAAACTTGTGAAACCAGACTTATGTGAAATCCATGAACACGCACTAAAGCGGAAACTCTCCATAAAAACGTCTAAGAAATGAGAAGCGACCTGAGAGAATGTAACTTCAAATAGTTTTAAAATAGTACATAGAAAACAATTAATTAAGTCGTTTAAAATATATTTGACACAAAAAGGAATTTGAAACAAAATCAAAGATCAAACGCCCCAAACTTACACAAAGCGTAATTAGCCCAAACCAATAAAAAGTTATTTTCTCGTTTCCCGAGCTTTGGGTAAAAACGTCTGTACTATATTTGTAGGTTATCTTGACAAAAACTCGCTCAGAGTACCATAGAGTAATTGAAATTTGTTTAATGCATATTGATACATTCATCACACCTATCGAAAGGCTGCCTGAAAAGCCTTCTGCATAAATTGCCTCATTTTTTATAGGACATGGTGACAAACGAGCACACAGTCCACCTAATATTAAGTGGTTGCTGTAACACAAAACTATGGCACTGCAAAGCGGCGATAGGTGACTGCAGCGCAAGACATCTTGCTTCTTTACTCCACGTCTACGCTTTTGTTGCGTTGCGTTAACGAGAACGAGTAACATACGCGAAAATAATTAACTTCAATACACTATTTTTATTTGATTCTTTTACCTACTATTAAACAAAAATTATAATTTGATATCGGTTCTATATTTATACACTATCGCCATTATCCTATAATGTTATTTAATGACTATTCCGGACCTGTTGCCCCTTTAGCTTACTGTTTTAGCTCAAAATCTACTACAAATATAATTTTATCTTTACAATCAAATTTTTAAACTACTAAAACACTTACAACCATACTAATAAAGATTTTCACACGACGTATACCAGAGTTATAAGGCTAACACGAAGACTTTATAATTAATAATTAATAAAATCAAACCCAAACCCAAGCATACCACTGCAAGAATTCAAGATACTGTAAGCTCGTTCTGCGTAGATCGGACCAAAAATTAATATTCAAAAACTGAAGGTAGCCCCCCCCCCCCCTGTGACCGTGGGTACTTTAAAGCACCCGAAAGGTGAGGAATTAAAAATAAGTAAAAATAGTTAATTAAACGCGATAAAATTAGTAAATATAGTTTTATTTAATGGTTTTTTTTGTATCAAGTTTCATAGTACGCCACTGTTGATTTATTTCAGCTAAATCTTTCACCGGGTATTTAATTCACTAAAAGTGTAAACGTCTCAGACATAATTTGCATACAAGAAACATGAAACAAAATTCATAAAACATGGTATTTTACAAACGCTTTCATCCCTTTTTGCCAAGCAACCTTTCTTTTATTAGTATTCATATAATTGTTTTATTTTCTATTATGGATACAAACTCCTTCATACAACTTTTTAATAAACTCTGAAAGATAATAAACAAAGGTAGATTACAAATTGTGATTATATTGTGTAACAATGGCTGCAAATGATTTTTCTAGTAAAATTATATCTTACCTCTACTAATGCATCCCAATTTGCGGACCGTCTGATTATGACCTTATGCTGGTCAAAGTTTTCATTACTATTGGCCATTAATACGCAATTACATAAACGTTTTTACAAATACTTAGCTACTAACGAATTATAAAATCCAAACATCAAATAGACATAATATTTGAAAACTGTCTGAAAGGTACGTTAATAAACTTACGAAGATGATAAATATTACTATAAGCTTTGTGAAAATAGTGTGTAGTTTTTGGCGCATGAAAAACTTAAGATTATTTCTAAATTCAATTTAACTATATTTTCGCATTGACTTATATATTACTAGCGTAAGGATCGGGCCGACTGAACAACTAAAAGGGACCAGTGCGTTGGCCCTAAAATTACAGTTTAGGGCCGACGCGAATTGGTCGACAGTGGTGCGCGCGCAGGACAGATTTGATTTTTTGACAGATTGCCTGTCACAAATATGTCTAGTAGCGTGGTAAAAGAATGCAAAATTACCATACAAAGATTTAAAAGAAACATGGGATATCGTATCATCGGTAAACAACCTTGTATTAATTTTGTTATCACATAAACGCATTTTTAAAGTTTTATTTTACAGTTAGTTTAGTTACGTTACCAAGATTAGGTCAGGGTTGGATTCAGACCCTCAAAAATATTGTACATGGAAAATGAAATTATACTATTTAAAAAATATATCACGTTTGACGTTTCATGTTTCTTTTTTCATCGATTGACCAGAAAGGGAGCTAATTCTAATTTTATTAAAAAACGAGGTATAGGCAACGCCACGAGTCGTGGAAGTGCGCAGAACCGAAAAATATGTGTCGGCACTAAAGTTGTTTAAAACGACTATAAATGAATAGCACGCTACAGACTATAAACTAAAAACTTCTAGAGCGCTATTAAATATGCTATGTTATAGCGCGCTATTTATAAGAAAGGGTGTAACGAGGCCGGCAAGCGCGTTAAGTTTAGTAGCACGCTATATCTGTCGTTCATTGAATAGACCGCGTGCTATGTAAGAACATTATTTCGTAATAAATCGCACTTTACACTAAAATAAAATAAAGCGGTAAAGAAAAACCAATTTACGCTTTTTCATACTTTTCAGGCTTACGACTTTCTATAATCCTAAAAATATTTTTAAGGCGTGTACTTTTTAAAACGACATAAAATTAATTATTTCTTATTATAATAGATGTAATCAATTATAATAAGAAATAATTAATTTTATTTCGTTATTTTAACCTTAATATAAGTTATAAATCAAATAAAGGTGTATTTAAAAGTGTTTTGATTGTATTTATAAAAATCAACTATTTACATACACTATTATCTAGTATAGTATACACTTTTGTATCTATATTTTATTTACATTTAAAAACATTTGGCTTCTTTAACAGCAGACAACTGTGTCCTACGATCACTTATTAATATACAGTATACACTAACTAAACAAACGTCTAACACTAAATTAGGTCGCGCGCGATGAATAGCGTGCTACCAAATTAAATTTACGTCACACGTCCTCTCCCAACAGCGCTGCTGCTAGAAATAGTTGCCGTTAGATATTATTAATTAATAGCGCCAAAGCGCCATAGCGCAATAGCGCCATGGCTACTACTTACATAGCACGCGCTATGTGTTATGGAGAGATAGCGCGCTATAATATGACGCTATGCGCTATATTAACCACCAGCACGGTGAGGTGTGAGGAAGCGAAACCATAGCAACGTGCGACGCGCTACTCCCAAGTAGTTTCTTCCTGCGTCCCGTCGCCCGCGCACCTTCTTGTGTCGTCTTGTGTACTATCGATATCGAAAGTGTTAGCGACTACCTGTTATAAAATTTTAAATTTTTGCGATTATTTTTGTACTTTAATATTGTTCTATAATATTTTCAAATAGTGTGCAAATATTTATTACTTTATAAATTATTTTGGGACTATTTAAAATAGCGTAGTTCGTAGTATATTGTATAAAATTGTAAGTATTTTGTTATTTTCTACAAGATGATTTTTTTTAGCAAATTATTGCATGTAAAATATCCTTATAATCGAAGGCTATCGCACAGTAGAGTTTAAACAGCAATTACAAATACAAAAATACAAATACAAAATATTTTATTTCTTTATCTAAGTTTACATAAAATGCAGAATTTATTTAGAAGCAGTTAAAACCTTACGATGATATATAAATATATCGTTCCGTTTTTGTGGAGACTTTTATGTGTAGTTATAATGTTGACCTTTGACTTTTTACATATTAAAATGCCATAATAAAATTTTCATTTTTCTGCTTGATTGTACATGCGCAGTGGACTCTATTTAATTTCATATTACGTGGCACGACCTATACTTATGTACAATACAGAAATTCTCGATATCGTAGGGTTAATATTAAAATGTAAAAAGACCCAATAATAATAATACAAGTAGACCTTCAGGTAAAATTATGGTATTTTCGCTTAGTATTATTACGATACTATGTACTACAAACTATAAAATAATGGTACAATTAGGATAATTATACTACTAAATCCGACCCTGGTTATGTGGTGTTTCGATATGGCGTTTGTATTACGACAGATGCGCTACTTTTTCTTGTATGAAAAGTTACGAGTAAAATATTAAGATGGGCCTATCCTTCCTTTTGAAATCGTTGTATTTTCGGCACAATTTGTACGTTATTAGTATGTACAATTTAGTTTCAAACCGTTCTCGATGAATGTTGTCAATGGTTTTTGTTTTAGCGAGTTTATAACTATACAACGCTTACACGCCTTTTATTGGTAAAGAGCGTGTGTAACACAGCTGTTAAACAGTTGTTTTAATAACTAAGACTGTCACCGTGTAGTGTAGTGGCGGTGTATGTATAACCACAACCCCATATCATCCCCATATCATTATTTTTATGACTTTTAAACATATTTAGATAAAAATTTTAATTGTTCTAAGAACTTAACTGAACAAGATTCACCAATCTTAAGCTCACAGAACACTTCTTTTTCACTTAAACCAACTTGTAAACTCCTTAGATCGCTACGAACTGTCAAAGTTGTTTAGTAAAGTGTAGTTTGCTAAACAAAAAAACCGGCACGGAGAAAGGGACAAGCAATCACACCGCTCTGTCTCACTTCTATGCAAGACGTATGCATAAATGTTATCTTTGCTAATGCTATCTTTTTCGTGTGCGAATGCGAAAGAAGGCGTCAATTTGTCTATAGGTTTCTCTGTCTACGGAACTTCCCATATAATGTATAATGTACTACGAGGAATATAATAAGGAGGTCTAGAATAAAAAGAGAAATAAAAAAGCTATTTAAATGCTACCATAAACATCAGAGATTTAATTAGATTCTCATAAATAATAAAATATTCGTCGATTTGCTTAAATTCAATCTCAAAACTAAATATGTCTAAGATCTTCTGAAAATAAATAATTTGATGTGTAAGTTCAAACTTGATGTAAACTACCCGCCATTCCCACTTACTTCTGTATTTCATTTAAAATCCGCATTTTCTAAAATTAAGCGTTTTAGAATTTCTAGCTTACAATTATAACAATAAGCCTTAAGGCTAGTACGTAAGTAAAAACTGCAAAACTTAATGCATTTTGTCTTTGAGTAAAAGCTAAAGACGTTTATCTTCATGTTGAATACACAGTAGAATGTTGAATCTAGAGTTCAAGACAAATGTCCGTCATTAATATCCCTTACCGTTACTGTTCTGTATAGACTGCATTTGTTTGTCTTAAAAGTTATATAAACAAAGTTATTTTATCATACGAATTAATCAAAACAAGCAACATAAATAAAAATTAAGTAACAGCCTACATTCTATGTCCCACTACTGAGTTAATATATGAGAGCATACAAGGATAGAAATAAGTACGTCGTGCTACCTCTATCTGTGTTGTGAATTTTACATGTCGTCAACCTAGGTTGACAGTCAGTCAGAAAATTTGACTATTTCTAGTTTGTGATGCAAAATCATCCACAAAGCAAGTCCCCAACGTTCTGGTGATAACTCGTGAATGAATTATGTTTATTTGACGAAAAAATCGACTCATAGTGACCTCTCGTAAGAGAGTAACAAACAGTTTTCTAGTGTGACCTCTTATGTGTAAAGTAATGAAATCTGTGTTTCATGACGGTAAACACTTCGTGAGGTGATACCTCGTAAGGTATTAGTTGTGATTACTCATATCTGAATAATGGCAGATGAATTTAGGTGAGAACTCGTAAATGCACATTTTCAAAGTGGTGTTTTTCTATTGTTTTTGCATGTAAATCAATATTTTTAGAGCATTAATGTTTAAATTATTGTATTATACTATTTTAATTGCACGCTTAGGTTAAAAAAGATTGTTGTTTTCTAGTAATAAAACAAGAAAATTGTAGTATTTAAATAGTTACGAGGTTCGAGATCTACGTTATAAACAGTTAGGTATTGCTGTTAAACAAATTAATATGCAGATATGTGTTATCACGTCGAAAATGTTACGTAACTATTAAGGTTTTAGATTTTAAAGATTAATTAACTGACAACGTAATTTAAACGCATTTGAAAAAATCTGCAAAAAAAACAATATTTTACATTAATTTCCTTCCCATTTAATACCTTATATTTATAATGATAGACTAGACAGTGGAAACCGGAGCATCTTGTTCTGTATTCAATTCGGTACAATCACGCTTCTTTATGAACGCTTTTCAATTTTAGATGAATAGTATTTAACGTTATCAAAACTGATGAAAAAGTTTAGACGTGAAGGCGTAACCAACGAAACGAGCGAAAACAAAGTCAGATGCAAAGATAGAGTTACTTTTGCAATTATACAAGTAATATTACCTTGGATTTGGATTAGTTCAATATTTAACTGATGTATGAGTAACTATTTCTAGCCTTAGGAATGTACAAGGATGTAACTATCATACAGGCTAACCCATTTATAGAGATCCAAAAGTTTTTTTTTTAAATAGAGAATATTGTAACTCATTATTTACAACATCACATGTTCAGCGAAAATGTATAGTTTAGAAGTTGTGATTTTTTCTTACATTTTTGGAAATTTCTCTAATCTGTTCATAAAAACCATTGTATGCTAGCTAGGTAACCATTCTATTCATTTACAAAATGTAATTTGATTCAAGCAAATAGTTTTGACATCGGAGTGGTCTTTATGAACAGAATAAAAAAAAATCTAAAATCTACGAAAAAAATCATACCTTCTAAATACTTTTGCGGATTAAATTTACCCCCAATGGCCCAAATTAAATTAAAACAAGTTTTGATGGTGTCTTTCAATATCTTCCGAACAAAGGGATAAAAGGCCAAATGTCAAATCATTAGATGCATTTGGTCAATTACATGAACAAAAAATGAAAATAAAAAACAGAAATGGTTGCATTTTCAAGAATTGCAACCAGTGATTCCGAAGGACTGCCACTACTTCTATGATAATTTAAACATTATTTTTAGTTGTTATTTTTTAGTTTTTAATTTTTGTGAAGTTATTGAATAAAACTATATTTACGGATTCTGAGTGTCGGATTCTGTGTACGGAAGTAAACTAAAAGCGATAGAATCCGAAAATTTAGTATTATATGTAGTCTCCGCGTAAATTAAGAAATCATTTGTGAAGTAACTTATATTATTTTCAAGTTTTAAGTCACCAAACCAGTTGATTCTTATATTTTATTATATTCTATTTTAATTTTTTTTTATGTACAAATCATTCTAAGTATTATTCTAATGTCATAGTTTAAAGGGAAAATATTTAGGAAAATTAAATAAATTGATAATTTTTTACACAAGTGTGTGTTTGTGTTTTTATTTTGGAGAAGTTTAAGTTTTGTTTATTATGTTTCTTAAACGCTCGGTCAAAGATTGAATCCAAATATCTTGCCAAAAATTTTTATAAGATTTTTGGATTACAAGGATAAATAAAAATGTTGATTCTTTTTGATATACTTATTCGGATGTCAGTAATTTCTTTGAAATGTACAGTTTTGCCTCCAGAAATAAAAGAAATAATTTAAAATAAATATATAATTTTACGTCACAAGGAAGACGGATGTTGTTATTTTCAAGACCGGAAATTTTAGTTAGTGTTAAAACTAATGACAGATAGAAGTTCCTTAGTGTTAGTTTTTATAAATTATATTACTACTTTAGCTTAAATACGAACCGCTTAACATGAATATTTTATAAGAAAAAAAATAAATTTTGATCCCATTTTATAGTATAAGTTTTTAAGAATGTCAATTTCTTTGACTTTTATTTAAAGTACCTCATACTCTACTTTAAATACAATTTTTAAGGACTAAATCTTTTTTTAATATAATGTAAAAAATTTCGTAAATGTTTTTCAGTAATTAGTATTTGAATTTTAATACATTCAATCGTTATGTAAATGGTGAGATCACGTAACTTACACAAAACATTATGAATCGAACAAATGTTACCACGTAACTACAATTTACTAGTCACAAAAGTAAATTATAGTGTTTTTAATTATAAATAACATAAACCATATATTTGAAGTGTAAATAACAATAGTGATAAACTTTTAACAATTAAATAACCAAGAAAGAACGTTTTTTATCTCTCCTGAAAAGTAGACTAGTTTGCATGTACGAGTGGTCACATCTAGGATGACGATGTGCTAAATTTGTTTGTACCGGCGGGGTTCGAATTTGTTTTGCTCAAGTTCTATGAAATTTTAAGAATACGCTTATTACAGTTACCACTTCACACTTCATCACCAGTCAGTAAAATATTTACTGCTTTACATGAGATTCCTTCGTCATGGGGAGCTTAACCTTCTATCAATAAATTATTGATCGAAGATCGAAGAGCCTTACCTTTATAGACACGCTTGGCGATTGATACGATTTGCGATCCTAAAACCACATGGGTCGCAGTAGCAAGTAAAAGTAGTGAAATAAACGCGATAAAATCCGTAAATTTAGTTTTATTCAATGTGTAGTGTTCGCGTAAATTTAAGAAATCATTTACAACCATAGTTATAATTACAAAACTTCTTGCAAAAAATTAAACTGTTCGCTACATTACATTCGTTGGCTACACTGTCGAATATGAGTGGTTACCCTGTAATTATTGTGTACGATGTTATGTGTATAAATAAAAATCAAAAAAACCTTAAATCCAGTTTCACACTATACTACGTAGTACTATTATTTATTCTGTGACTATACGCTATTACTAAAATATGTACTTCTCTTTTAACATTTTAATTACGCTATGAATTTTGTACTCAGTATATAAATACATACAATTATTAAGTGTGTTATCAGAATCAGTACTTAAGCGTATAGAAATATTTTTTTTCCAAAAAAATTAATTTGCAAATTGTATGTGGTTTTATTTCCTCTAGCTCACACGAGTATCGGTAATGCGGGGTCTTTGACAATCCTCTTACTCCTCGGCCAATGCCAATATAATAAAACCACATACAGTTTGCAAATTATTTTTTTTTTCAGTATAATTAATTTTTTCCCTATATAATGAAAAAAATCCCTATATGGTGTTTAATAGATATATCATAAAACCTTCAGTAAAATTTTTCTTTTTATTCTACTCATAACCATGAATGTTATCTAGATATGCCCCAATTTTCGTCTTCATGCGAGTTATTTGAAATGAAACCTCTTTCTTGTTTGTTTATACGAGATACAAATAACAAACTAATACAACTTGATATATATATTAATGTAAACACAGAACTGCATTTTCAATTAAGATCACGACTTTCGCGAGTGTTTTATACCAAGAGCGTAGTCGAGAAAAGCTTTAATTCTATAAATATTTCAGTCAAAATATGAATGAAGCGTTAGTAAAGTATGAATTATATGTAGCGTGGGTAATCAAAAAGGTAATGTTTATCCCACGAAATATCAAATCCTATTTCTTCTTCTGAGCAAGCGTGAACACTGGCACCACTCAACGCAGCACCAATTTAACCAGCACTAATCAACACCTACGAGTTACACTTACAAATATCACATACAATATCGACGATAGTAAACGCCTAAGGTAATGTTTCACCTTTAAACGTGACATCAACAAATGAAATAGACTGCGATACAATTAACTTCTGTAACGCCAAAAATGATAAGAATTTTTCTACACAAAATATTATTATTCAGCTACTTATATGTATAAAAACTAAATTGTACAACCAGTGCGTGTTGCCAGTGATGACCTATGGAACGGAGACGTGCTCCTTCACTGCTGGCCATATGAGGATGCTCAAAGTCACTCAGCGAGCTATAAAGAGGGCTATGCTCGGGGTTTCTCTGCGTGATAAACTTCAAAATGAGGATATCCGCAGTAGAACCAGAGTGACCAACATAGTCCAACGGATGAAGATGAAGACGCTGAAGTAGCAATGGGCCGGCCATATAGCTCGAAAAACCGACAACCGTTGGGGGAAAAAGGTTCTCGAGTGGCAGCCTCGTACCGGTAGGCGAATTGTAGGGTGACCCCCCACTAGATGGAGTGACGATCTGGTAAGACATGCAGGAAATCGGTGGATGCAGGTGGCTCAGGAATGTGCTTTCTGGCATACCTTGGGGGAGGCCTATGTTCAGAAGTGGACTTGTGAAGGGCTGTAATGATGATGATGGTGACGATATATGTATTATCATTAAAAATATGTATTACATATTTCTAAATTTGTATATTATGATGACAAATGACTGTGAATAAAACGTTCTGGATTTGGTTCTGGATCGTGGGTTGTATTATAGTCCGTATCTCTATTTTCATGTTTTGTACAAGAAATCATTCAAGTTTAAATATAGTTATTCATTTAGTTCCTTACTATACAAACAATCAAACTTGAATATAATATAATATATATATATATATATATATATATATATATATATATATATATATATATATATATATATATATATATATATATATATATATATACGCTCTGTTTATAACAAGTATTTTTCTTAAGCCTAATTACTTTTTAACCTAATTATTCTAAAATATACATTCCTCATTTCTGAGAGGATATTAGGGCAAAGAAGTGTTCGCCACGCTGCTCGAATGCGTGTCGATGAACTTCACATGTCGTCGAATTTTTTTTCTTATTTATCAGACATTCAGGTTTCTTCACGATGTTTTCCTTTACCGCCGAGCACGTGGTTAATTAGCACTTAAAATTGCAATTAACAATTTTATTAGTGCCAGCGGGTATCGAACCCAGTTTGCTCGCGTACTGTGAAATTTACGGCGAGTGTTAAGCGTCTGAGCTACCAAGGCTCTCTATTCGTCTTAAAATATATAATAATATAATTATAAAACTTGCCTGTAAAGACAATTATGAAAAACTTTTTGTTGCATGTAAAATACTTCCTATACATGAGAAGGTCGAGTACCTAATGGTTCTTGAACAGTTCGATAACGACCAATTTAAAGAACAAGTGCAAAATAGGTATGGCCCAATATTAATAATACTAACATTAAAAATAAATTCACTTATGTAGTTCTTAGGTAGCAGCAATGCAAACACAACTTATGAAACAATGATTTTAGGTCCACGAGAAAGTTAACAATAATTTGGGGGAAGACTAAGTCACCACTATACTTGAGAACGCACGCGCGTGTAAGTGTGTGCATGAGTGCGTGTGTTTCTATCTGTTTATCTATAAATATAACGAAAGCAGCCATTTAGATATTGAGGTAAACTAGACACACAGAATTCATTTATAATTTACAAAATATTAAGCGAGTATTTTATTTTCAACTGATATCTCATGTACAAAATATAAATAAACGCTTTTTCGCCTTACATACAATTCACCCACTATAGAAAAAGAGCCGACGAAGAGCCAGAAGAAGAATTTCAAGGCGTTTCTTAGTGTCTTTTCAATAGATTAGTTTAGGTTTGACTGAATTTAGTGATTGCCTTGTTGGTCTAGTAGCCGTATGCTCAACTCAAAAGGCAAACAAAAGACAGACAAAAGGTCCCGGGTTTCGTATCCCGGCTTCCGCCAAATTCAGATATTATATTATAATCATAGACATATTTCTAAATTTTATCCACAACAATCCGTCAAATTTCGTGAACACACTACGCGGCAAACTTCCCGATATCATCCACACCATCTGGATGCTTGGCGGTCGATCACTGTACGCTCACAAGGAGTTTTCTTCCGCGTACGACCTCTCTGTGGAATAGTTTATCACCGGCGATTTTTCCGGACCTATACGACCTGGGGACCTTCAAGAAAAGAGCTTACTCCTTTCTATAGGGCCGGCAACGCACCTGCAATTCCCCTGGTGTTGCGGTTGATCATGGGCGACGGTAGTCACTTAACATCAGGTGAACCGCATGCTTGTTTGCCGCTCTTCTATAAAAAAAAACATCAAGATGATTTCGTTTTAAAAGGTCATAAGGTTTATTTTTTGTCCCAGGCAAGTTAAAATTCATAAAGCTTTTTTTCTTGATGAATTTAAAATAAGTGTCACTATACAGATGGTAGAGCCCATCGTAAAATGCTAGAATAACCATCTTAAAATTTTAGATTTAATAACCTGGACAATAAGTGCGACACAGGAAGAAACAAACAAGTAAACTTATAAAAAGAATACTATCTCCATTCTAATCACCAAGCAAAGCCATAAAGACAAGTCTGCAAGGACTTTGAAAAGAGTTTTTGTCTAACATTTGATATGTTATAGGTGATGACGAAAAATCCATTAAATATTGGTCTCAGAGATCTAGTAGAGTTTGTATTCGGACACTAGGTTAGTAGACAACAGGAAATCAATTAGTTTATACTAGGAAAATCAAGTAAACTAAAGTAAAGTAATAGTAGCAGAGCAATATTAAAACTTCATATTAAATGCAATTTTTTTTTCACAATTGAGGCACGGATACTAATAGGATTAAACTAAGAGCTTTGTCTCGTTCAGATTATAGGATAAACAATAGAGTGCTTGAACAATGAAGAACTGATTCTGACTATTTGTTTTCGTTATTCGTTGTCTGTTTTAAGCATTGTTTTAAAGACAGTATGCTTATATAAAGTCATCAAATATTATCGAGGTAAATTTCTATCCTTAGAATTAAATGTAGAACAAGGATTTTATGACGTAGTTAAATACCTTTGAAAATTGTCTGGTTCCAATTTTTTTACTCTAATTTAATAATTCATACATCGTTCTCGAACACCGGTAGGTATGTAACCTAAAATAATTCCGGTGTTAAAACAGAATCAGAAACTTTTTTATTCAATATGGATTATAAATAATACTTATTGAAAGTTACTTTTTTTTCATTACCACTGGTGCACAATAAAAACCTCTGTCCTGGAAAGAACAAACAAGAAACCCAGCTGAACTATTCTTTTTAAACAAGAGCCTGCAATCATGTATGTTACAATTAACAACACAAAACAAATTAGCTTGGTAGCAATCACCCTTCCCAAGGGTTATTATCACCCATAAATTCCTAAATATTATAATAACCTATTTTACACAAACTTAGTTTAATAAAGTTTTTGAACTTTATGTATGTCAAATTTTATATATTTTCTGAGATTTTGTTGTAAAAGCGTACACATCGCCCCCAGAATGAATTACTGACTCGGTGGAGTCGAGTAACTGGTACTATTGCTTTTGTAAGTTGCAAACGTTTATTGCGGCGTTCATACCGGAGCTGATTATTTACTTTTTATTTATTTATTTTTCGGCAATTTTTGCCATGATTTTTCAACTTCCCCGAACGTAGACTTATTATGTACATGTATTTCTAAGTTCCGTGAAGTTAAGAATAAATTTCAGATAAACACTTTGCAAATTGTCTACGATTTTTCTTTTATTACTCTACTTTCAATTACTTTTACTGTGGATACACACACCTTTTTCAAACGCAGGTGACACTTCCTAGTTATTATTCCGGTGTTAATATTTACCTTTTCTTCATAGGATTTTTGTTAATATACTCTAGAGTCTTCTTCAACTTCACCGGACTTAGAATCTACTCTGTATATTAGATAGTGAGTAACGTGTTCTTTTGCTTCCTCTTTTATAAAAAGATTAAATTTTAAATGTAAACAAAAACTAAACAACTTTTACAATAATAAGAATTTTCGCAAAATTAAATTTAAGTCTATAATTTTAATAAGCCCATACAAAATTATGAAAGTTTGATTCTCATTAGCTCAGCTAATTAACATCAAAACAAGGACTGTCTCGTGGTTTCGTGGTTGGCATAATTTTCTGATAAATAAAATATTATTTTGTCTGTTTATCCACGTAACTAATTGAACTATTTACAAATTAAAGTAATTTAGAGAAATTACATGTCACACTAAATAGCGAATATTGCAGCTATTTTTTTAATAATAATAATAATTGTTTCTTTTAATAAACTGTATAAATAATTCCAATAAGTCATAATTTAAAAATAGTCTACAGTAACAGGCACCTGAACTAGGATAAACCTGTATCTCAGGTGTATGTGCTAAAAGATACATTAACAAATATTTTCTGTTTCTTATATAAAATGACTAACATACTAACTAATAAGTGTTATTTCGGTAAAATATATTATCATTAATTTACTTATGATAATTAAATTAAAACAATCGGCAACCTCTCCGTGATATTTGCTTAAAAATAAACTTAAGGTTGGGTGACTAATCTTAGATTTAGTTTTGTTCGTTCGATTGCAAAAAACTTTTTCATCTTTAAACTTTCTCTAAACCATTAAATAAAAGTATTCCTATTAGAGTGTTGAATACGAGAGATGAGGATGTTGAGATAGATTTTTCAAAGGTCAATGTCCATTCCATTAGTAACTTCGAGGTATGTCACCTCGAAAGCGAAGAAAAAACTGTTGAGCGAATAAAAACTTTATTCGATTTACTTGATTTGAGTTATTTAAATAGGGAAGAAAGGCTCAGTATTGAACAAATCTGTGCCAAATACGCAGATGTTTTCCATTTACCAGGTGATTCTTTATCAGTTACGAAATTAATGGAACATAGCATAGTTTTAAAAGATAACGTGACCCCAGTTTATTCTAAGCCTTATAGGGTTCCTCAGGCGTTAAAAGGTGAGATAGAAAAGCAAGTTCAGGAAATGTCAAAAAAACGACATCATTGAGGAAACCGTTTCGGAATGGTCTAGCCCAGTACTTTTAGTACCCAAAAAGGTCGATAAAAATAACGAAAGAAAATGGAGATTGGTCATAGATTACAGGAAATTAAACGATCGAATTCAAGATGACAAATTTCAGCTTCCCAATATAACGGAGATACTTGATTCATTGTCAGGCAGTATTTATTTTTCAAAATTAGACCTCTCCCAATCTTATTATCAATTGTCCTTAAATCCAAGTTCCCGTAAATATACTTCTTTTACATTAAATAAAATGTATCAGATTTCTTTAGATAATGAGTCACGAAAGTACACTACTTTTACGGCAGGAAAACAGTATCAAATGAAGCGGTGCCCAATGGGTCTCAAGACAAGTGCTAGTGTCTTTTCTCGGCTGATGACTATAGCCATGGCAGGCCTTAATTACGAAAAATGTTTTTTATACCTAGATGATTGCGTCGTAATCGGTTCTAGTATCGATATTCATAACAAAAATCTCATTAGCGTGTTGAATCGATTAAGAAAAGTTAATCTCAAACTAAACCCAATTAAGTGCGAATTTTTAAGAAAAGAAATAGTCTATTTAGGTCATAAAATTACTCAAGACGGAATATTCCCAGATCCCAGTAAAATTGACACCATACGTAATTACCCACGCCCGACTTCTGCTGACGAAGTAAAACGACTCGTCGCGTTCGCCAACTATTATCGTCGGTTTATTCCACGTTTTACTGATATTGTGTTCCCATTGAATACATTAACTAAAAAAGGTATTAGATTTGAGTGGACTAAAGATTGCGAAAGTTCGTTTATTACATTAAAATCTGCTTTAACGAACCCTCCAGTGTTGGACTATCCCGACATTTCGGAAAATAACACATTTCAGTTGCAGACAGACGCATCTAAGTTAGGCTTAGGCGCCGTACTCTCAAATAGTAATGGAAAGGTTGTCGCTTACGCTAGTAGGAGTTTGAACCCGGCAGAAACTAGGTATCCAATAATAGAATTAGAATTATTAGCTATCGTGTGGGCAGTCCGTCACTTTAGGCCTTACTTGTACGGCAGAAAATTTAAAATCTTTTCGGACCATAGACCCCTTGTTTACTTATTCGGTTTAAAAGACCCGTCTAGTCGTTTAACGAAATTCCGACTATACCTTGAAGAATACGACTTCGAAGTAGAATACGTCCCAGGGCGAAATAACGCAGCTGCAGATGCGTTAAGTCGACTCCCGGTGACGTCACGCGATTTGAAAGAAATGCAGGAAAAAGTAGTATCCGTTTTAACTAGAGCTCAAAGGAAAAAGTTAGAGCCCCAAACGGACACCGGACAGATAGACAAACAGCCTCCAGTTACTAGGCCTGATCAACCTACTACTGTAGAGTTGTTAAAACGACCCAATGACATAATAGAGTTGCGTTTTCCAGGAAATAGTAACGAAAAACATTTGAATAATGCGTATAATATTTTGTCCGACGCTAAACTTTGCACGTATAACCCGTCGTTATCGATCATATTTCTATATTCTCGATCGTTATCGTCTCTAGAAGAGTTAGCGAGAGATCTAGAAAAAATGTGCATAAAATTAAATATAAAAGAATTACTCATAATTAAAAACAAGAGTAATGAGAAAAATATTAAGTTTGCTGCGCAGCATAAAAATGTATAAAATAGCGTCACCACGATTTTTGATTATTAAAGACATTAAGCGAATAAATAATAAAGAAGAAATTACCACGGTACTTAATGACTTTCACCTGTTACCAACAAGTGGTCATGCAGGCATGAATCGTATGTTAAATAATATTAAAAAATATTATTTCTGGCCAGGTATGAGCAACGACGTCATGAACTATGTCCGCAAATGTAAAAGTTGTCAAGTTCAAAAGCATACTAACAGAAATATTAGAGATCCTCTGACAATCACTTCAACTGCTAACTCAGCGTTTGAACAGGTTAATTTAGATATTATGGGCCCTTTAGATATAGATAACTATAATAATAAGTATATTTTAACAATCCAGTGTGATTTAAGCAAATTTGTAGAGGCTTATCCTTTACCTAGAAAGGATAGTGAAAGTGTTGCTAGGTCTTTCGTTAATAATTTTATTTTGCGTTATGGAATTCCAAGAAAAATTTTAAGTGACATGGGGACCGAATTTACCTCATCACTTATGTCCGAAGTTTTCAAATTGCTACATATAGAAAAAATCCATTCAACGCCTTATCATCATGAAACCTTAGGAGGCATTGAAAATACATATAAACATTTAGGCGCTTACCTCAGAATTCAGTGCAATAATAACAAGTCAGATTGGAGTGAATGGGTTCCTTTTTGGTGTTTTTGTTACAATACAAGCGTTCATTCAAAAACAAAATATACTCCATACGAACTAGTTTTCGGCAAAATTTGTAATATTCCTAGTAATTTATCAACACATATTGACCCACTGTATAATTTCGATGATTACCCTAAGGAGTTAAAGTACCGTTTACAAAAAGCACAGTTGGATGCTAAGGAAAATTTGTTAATAAGTAAAAATTTAAGAAAAATTAAGTATGATCAAAAATGTAATAAAGTACAATATAAGCCAGGAGATTTGATCTTAATAAAAAACCAAACAGGTAACAAATTAGATTGTTTGTATGAAGGACCTTATAAAGTTTTGGAAGAATTACCACCTAATGTAAAATTTCTGAAAAATAACAAAGAAATTATTTTACATAAAAATAACACAAAGCCATTTCAATTGTAATGTTTATCTTTGTAATCAAAAAAAAAATGTTTGCTTTTCAGACAAGTACCTATACATTAATTATGTTATTAGTCTTAAGTTATATGTACACTAATCTTTTTTTTTCCCTGAAGAGGGTAGTGAGGTACCCCTTACTTTTCGGGGGAGATGTAGTGCATTACCTAGAAGTTTTATATTTCATGCGCGAGTCCCGTGTGACTCTGCTGCGCAAGCGCGTTTAGCATAAGTTAGATTTTATAAGAAATGATTGTATTTGGGACTAAATAAACGACCGACACACGGTGAAGACGTATCTTTTCTTTTCCCCACATGTACAATGCCTAGTTTTTAACACTATACTAGCTGTGCCTGGCATTCGTTATAATGTCCTTTTTGTCAAAAAAAATTTTGACAAAAATTTGTGGATAAGTACGCAACAACTTATCAAACTTTCAATATTAGGTAAAGGAATGTATAGAAACAAACAAAGAAAACAATATTCCTTTTATTCGTCAGAAACCCACGAAGGTTTAATTGTTATTGCCACAAACTCTTCAAAATTGTATTTTGATTAAACGTGTGGTATAGAAACGCAAACAAAGAAACGTTATTTTTTATGTGTACATATATAGAAAGTTAATATAGAAGTATATATTAGAAATGCTTGCCCCTCCTTTCTGCCAAGGAGGGTCGCGTTCGTATACGGCTTAGACATCTCTCGTCAGATCGGTAAGCCAATCCCTAAAGGTGGGGTTTAGTGGGTAAAAGTCTCCACATAACCACGCAGCCGGCTGCGTGGTATGCTATGAGCATTCCCCACCTCCCTCCCCCGCTTTCCGGAGGATTGCCCATATTTGCTTCGGGCGCAAAAAAAGGCTTGCAAGCCGCATTTTAACCAACTAGCAACCGCCTACACCTAGTCTCCGCCATACATAAATAGCCACCTAAATTTAACCAACTAACGTATAGTTTTAGCTTTTGTTTATTAAATACAATATTCAAATCAACTTATATATTTATTTATTTTATTTTTATCATTTTTATTTAACCAATTGTTTGCGGTTACGATAAGTTTAGAGGGCTTAACATGGAAAAATAAGACATTAGCCTACGCTTAAATGTCAACCTTAATAATTTAGTTGACTGACTTTAAAGTTTATTATTTACAAAAACTTTAGCCATTATGCTCTATGCATAGGGTACACAAGTGGTAAAATTAAATTTTTTGTAGTCTCATGATAAAAGATTCCACCATACTATTTTGTTTGTGGATATCATTTACGGTCAAAATGTCATGGGAAACAAAGAAGAAAAATTATAATAAAGACAAAATAAACATCTTGTGCTTAACTTTCTTTCGTATACATATACAGAAAATAATTAAACTTTGAGAGTTAGTGACAATAAAAATTAAACCTTCGTGTGTGTGCACGAAGGTTTCTAACAAAAAAGATTATTTGTTTCTTTTTTCGTTTTCTATTCGACTTCAGTATAAATAAAATGAGAACATCAACAACAACAGAGAAATCTTGCGTCGATGATACAGAAAAATTGGTAGTATATTATAAATTTAATGCAGATGATACTCGCAAATGAGACTTAGCGGTAAAAAACTACTTTTTTTAGAGGCAGAAGATTTCACTTTTTGAATTTTTTTCTGTTACATTCTTTTAAGAATCTGGCTTAGGTCACCTAAAAGTAATATCAGTTTTTTTATATCTATATCAGTTACTGCTATCCTATGGTTCTGGACTCCTCTTTCTCTTCATCGAAACTGGGTAAGGAATTCTCTGACGCCATCACCGCACTGCATCATTTCAAGTTCTAAAGATAGATATATTATTTAGTTCTATATAATTTTAATTATTTGGTTTCCTTAATAAAAAAATTCCTTATACACCGCAAAGATTACCTTTCTCGGCCAAAGCTTAATCTCCTGGCAGTATACTAGGTAGCGGACGGAATTAATGCAAAAAGCACAGAGCTTATTAATAAATAAATAGACGGAGCTTTTGCTTTTAGGTAAATGAAAACAGAAAAAAATATTTTTAAAACACTGAGTAAAAGTTAACTGTCATGATATTATTAGATAATTCCAAATAAAAGCGGATATACATTTTAATTGACATTAATTAATCAGTTCTTAATAAGCATTACAATACAGTGAAAAAGGCACCTTCACAAAATGAAGGTCACTACAAAATATTGTTGCGCGCCTAAGTTGACTTCATGTAACTGGCACTTGCGCCATCTAGTGTCGGGTAACAAAGCGAGGAGAGCTTTCCAGAAAATGACATGACTAATCTTTCGACCAACAGCGTCATCTAGTATCGAACAGAAGAATTAAGCTTTCTGGAAGCCCCACACTCGAACTTTCTGCGCCTGGTCGGTTGGCGCTCGTATTTACTTGAATATTCTGGACGTTTCGGTAAAAAATGTGTATTTAAAGGCGCTGCAAGACGCGGTCGAGGCAGTATTGAATTTGGCGAGACAAGCGAAACTTCGGAGCGAAATAAAGTGAATCAGGGTGATTAATTATTATTATTGTCTTTTAAGTTTTAATTGGTGTTCGGTAATAAAAGTTTAAATTTTGGTAATTCAATCGGCAGTTTTTATTGTCACGAACCTCAAGCTCGTAACAATATCATCACCAGCCTGCGGCAGTCCACTGCTAGACATAAACCTCTCCCAAAGCTCGCCACTTTGGTGCTTAACATTGGGAGGTTTTGCCCTTAATCGCCACGCTGGGCAAGCGGGTTGTCGATCGCAATATCAGACACGTCGCACCTGTGACGCTGCTGCCGGTCACAGATCTGGATATTTTTGGCCTGACTAGAGAGCTGAGATGGTTATTCCGCTGTCTGTCAGATGACAAAGCTTGTTCTTTTTTTTACAACAATATGTGGTAAATTCTAATGCGCCAATAACTATGTTTACTAGGTAGTGCGAGAACTTTCCTGCCCAGAAATTGGTGCCGCCTGGAAAGGGACCACCTTCTCGCTAATTTCTGTCACCAATCAGCATTGCATGCACTGCTATATTCCGATCTGAAGGTTATAGAAAGCCAGAGCAATAACAGCTCAGCCTGGAATTACTTCTTAGTTCTCATAGATGACAACGCATCTTTAGCCTTCTTTACTTAAATTTGGTTACGGGTATTCATGAGCTACTGTAACCTTTTGACATCAAGTGGACCATCAGTTTTAAAAACAGTACATCCACACTGCATATCTTGATTGTTAAAATTGTACTACTATTCGTGTTTTTTTTTTCTAGGAACTTCCAGACATGAACAACCAAATTGTGGTAATTACCACCGTCATTTTTTCGAACCAATACCACTCAAAGGCCTTCACTGGTTCATTGGTTTAATGGTTGTTAAATTGATGAAGGTTCATGAGTTGTATTGATCCGGAAAAACGGATCTAGAACTTGATAGCGGTGATCACTTACCATCTTCTACTTCCTGTTCATCATCATTAACCCGAAAAGTTTTTTCATTTTTCAAACTTAAACTTCGCCTTTTATCTGATCATTTACAATAGGTTGATCAAAATAAGTATATAAATATTTGTTTACACTACAAAATCTTGTTCCGGTACTGGGAGTTTTTGTATAATATGTAGGTATGTATATAAAAGAAAATTAAATACAAGATGTTGATTTTGTCTTTATTTTTTATTTTTTACGGCCAAAATGATATGGAAAGCAAAAATATATTCTGCTACATGTCATTTTGGTCGTCAAAATACCCACACACAAAATAGTGTGATGGAATTTTTAACATGAAAAAACACACCGAGATCTAAATTTATGATATTACTACGTGAATTTCACTCCGAGGCGTTTTATTTATTTGTAAATCCCTAAAAATTTTAGTTCCACTACATTTCAGCGGCTTCATGACCAAGATCTTACCGCGTCGTGTGTGGCAAAATACAAGGTTTACTCACACAGTGTAGTAAACCTTGTCTTTTGCCATATAGTGAAAGATTAAGAATGTCCACTATTTCATATCTTCTTGTGGGTATCATAAGTGTAGGTTAAAACAAAATATGGGCAGCAGCATCTCCGTGATAACAACTGAAAATAATAAAAACTGCGGTTGCCAAATCGTCTGTCAAGCGTGGCAACAATGGCAAAATCCTGCCTATGACGCATTCTATGGGAGAGACCTACGTTCAGGAGTGGACTTTTATAGGCTGTAATGGATAATGGATGACCAATGTCTGCGAGTTTTGTAGCGCACAATATATTATTTCGAATGTGATTTGACGTCTTGATCCCTAGATACTGCGTTCCGAGGCTCGCGGCCCCAACCGCTGATTCCTAATTGCCTATCAAAAACCTTGTATAATAAGGGCTATAATAATATTAAAGAATTTATGGATAATCATAACCCTCGGAAATAAGGTGATCGCTACCAAGCTGTTTCTAATATGTTTGTATAATTTATTGTATAACATAAAAATGTACAATTATAAAATATATAGAGACTGAGCGAGATTAGAATGGCTCTCCAGCACCTTAAAAACGGCAAGCCCCCGGGCGAGGATGGAATTACAGCGAAGCTTCTGATAGCGGGTGTAAAACTGGTACGCGAAGTCCTTCAGAAGCTCTTTAATTCCGTCCTCCATGGTCGCACTACTCCGGAAGCGTGGAGCAGAAGTGCGGTGGTCTTGTTCTTCAAGAAAGGTGACAACGCCCTCTTAAAGAACTACAGACCGATATCCCTTCTGAGCCGCGTCTATGTGCTGTTTTCGAGTCATTATGTATCGTCTCGCACGCAGACTCGACGACTTCCAGCCTCCCGAACAAGCCGGTTTCCGAAAAGGCTTCAGTACCATAGACCACGTACATACCCTTCGGCAAATTGTACAGAAGTCCGAGGAGTACAATCTGCCACTTTGCCTGGCGTATGTGGACTATGAGAAAGCCTTTGATTCCGTCGAAATTTGGGCGATGCTACAGTCTCTTCAGCGGTGCCGAGTTAACTGTCGGTATATTGAAGTGCTGAAGTGTTTGTACGATGGCTATCCGAGTACAGAACCAGAGTATGAAACCTATGCAACTGCAGAGAGGTGTAAGACAGGGTGACGTTATTTCCCCGAAACTCTTCACCGCTGCATTGGAAGACGTTTTCAAGCTACTGGACTGGAAAGGATACGGTATTAACATCAATGGCGAGTACATCACCTTCGATTTGCCGACGAAATAGTCCTTATAGCAGAATCGCGGGAGGACTTAAGCACTATGCTCAATGACCTCAATAGTGCCTCCCAACGATAGGTATTAAGATGAATATGGACAAAACAAAGATCATGTTTAATGTCCATGTCACACCTATGCCGGTAGTTGTTGGGAGCAATAAGCTCGAAGTTGTTGACGAATACGTTTACCTGGGACAAATAGTCCGACTAGGTAAGTCCGAATTCGAACAAGAGGTCAATCGACGGATTCAACTCGGCTGGGCAGCGTTCGGGAAATAACGACACATCTTCTCGTCAGGTATACCTCAGAACCTGAAAACTAAGTTGTACAACCAGTGCGTGTTGCCAGTGATGATCTACGGAACCGAAACGTGGTCCTACACAGCTGGCCGTATGAGTACGCTCAAAGTCACTCAGTGAGCTATGGAGAGGGCTATGCCCAGAGTTTCTCTGCGTGATAAACTTAGAAATGAGGATATCCGCAGTAGAACCAGAGTTACCGACATAGCCCAACGGATTAGTAAGCTGAAGTGGCAATGGGCCGGCCATATAGCTCGAAGAACTGACAACCGTTGGGGAAGAAGGGTTCTCGAGTGACAGCCTCGTACCGGTAGGCGAAGTGTAGGGCAACTCCCCACTAGATGGAGTGACGACCTGGTAAGACATGCAGGAAGTCGATGGATGCAGGTAGCTCAAGACCGTGCTTTGTTTCATACCTTGGGGGAGGCCTATGTTCAGCAGTAGACTTGTGAAAGCTGCAATGATGATGATGATAAAATATATGCTAGGTTTCTTGCTGGTTCTTCCCAGGACGAAGGTATTTTCCGAACCAGTGGTAAATTAAAGGTAACAACAACTTACAATATGTAATATTTATAATCTATATTTTAATTAAAAATTTTAATTCTATTTCTTCTTATAAAAGACGAAGTATCGCCTTCCGGAAATCTTATCTGTGCTAATCGTTGGTTAGTGTGGGGAGAATTCATATAGATGGTACATAAAAATGGCATTAGATAAATGAAAATCATATTTTCTGAATTGACACTGCTTTCACTCTGCATTTACTCCGGTTTTATTTCGCGTTTTCGTCGTAAAGTTCATGTTCCAAAATGTATACAGTCTAATATAAATTTTATAAATCACAGCAACATGCTTCGAGTCCAGATTTTGTGATTCTTTGCACTAAGCCAACATACGTTTTTAGATGAGTCTTTCCGGCGCATAACTATACTCCGGTTTTACTTCGCGTTTTCGCTGTAAACCTCGGTGTTCCAAAATTTATACAGCCTAATACAAACTTTATAAATAATTCGACAAAAGCAACATCTTCCGAGTCTAGATTTTGTGATTCTTTGCCCTTAACCAACATACGTTTTTTAAATGAGTTTTTACGGCCCATAAATATAAAATTTCTTTATAACTAAACTACAACGAATTTTACCGTGAATATGAACTATCATCTTAACAAAATAAATATATTGTTTAAATGACCTCAATCGGTTTAGAAAACTCCATTGTTTAATACTTAACGATTATTAAGTATTAAAAACGAGGCAGGTGATTGTACATGAAATCAAAAATAAGAATAAAATATTCTTTAGTGTTTTTTACTAGACACATATTCATGTACAACGTACATATATGAAGAATTATTCACAAGTAATTTCCAAGTGGGTAAATAAAAGGCTATTAAAGCAGTCGAAATGTTTTCAAAAAGAATGCCACTCGAGGATCTTTCTATATCATCATCATCATCATCATCATTACAGCCCTTCACAAGTCCACTGCTGAACATAGGCCTCCCCCAAGTAGTGCCACAAAGCACGGTCCTGAGCCACCTGCATCCATCGACTTCCTGCATATCTTACCAGGTCGTCACTCCATCTAGTGGGGGGTCGCCCTACACTACGCCTACCGGTACGAGGCTGCCACTCGAGAACCTTTCTTCCCCATCGGTTATCGGTTCTTCGAGCTATATGGCCGGCCCATTGCCATTTCAGCTTACTAATCCGTTGGGCTATGTCAGTCACTCTGGTTTTACTGCGGATATCCTCATTTCTGAGTCTATCACGCAGAGAAACTCCGAGCATAGCCCTCTCCATAGCTCGCTGAGCGACCTTGAGCGTCCTCATACGGCCAGCAGTGAAGGACCACGTCTCAGATCCGTAAGTCATCACTGGCATCACGCACTGGTTGTACAATCTAGTTTTTAGAGATTGAGGTATACCTGACGAGAAGATATGTCGTAATTTCCCGAACGCTGCCCAGCCGAGTTGAATCCGTCGATTGACCTCTCGGTCGAAGTTGGACTTACCTAGTCGGACTATTTGTCCCAGGTAAACGTACTCGTCAACAACTTCGAGCATAGTGCTCCCAACAACTACCGGCATAGGTGTGACATGGACATTAAACATGATCTTTGTTTTGTCCATGTTCATCTTAAGACCTATCCGTTGGGAGGCACTATTGAGGTCATTGAGCATAGTGCTTAAGTCCTCCAGCGATTCTGCCATAAGGACTATATCGTTGGCAAATCGAAGGTGAGTGATGTACTCGCCATTGATGTTAATACCGTATCCTTTCCAGTCCAGTAGCTTGAAAACGTCTTCCAAAGCATATCTGTCTATATATATATATATATATATATATATATATATATATATATATATATATATATATATATATATATGATCCATTGAGCTATGTCAGTTACTCCGGTTCTATTGCAGATATTCTCATTTTCAAGTTTATCACGCATTTAAACCTCAAGCATAGCAATCTCCATACCTCGTTGAGCGATCTTGAGCTTCCTCATCCGGCCAGCAGTCTTACGTCACATCACGTGTCAGATCCATAAGTCATCGCTTGTGATACGCACTGGTTGTACAATCTCGTTTTTAGATTTTGAGGTATAACTGATGAGAAGATGTGTCGTAATCTCCCGAACGCTGCCCCTGTTACCGCTACCGTTACAGCCTATTAAAGTCTACTGCTGAAAATATGCCTATCCCGTAGATTGCCTCATAGGGGAGATATTTCCCATAATTGCCACGATTGTTAAGCATGTTGGCAACCGCAGTATTTAATTTAGGATGATTTGGGGTAGTAAATGGGTATCCTTACAACGCAACTACACGGTGCACTATACTAAACCACAGAATAAATAATAGTACTAACTAAATTAACGCTGCCCAGCCGAGTTGAATCCGTCGATTGACTTCTCGGTGGAAGTTGGACTTACCTTGTCGAACTATTTATCCCAGGTGAACATTCTCGTCATCAACTTCAAGTGTAGTGCTCCCAACAACTACTGGCATAGGTGTGACATTTTACCTAAAATAATTTGAAATAATATTTTTTTTAATAGAAGAGGGGCAAACGAGCATGCGGCTCACCTGATGTTAAGTGACTACCGCCGCCCACGATCAACCGCAACACCAGGGGAATTGCAGGTGCGTTGCCGGCCCTTTAGAAAGGAGTACGCTCTTTTATTGAAGGTCCCCAGGTCGTCTGGAAAAATCGCCGTTGGTAAACTATTCTACAGAGAGGTTGTACGCGGAAGAAAACTCCTTTTGAAACGTCCACCACAGTGGTGGACCGCCAAGCATCCAGATGGTTTGGATGGTATCGGGATCTTTTCCGCGTAGTGCGTTCACGAAATTTGGCGGCTTCGATTAATCCGAACAATTCCTCAGAGCACTCTCCATGGTATATGCGAAATAAAATGCAAAGAGATGCAACATCTCTTCGCAGTGCCAGTGAATCGAGCCGATCGGAAAGCACTCGGTCGTCGACGATTCGAGCCTCTCTGCGCTGGATGCGGTCAAGTGGAAGGAGCTGGTACTGGGGAGCCCCAGCCCAGAGATGGGAACAGTATTCCATGTGCGGCCGAACCTGCGCCTTGTAAAGTTGCAAGCGGTGTGCCAGCATGAAGTACTGTCCCGCTCTGCTGAGCACGCCAAGCTTTTTAGAGGCCAATTTGGCCTTCTCTTCCAAGTGAACACGAAACTGCACGTCACTCGATATGTCAACGCCAAGGATTCCGATACTGGCTGAAGCAACAAGGGGAGTGCCATGAAACTGAGGAGATACGACAAAGGGGTTCTTTTTAGCGGTTAACGCGCAAACTTGTGTCTTATGGGTGTTAAACTGGACTAGATTTAGTCGCCCCCAATCCGAGACTCTGTTCAGCAAAGACGCGACTTCAGACACAAGTTTGTCCCGGCACTCGGAGACGTTTTCCCGTGATATATTGGCTCGGCCGGTGTAATGAGCTTCACCAGTGCTGTCATCTGCATAGCAATGAATGTTACGGGTTTGGAACATATTATTGATATGCAGAAGAAACAGCGTTGGCGATAGCGCGCAGCCTTGTGGAACATCAGCATTAATAGGCTTGCAATCGGAGCTTGCATCGTCTACAACGACCTTGATGCTCCAATCTGCAAGAAGCTGGTGATCCAATCGCACAATTTCTCGGGAAGCCCATAGGAAGGGAGCTTCGCGAGAAGCGCTTTGTGCCAAACCCGATCCGCCTTCGCAATGTCCAAACCAACCGCCAATGCCTCCCCTTGGACTCTACTGCCTGCGCCCATTTGCGAGTTAGGTAGACCAGAAGATCACCAGCTGACCGACCACGGCAAAAACCGTATTGGCGGTCACTAATCAGCTGGTGATCCTCAAGGTACCTCATGAGCTGGCAGTTTACAATGGACTCCATTGTTTTGGAGAACAAGGAGGTGATGGCAATAGGCCGGTAGTTGGACAGGTCTGAGCGGTCGCTTTTTTTAAGGATCGGGTGGACGAAAGCTGTCTTCCATGATTTTGGGACTACGCCTAGGGAGTAGGAGTACCGGAAAAGACGCGTTAAAACCGGTGCCAACTCTGGAGCACAGGTCCTCAGCACAATTGGGGGGGATTCTGTCAGGCCCACTCGACTTGTGGATGTCCAGGGAGAGGAGTGCTTTGCGAACCGAGTGCTGTGTGAACTGCACTTTCGGCATGGAGCACTCACACCGCGGGATGGTCGGCGGCGTACTCCCCCCGTCATCGAGAGTTGAGTTGGACGCAAAGAAAGAGCCTTGAAGATCGGCTTTCTCCTTTGCGGTATGGGCCAGTGAGTCGTCCTCCCTGTGCAGAGATGGAAGAGATGGCTGACAGAAATTCCCCGGGACAGCCTTGGCGAGAGACCAGAATGCACGGGTTCCAGAAGGAAGGCGAACTAGTTTCTCGCCAATTCTACCTATGTGCTCTGACTTTGCCTTGGCTATGACTCTTTTGAAGGACCTAGAGGCGGAATTATACTTCTTTTTTAGCGCGCGCGCTAGTGTTTACATCCCGGGATGCTGATGCGTCAGCCTAGGCTCGGTAGCACTCCTTTTTATAGCATGATGCTATTTTACAGGAGCGACCAAACCATGGCATTTCAGCGTGAGTGGCACCACACTCTGGACAAGACAATGCTCCGAGGAGCCTAAAGGGGCTTCGACGGAAATCTGATATCCGTCCGGGTGAGAGGTCAGCAGAAGGTCCAACAGGGAAGGTGCATGATCCTCCACATCTGGAATCCGCGTAGGCAAAGTAACCAGTTGTGTCAGACCATATGCCAAGGCAAAATCATGAACAGATCTCCCAGCATGATCGGTTAAACGTGAACCAAGCCATTCGGCGTGATGGGCGTTAAAGTCGCCGAGGATCACGATCTCTGCGGAGGGGATCTGCTGTAGCAACGAATCTGTAGCCATTTGGACGTGGTCGAAGAGTCGGTCTGTTTCCTATAGAGGCACCCGTAGACGCGCGGATGGTCGTCGCTGTCTACGCGTAGCCAAAGGATGGACAGGTCCGAGCCTTCAAGTATGCCGAGGCGTCGAGAAAAGATGTCCTCTCTGACGTAAACGCAAACTCCAGCCCGAGGCACAAAGGAGTACCGAATAGATGCTTACATCTATTCATGTGATAAGAAAATATAACTGATGAAATAAACATGTTTTTAAAAGAATTTTTTATTTCACTAATCAATCAAACGATATAAAATAGGTAAAAATTATTAATATTAAATAGGTAAGAAAATCTACTTCATAGATCATTCTTGAATAAACTAAAATAAGAATAATTAACTATTTTGTATGCAAGTTAAAACGTAGTTTTTATTATAATTTCCAAAATATTTAAAATCGGAGGTAACAAATTAACTTACTCCATTATTTATATTATTGTGGAATAATCACAAAGGCGGAAACGTGGCAATATTGAACCTAAATCGCAATATTCGATAATTTTATTAAATTATTTGAAGTTTTTACGTTTATATGAAAACATGAACCAAAACTTATGTGTGAAAAGTGATTTTGCTAGATTTATTATGTTTTTGTGACCTTGAATCGCATTCTTTCACTACGCATTTACCCATTTTTTGTCGCGGCTCAACTCTGTAAGCGTCACAATGAACACTGAACTGGAGTTAGCTAGGCATATGGCTGTAGCCATATGTTCAGTAACAACGCTTTGGCGTGGTAATTACTAATCTAGTGTAATATATAAATCAATGACTGGCACTTATTAACCTCAAGCGAACTGTTGGGCTGCACATATGTAATACGGCTAATAATCTATGTGTTTATTAGAGGTCTAAAAATATAGTATAATATATTAAGTCTAATTTCTGGTTTCTGAAGTTCCCAATTATATTCCCATTAGCTACTAATTCAATAAAGTTATCTATAAGATATATGTCGGTCAAATGTCTGCGTTTCTGAATACTAACCAACTGTTCAAAAACTAAGAAACCAATAACAAGTTCTATAAGTTGCCACTAGATGGGTCTGTTTCGACTTATCAAAACATCTAGTCTAAAATTGATTTTTTTATTTCAATTCTTCGTTTATGCTAGTATTATTTATAAAATTACTTACTAAATTACTAGTATTATATATAAAATTTTTGGAGGCTAAATATGTGAATATGCTCTGTGTTAGCAATAAATTAAGATAATTCAATATTTATCAGAGACTGTATGAACCACGTCATTGCTTTTATTTTGCGTGTGGTTTATTTTTCTCCTTCCGATTTTAAGTTTAGTGGTGTATATCTTTAGAAAATAAACATTATGAAGTCTGGAAAACGTAGTAGAAATTTTAAAGAAAAAAATTTGAAGGTCCAGTAAGTACTTCCAAATCAAACTCCGAAGAACTACTAGTATTCATTGCACTTCTGATTTTATCCCTTTAATATTTAAGTACTTAGCGTTCACTGGCAATTTATTTTAAAAATAACACGATATAACCTAAAAGTTGATGCAGTTTGCTTGAAATTAAACGTCAAATAAAGTTATAGAACCGATAAACGGCACTGATTGGCCAGTTAAATTAAACTTAAATTAAGCTTAAACAGAGTTTATCTTGCATTGCGATGTGCGGAAACGCATTTACGAGTACATAATTTATGGAACCAATCGCGCTAACGAATAGATAAACTGCTGATAAAAGTACCTCAGAAACCGAGCATAAGGAAACAAACTTCCATTATTAATATAATTGAGGTTAGTTTTTTTTTTCTTTTCCTTTTATTTTTAAAAATGTTAACCCCGCACTAGGATTTTCTCCCGTATCGTGGAGGCAGATTACAATCATAAATGGCACAAGGGCAAACATCCCGACCCGGAACAATTATTTGTAGGCCAAACAAATGTTTGTTCCGTGCGAGATTCGAACCCGCGGCGCCCAGCTCAGCACCTCATTGCTAAACCACTGCGCCACGGATCAATTTCATGCATAGATATGAATTTATAACAAGTTTGTGACTTCGTGTAAGTTTTAAATATTCAAAAATATTGGTCTTAAAGCAGTCAGTCATAAAGCAGTAGTTTTTGAATGAAGCGCTTGATTCATATAAACATAGTAAATTTTTATTCTGTATTTAAAAGAGCCCCATACACAGAATTCAAACAAATAACTTTTATCGCTACGGACCGCGGATAAGTATGCGACGAGTACCTAACTTGTAATGAACAATTTTACTTTTGGCTTTGGTTTATTTTGTCTAGTCCCATTCTTTTCGAAAACTTTTCTACTGCTTTCTCGACATTTAGATAGCTTTTTAATTACCTACTTGGATATTATTTGTGAGCTACTTTTCACAGATGTACGCTGTACATAAATAATGTGCATATTAAAAAACATTAAAGAAAATTTTATTCTTATTTTTGATTTCGTGTGCAGCTGACTCGTTTTTAATATTTAATAATCGTTAAGTATTAAATCATGGAGATTACAGTATTTATTTAACCGAATGAGTTCATATTTAAACAATATATGTGAAGATAATAGTTCATATTTATGGTAGGATTCGATAGGGAGCGTCGTAGTCTAGTTACTAACGAATTTTATATTTATACGCCGAAAAGATTCATCTAAAAAAACGTGTGTTGGCTTAATGCGAAGAATCATAAAATCTGGACTCTAAAGATGTTGCTGTGATTTATTAAATTTATATTAGGCTGTAAACATTTTGAAACATGATATTACGGTGAAAACGCGAAATAAAACCGTAGTAATGCGGAGTGAAAGCAGTGTCAATTCAGAACATATGATTTTTATTTATCTAATGACATCTTTATGCGCATTCACCCCGCACTGACCAACGGATACCTCAGACTATTTCTGGTAGGCAAGACTTGGCCTTTTTAGTCGTAGAAATAGAAATAGAATTTTTTATTAAATATAAACTATAAGCAATACATATTGAAATTTATTGTTACCTTTAATTTACCACTGTTTGGGAAAATAGGACAGGACGGAGGTCCTGGGAAGACCCAGCAAGTAACCTAGCATATATTTTATAATCATACATTCTTATGTTACACAATTAATTAAATAAACAAATTAGAAATAGCTTGTTAGCGATCAACTTATTCCCAGGAGTTATTATCATCCGTATATTATTTAATATTATTATAACCCTTTTATACAAAGTTTTTGACAGGCAATTAGGAGACAGTGCTTGGGGCAGCGAGCCATGGAACTCAGTATCTTGGGAGTCAACATGTCAGACCACATTCGAAATAATATATAATGTGCTACAAAAATTTAATCGCAGACGTTGGTCATTCATTATCCATTACAGACTATAAAAGTCCACTGCTGAACGTCTGTTGAACGTGTTGGTCTCTCCCATATATTGCCTCACAAGCAGGATTTTGCCATAAATTCATAATCTTTGTTATGGTCAGTGATGGCAGTCTTTTCTGTACAGTTGAATTTCTTATCTCCTTGGAGTTAACCGGCGTGCCTTCGCATAAGCTAAAATTTTGTATTTTATATTTTATTTCCGTTTATATGGCCACTCCGTGTTTATTTTACGGTCAGCTATTATATAGGCTGTTCGAGAGTATTAAGCGCCCCAAGACTATATAACCACTAAAGTGCCTACTTGCAGATGTTAGTGAAAAAAAAAAGAAATGATACACTGTGCTTTTCACATCAATTTTACTTTATATGTAACTTCAAAATGAATCCTTGAAGCTAATTATTAGCGCAGTAAATTAAAAAGTCAAGTAAAATTATAGACTATAGGTACGTCCTACTGCTGGGCACAGGCCTTCTTTTATTTCTAACAGGGTTTTAGGCCAAGGAAATGTTGGCTGCGCCGGCCAAAAACGTGTTGACGGACTTCAATCTATTTTGACGATGTTTTTTTCCTTCACTACCAAGCACTTGGTAAGTTAGCACTTAAAATTAAAATTTATTGGTACCGGCAGGTATCGAAATTTTACAACTAGTGCTTAGTCCCTAAGCCACTACGATAAACTCATCAACAATGGGCTTTTTTGATGAGTTAATTATAGCTTATTATTGAATAACCTATTTTAGGTAAGTAATATATACAAAGGTATGTTTACAACATCATGACAAAAACTTCTTGGTTTAAAAAAAAGATTTTTAAACGTTTACGAATCACGTGGAATTAATTTAGATTAACAGTTGTCTTTCTATACGAATTATTATTCACTGATAGAGTCACCATAAATTATCAAAACTAGGATCTCCAAAAATACGTCGGTAACTTGTAACAACAAAATTAGTTTTTATACTCGTACTATCTGACTGCTAACTCGTACTAATATTAACATTACGTTACGAACAGCAGGATTATGGATAGTATAGAAATTAAAATGAAATATTTATATGAAATTCTAACGAATATCAAAGGAAACTTTCAATCCAAACCCAATTAAGGACAAACGCTTTTTTACATCGTAAGTGTTTTATGGATCTATCCGTAAGGCAATTTGTATCCAAACACAGCGAGTACAGTAAAAGATACATTTCGGGAAAATATTCATAAAAATATTTAAACAAGTAAAACCGTATTAATAAAAAATTATAATTTAAAAAAATTGTCGTGTTATAGAGACAGAACGTGAAAATTTGGTTTACAACTAGCTATTTTCCGCAACTAAATTATGTCGAAAGCGCGATTTCGTGTGTGGGCAGGAATATTGTGGTAAATCAAGCCATTAAATGTATATCTAAAGTTGTTTGAAGTCCCTTGATGTTGCTGACGATCCCGGGAAGCAACCTCGATGTGCCTAGACGCTAAGTTCCGTATATAGAGATCCTCGGACATACTATTAGCACGTGGGCGCTTGTTTTTTCTATCTTATACATGGTTTACACTCAGGAATGTCGGTAACACCTACGGTACATAAACTATTGCTCAATGACCGTGACCTGTAAAAGAATCTCACAGAGTACCAGCGTAAAATAGCAGATTAACGCTGCTGTGTTTCGTATAGTGAGTGTAGAGAACCGGAGACCCATTTTGCTGGAAACGAAGTATTCCATCTTAGTCCTCAGGGGAAACAACACATCTGCTTTTTTATCGTACGAATCAACATGCAGATGCATTGTCGATCTGCATGTTGATTCGTATTTGAGGACGGATGAATATGTCTTTGCACTTCCACACAATCACTTACTATCACGTGGACTGCTTGTTCGTTTGTCACCCTATCGTATTAAAAAAATCTGTAATAGAATCGGTATAATCCGTTCCGGCTATCATATTCTGTCTATTTGTTTACTGCGTTGTTGCCCTTAGATCCACTGTGTACCTTGAAACTTTGATATATTACTTCTTTTTTTCTATTTTCACTCATGCGTTATTTAGGAGTTGATGGAGTTCATACATTAGCTCCATGTTTATCTCATTGCTACTCAGAGTTCGTTATGCTATCGTTCAATATCCTGACGGAGAAGTCCTTTACCTATTTCCTTCCTTGTTATCTATCCTTGGTATCTATTGTTCTAGCCACCTGAATTAGATCCATACATTCAGCCTAAAACATAGTGTTATGGGTACCTGACGTTACGCATATATAGTTTTTCAGATTTTTTGAGAACAGTGCTAATCCTGTACCTGCATTTGTTTTAGATCCGTAAATATTCTAAATTCTTGAGATTTAGACCCTCCACATGATATTTTTTAATAGTATAGGATAACAAACAAGCACACAGTCCACCTGATGGTAAGTGGTTGCTGTGGCCCATAGACATCTACATCTATCCTAGATTACGAATCAAAATACAGATGCGTTGTCACCCGTGAGAACTAAGATAGAATGCCTCGTTTCCAGTATAAAGGGTCTCTGATTCTCTACACTAACCATACCAAACACAGCAGCATTATTCTTCAGCAGTATTCTGTAAGAGCGTGGTCCTTCCGCGGTCGAGCCGACCCATTCGTGCTACAACTATACTACTAATATAACTGCAGCATGGCTCTACCCTTTCTCATAGATGGAGCTTCCTGTCGTACTTGGCTGGCAAGGAAGAAATTTTGTTGTAAATTCTGTCAATTATACTTGTATGAGGAACTATACTGTTACTCCAAGAGTTTCGTGGCAGCTAACTTACTAGCTTCTTATTGTTTGTGAAGGTGAACCGAGGTTAACTCTAGCACGGCCTCTATAGCTGATATTGGAGGTAGTCCTTATGCAGCCTGTGACAGCCAAACAAGCCAATCTCTGGTATCGCTAAAGCTTCTCTATAGTGGTGGCTTCATTAGTTTTAGTCCACCACACCAGAGCACCGTAAGTGATTATGGGTGGAATAACCATTCTGTACAGCCATAGTACGATTTTGGGCAACAGCACCTATCGCTTGGTAATTATACCTCTGCATTTTCAGAAGGTTATACTAGAGATTTCTTATATTTACGCGAACACTGTACATTGATTAAAAAACTACTTTTACGGATTTTATCGCATTTTGTTTATTTTATTTTTAATACCCGACGTTTCGGGTGCTTTCCAGCACCCATGGTCACGGGGGATAAATAAAAATAAAATAAATAAAACGCGATAAAATCTGTAAAAGTGGTTTTAATCAAGGTTATACTAGACTTATAGGAGAATTTATCAATCCATTTCGTTCCGCAGACAAAAGGTGGAATAGTCATCTCGCTTGATGAGAAGGCTTGATGAAGAGGCAGGGGTGGCAGCGTCAAAAGCCATTCTGGTTTTGCAATCGTCAATCCATATTTTTAATATGACAATTATGGGAAATTCTATTATAAAATATTATAGACGCACTTCAGGCAATAAAAAAATTTAAGGCTTATATAGAAGTATGAGGGAATTGAAAAATAAAACCAACTATACAATTTTTTCACGATTAAATTGCCACTCATTTTCTAATTCTCGAAATTTCTAAGACTCTGACTCCCATTACTCTTTTTCTCATTTTCTTTCAATATCATTAAATAGTATAAAAACATGCAAATTTTATCCCCACTTTATCTTGATACACACTAAGTTGGTTAAAGAATTACAAGCATTTTTACGTAATACTTTCTATTAAATTTTAGTAAAATATCAGTAAAAGATATCTGCTTCAGCAGATTACATTTGATATCGATATGGCTTCCAATATTTTGAAGTCGTTTAAAGGTATTTCATTTCCTATTTGAAATTAAATATCGAATATCAGATTGTACCAAAATATAAGTCTCAAAACACTCCGAATATTTTTTAAATAGATAATTGTCTCCCATTTGAAGAATGTATACCAGGCGGTCCCATTATGAACTGGCCTGGTATAGTTCAACGCGACATGTCGCTACATGTTGTATTGCATTAAATAGTACGTTTATCGTGCACTTAATATAAGAAACATGCATCGACATGAAATGCTTAGTCTTAGTTTAACAGGCATTTGAATAACGAGAGTCGCGTATTTTTTCAAAATGTCGAAAACTGAGTATCGAAGTGTCATAAAGTTTTTGTTTAAAGAAGGTTTATCCCCTGCCCAAATAAAAGAACGATTGGATGGCGTGTATAAGGAGTCTACCCCCTCCTATAGCACAGTGAAAAATTGGGTGAAAGAGTTTTGCCTCGGAAGAGAAACCGTCGAAGACTTTGGCCACGACGGTCGACCTGTGGAAGTGCTCACTCCCGAAACGATTGCTCTTATCGAAGAGGAGGTTCTGAGTGACCGCCGTTTGAAGATTAGAGAAATTGCAGCAGGGCTTGGGCTCTCTAAGAGTACCGTTCATCGTGCGATCCATGAACATCTTCACATGAAAAAAGTGCGTGCAAGATGGGTACCGAAACTTCTTTCAGCAGTACAGAGACAGGAAAGAGTGCGCTGCGCTTCGGAGTTTTTGGATATTTGTGGCGAAAATCCAAAGACTGTGATCGAGCGGCTAGTGACTGGTGATGAAACTATGATCTTGTATTATGATCCACAAAGCGCGAGTCAATGGAATGGCGTTATAAGGGTGAAAAGCCCCCTAGAAAGGCAAAGGTGCAACAATCGACTAAAAAACTGATGTGCACAATATTTTGGGATTTTCAAGGCATTTTGATGGTGGATTTTAAAGAACGTAATACAGTCGTGAACGGCGAATATTATGCTTCTTTAATATATAAATTACGAGACAAGATAAAGGAAAAACGAAGAGGCAAGCTGTCTAAAGGTGTCCTGTTGCTCCATGACAACGCCCCTGTTCATACCGCTGGTGTTTCGAAGGATGCAGTTCGTCAATGCGGGTTCACAGAAGTTCAACATCCACCTTACAGTCCAGACATGGCCCCGTCCGACTATTATTTATTTCCAAATTTAAAGCGGGACTTAAGAGGAAGAAAATTTTCAAGTGATGAAGAGTTGCAGGCGGCCGTCTTCAGTCATTTTGAGGATATAAAATGTGATTATTTTTATAAAGGTTTAGAGATGTTGATTCACAGATGTCAGAAGTGTGTTAGTATTCATGGTGATTATATTGAAAAATAAAATTGGTTTCGTTTCATTTCCTTCATTGGTTCATAGTGAGGCCAATTCATTATGGGACCGCCTACGTAAGTTATATTAGTTTTTCTTGATATCATTTGTAATACAACTAATTCTCTTTACATCACGTACTGTTCCATAGGAAACATCGAAACTATAACTTTTTGCTTGTTGACTGTAAGTTTTTCTTTATTACGTGACTTTTGGCAAACGTCGTCATAATTATTTGTAGGTCATGGAATACAATGGTAGGAGTGGGATTCGAACCCGCTGTTGTAACCAATTTTATTTATTTTATATCCATGTTAATACTAGTATGTACATTATTCAATCGATAATTATTAATGTTGAGACGTCAGAGGCAATTGAAACACAGCATTAAAAAAATGATCAGTTGGTGTACAAACCACTGTACAGCGTACGGGTAGGCAACAACAATCCAGGCCACGACGTCGTCAATATATAAATTTTTTATCCGTTAATTCAATTACAGCCTATGAATAGCTATTAATTATATATATATATATATATATATATATATATATATATATATATATATATATATATATATATATATAACAAGTAAAAGTGTTATCAGATAGCTAAATGATTAACTATCATTTTATCTCGGATTGCTAAATTTGTAATGTCACTAAATGAATATGCGCCACATTGTTTTGATGTTCTTAGATTAGTAGACTTTAAAGTACTTACTAGACTTCTTATCGCTGAAATTTCACGTATGAAGTTTTCTTTCTATCCTTCTTGTTTTATTTACTGTACATTTTTGAAAACAGTTCTGAAAAAAGGACCACATAATATTGCTTTGCATTATTGTGTAAAGTAACGAGTTTTTATAGACATTAAACATTTCGGTATTATTTAAAATCTACATACAATATCTATGTTATTTACATACGAAATTATTAGTCAAATACGACATCAGAAAATAAACTAATTCTAAAAAATCATCATCAGCCATCCATATTCGGAACAGTTTTCTACGGCACTAAGCCTAAGATATATTTCAAATAAACAATACTAAATCGTTTTTAACCGGGAAAGTTTTGCTCAAGGCACTAAGAATAAAGCAGGTGATAAAAATGATACACCCATAACTGTTAACGACAATTGTTACTTCAAACAAAAAATATTCCACGGAGTCAGGTGCAGGAGCCATTGAGTTTATAAATCAATGGCAGGAGTTATCGTTAGAAGGAGAAGAGGTAAAAATTTTGTTTTAGCGATACGCAATAAATATTGTTTAATCCGCAATCGTGCATTAAAGAAAAAAAACTACAGCCAAAGCACAACTGCATTATAATACTCAGGCCCATCAACTAGTATAGAATAATAAACAATTTTACGAGATATCTAAAAATCAATAAAAAATAAATATCTATATGTGCATACAAATATTGATCATAGTATCCGACGGTGACTCAGTACCTACATAAGATCCTACAGTCAAGCCGATAAGAGAGAATCACTGTAGAAAATATCGTAATAATTTATTGCGAAACTTTTGTAATAAAATTAAAAAAATTACACCCTATACAAGATACCTAATACGTTACTTAAAAATATAACGAATAATAAACTAAAGTTTGCGTCATAATGAAGAAAAAATGAATCTCGAAAAAGTTCAGGACCTGATTGACTATATATGTATACAGCTGACACTTAATCATGGTTTTGAAAAACACGCCTATTATAAACAATACTTATATGAAAATTGATGTACAGAAGAGGTTTAATAACAGACAACATCTTTCTCTTCAAACTTCGACCGACTTGTAATTAGAGCCTATACCAATACCTGATGTTTTATATAAAGTTATCTCGACTACGTTTCACAATTTATTATTGATAAAAATTAGAGCAGTAATTTTATAATTGTGTTTACAAGAAACACTAGCAGTTGAACCTTGCAGTTTGTTCATTATTTTTTATTATAAATATCTATAAATATATATATATATATATATATATATACATATATATATATATATATATATATATATATATATATATATATATATATATTAATAAATCATTCTCATAATATTTCGTAGTATATTTCATTTGCCCTATCTGAAACATTCTAAACTCTCTATAAAAATGTACATGCCACTCCTGGGCATAGGCCACCTCTCAATTCTGATACGGTTTTAGGGCAAGGAAATTTCCGCTGCTCTGTTCCAATGCGGGTTGGCGAACTTCACATGTCTTCGAAATTGTTTTTCTCATTCCTCAGATATACAGGTTTCACGACGTTTTCCTTCGTCGTCAAGCACGTGATAAATCAGCATTTAAAATTTCTATTAACAATTTCATTAGTACTAACAGGAATCAAACCCGAGTTGCACGCGTACTGTGAGATTTACATCGAGTGCTTAGCTCAAGAGCTACCACGGCGCTAAAACGACACATAGAAATACGATTCAACAAATAGAATGAAAACACTTACGTACTTAAGGGGATATAGTAAGTCAGCTCAAATTCTAATTTCGTCCCCACTTGCCCGCGCGTCGTATGCTATGTACCGACATGTTTGTAATCACTAATACTGTAAGTAGAAAGGCGTTCCTGTTGCGTAATGTATATTCTGATCGTAAGCGACACAACCTCCCCCTTCAAAGGCCGAAGCGAAGTGACCGTGCGGCAGGGATCACGCTTCAAGAGGCCGATAGTTTAGGTAATTTCTTTTTACAGTGAAAATAATGGTATTTTAAAAAAAAGTAAATAACATAAGCACTGATTTATAGTCAGTTCAGTTAGTATGCAAAGTTTCATGACCTTATTTAAAGTATTTTATGAATAACAGCGGTTTATTGTTTATTTTGGAGGTAACTTTGGATATTTTTCTATCGAGAAAATTTTACGAAATCGTGTTTTCGTCTAACATAATCCTTAACATTAATCCTCAACTTTACCATATATTTATTTAAAAATTAATGCTGCAATATTTTCGGCATAACGAAGGATCTTGCTAAGCCATTTGAGATTATATTTCCCCTTAAAACTTAAACACATGATAGCTCGTGATGCCTATCAGACGAAGCTACAGCAGCACACCGTGCAATGGAATTGAAGACCCTTATCACCACGCACGCGACAAAACTCTCATTTATGCGCAAGCATAATAGGCAGTATACCACTTATATACTTGTTACCTCTGCAGTCTATAATTTTGAACTTATCTAAGTAGTACAAAGCGTAACTGCTAGAGGGAGTTGACGTCGGCTAAAATCTCTGCGGTTGCCGTTTCGTCAAGTTCATTCGGGCTTCTTAAAGCCTTAAATAAAACATTCACTGTTTACGTCAATGTTTTGAAAAGGAAGGATACGCCCATCTAAACATTTTCCTAAACCTGCCATCTAAATTAAGGTTTAGACGGCGACAAGCAAAAGTAGCGCCATTTGTCACAGCATATATGAACTACATTAGTGCCGCGTTGCATAGTTTGAAGACGTAGCCTTGACAACGTAACCGGCCACGCAGTCATAGTAAAAACAGAATAGTAGGCTGTCTTCTAAGAAATGTACTGAACGCTGCTAATATGTGTGCCTGCCCGGCACGTGACAGTACGGACTCGTACACAAAAGCCACAGCACGCACACAACGACACTTGCTAAGTCGGAAAGCCTAAGTCGGCCACCGCCGCGCTCCGCAATCACCTTTGTTTGAGACTTTGTTGACTTTTAATTAAATTTTGCTAGCATTATTTTTTTCGTTTTATTTTTTCTTTTTCTAAAATAAATTAATATATGGGTTTGTTTAAGTAATTTAGCTTTTTATTAAGAGGTTATATCTATTCATAATTACATACCTTTAAAGTACATTAATAATCATATCACATCAAATCAATTTAATTTTAAACATTAAATCTGAGCTGACACCATATACTCAGTAATTTTAGTTATTTGGCATTTGTTGTAACGTAAAGCTGTAATTTTTTTGACAAACAATGATTCTTTTAGAGAAAACTAAAGAAATGATTAACAATATGATGCATATTATAAGTAGTTACTCCGCAACAGTAGGTATTGAGGTCTCGCGCGGTGCGGGGTAATCCTACTATTTATTTTCACTATGACGCAGTTGTGACCATTGCGGTTTTCGTTAGTAAAATAATTTTATTGCCACAAAAATAATCTAAGGTTACTTTTCGATGATATGGTATTCAATTATCCCTTTGAACCTTTGTATCATAATTTTTGCAGCCTTTTACCACGCATCTAGGCCTTTTATGAGAAGCAAATACGCGCTATCCACTGTTGACTGGGTTACGTTAGCCATAAACTGTCATTTTAGATCCAGCGCACTGATGCCATTTAGTTAAGCGTCCGGCCTGGTCCTTACGCCGGTTATACGTATATAAATCAATGGTTAACGTTAATACTATACCCAAGTCTTTTGTCAAACTCGTAATATTTTATGAGGAAACAGTCGCAAAGAGTAGAAATTGTCAACAAAAATGTTAAAATGTTGCTAACAGAATAATTACTTGACTGAACGAGCTATGAACGTTGTATGTTACTTAATAGTTTGTGGAGTGTATGTGAAGGCAAAAAAAAACCGGCCACGAGCGGGTCACGTACTTGGTCAGTTTTTTTCCACACGCACATTGTAGAGGTAGTTCCGTAGTTGCCGGTCACCATAAGTGAATATAGAAGGAGCCTTTTAACGACCGCTATAAAGACTAAAAATGGGCCCTATAACGACTAAAAGTGGTATAAAAAATAAAAACTTTTCGACGATATAAATAATACAATCTACATTAAATCATTCACACGCCAAGTCCTTAAAAATGGCCATAGTCCCCCATCCATCTATTAGTTCCCAGAGTACAGCTCTAAGTTATACATGACCGTAACAAACGGTCCCGTAAACCACCATTGCACCAAACTATATTGAGGACCACCTGTGTAAACCAGGAGTACCACGGATGAAACCGTTTGAGGCTGTATGAATGTATAAATATTGTGAATGAGTTCTACAATACTAGTCGTTCACTTCAAGAATGCCGTTACCTCCCGCCGCGCCCCCTCATTCCGCGCCTCAAGCGTCGCCCTTTTAGTACCGATAGCAACGTCGAAGTGTACTTACGTCCGTTTTTTATGCTCCCGTACGTTCTCTAGTTTGTTACTGTTTTTGCTGTTGTTTTTGTTACTGTTGTTTTTTGTTTTTGTTTCTGTTGATATTCGTTAATTTGTTTTGTTACAATGAGTAATTTTATTTTTTTCGAATATTTGAAAATGTATATGTGTAAAAATGAAAATTTTATTTTATCGAACACGTTATTATTTCATCATCATCATTCAAAAAATATTTTATTTCATGGAACACGTTATTATTTAACTTTATTGAAAAAAATGAATACTAAAAAACATAAACATGATGACTTTTTTCGTCTACGGTACCGTCAGCTGTGACGTCGTAATGGTCTACGACGGCAAACTCGAAATGAACGCGTAGTAACTGCCAACTAAAAAATAAGCGAAAGTGGTATATCAGGCTCGGTCTTTTGGCACCCGATCCTCTGCCTACACCGCCAAGGAAAAAATAAAGCTTTAGTAGTAACGTATAAGTCGTTTTCGTCTAAAAATCTTTATTTCTTAAAGTTTACAATAATATTACAAAGTTATAACGCAGCTAGTTTTAGGTTATTTTCTAAGAAGTTGTGGCAAAATGTTTACTAATCCAAATGCTTTAGTACTTAGCTGTAATAGTTTTTCTTTTGACTTTATTATACTATATACTATTATTGAGCATACTTTCCACATTTCCAAAACGGAGGTTTGTTTGGTAATAAAAATACCATTTAGTGCTAGTTATCTCGCAACGAACCCTGAATTGAAAAATGTTCTTCCATTCCCCCAATATTGTTGAAAGACCTATCCATCGACACCCCACATGATGGAATAGACGGGTAAAAATATTGAAACGTACCCAAAATAAAAATGTTTATCAAGATTTAAATTCACAGTTTTGTAAGCGTGACTAATATCTATAACTATGCTAAATTACAGCTTTGTGGCACCTAGGGAACCGCGGACGGCGGACATGGCGAAACCATAAGGATTCCTTATTGTTTCACTAAGGAACCTTAAAAATGTATACTATGCGTATTATATATATATTTATATATTATATATATATATATATTTATATATATATTATTATATATATATATATATATATATATATATATATATATATATATATATATATATATATATATATATATATATATATATATATATATATATATATATAATTTTATCGTTTACACACAATTACCAAATACAATTGTCCATTACCATACAATATTTATTGCCTATAATATGAGCAACGACAAAATTACTCGCTTAAAGTATTAAGATATGACATACAAATCAATGAAGTAGTTAGCCGTTTTTCTTCAATCTTATTTTCGAAATATTACTAGATCATAGCCATAAAACTTTTCAAACTTTTAGTGGATCTTTTAGTAAAACGCTTGATGTATATATCCCAACTTTTCTAATGAATGGTAATGCCTTTCGTCTGATATTTTATCTCTGTTGTTGTGTCTTTGTTGTTTTTCCGTAAATAATAATAATGATAGTGCCAAATATTTAAGAAGGAAAAAAGAGGTTAAGAGCAAGCAACAAGATTAATATCTTTATCGGAATCACAATGAAAGTGGAATAAGAATTTAAGAGATTTATCTTTAAGCAAAATACAGAATTTTCACTGAGCAAATAAAAAAAAACAACAAAGTTGTTTGAACAAGGAACTAATTTACAAAGTCCATTATTAAGTCGGAGAGAAATGAAACTTTTCCTCTAATTTTGTTAGCCTGCATAACACGATAAAATAACAATTTCTCCCTTATTTCGTCTTGCTAGATAGTATAAAATGTATTCTTAATTTTTATTATACACTAAACAAAAGGAAACATTTTACGCATTTTACCACATTAACAATTGTTTCCTTACAACAACGAGTGCTGAAAAGTCCACGATACCTCGGGATTTCAATTAAATGCGTATTAAAATTAGTTTTTAATGTCTTATTTGAGTATCTATTAAAATCGTTATAGGAAACATATGCTCTAAGACTGTAGTGTAGTGCTTAGACTGCTGGTTAGGAATCGTAATTATCGTAATATTCCCTGGAAGATTGCGACTTTCACATAAAAAATAACAAAAATAACTATTGAAAAATCCTCCCCTAAGAGGAAATGTTTGGGGCAGACCTATATATATATATATATATATATATATATATATATATATATATATATATATATATATATATATATAGGTCCTGAGCCACCTGCATCCATCGACTTCCTGCATGATGGAGTGGCGACCTGGTAAAAATATTTACAGTATTATAATTATATAGTATTATTATTATTAAACCTCAGAGAAGAACGTTAGTGACAGATAGACCGACACTGATAAATAACGTGGTGATGCCGGATTTCGGCATAGAATACCGGTAATGATGTTGTTAAAGCTATGTTCACACAAACAAAGTCCCAGGAAAAATGTAGTAGAATTTAATCTTTTTTTTTATTATTTTCTTGTACTTTCTAATTAATTGTTACATTATAAATGTTGACCCTAAAGTGTTGTTATTTAATGGATATCTTGCGCATATTATGTTGAGTAACCTATAACAGCGATTAACTAAGGGGTTTAAAAATGGAAGTAAATACGTGCTCGTTTATTTTTAATTTACGTCCGCTATACAGGCTGTAACGGAAATAATTGATTTCCTTTCAAGCGCAGAACTGAACAAGCGTGTTTAGCAAATGGGATTATTTATTCACTAAACATTTTATATTTACATAAAAGTTACAAATGTTTTATTATATAAATTTACGACAAAAACATTGTTGCTCTTTATTTAATAGTAATTTAATTAATGCAACCAAACTCGGTTGGGAGTCATCTACATCCAACGACTTCCTGCATTTTTACCAGTTCGTCACTCCAACAAGAGGGTGGCGGCTTTAAGCTTCCTTTATATTATTCCTGTCTACACTTACAAAGCTTTATTGAGTTATTTGTATTTGCCCGATACGATTATTATTTTTAATTCTCCGCTATCCTCATAATATTTCCTTTAGCAGGTTCAAATTGAAGTAGTAAAGTTATTTAACCCCTCAGTTCTCTTAAAATTTCCGTACAGTCACATGCGTCCGTCAAATCCCGAGCGGTCGCATGCGACCACACCCACCCACAGCACTTTGAACCATTAAAATTAATATTTATAGACCACTTTTCTATAAAGAAGTTTGGCATTATAGAATCTATACTAAATTCTCTATCCTGTAGTCTAAATAAAAGTCAGTTACTCTATGTATTTTATTTTTAATCTCCTGTAAATTTACGACGTTTGCTGACCATACGAAAATAGCGCGATTTTACGGTAGATTAAAAATAAGTCATAGAGTAATTGACTTTTGTTTAGACTATATAACAGGAAATTTCGTGTAGATTCTATATTGCCAAACTTCTTTAAAGAAAAGTAGTCTATAAATATAAGCTTTAATGGTTTAAAGTGCTGTGGGTGGGTGCGATCGCATGCGACCGCTCGGGATTTGACGGACGCATGCCATAAAAACTTATATTTGTGGACTACTTTTCTATAAATAAGTTTGGCATTATAGAATTAATAGAAAATTCTCTATTCTATAGTTGAACAAAAGTCAATTATTCAATGGATTAATTATTACCAAAATACTTTATTGTATTTTTATAACTACATCCCAAGCGAATGTCGGTATCGTGAAAATTACTATCATTTCTATATATTACTCGAAATTATTTACGTAAAAAGATAAATTATATTCACACAAAAACTTTTAACAATTTTATAATATAAAAAACTGTTTTTAACTTAGAAAAATCCAAAAATCAACGCAACAATGTACAAAACCGAACATTCGAGAATGACGCACTTTTAATGTGGATGATAAAATGTAAATATAAGTTTTTATTGGTTACAGTGCTGTAGTGTGTGCGGTCTCATGGGACCGCTAGGGTTTTGACAGATTATGGCCGCGGTCTCATGAGACCGCTAGGGGATTTAGCGATTAGAGGTATTTATATGTATCACTCCTGGGCCTCTTCTTATTACCGAGAGGGCTTAGGGCAAGAAAATATCCACCACGTTGCACCAATACGTGTAGTCAAACTTTGTAAAGACATGTGTGTCGTGGACTTGACCCTGTAGTGGCGGTGTAAGAATATCCACGACCCCTCATGGTCCCGTGGGTATCGTAAGAGGCAACAAATGGAAACAAATCAGGAGAGGGGCAGGTGGATGTATGGACTAAAACTTAAAACTACGGTTGCCAACCTGCTCGACAATCGTGGCATCTATAGCACTTAGCCAATGAGGTAATCGTTGGGGGAGGCCTTTTCATCAGTGGACTTTACTAGGCTGTAACGGTAACGGTGTATCTTCTTTTTATTTTTTTTATTTCGCAGACTTGCAGGTTTCCTCACGATGTTTTCCCTCACTGCTGAGCACATGGAGAAACATCACTTAAAATTGCAATCAATAATTTCATTGTTGACGGCGATCGACCCCAGGTTTTTGTACTATGATAAATACTCCTGACCTACCGTGACTCTAGGTTGTCAATTGTCACTGACAAGATTGGCTACATCTTGAAGTTAGCTTCCATTAAAACATACATGAAACCGCCGAAAAAGATTAATCAGTTTTTATCATAAGTCAAGTGTCCCCAAGTCCCCATCTTGTAGATAAAATCCCTCTATATATATATATATATATATATATATATATATATATATATATATATATATATATATATATATATATATATATATATATATATAGCTGATGTGAAGATCGACGCTCCGTTACAGTTTGTGAACATGTACAGGATAGCCCCCGTCACTACATCATATTTGATAGGCTGCAAATCCTCGCTAAAGAAAATCGATTTCTTCCAAGGATAATGACGCGAGGCTATTGAAATAAAAAAACATCCTAATTTCAAAAGAGAGTATGGTTGGGTGTTTCCATCCGCTTGGAATCCTATATTTAATAATATTAAATCCCAACACAAGCAAACAACTGCAAGACTTCAAGATACTATAAGTCCATACTGCGTAGATTGGACCAAGAATTAATAATCATAATCTGAAGGTAGCCTTGGTAATCATGCCATGACATTAGGATATGGAACACCTCAGTCCCCCCTTGAACGTCGGGAATATAAAATAAACGAATTTACTCGATAAAATTGATAAAAACTTGTTTTATTTTGCTTAAATATAAGAAATCATTACCTAAGCTATCTTTAGTATCGACTAGATTTTTTATTTCATCTAGCACTATCGTCAACATAAACTCCTTGAGTTCCTGAATACAGCGGCGTAAACCTGCTGAAGTGTTGACTAACACAGCTGTGTTTACATTTCATTACCTAGGACCAGCGTGATGTTGTACCCCAATGCCGGGCTTATTGTTGCTCTATATCGGACTTCAATTTCTAAACATAAATATGCTAATGATTTAATATTTTAAGTAATTTTATGGTCACAAATAATTTACTCCCCACAATTTAATTTAAATAATAAGTTTTTAAAATAGGTAAAATGAAATTTAATCTTCTTGATAATTATCACCTGCCCGGAAACAGATTATAATTTAAAACAACGTATTTATGTATTAGCCTATCTCCTAAACATTGCCATATCAATCGTGTTTTACACGTGTTTTGGTGGATACAGTTACAAAGATGTTTCGCAGCTTTCTTAGAAAAAGAGACTTGTTTTAAAAATATGCCAAATGAAAGGCATACAATTGTTATAATTTTTTTATACTTTTTACTTTGTGAAATATAAAGAGATCAAATTAATGTTTGTTTTTTAAAGGTATCCTTTAACCTCATAACAAATAATAGTAGACTTAAAAGTAATAGCCTTAATAGTAACATAAATTATTAAATTAATAATAATTTTAACTTAATAAAAACATAAATTTCAGGAAACAATCGTCTACAATTTTTTTCACGCGGAGTTGAAGTTGCTTATAACGTGATGATCACATGTTATATTTTACATGACATTATATTTTATATGTTAAGATACCGTTTACTCTATCTCTTAAAGTTGTTATAACAATATAACAACTTTAAAAGATGGAAATAACAGCTGGAAAAATAATGTTGCTGATTTAATGGCTCAAATAGGTGATTTATGGACGCAATTTTAAGTTGTCGACACGGCACTAAAACAAAGAATTTCAAGTAAAATTTATCTGCCCACCACATTGTATGTTTTATTATTTTTCGCCAGCACTTTGAGGCACTTGAACAGTCAACATACGTTACATATGTTACATATCTTTCTCAATTTGCGGTTTTAGTGTATCGGTATCATACACAGGCAAATATCGCCGAGACTCTCGACTAAGGGAATGAATGAACTAACTACATACACAATTAAGTTTATTTGGAACCCGAAGAGTGTAAGTCGTACTCGTTTCTGTCCAGTTTTGCTTCATCAGCCCGTAATAGTCCAGTGGTGTACATGGACCTCTAATATGGGATTTGCCGGTATCGCTATTGTTAGTAGTCGGATTGGCGATCGGACGTCACAAGTTTCGAATAACTGGTGCCCCTTCTTCTCGTTAAATCTTTCTTTTTATAGGATAGGATGACAACCGAGCACACAGTCCACCTGATGGTAAGTGGTTACTGTGGCCCACAGGCATATACATCTATCCTCGATTAGGAATCAAAATGCAGATGCGTTGTAATCCGTAAGGACTTAGGTAGAATGCCTCGTTTCCAGTAAAAAGGGTCTCCGGTTCTCTATACTCACCATATGAAACACAACAGCATTAAGCTACTATTTGACGCTGGTATTCTGTGAGAGCGCGGTCCCTCCCCGGTCAAGCCGACCCATTCGTGCTACAACTATACTACAAATGTAACTGCAGCATGGCTCTACCACGTAAAAAATGTTTATATACCAGATATTATACATCTCGCATATAAAAATATTACTTCGTCTATTGAAGATCATATTTTATATGTAAGTGAGACAAACAAGCTATAGTCCATCCGATGGTAAGTGGACGCTTGGGTGTGTAGGCGCCTAAATCCATTCTCAAAGAAGAATCAAAATACAGAAGTGCTTATCACTTAAAAGCAAAGAGTATCCAAATGAATATTCATCACTTTTCAAGTCTAACCCTGGAGCTTAATGATGGTGTGTAGTAAATACTAACTTTAACGGGAATTATAGCCAGAATTAAATTAGCGTTAACAATGTAGTAGCAGTGTAATGATGTCTACTACCCTACTACTAGTGTAATAACGTCTCGTGGGTGTCGCAAAAAGTGACAGAGGAAAACTGAAACAGGACATGCACATCAGCATCTTCCTGATAACAGCCGCAAAATATAAAAAAACCCTTTAACAACCAACCTCAGCCAAGCTTGGCAAAACAAAGAAAAAGCCTGACGCCGTTCATAGCACCAAGGACGCTTAATCAAAACTGGGACATAAACTTTTAGCTCCAGTTTCGAGGTGTAGGCAACTCTACTGGGTAGGCCGTGCTATCGTTACTGGCCATTACTGTATCTATAACATATGTAATTTTTTTGGCGACAACATCTAAAGTCACCTGTGAGAAAAACGTTAACTACGCCTATTAGAGCCTTGGTTCTGTGGATATCTTGCAGGCTACAATTTATTGCCTCTAACACGTGGTTTTACGACATCCCGTACGATCAATTGACACTGCTATAAGAGAACGCTGTGTACCACTACGTTTGCTTAAATTACGGGTTGGTATTTCTCGGCAAACAAGATTAAGTTGGCAATTTAAATATCTAATATGCAGTCTATCCACAGTTGAATAACATTACAACATTGCCGAGTAACCTACCGTTACCGTTACCAATACCGTAACGTTACCGTTACAGACTGTCAAATGTCCACTGCAGAACATAGACCCATAGATCGCCTCATAAGGGAGTTCACCGTAGTTGTCACGCTTGGCAAGCGGGTTGACAACCGCAGTTTTTTATGTTTAGTCGTTATTAGGAAGACGCTGCTGCTCATCGCCTGATTTGTGTTCCTCTGTCAGCTCTTACGACACCCACGGGATGATGTGGGGTAATAGATATTCTTACACCACCTATACACGGTAAGCTAGCACATCCAACCATTTTACATGATAGAGCCATGCTGCAGTTATATTAGTAGTATTTGTAGCACGAATGGGTCGGCTCGACCGGGAAAGGACCACGCTCTCACAGAATACCAGCGTAAAATAGTGGCTTAATGCTGCTGTGTTTCGTATGGTGAGTGTAGAGAACCGGAGACCCTTTTTACTGCAAACGAAGCATTCAATCTTAGTCCTCACGGGTGACAACGCATCTGCATTTTGATTCGTAAACGAGGATAGATATGTAGATGTTTATAGGCCACAGCAACCAATTACCATCAGGTGGAATGTGTGCTCGTTTGTCACCCTATCCTATAATATTAAATAAAATGCGGTTCTTGCGGTTGAAGTTGGGCCAGCAATAAGTTTAGCAATGTTTTGCCAGTACTCTTTGTTGCATCTATTTCATGCGAAAGCAAACTCCCGTTCCATTTACTTGGATTTCTTAATACGAGTAATCGTTGCAGTTGAACCCCCTCACAATATCTCTTGAAAATCTTTCCTTCTAAACTAAACGGAAGTTTCTTTGCAAAATATTGATTGATACCATTATATCGTCAGTTAACTTCAACGTTTTATTACGGAGCTTAGTATTAGTTTTTTAGCATATTATGAAACATCCAAACACTTTATTTGATTTTATTTAGTCTAAACTTAAAACGCACACGAACTGTAAATACCGGGATAAATAATATTTTATATGTTATTTCAGGAACTAGGCCTATTTAATGTTTATATGTATGCTAAATTCCGTTCAATTCTTTTAGTTAGTTGAGTGTATTGTAGAATTATATATAATAATTAATAATAGTCCCCCAGGGTCTGTGTATTTATCCGAAATAAAACGCATCCCAAGAACTAATACTAAATTTCATCAAAACCTGTCCAGCCATCGCATAAAAAATTTATCACAGAATATATTGCTCTAAACATATTCTATAAGAATTGTGCATTTTTTTAGAAAGAGTAATTTACGTCTATAACCAGCCTGTAAAGGAGACGGGCAAAAGTTCATAGAAAGCTGGGCCTGATATTACAGTAACGATTACTGCATTATTTTATTTATATACCAATACCATTTCAAAAAAAACTAAAATATTTACGACTGCTTCATGGTAGAAAAAAAAAATAGGGTGTAATTGATTTGTACAAAAACAATGTTATTGCTTACGTTACGCTTACAATGTAATACTTACACCAAGCTCTCACATTATACTTTAAGAAAATATTTATTAGACTTTATTGTAAACTAGACTATAACGTAACTTTATGTATTGTAGGACATTCACACATAGAGGATTCAGACGCCGCCGTCCAACTAAATTCTTGAGGTTTGAAATAATTATAAAAAAGCTGAGGGAGTATGAATTAAAAACACTTTCTCTTTTATTGACTTATTAATCGTCCACTTCATCATAAACAAATGAAATATCGTCTAAAAACGGTGCAGGCGGTATTAAATTCTCTTGACGCCTTGCGCAGCTTAGGTACCATATGGACATTACATGACAACAGCAACCTACAGTTCTTTTTCCTACCAAGCAATTAAAATAATACTATTTGACGGCCCTCAACCATTAAGAGAACTGTCAACTAAAATATATGTAAAATATGTTTTTGAGCTTAAGTATGTCTCGATTTTATTCGACCACTTAATAGCCAGCTAGAATGGTTGGATATTGACAGTTCTCTTAGTAGATTGCTGACCGTTTCTCGACACACTTCTATTTCATATCTCCCATCTTGTATGTGTTCCACATAATGGGACCTAGCCTACTTAATTTGATAAATACCTAAAGATATTTTTATTAAATTACTATGGAGAAAATCATTTAAGTTATCATTTTGCACATGTATTCTTGTAAAATCAGAAAAGAAACCGTCAAAATCCTTTATACGTAGCCAGAGTCGTTAAAGATCAGAATATTATTACAGCACACAAAAACAACAGAAAATATTCACTACCACAGTGAGCTCAAAGCCAAACAAACGTAACAAACTATTTAATTGACGCTTGAGTTTTTGAACTGACGTTGACATTTTCGCTTTGTGGCCTGTATACAACATCGATAATCGATTGTAAAATCGATTTATTAATCTATTCAGTCAATTTATTTTTACGACTTTTTTGAAACCTTGAAGTCACGAGGAAACCATTACTTAAATAATAATTTTCTTAAACTTACCTAAAGAAGAAAATACTGAACTACTTTTTATTCTTTTTTTTTTCTATTTTTGTATCAAAATCGATTAACTAACCTATTTCATCTGGCAGCATTGTTTAAAAATGAAAATAACGGTAGTCATTATTATTTTTATTTAATATTTATTTTCTTTTGCCATGATAAAACCGCTTAATATTTCATTATTAACTACAAAAAAACTGTAAAAAAAAATATTGATAAATATTTCATTTGTGTAATGGTTAGGCCCAAATTCGCCCGTCTCCTTTCCGATCCTGTTGGGAAATCATGTTGATCTGTTGCCTGGTTTCAGAGTGGAACAAGGACAAACCAGCAAACACGCTTTCGCATTTATAATACTAAGTAGAGATATCCTTACGATTTCTTCAGAATATTTTTAGTTAGTAAAAGTTAACAGACCTACGAGTACGAAGATATGCGAATTCCATTTACATACACTTGCAGCTCGGCGGAGTATCTCCTTCAGAACCCTCTCAAAATGAGAGATAGCCTACGTCCAGCTATGCAAAATACAATAGGCGGTAACTTCAATATTTAACCGTGGGTAAGTAAGGTAGAATGAATTATTTACGCGAAAAACATAACATAAAACATAAACACTCACTCCTGTCACCCAGAGGGGTAGGCAGAGACTACAGACTTCCATTTGGCACGATCCTGACACACCTCTCTCGCCTCCTTCACAGCCAAAACTTACGCATACAAGCTCTTCCATTAAGGGTACTCCTAATTTAACCCGTTTTCAATAAATCGCCAATTTGGTCGATAAATTTTCGCCTTGGACGTCCCTTTCCGACTCTGCCATTTACTTCTGCAATATAAATTTTCTTTGTCATTCTTTTCTCATTCATTCTTTCCACGTGACCAAACCGCCGAAGCATTCCTTTCTTAATCCTGGTCACAACATCATCTTGCAAACCACACTCTTCTCTGATCACACAATTTCTCACCCTGTCATTCAGATTCAGCCCTAAAATACATTTCTACTGCGTTCATTCTACCCTCGTGCTTCTTCTGCCACGCCCAACTTTCACTACCATACGTTAAAGTAGGGACAAACACAGCATTGTGAATTGCCATACGTGCCTTTTTCGACACATTTTGACTCTTCACAATAGAGTGTAAGGCCCCATTTACTCTATTGCCTGCATTAACTCGTCGTTCTATATCATAAAAACATGGTTTTATTATGGAATATCTCACACAGGTGGAAGAGGGTAATGGCCCTGAGCCTGGCCCGAGCAATATGTGATTTAAAACCTAGAGAGATATTAACTTTGGCCTCTCAATACATTTATGAAAATAAGTGATATTCATTCCGTAAATACTAGAAACAGACACAAGCTAGTAGTACCAGTTACTCGACTCCATCGAGTCAGTAATTATCATTCTTGGGGCGATGTATGTATTTTGACAACAAAATCCCATAAAATATACAAAACTTGATATACACAAATTTCAAAAACTTTATTAAACGAATTTTATACAAAAAAGTGTTATTATAATACTAAGGAATTTATGGATGACAATAACCCTTAGGAAGGATGATCGCTACCAAGCTATTTGTTTTGTGTTGTTAATTTTAACATATATGAGTGTAAGCTCTTTTTAAAAAAAATTGTCCCGCTGGGTTTCTTGCTGGTTCTTCCCAGGACAGAGGTTTTTTTTTGCGAACCGGTGGTAATTAAAAAAGTGACTTTAAATAAGTATTATTTATAATCCATATTGAATAAAAAAGTTTCTGTTTCTGTTTCTGGTACATGAATTTTGATTTTATACGTGGCAGAGTCATGCTGCAGCTATATTATGGCTATAGCTCGAATGGGTCGCCTCGACCGAGTTAGGCCCAAGCTCATACAGAATACCAGCGTGGAACAGTGGAATAAAGTTGCTGTGTTTAGCATAGTGAATATATAGAAAGAACGAGACATTCTTTCTTGATCCTCAGCAGTGACAATGCTTTTGCGATTTAATTGCTAACTAATTAATGATAGATGTCTACGAGCCGTAGCATGCCTACTTACCATCAGGTGGAATATGCGACCGTTTGTCTTATTGTATAAAAAAATGGAGCCAATTTTTACAATTCGCATCTTTGTTTTCACACAGCACTTGTCCGTGGGTTAAATTTTTTTAAATGATTTTTTGCCGAATAATTACATTTCATTAGATTTCAAAGGCTTAAAAAATTTCAAATGTACTGCAACGTTATACTTGGCAAGTGAGTTAAGGTTCCCAGTACTAGACGTCTTATACCTTCCGCGCTATTTCCATCACTGGTCTGATTATTTTACGTCTGACGCAAACGGGATGGTTATACCGTCATTTGTCGTAAGCTATATCTCTCTGGCATTTTCTATAGTCACCTTTTACTATACCCAGGTGTTATAATATAGTAATGGATTATTTTACACCATACCGTTAGATCGTATTACAAATAGTCAATTAAAACAATGCTATAAACAGCTCAAAGGTTAAGTGCTCGCGGTAAAATGCGAGCAACCCAGGTTCATCTCCCGGCACCAATGAAATTGGATATTGCAATTTCAAGAGCTAATTTACCACATGCTCCGTAGTAAAGTAAAATATTTCAATAAACAAAAGGAATTTAAAGACATGGGAACTGTGCAAACACCCCTTAATCCCTTTTAGAAATGACCTGTGCTCAGCAGTGGGACGTATACAGGGCTGTAACTTTACTTTTACGCTATAAATACGATATATGCACAAAAATAGGCGTAAACTCTTTTTAATACGATTGAAAACAGAAAGCTACCTTTAATTTTCCACAACAATAACTGCGCTCAGTCAACGCAGTGATAGCATCAACGACTGCTATATTGAAAAAGTAATGAAAAACTCTCAACTGCGCTGCGCTCGAAACTACGAGCGTTATTGAAAAACTATTTCGTTTGGCTCGAGTGAATTTTGCGGTGCTTACACCTAGGGCATTATGTGAAGAAACTTTCAAAATGCTCGTTATCGAACATGATTGCACTTTCCACCTAACTTCAAATTCAAAAATCGTTAGTAAAGTCTGTTACACAAATGGTAAAGGCATTAGAGAGTGAGTTTATTTATTCAGTTTTGTTTTTCACCAGTTTTATTTTTAAATAAATAACAGCTACTTGGCGCATTGACTTAGCAATGAGTTGCGGAGATGCGGGTTCGAATCTCGCAGGAAGCAAATATTTGTATGGCTTACAAATAATTATTTTCGAATTTAGATATTTGTCCCCGTGCAATTTATTTATGAAAGCTGCCTCCACGATACAGAACAAAATCTTAGCGAAATATTTTATATAAAAAAGATCAATTTGTGCATGAACAAAAATCTATGGTATTTTTTTTGTAATATAATAAGTTCAAAAGATCATGGCCCAAGTAGGGATGTGTGTACCTCTGTATAAAAGCTTACATTGCACTAGAATAAACAAAGTTTCTGTGTTGATGGACGATCTGGCTTATTAATTCAAATTGTGCTAAGATTGGTTATTGAGGTAAAGACCTGCAAAATTGAGAAATAATTTAAAGTAACCCTTACGGTCATTTTTTAGCTGAACTTTATTATAAGTCACACAGGTATAGTATTTTTTCAAGACTTTTTACGTATCATGATTGTATTAATCAACGTTTTGAAATGGAACGGTGCGGAACAGAATTTTGTATACTTGCCTCTTTTGGACTATGTTTAGGGCGAAATGTATATAAGGTAGTAGAAGTCCACCTACAGAAGCATACAAATGCTTAAACTTAGTGAAAGCGCTCATTCAGAACGCTTTAACACAGAGCATTGAATGGGCACTTACATGATGTCAAACGCGACTTGTAGACTGATACACATATATATATATATATATATATATATATATATATATATATATATATATATATATATATATATATATATATATATATATATATATATATATATATATATATTGTTTAAAAGACTTTAACGGATTTTATCGCTATTAATTTTAATTATTTTCAATTCCCGATCCCCCAAATTCAGTTCAGCTATATGTTAAGCATCAACGTTCGGGAAGTCTGCATTTTGTGATCATTTCATAGACGGCCCCAACCATTACATCAGATTTGATAGACCACAAATCCTCGCGAAAGAACATCGATTTCTATCAAGGCCATTGAAGGTGAGGCTATTGCTTTGGATTGCCGTCCAACTGGATTATGAGAGTGAGTGCATAAAGAGAGTGCAAGTATGCTTGCGCAAACATTCGTCTGCTGTAATTCTGGCCTATGGGACAGTATTCTGCGTTAGACTGGCCGACGTGGGCGGAATGCGGTCTGGATAGATCAAGAGAGTAATTTTAAGCAGATTTTGCTAAAGTTAACCCTTTCGCAGCCCCGTGCACTACATGTAGGTCATTGCTACAGTCTTACTATTGTGTCTGAAAACTGGACAGTGAAAGTGTTATGTATTATAGCCCACAAGAACCGCGCAATAATTCCGGACCGCGCGAATATTCCGGAAAAATTTCGCGGTTCTTGTGGGCTGTGTGACAACTATTTAGAATTTAGCATAATTCTATGAATATATTTTCCTGTTTACACTAAAAGGACTGAAAGTATTTTAAAGATATTTCCTAAGTCATGACACATGACATAAAAATATATATATATAGTAGTGAAAAACAATTCAAATTTCAATGTTCGAGTATTTAACACGTATGTATATCGGTAGGTATGTATAAAATAGTAGCATCATACTGGTTAAACGAGATGTGGGATAAATGCGCGTTATCCGAAGATGCTGTACATAGGCACGCACAATGAACATTAAACCATTGTTCCTTATGGTTAATTTAAAAAAAAAAGATATAAATAGGTGACGAAAATATCTGTTTTCGGTTTGACAACACTGCGGTGAGATGCCACCCTGTAGGAGAATTATGACGTACTTTTTTCTTGACTTATTTGGATCGATTACACATTAACTTCCATTTAGGATGATCCTAACACACCTCTCTCGCCTAACAATTATGTCAATGTGTTAGTCTTCTTATTATAGTATGGTAATGAAAGCTGACTGTGGAAGAACCATGGAAGTAACAGTAATGGAGTGTTAATACAGTCTTTAAGAAATATATTAGGGGTGACTTTGAATGGTTTGGTGAGAACATTGAGTTATACAAGACTAGAGGAGCAAACCACATTACCGCGCGTCGAAAAAAGTTTAACCACTATCCAAACGCGACGACGTAGCTTTGAAACTAATAACAATTTTAAGTAAACATATATCTATCTCACTTACACAAGTTGCGAAAACAATATCGTCGTCGTAAGATTAGAAAAAGATAGACACACAAACATGCAATGGCGGGTTGGTGTGGCTTACTATATGAAATTTTACCTAAAATACGCAATAAAAATGAGTTTTTTTTAAGCTGCAGTTAATTGTTTTTATATTAAAAAAGTATATTTTATTTTAAAATCTTTATTACGTCCCCTTAGAAAAAAAGGGATACAAAGCTTATCAGATAAATAGAAGTAAACATAATGATGAAATAAAACGTATTTTTATGGTTCTAATAAATCAAACAATAAAAATAGGTATATAATAAAATATAATTAATATAAAATGTATACGAAATTATAAATAATATAAAATTATTAATATAAAATAGGTAATAAAATATATTTAAAAGATAATTCAAGAATAAACTAAAATAAGAATAATTAATTATATTGTATGAAAGTTAAAACGTAGTTTTTATTATAATTTCCAAAATATTTAAAATCGGAGGTAACAAATTAACTTACTCCATTAATTATATAGTCTCCCATTAATGTAGGATAATCACAAATGCGGAAAAGTGGCAACATTGAACCTAAATGGCAATATTCGATATTTTATTTAATTTTTTAGTGTTTTAAACGTTAATATGAATATATAAATTAAAACTTACGTATGGAAAGTGATTCCGCTTGATTTATTATGTTTTTGTGACCTTGAAACGCATTCTTTCACTACGCATTTACCCATTTTTTGTTGTGAATCGTTCGGCTTAACTCGGACGGCGTCACCTTGAACACTGAACCGACGTTCGCTGAGTATAAGGCTGTGGCCTTATGTGAAGTGACAACGCTTTGGCGCGGAAATTACTTATCTAGTGTAACATATAAATCAATGGGTGAGAAATTTTGTGATAAGAGAAATTAATGCTGTTTGACCGTAGTGAATATGTTCTGACCAAGATTAAAAAAGTATGTTTCGGCGGTTCGAACACATAGAAATATTGAATGACGGAAGTTTGTCGACACATTTAAATGGGTCAAATTAAGCGCACACTTAAACGACAAGCATATACGCGTAGTGATGCATTATTATTTACTATGTCCAATAACAAGTGCTAAGGTCACACATCAAAAACGCCGGTATTTCATTTCATTTCATTTGGGTACTCCGTACCTTTTACATATAAAAGCTTTACGTTGTCAGTTCGAGATTATCATGCGCCCAAAAGTTGCACGGAGTGGTGGATAATAAAGATGTGGCTCTGATGAAGCCACGGACATTAAAAGTACTAGATAGTTCCGTTTTATTTCTTATACACAGAAGTTCTTATAAGGTGCCTATTTACTACTACAAAAATATTGACAATGTTATGTTAATTTTAATTTATTTTTACGATTAATATCGCAAAGATGTTCTATTTTACTTATATAGATTACTTATATAGATCCATTATAATTTAATGCACAAAAATAAGCAAAAATATTACATCTTCGAAAACCCAACCAGAACTTTTGATAAAAAAATTATCCAGATATACTACAATAACGCAACAACATTGCCTTTGTTTTTTTTTTTTACTTTTTCGAGTTTCACATACAGACTAGTATTGCTTTGATTTTACTAAAATATTATGTACTGTAACCGTAATGAGATGGCTCTTGTCAAGCTTTGTTATCGTACGCATGACACCATACATTTAGCTCAATTAACCTAGAAACCACCTGATCCTCTTAATTTAATATTACCAGCGGTCGCTTTATGACTGAGCAGGGATAAAGTTAACTCTAACTTAAGTAAATTAGATCGTTTGTTAGGTGGCACACAGTTACTAAAAAATTAAAAACAAAAAAATTAAAAAAGATATTTAATAAATTCACGTTTCAAAGATAAAATTTAGTTTTATCAAAAAAGTATAGTTTATAATATTTTATAAGTTGATCTGGCATAAAATTTGAGCTGCTAAATGAAAAGAAAAAATTAGCTTCAAGCTTTACATTAAAAGCATCAGTACTTATATAAAGTACGTTTGAAAGAAGAAAAAATTGAATACAAAACTATATTATGTTTGGTTTAGACGAAATCGGAATGCGTGCCTGACACGATTCAATAGTTCCGTCGTTAAAATAACTGAGCGTCGTGCACTGTGCACTTAGGCTGAGTGCGACAACTTCACGAGAGTTTTATGAAATGTTGGTAGAGTTGTTTTTCCACTACGCTTTCGAGAATATTCTATTCAAAAGCACATCCTTAATACATAGATACTCGAAAACGTTAAAATAATTTAAAAATATTGGGTTTTATTTATTTTGGCCTTTTTGAACTGCAGTATTTCTCCGTAATATCATTTCAAAAATTTCGCCGCAAATAAGTTTTTTTTTTTTAATTTGTGCACATATTTATGAAAAAGCGGCCACAGGATTATTATTAATTATTAATTACATGAGTTATAAAATTCTATATAGTTTTTAATTACTTACAATTTTCGTACATTTATATAAATTCAAATTCAAGGAACGGAGGAGTTAGTATGCAACGACTTTGAAGCGACAATACGTTGATGAGCGACTTTGACGACTTTGAAGCGACAATTACTCAATCTTATGAGTTAGCATTCGCCCTTCGACTACTTTCGTGAATCCCTGCTAACATAAGCAGTTTGAGCTTACTTGAAGTGAATTTATAAGCATTTTCAAAAGAAATCCTCAAATCAACTTCATCTACACGCGGTGCAAGTGCTATATAACAAAGAAGGCTCCATCAATCAAATGATATCCAATCAATAGTCCATCCCAAGAGTTTGAGGCCAAATTAAATAGACTGATGAGCAGCAGAGCAAGGTGACACGAGCACACAGGCCACCTGGTGGTAAGTGGTTTATGTGACCAAGAGGCATTCACATCTATCCTCAGTTAAGATTAAAAATGCAGATGCGTTTTAACCTCCGAGGACTAAGATGGAATACCTCGTTTCCAGTTAAAACCTTTTTCTAGCTATATGACTGAACCATTGCCACTTTCATCATCATTACAGCCCTTCACAAGTCCACTGCTGAACACAGGCCTGTAAGCAGTTTCAGTTTATTTGGAGTGAAGTTATTAGCATTTTTTAAAGAAATCATCAAGTCAAGAGAAAAAAGGTTCTCGAGTGGCAGCCTCGTACCGGTAGGCGAAGTGTAGGGCGAGCCCCACTAGATGGAGTGACGATCTGGTAATACACGCAGGAAGTCGACGGATGCAGGTGGCTCAGTACCGTGCTTTGTGGCATACCTTAGGGGAGGCCGATTGCCACTTTAGCTAACTTTAAATCTGAACATCCGTATCCGTATTTACTTAATCATCTGAACTTCTAACTTCTAAACTTTATTTGTTCACAGGCCTGTTTGAAACAGAAGGTGTCCGAATTCCAGGCACGGAGTGCGACTACCAGTTCAGCCGTTCTGGCAACCGCCCAGCTCACGGTCGGCTTTACAGCCCGCGGTACCCATCAATCTATCCCAACAACGTGCGATGTTCTTATCATTTTCAAGGAAGGTCAGTCAGTATAAGAAATAATTAAATTTTATAAAAAATTCAAAATAATGTTATACAACATTTAAATTATTATTTCAAGATCAGTTCGTAATCCTACAATAATCGAATGAAATAGTTTTAAGTAAGGAATCTAGACAAACGTATTTGTTTATTTTATGGAATACGAAACACAGCATATAACAGCAACATATATTGTAAGAGAGCGTGGTCCTTCCCATGCCGACCCATTCGTGCTACAACCATAATATAGCTGCAGCGTGACTCTACCACATATCTTGTGTGTTTACCTAGTGTAAGAATATCCACGACCCTATATCGTTCTACGGGTACTATGTAAAAGGCAACCAAGGGAAGCAAACCAGGATATTAGTAGTTACCAACCCGCGTGCCTAGCGTGAAATCTATTGTCAACATCCCCCGTATGAGGCATTCTATGGGGAGCCTTTTGGTCAGTTCAGAAACAGTGGATTGCTGTTTTATTTGTGATAGTATTGTATTTCATTGTTATTTACAACTAGCGACGTATGTTCATTTGTTAATGTAATATTATTTAGATTTTTTTATAGTAATCAACAATTAACATTTATTTTACTTATAATATTTTCATGTCACAAAATAGAAATCTCCAAATTTTTCGGGTGAAAAGTTGAGTTTCTTTTGACACCGTAGCACTAGAAACTAGAAAAGTCCTGTACTTGTGAATGTCGTTGGACGTAAGAGGCTGTTACATTTTGCTTTATAATACAATTATTTCTTATATGTAGTTGTATTACGATCGCAGCAAGAATGTGTCGGCTCGACCGGGAACCCGCTCTCACAGAATACCAACGTAATAGCAATGCAACGCTCATGTACATCATGCAATAGAGAACCGGAGTTTCTATGGACTGTACATCTGTTTGTCAACCTTAATTTTTATAGAATAAGGGTGACAAGAGAGCAAACATTCCACCTGATGGTATTTGGATGCTGTAGCCTATAAACATCCACATTTATCCTCGGTTAAGAATCAAAACACAGATACATCCACCCCTGAGGATGGAATGCCTACTTTCCAGTAAAAAAGGGTCTCTGGATCTCTACACTCACCATACGAAAAACATTAATATGGAGCTGATATTTTACGTCGGTATTCTGTGAGAGCGTGGTCCTTCCCCGGTCGAGCCGACCCATTCGTGCTACAACCTGCTATGGGTGCAGCGTAGCTCTACCACTACACTGTATACTTGAATTAGAAACAACGATCGTAAGCATTATTGCGGTATATTTTGTCTTTTTTTTATATCTATTTGATCACTTTTCCCTTAAACACGAATTTCCTTTAATAATGTAGGTAACTCACAGAAATCTGAGAAATCCTGTGTCTCAGAAATAAGACATATATTATGCTCATAATGATATTACTTTTTGTTATTAAAATAAAAAGTGTTGGGTTGCTTAAACTTTTTATTTAGATAAACTGTTAGTTAATTAATTTAAACTGCAAATAAATTAAACTGTTACTTTATTTCAATAAATTAAATTAAATTAAGTTAAGTTTAGGTTTTTTATTTATTTAAATTTCTTATTTTAGAGAGTATTTCTTTTGATTTCAAATGATTTCATTATTTTTTAAAAGTAATTTTTTTCCTTTCCAGACCAAAAGATCGTGTCAAAGTAGTTTTTGAAGAAGTGTCTCTTCAAAAAGGTGATATAAGGTGAGTTTGAAATAGAGAATGTGTGCGCGTCAGAATTTGTGTGTTCAAATGTTCATTAAGGCACCTGTTTTTAAGAGGATAGAGTAAGTCAGCTCAAATTCTAATTTCGTCCCCACTTGCCCGCGCGTCGTATGCTATGTACCGACATGTTTGTAATCACTAATACTGTAAGTAGAAAGGTCGTTAGACACTTATTTCATTAGGTTTATCATATTTATGCCTGTTTCTTAACGCCAAGCCAGCCGCTTCTTATTTTTATCACGGTTATTTCCCATTTTAATTTTACGTCGTACTGTTGCGTAATGTATATTCTGATCGTAAGCGACACAACCTCCGCGTTCAAAGGCCGAGGCGAAGTGACCGTGCTGCAGGAATCACGCTTCAAAAGGCCGATAGTTTAGGTAATTTCTTTTTACAGTGAAAATAATGGTATTTTAAAAAGTAAATAACATAAGCACTGCTTTATACTTAGTTCAGTTAGTATGCAAAGTTTCATGATCTTATTTAAAGTATTTTATGAATAACAGCGGTTTATTGTTTATTTTGGGGGTAACTTTGAAATTTTTTTCACACACACATTTTTTTAATATTAATCCTCAACTTTACCATATATTTATTTCAAAATAATAATGCTGCAATATTTTCGGCATAACGAAGGATCTTGAAATATTTGAAACTTTATAAATAACGTTTCGTATGCAGCGAATATTAACATAGACGGTGTGAGATTCTCTGTACAATTTCATATATTACAAATACTGTCGCAAAGTACACATTCTACGTATATTACGGGATGTTATCACGAGTATAACTTTTATAATTAAAATTAAAACTATTTATTATCCAATATATATGTTAGTAAAAGGACACACACATAGTGAAAAATGTTATTAATAACTTATGAGTAGTATGCCCTTAATCGACTTGTCTTTTCATACGTCTTATTTTTTCATAGGTTAAGCGTAACCAACGTGCAGACAGTTCATCTGATGGTAAGTGGATTCCGGAGTCCATAGACATCTACATCTATGGTCAATTGAAAATCAAAATTCAAATGCGTTGTCACCCCTGGGACTAAAATGGGGTGCCTCATTTTTAGTGATGAGGATATTCGGTTCTCTTCACTCACCGTACGAAATGCGACAGCTTTAAGCTACTATTTTCAGCTGCCGCATGTTCTACGATATATAAGATATATTATATATTTGTACCGTTAAATCGACGATCTAACAAAGACGGTAGAGTAACTCTCTTTTTTCTACCATCCTTGAGAGTCTTACCCTGCAGTCGCAGCATCACCAAAGCAGAAATTAATCGTATATTTGTACGGTTAAATCGACGATCTAACAAAGACGGTAGAGTAACTCTCTTTTTTCTACCATCCTTGAGAGTCTTACCCTGCAGTCGCAGCATCACCAAAGCAGAAATTAATCGCTAGATTGCGTAAAAGACATTTATGATTACAATAAAGATATTAATAATTAATTCGCAACCATCCGCTTAATTAAATACAACGATGTGTCTTACCTGGATTAAAGAGCACCTCCCGCCCTCCCTCAATTGCGTGCACTAATCCCGTCACCACTAATCCTAGCACCACTACTCCCAACACCACTACTCCCAACACCACTACTCCCAACACCACTACTCCAGGCACCACTACTCCCAACACCACTATTCCAGGAAAGACACACCATCGACGACAATACGACACGTGTCTACATCACCTGAAGATGCCTCGTGTAGAGGCGAAACACGTGTCGTATTGTCGTCGATTTAATATCTTTATTACAGCCGCATACATACCTAATGCGCTGCTAAAACGTGGGAGCCCCAATAAAGCCCTGAAGATGTTATTATGATGAACTCGGGGTAATGAACGACTTTTTAGGTGAAACTGGTTCATAAACTTATGTAAAATTTTGGCAATACCCTCTAAAGTGTACTTATTTAACGCTATCTCTACATCGAGCATATCTGTGTACAAGTATGTAACCTTTCATCATAATTATATATAATCTGTGATCGCTAGTAAAAAATCATCCAATAATGTTGATTGCGTGTGGGCTGTGGGTTCGATTTCCGCATTGAACAAGTCTGCAATTTATGTGAATTTATGGATATTTCCTGTGTGTGTGTGAAGGTAATATTTGGTTTTAAAAAAAATGAAATAACAACATGTCAAAAATATAAATTTTAAACTGAACTACTATGCTGCTAAAAATTTACCAGAATATTCGAATTTCGGTACTTTTACTCGCATTTCGGGCTTCAAATGTAAGAAAATTTCCTCAAAGTATGTGACGGCGGATGTTCTCTAAAAATATGGCGTAAAATCGCATCCGGTTGAAAGTATTATCGTGAGAGGGAAGTTTTGAAGTGATATTCATTTAAAAATAGCGTATCTTACTAAATAAACATTCAATTGCCATCCATTTAAATTGCACTCTCGACGAAAACGTTTACTTTTGAAATACTGTAGTTTTTACACACCACACGGAACTTAAAAAATAAAACGTTGATTTAATATCAGAATGATAATAATAATTCATAATAACAACGTTGATCATGATCCTTGTTAATTATCAAATCAATGATATTGGACTAAAAGCAAGGGTACAAACGAAGTTAACTAATTCAAACAGGAAATATCATAAAAGTTAAATATGCAGTAACAATAAAATACTTTTATGATTATTTTAAGATCGTTAATATTTTGGTAAAGAATTTTATAAAACATTTTCTCAGCAATATTTCATATTCATAGTTTAATAACAATGATTTTATTCTCATTAGTCATTTTGGTATTTTTGGTGTCATTACCGCCGCTCACGAACAACTGCATCACCAGGGCAATTGCAGGTGCATTGCCGGCCTCTTAAAAAAGAGTAGGCTCTTTTCTTGAAGGTCCCTAAGTCGCAACGGTCCGCAAAAATTGCTGGTGGTAACCGGCGTTGTTTGAAAATTTAGAAGTTATGAAAATAATACCTTTGCGTTATAATTTATAAGGCTTTGCTCTAATAAAAAATATTACCAAATCTCATTACTGACGGAACCAATTTCGCATTTTATTTTAATTAAATTATAGTTTCAATTTCGGCAATACTACAGACGCAAAGTGAATTTTAAACGTAACAAGCACTGGACCGCTTCTGTTAATGAGGCCAGGCTATAAACCATATCTACTTGTTTAATTAACCGAATAATGCATGGGCATGCCGTTTCGGGGCTGAATTTACATTCTAGCTAGTTGGTGTTAACGCATTTGTGGGATTCAATTGCAACTTAAAATATTTGGTTGGAAATTGTTTCAGTAACAATTATTTACACATTTAATATTGTCGAGATATTTAAGAATATATCTGTCTAGGTATTTAAGAGTATAGAAGAAAGTTGTATAGTGGCGGCGTGGGAGAATATATCACCCCCATCCTCGGGAGGGATGTCGTATGAAGCGACTATGGGAATTACCAGAATTATACGAGGTGGTTTTATCGCCGGTATAATCGTTAGACGTATAATATTCAGATCGGCGACGGGCTGCAGCGTCAAAAGTCCGAAACGTCTGACGTGCTAAGCAAATTTTCCCTGTAACCAAAAAGAAAAATAAGTATAGGTAAGGATCACAAAAATACAAAGTCCACCTAATGGTTAGTAGATGGTGTGGCCGTTTTATTAATATGGGGAAATGCCTACGCATGCCCGCCCTAGGGCGGCAAGGGTGGGTTATGTCGGACTCGCACCTAGCGCTATCGGTGTATCAACGCGATCGTGCGGCGTCGGTTAGAAAAAATTATACGTCCTATCGTTGGGAAGACCCGAACCGAAAGAATAGTTACTGTATATATACAGTAATCTATGGCGTACTAAATTGGACGGCGTCTTCACGTGATGATTTATTGTATTTTAAGAATAATCGTATAAAATAATTGACAGATAAAACTAGCTAATTTTTTTTGGGTATTTAGCATTACCTGTATTTTGATAAAGTACATTAACATAAACATAAACACTCACGCCTGTCACCCAGAGGGGTAGGCATAGACTACGGACTTCCATTTGTCACGATCCCGACATACCTCTTTCGCCTCCTTTACATCCATATATCTACGCATACATGCTCGTCGGTTAAGGGTACTTCTAACGTGGCCCATTTTCAAAATATCGCCAATTTGGTCGATAAACTTTTTCCTAGGGCGTCCCTTCCCGAATCGGCCGTTTACATCTGCCATATAAATTTGCTTTGTCACTCTTTCCTCATTCATTTCCACATGACCAAACCACCGAAGCATTCCTTTCTTAATCCTGGTCACATCATCATCTTGCAAACCACATTTATCTCTTATCACGCAATTTCTCACCCTGTCATTCAGATTCAACCCTACCATATTCCTTAATGACCGCATTTCTACAGCATTTATTTTACTTTCGTGCTTCTTCTGCCACACCCAGCTTTCACTACCATACATTAAAGTAGGGACTAACACAGCATTATGAATTACCATACGTGCCTGCTTTGACACATTCTGGTTCTTCATAATAGAGTGTCGTGGCCCACTCACTCTATTCCCTGCATTTACTCGTCGTCCTATATCCCTATCATATCTACCATCCCTGCTAAATACACATCCCAAATACACAAACTCATCCACTTGCTCAATTAACTCTCCTTCTATTCTTATTTCACATACCGTTTTGCTTTCTTCTCTTTCAAAAACCATCACTTTCGTCTTACATGCGTTCACTTTCATTCCCCTTTCTTTTAATTCCCAGTTCATTAATGTAACCATCATTTGCCACTCAGCCTCCGATGACGCAAATATGACTTGATCATCGGCATACAAAAGGCATTTGACGGTTAACTCGCCCATTCTTAACCCACATTCTTCATCTTTCAAAGTTTGCTAACACCGGTCCATAAATAGGTTGAACAGCCAAGGGGAAGCTACACAGCCCTGTCTGACACCTTTTTGGATGCCAAACCAGTCCGAGTAGACCCCATTGATCCTGACACAAGCACTAGAGTCCCTATAAAGAGACCTTAATGCCTGTATCAAACCAGCGCTCAACCCATATGAGTTCAGTGTTTGCCATAACACATTCCTGTCCACTCTGTCATAAGCCTTTTCCAAGTCCATGAATGCACAAAAAACTTTCTGGTTTTTAGCCAAAAACTTCTCCGCAATCATGTGCATTAAAAAGACTTGATCTGTACACCCCATTCCCTTTCTAAAACCCGCTTGCACATCCCAAATTTTTCCATCAGTTTCTTTCATAACTCTTTCAATTAACACCTTAGCATACAGTTTACCCACAATACTAAGCAAGCTGATACCGCGGTAGTTTTTGCAGTCCTGCTGTGACCCTTTTCCTTTATATATTGGTACTATAACTGCTTTACACCAGTCATCCGGTACCCGTTTTAATTCCCAACATAAATTAAACAAGGTGTACAGCAGGCCTGCCACCACTCCCTCTCCAGCCCTTAGCATCTCGAGTGATACTCTATCGTATCCAGCTGCCTTACCTGCTTTCATGCTTTTCATTGCTTTCATTATTTCATCTACACTTATCTCCATACCCCTTTCCACTTCTTTCGGAATTTCTAGTTCATTTAGTTCAGACGACTCTTCACTCATAAATACGCTTTCAAAGTATTCCTTCTATCTGTTTAAATTCGAAACTTCATCATTCAGAATACATCCATTCTCGTCTCTTACAGCATTTATTATAGGCTGTTTTGTATTTCCCCTGGCAGTTCTTACGAGTTTCCAGAACATTTTTATGTTAGCCTGGAAATTATCAGATATCCTTCTAGCATTCTTATCCGTTCTTTCTTTCTTTTTCCTTTCAACAACTTCTTTTACTCTCTTATTTAGACGTCTAAATTCTGCCTTTTTTCTTTTAATCTCATCATTCATACCAGAAGAATTACCAGCTTTGGTTGCTAGTAAATCTAACCATGCTTTCTTCTTTGATATTCTTATACGCTGTAACGCAGTGGTAGATACAGATGTCCGATGCCGCCAACGCTTGAAAAGACCATTAATTCGACATAAGACCAAGTAATGATCCGTCCCTACGTTGGACCCCCGGTAAACCCTTGTATCTACGACTGCGCTCCTCATTCTGTCACTCACAATTACGAAATCTATCATGCTTCTATCATCACCTCTTTCCCATGTATACATGTGAATCTTCTTATGACGAAAAAAGTATTCGTCACAAAAAGATTCTTTTCCGCACATACGGTGGGGAGGTCTTCACCATTCTCATTTATACTTTCATCACCAAACGCTCCCAATATCCTTTCATAACCATACCTCTTCTGGTTATGAAAGGATATTGGACTTTGACAAAGTAATTAAAATAAATAAGTTTATATCCAAATACAAGGAAATAATGACATGGAAGTGGGCAGTTATAGTATTGTTTTTAATATTAAATTGAAATGTTTTCGTAATTTATTATTTATGTTGCATTAAAAGACTACCAATATATTCCATTATAATAACGCTTAAAATAAAGTATTTTAGCTTATAATAATAGTTGTATTCAACCTGAAATATAACTCTGACGCATATTTTCGTAAAACGCTATGAAGGGATTGTTTTCGCTCTAAAATCCGTCATTAAATACTATGATTTTGCGTTGTGGTGGACTAAATAAAGATGTCATGTTTCTAAAGCCGTAATTTTCTACAAATAATTTGCTCACATCGTTACGATATTGCCCTTGAAAGAACCCTACAACACGAAGTTTACGACGCAAATCGCTTATACCCTCTAAATGTCATTTTTTGACAATTTACCGGAAAAACCTGAAATTGTTTTCTTCTACTTCGTTAAATTTGATTTTACAACCAAATTCCATTCCAAACCTCATTATTTTCTTACAGTCCAGTGCGTGTGAACAGGCTGTGAACAAGTTATAGGCGTGAATAAAATGCGCACTAAGCACTTATCATTTGTCAGTTGCACTTGCCACTCGCACTTGTGACTTCTCAAAATTTAAACCGGGTCTAAGTCTCCTTTATAGATTGTCTATTAAGGGGGGTATTTGCTACAGTTGCCAAGCTTGGCGGGCGTATTGGCAACCGCAGTTTTTTTTTGATAATTTGAGCTTTCATCTAGATAATCCTGCTGCCCATCTCCTGTTTAAATTTCCCTCTGATGCCTCTTACAACGCAACACCCAAGGGATGATATTACAAGGTTTATGGATATTCTTACACCGCCACTACGTATCCTGCAAAAAATAAAGATTTAGCACCTGCAAGCAATTATCTTTGGTATAACTTGAGCATAATTTGAAACAACGTTAAAACGCCTTCCCTTGAGTTTGATTACTTTATGAAATGAAAGCATAACAAAGTCCTGGCAAAGTTTTACACCAAGCTAATCTAAATATGACAATTAATTAATTTACTTAATTAAGCAAATACAGTGTTTTGTGATACAAAATATTGTTTATTGCTAAATTCCTTTTTTGCTTCTTAATTATTACTTAAATAATATTATACTTGACGTGGGTGTCGTTAGAGGAGACAGAGGGAAACAAAGAGCAAGATAGTCAGCAGCGACTTCCTTATTACAACAAAAAACCGCCTGGTAAGGATGGAGAACGCCTATCCAGCCAGCTATCAAAAGTCCACTGGTTAATAACACCAGTGGACTTTTGATAGCTGTAAGGATAACGGTAGTATACAAAAATATTGTATACATAGTATATATTTGTACAGTATATATTTGTATCAGTAAAAGTTAAATCTTTATATATATATATAATTATTCTGTGTATGTGTATGTTCCTGAGAACGTCCTAGACGGCTTTGATGATATTTAAAGAAATGTTGTGCCTATGATTAAGTCGATTTGAAAATGGTTTCGTATCACAATTGGACCCAGTAAATGGCGCTTTTGTGCAAAACCGATGCGGATAGCTATACTCAACCAAATCTAAGAAATACATTTTGACAGCTGTCAGACTTATTGCACCAAGCATGTCAACCAAAAATGCAGTCAAAATTAATGTGTCTTTCGTTATAAGTCATCCATAATATATTGTTTTGTTTTTTATACCACTTTCGCCCTATGTGATTTGGGCACATGCTTCAAAGAATATAGAAGAGACAGTCCAAGAAGTTAAGGCCGAGTCACAAAATAAGAAGAAACATACAAAATCACAAAAATATGCACAGTAAGCTCCCGAAATGGCGGGAGATTGAAATTACGTAGTGCTTTTTTCAGCGCGGCCTTGTATATGAGTTTTTTTCCATCACAAATTTACGTTGACAAAGTAAAAAACAAACTTGTTTTATTCATGATTCATGTAATTTAAAGAATTTTAAAAATAAAAAGTTAATTAAACAATTAATACAGTAAAAAAATAATGATTCGATTATTTTAATAATTTTAACCGATTAATTGAATATTTTTGCCGATTATTCGCATAACAATGAATTTTAATCATCCAAACACTATGGTAACGTACATAGTAACATATCATTGAAATGACGTCAAGTAAAAAAGTTGATACCGGTAAATTTTTTAATATTCTGCATTTTTGAAAGATTCGAAATTAAATTAGTGATAAAAAATTATACACGTTGTAATGAAATATAGATAATTTCATAATTCTTCGGATTTACGTAAATAGTTATTTTAAATCTTGTGAGTACGCTTGTGCATAGTGCATAGAGGCACCTCTATACGTACGTACCTCTATAGGTCCCATAGCAGTAATGCCGAAACATACCGACTCTTCGACCACGTCCAAATGGCTACAGATTCGTTGCTACAGCAGATCCCCTCCGCAGAGATCGTGATCCTCGGTGACTTTAACGCCCATCACGCCGAATGGCTTGGTTCACGTTTAACCGATCATGCGGGGAGATCTGTTCATGATTTTGCCTTGGCATATGGTCTGACACAACTGGTTACTTCGCCTACGCGGATTCCAGATGTGGAGAATTATGCACCCTCCCTGTTGAACCTTCTGCTGACCTCTCACCCGGACGGATATCAGATTACCGTGGATGCCCCTTTAGGCTCCTCGGACCATTGTCTTGTCCGGAGTGTGGTGCCACTCACGCTGAAATCGCAGTTGCATTCTGCAGGCTGCCGCCGTGTTTGGCACTATAGGTCAGCCGATTGGGACGGGATGCGGTCTTTCTTTGCATCCTACCCTTGGGGGCGGGTTTGCTCCTCGCCAGACGATCCCAACGTTGTTGCGGATTCTGTCGCTGTTGTGGTACTTCAGGGTATGCAACTTTTTATTCCTTTCTATGTGGTGCCCACTGGAGGCAAATCTCAGCCATGGTTTGGTCGCTCCTGTAAAATAGCATTATGCTATAAGCAGGAGTGCTACCAAGACTGGGCTGACGCATCAGCGTCCCGGTATGAAAACACCAGTGCTCTAAAAAGGAAGTATAATTCCGCCTCTAGGTCCTTCAAAAGAGTCATTGCCAAGGCAAAGTCAGAGCACATAGGCAGAATTGGCGAGAAACTAGTTCGCCTTCCTTCTGGAACCCGTGCATTCTGGTCTCTCGCCAAGGCTGTTCAGGGGAATTTCCGTCAGCCATCTCTTCCATCTCTGCACAGGGAGGACGACTCACTGGCCCATACCGCAAAGGAGAAAGCCGATCTTCTAGGCTCTTTCTTTGCATCCAACTCGACTCTCGATAACGGGGGCAGTACGCCGCCGACCATCGCGCGGTGTGAGTGCTCCATGCCGGAAGTGTAGTTCACACAGCACTCGGTTCGCAAAGCACTCCTCTCCCTCGACATCTACAAGTCGGTTGGGCCTGACGGAATCCCCCCAATTGTGCTGAGGACGTGTGCTCCAGAGTTGGCACCGGTTTTAACGCGTCTTTTCCGGTACTCCTACTCCCTAGGCGTGGTTCCAAAATCATGGAAGACGGCTTTCGTCCACCCGATCCCTAAAAAAGACGACCGCTCAGACCCGTCCAACTACCGGCCTATCGCCATCACCTCCTTGTTCTCCAAAACAATGAAGTCCATTATAAACTACCAGCTCATGAGGTACCTAGAGGATCACCAGCTGATTAGTGACCCCAATACGGTTTTCGCCGTGGTCGGTCAGCTGGTAATCTTCTGGTCTACCTAACTCACAGATGGGCGGAGGCAGTAGAGTCCAAGGGGGAGGCATTGGCCATTAGTTTGGACATTGCGAAGGCCTTCGATCGGGTTTGGCACAAAGCGCTTCTTTCGAAGCTCCCTTCCTATGGGCTTCCCGAGAAATTGTGCGATTGGATCACCAGCTTTCTTGCAGATCGGAGCATCAAGGTCGTTGTTGACGGTGCAAGCTCCGATTGCAAGCCTATTAATGCTGGTGTTCCACAGGGCTGCGTGCTATCGCCAACGCTGTTCCTTCTGCATATCAATGATATGTTGCAAACCCGTAACATTCATTGCAATGCAGATGACAGCACTGGTGATGCTCTTTACACCGGTCGAGCCAATATTTCACGGGAAAACGTCTCCAAGTGCCGGAATAAACTTGTGTCTGAAGTCGCGTCTTTGCTGAACAGAGTCTCGGATTGGGGGCGACTAAATCTAGTCCAGTTTAACCCCCAGAAGACACAAGTTTGCGCGTTAACCGCAAAAAAGAACCCCTTTGTCGTATCTCCTCAGTTTCAAGGCACTTACCTTGTTGCTTCAGCCAGTACCGGAATCCTCGGCGTGGACATATCGATTGACGTGCAGTTTCGTGGTCACTTGGAAGAGAAGGCCAAATTGGCCTCTAAAAAGCTTGGCGTGCTCAGCAAAGCGGGACAGTATTTCATGCCGGCACACCGCTGCAACTTTACAAGGCGCAGGTTCGGCCGCACATGGAATACTGTTCCCATCTCTGGGCTGGGGCTCCCCAGTACCAAGTCCACCACCTGACCACATCCAGCGCAGAGCGGTTCGAATCGTCGATGACCGAGTGCTTTCCCATCGGCTCGATTCACTGGCACTGCGAAGAGATGTTGCATTTCTTTGCATTTTCTTTCGCATATACCATGGAGAGTGCTCTGAGGAATTGTTCGGATTAATCGGGCAAACGTCCTGATACCAGTCACACCATCTGGATGCTTGTCGGTCCACCACTGTACGTTTCAAAAGGAATTTTCTTCCGCGTACAACCTCTCTGTGGAATAGTTTACCACCGGCAGTTTTTCCGGACCGATACGACCTGGGGACCTTCAAGAAACAGAAACAGAAACAGAAACTTTTTTATTCAATGTAGATTATAACAAATACTTATTGAAAGTCACTTTTTTCATTTACCACTGGTTCGCAAAGAAAACCTCTGTCCTTGGAAAACCAGCAAGAAACCCAGCGGGACTATTTCCAAAAAAGAACTTACTCCTTTCTAAAGGGCCGGCAACGCACCTGCAATTCTCCTGGTGTTGCGGTTGATTATGGGCGACGGTAGTCACTTAACATCAGGCGAGCCGTATGCTCGTTTGCCCCCTCGTCTATAAAAAAAATTGCGGAATGGTTAATGTGAAACTTCAAAAGGTATTTCTTAGATTTGGTTGACCATAGTATTTTTATAATAGTAATATAGTTTTTCTTCTTTCTCGAGGTTAAATGGCATAGAATGCCTCTAAGGCTGGCGAGTGCACCCATTTATTCAAGTTTCTTATGAAAATGTACTTTACAGTGTGCAGATGGTGTAAAAAATTCTTCTCCCTATCTCTCCCCGTGGGTATCGTAATACATGACCTTTCGAAATACCAGAATGTCCTTGGAAAACCAGCAAGAAACCCAGCGGGACTATTTCCAAAAAAGAACTTACTCCTTTCTAAAGGGCCGGCAACGCACCTGCAATTCTCCTGGTGTTGCGGTTGATTATGGGCGACGGTAGTCACTTAACATCAGGCGAGCCGTATGCTCGTTTGCCCCCTCGTCTATAAAAAAAATTGCGGAATGGTTAATGTGAAACCTCAAAAGGTATTTCTTAGATTTGGTTGACCATAGTATTTTTATAATAGTAATATAGTTTTTCTTCTTTCTCGAGGTTAAATGGCATAGAATGCCTCTAAGGCTGGCGAGTGCACCCATTTATTCAAGTTTCTTATGAAAATGTACTTTACAGTGTGCAGATGGTGTAAAAAATTCTTCTCCCTATCTCTCCCCGTGGGTATCGTAATACATGACCTTTCGAAATACCAGAATAATTTTATGGCTTTGAACAGAAGATAGTTAATTATTTCGTTTATTGTAAAATATCAAAAAAATGTCGAGGAGCAGTATAAACAGAAAATTTTCATGTTCATAATACATATGTAGATAGATGATAATACGTACAGATACTGTTTTAAGCTATGTAGACCCCGGAAGTATCAGTCGAGTTCACTCCCGTCATTCCACTCGACTATCTCATGTGCGCGACTTATACTAAATATTATATTATACATCGCCTGCTGGTTGATACTCTGGTTTTGGTGACAGTATTAGAGCTCACATCGCGGTGCGCGAAGCACACTCTCCCGAGTAACACCAGTCTTACAGGGAAGTTTATCGAACGCTTGTTATGGTGCAGAGAGTGTTTTTTTTTTATTATTAAACTTGGGACCACAAACAAGTTCACAAACACAAACATATCAGCAACGCTGGTCACTTACTTAATTATAACATTTTTCCACAACAAATAAAGCTTGTTACATAGTACTACTTGACATTGACAATATCTTGTTATTCTTAATCTAGAAGTAAAGTCTAAACACAGTATCGACTGACAAATATTGTAGGGTTATGGTAGGATATATAACACCACTGCTCATTAGTTTTGTTTTTTTAAATGGTCGTGTCATATATTCCATTATATACTAAATGAGTACTTGTTTAAATTTCTCAGTGACAATCTTCTTATAATTACCACGTCCAATGGCATTAATATCGATATCATTAAAATTCTCATTGTACGAGTGCATCATACGTGATAAAGAGGACCTTCGTCCCTTGTTAATTCGGCATAAATTAATACAGAAAAGTTAATGAGAATGGGCCACGCGCAGATGTGCTCTGGTAGGTACCCTATAATTTATATGCTCAGTTATATCCATGCAGTCGTATCTATTGTGACACAGATCATAAAATAACATTGCCTGGTGAATTGTACGCCTTGATTTAAGAGTGATAAGATTATATTTCGCCATGAGTTCATTGTACGGTATTTTTTTCTCGCATATTTATAATGGATATATTTAAGAAATTTCTTCTGCACAATTTTTAGTTTATCAATATATTTTTATATAGAGGATTCCAAATAGTCACTGCATACTCTAAATGACATCTTATTAAGGATTTATAAAGATGTAAGTAAGTCAATGGATTTTTAAATGTGTTTTGTGCGTAGCTCTCCTTCCTGATTTTCTGATTTTCGGAAAACCGTAAGTAGAGTGAAATACACCCGACGCCTCACAAGTGGCCATCTATTTTAACTTTCGTGTTGCTTGTTGCATTAGGCGACAGCTAGGTATATACCCTAGCGTAGCAGCGCGCTAGGTGTATAGGCGTTTAATTTAGGCAATAACCTCCCCCGCCGATTACGTCTGTTACTGTGAACAGCAATTCATCTGTCAAATATGGCCCATATGACTAATCATCTTGATAACAAGGAAGGCCACTGTGCGGAAGTGAACTTTTACGTATGGTGACACTTATGGTTCCTGGGTTTGAATCCACAAACAATGGTTAGGGTAACTATCTTACCCTTCGTATCCGGAGAGAAGGAACCAGAAAATGGTGCGGCGTTAAGGGGTCCCGGGTTCGATTCCTGGAATATTAACCCCGAAAAGGGGAATGCCCACTCTTCATAGACACTTCGGCCATGAGTGCCCACATATAAAAGCATATAGATATGATAATATGTAATTAAAACAATGAAATGGTAAAGGAATTGCTTTAAAAAAAGTCGGGGTTTTGAAAATATTTGAAGTTTTTATTTTCACAAATGCAGTTTTTTAACAACTATTTTTATCGACTTTATCGCGTTTTATTTCTTTGATTTTTAATTCCAGACGTTTCGGGTGCTTTCCAGCACCCATGGTTACGGCAGACTGAGATGACCGACGTCCCAATGTCAGTGTTAACCCGGAGTACCTTCAGATTTTTAATTTTTATTTATTGTCCGATCTACAGAATGAACTTACTGTGTCTAGAAGTCTTGCAGTGGTATGCTTGGGTTTTTAATTTCATTAATTACAGGGTCCTAAGCAGGTGGTAGTACCAAGCCTCCTTCCTAAAAAAGAATTTATATATTAGATATTATATAGAATTTATATAATAAAATACACTTTACGACTAATAGTGATGACTTGCAATTCTAGCCCTAAGTAAAGATCAGCTAGGGCTTAACTTTATTCCTTACATAATGCTGCTCCTCTGGTTATTACAGAGTTCTATCCGGTAGCAACCATTAAATCTTATATGCTCACCATAATAGTAGCGAGCTTGCTTTAATTGGTATGTGACACAAGCAATTAATATTAAGTCGCTGTAAGTTAAAACAGGAAATTCCCTAACATTTCAAAGTCTTCATTTATATTTCTAAAGTCTGCCTGCCCTAGCTCTATTTAGATTGTTTTCCCTAGCATACTCAGAAAAATCATTATTTGTCTCCATATTTTGATGAACTATTTCAAGTATTTGAGCCGCATCATCCCTGTCCTTTATTTTTGTGTGGAATTTATTAACTATAGCAGAAGCCACAGCAGTCTATCATCAAATGTGTAGAAGTCCTGTTAAAGTAATTTTGATGAAATATTTTAAATTCAGTTTTAAAAATGCCATTCACCACCTCTACTACCCATATCGACACATAGTCACGGCTCTGGATTTATTAGCATATCTTGTCATTAACTGAGATTCACCATCTGCTGGAGACATTGCTGCGACCCTTAGACATCCACATCTATCCTCGATTACAAATCAAAATGCAGATGCGTTGTCACCCGTGAGGACTAAGATCATTTTCTCGTTTCCAGTAACAATGGTCTCCGGTTCTCTACACTCACTATACAAAACACAGCAGCATTAAGCTACTATTTCAAGCTGGTATTCTGTGAGAGGGTGGTCCTTCCCCGGTCGAGCCGACCCATTCATGCTACAACTATACTTCTAATATAACTGCAGCATGGCTCTACCAAGTATAACACACATACATAGTAATTGTCACTATGTATGTTTGTTATCGCAAAATGTAGTTAATCACAAAAGAGACATACTCGCAATGCTGATGGAACTGTTACAACCAGGTAAAAAACATTGTGCTTTTAAATAATTAGTTAGCAGTACACTGTGTGATGTATGATCTAAGCTTTGTTGTTCTGGGTGCAATACATTACTCACTTCAGATTGCAACGAGGACGGACTAGATGATTCAGATGGTTCCCGTTCTGCAGTTGAACATGATGTTATTCTATCAGTTCATTGCCAGCAATTATGATATACACGGCATGACAACTGAAATAATGTAAAATACAAAAAATGAAGTCAAAATAAAATAAAAATAAAATAGATTTGTTTATTTCAAACTCAAATATAAATAAAATATTTATCAAGTTAAATGTTACTGCACAAGGACGGATTTAATGCCCTATATTATTTAATAATTAAGGCCTGACAGACTACCAGCAGTCCAAAAACAATGAAAAATCAACTGTCTCCTTTCTTGGTAGTTGATAAAACTGGTCAATCTCATAAATAAGCTAGTATGTTTGTCAGATATAGCTAGGGCAGATGTGAAAAAATAAAACAAGTTCTTGAGTTGATATACAATCAGTGTAAAAACATGTATAATTATCGGATATATGGATCACATTTAATAAATTGAAAAATGTTAAACACTTACCTCACGTAGCGCAAATAATTCCTCACGTGGAAAATCGAACTCAAACAATGTGTGTGATCTTATTCTCATAAGTGTCAGTGCCACAGCTGATGTATACATGTTCAAGACGAACTATTGGTGCATTTTGCGAGTGCCACACTACACGTTCACTGTACTCGAAACATGTACCTAATAAAGAAGCTACAATTATTATATTGATATTATTCAAGTAAACTCAGTTATAAAGCATTTCTTAGAGGAAGACATGCCACATCGTGATATGTACCAACTATTTACCTGCTGCGTTCGAACCAATTGTTGAGAGATCAACAATTGCATTTTCCAACAATATAAAATTATCGTGTTATTGAATTCTTGTGACATAACAGTGACAGCGGCCTACCTGTCGGATACGATGTTGCCACTTAACTGTCATAAAATCTATGGAATGATATCGATTTTTATTCGATTAATAATATCATAAAAAGAATAATCTTTGACGCGTTTTAAGTTCTGCACGCTTTTTAAAATATAATTTCCTTTATTTATTGAAACTCTATTTCAAATGTATTTTTAAGAACAGTTAGCTTGTGCTGTATTGTTTTCTTATGCTTTAGAGAATTCGTGGTAAATCAGCTGGAAATTAACTTCTTGAATTATCATAACATGATTCCATTTTAAATGTTATGTTAAAACAGATAAGAATAACAGTTAACTTGTGCAGTAGCGTTTTGTTATACTCTAAAGAATTCTTGGTAAATCAGCTAGTAATTCGCTTGTTTAATTATCATAACTATAAATGTGAAGGTTGTCAATGAATTCAACCGAGCCTATAATAACGGTTGTTTTAGTTTTTAACGGTTGACTGCCGCTTTTGATGACTTGAAATGGATAAAAACCTATTTTGCGCAATAAGTTTTTTCTCTTTGGTAATGAATAAACCACAGAAACCCCCATAATGTATTATAGTCCTCTTTTTTAGATACACGTAGCACATTTTAAAGAACCGCAAAAACAACTTTGTCATTTATACAAACACTATGAAAAACAAAATAATTTGTTGCTGGCGATAATGATAGTGGTATTTTGACTCGATTTAAAATATATGCTTGTTACTACTGAACTCTTCATGGGCCTGCGAGTCCGACTCGCACTGAACCACTTTTTTTCAACATTTAGTTTTATTCTAATAAATAGTGTTTTCGTTTAAGCGGAGCTCTTTTACTTTAGATTTATTACCTCTTTATCTATAATAATCAATCTGAGTAAGTAAAGTGTGTAAATACGATTCTTAAATTGTAAAAATAATAATTGAATTTGAACATCTTAGGTAGGTATTTAGTTTTATTTATTTAGAAAGTATTAATCTCACAATCATTTATTATCATTAGCAATGTAATGGTGAAAGAATTTTCAAAATCGGTCTAGTAATTTTTGAGATTAGCCAAAAAACGTATTCATTGTAAGTAGCGCCCTCTATAATAAAATTAACCCTATATTGGATATCTAAAATTATACATAACAATCTAGTGGTGAAATAATTCTCAAAGTTGGTCAAGTACTTTACGAGTTTAGCGAATAAAATATTCCTTGATAGTAGCGCCCTCAATAATAAAATGCATCCTACGTTTTAAGCACCATAGCAAAAAACGATTCAACATAGCCTAACCCGCACACACAGTAAAAACATAACCATCCTTTTTCGTCTGTAGTCGGATAAACAATTGGTTAATAACGGTTGCGTATCGACTGCTTTGGATAAATATCCATTGTCAACGGTTATTTTAAACCTATATCATAACATCGTAATAATTATCGAAAAATTATATAAGCATTGTAATAATGACACCATAAGTAATCGATCGAAAAGGGGAATCGATTTTTTAATGATTTTTGTGATTGGCAACATTTTTTATTTTATTCACAGACTAATGAATTACGTATTTACCTAATTTTATTTTTATCTTTTCGGTACTTTTAATTTGTGCAAAAATATTCCCATTGTTTTAGGATAAATGAATACCGCGATTTATAACCATAAATAAAGATATATTTTTTTAACAAATGCACATTGTTGGGCGTTCCATGGCCTAATATGGGCATCCCCCTTTGTATGAGAGTTTAACGATAGGTGTTCTAGATTAAACCAAACGGTTTAACAGCCCGTATATGCGTAGTTAATTATAACTATAACAAAATGGCTCATGTGGCACGTGGCAGGCCTTGAGACAATGCACTTGCTGTGACCTAATTCACCATATCTAGCAGGTACCTTTACACGGGAACAAAATATGAGCTGCTAGGAAAAAAGACACAACAAATTACAAAAAATGAAACAGCTCATTTAATTCTAAATGGGAAAGCACTTACTGTGGGTGGGTCTTCTGGTTGCCCTTGATCTCAAGCCTCAAGGCAGCTGTCACTGCGTTACAACTGCGTTACAAGGGTGTTACAAGTGAGCGAGCGGTAGTAACGAACGTGCTTTTATCTTCTCGGTCGACTCCACTTCCATCTAGGCGGAGCACGCTTTCTCATTTGAGACAAAAATGACTCCACATATTTTATCCTTCTCCCCCCCCCCCTAAGTACGTGAGAAAAAAATACGGATGGGATGGGAGGATGAACCGGCTAATTACTAACAGAACAAAAAATGCGAGGTTAAAGAAAAGGAAGGGAGGAGACTTTAATGGAAGGGTTGGGGTGAAGAGGTCTGGTTATGAAAGGATATTGGGAACGTTTGGTGATGAAAGTATAAATGAGAATGGTGAAGACCTCCTCACCGTATGTGCGGAAAAGAATCTTTTTGTGACGAATACTTTTTTTCGTCATAAGAAGATTCACATGTATACATGGGAAAGAGGTGATGATAGAAGCATGATAGATTTCGTAATTGTGGATGATAGAATGAGGAGCGCAGTCGTAGATACAAGGGTTTACCGGGGGTCCAACGTAGGGACGGATCATTACTTGGTCTTATGTCGAATTAATGGTCTTTTCAAGCGTTGGCGGCATCGGACATCTGTATCTACCACTGCGTTACAGCGTATAAGAATAGAGAAGTTACAAGATGAAGATGTGATAAAGAAGTATAAATGTAGACTGAGAGAAAATATTAGATGTTTGAATGAGTTGTGTATGAATGATTTAGACTTGAATACTGTGTGGGATAATATTAAGAAAGGTTTGGTGGATACCGCCACCGAAGTATGTGGTGTAAGTAAGAGAACAAATGAAAGGAAAAGTAATACGTTATGGTGGGATGATGAGGTACGGGTGGAAGTTGAATCAAAGAAGAAAGCATGGTTAGATTTACTAGCAACCAAAGCTGGTAATTCTTCTGGTATGAATGATGAGATTGAAAGAAAAAAGGCAGAATTTAGACGTCTAAATAAGAGAGTAAAAGAAGTTGTTGAAAGGAAAAAGAAAGAAAGAACGGATAAGAATGATAGAAGGATATCTGATAATTTCCAGGCTAACATAAAAATGTTCTGGAAACTCGTAAGAACTGCCAGGGGAAATACAAAACAGCCTATAATAAATGCTATAAGAGACGAGAATGGATGTATTCTGAATGATGAAGTTTCGAATTTAAACAGATGGAAGGAATACTTTGAAAGCGTGTTTATGAGTGGAGAGTCGTATGAATTAAATGAACTAGAAATTCCGAAAGAAGTGGAAAGGGGTATGGAGATAAGTGTAGATGAAATAATGAAAGCAATGAAAAGCATGAAAGCAGGTAAGGCAGCTGGATACGATAGAGTATCACTCGAGATGCTAAGGGCTGGAGAGGGAGTGGTAGCAGGCCTGCTGTACACCTTGTTTAATTTATGTTGGGAATTAAAACGGGTACCGGATGACTGGTGTAAAGCAGTTATAGTACCAATATATAAAGGAAAAGGGTCACAGCAGGACTGCAAAAACTACCGCGGTATCAGCTTGCTTAGTATTGTGGGTAAACTGTATGCTAAGGTGTTAATTGAAAGAGTTATGAAAGAAACTGATGGAAAAATTTGGGATGTGCAAGCGGGTTTTAGAAAGGGAATGGGGTGTACAGATCAAGTCTTTTCCATGCGCATGATTGCGGAGAAGTTTTTGGCCAAAAACCAGAAAGTTTTTTGTGCGTTCATGGACTTGGAAAAGGCTTATGACAGAGTGGACAGGAATGTGTTATGGCAAACACTGAACTCATATGGGTTGAGCGCTGGTTTGATACAGGCATTAAGGTCTCTTTATGGGGACTCTAGTGCTTGTGTCAGGATCAATGAGGTCTACTCGGACTGGTTTGGCATCCAAAAAGGTGTCAGACAGGACTGTGTAGCTTCCCCTTGGCTGTTCAACCTATTTATGGACCGGTGTTTGCAAACTTTGAAAGATGAAGAATGTGGGTTAAGAATGGGCGAGTTAACCGTCAAATGCCTTTTGTATGCCGATGATCAAGTCATACTTGCGTCATCGGCGGCAGAGTTGCAAATGATGGTTACATTAATGAACTGGGAATTGAAAGAAAGGGGAATGAAAGTGAACGCAAGTAAGACGAAAGTGATGGTTTTTGAAAGAGAAGAAAGCAAAACGGTATGTGAAATAAGAATAGAAGGAGAGTTAATTGAGCAAGTGGATGAGTTTGTGTATTTGGGATGTGTATTTAGCAGGGATGGTAGATATGATAGGGAAATAGAACGACGAGTAAATGCAGGGAATAGAGTGAATGGGGCACTACACTCTATTGTGAAGAACCAGAATGTGTCAAAACAGGTACGTATGGTAATTCATAATGCTGTGTTAGTCCCTACTTTAATGTATGGTAGTGAAAGCTGGGTGTGGCAGAAGAAGCACGAAAGTAGAATAAATGCTGTAGAAATGCGGTCTTTAAGGAATATGCTAGGGTTTAATCTGAATGACAGGGTGAGAAATTGCGTGATAAGAGATAAATGTGGTATGCAAGATGATGTTGTGACCAGGATTAAGAAAGGAATGCTTCGGTGGTTTGGTCACGTAGAAAGAATGAATGAGGAAAGAGTGACAAAGCAAATTTATATGGCAGATGTGAATGGCCGAGTCGGAAAGGGACGCCCTAGAAAAAAGTTTATCGACCAAATTGGCGATATTTTGAAAATGGGCCACGTTAGAAGTACCCTTAACCGACGAGCATGTATGCGTAGATATATGGATGTAAAGGAGGCGAAAGAGGTATGTCAGAATCGTGCCAAATGGAAGTCCGTAGTCTCTGCCTACCCCTCTGGGTGACAGGTGTGAGTGTTTTATGTTATGTTATGTTATGTAAAGAAAAGGGTTCCCTTCAACTTACTAATAATAATAATAATAATAAAATTTGATCTCCAATTACGCGATATATATGATTATTCGGCCATTCTGACCTCCCTCTCTCGCAAGTACTTCATCTCGCTCCGCCAAGCAATATTGGCCTCAGCAGGTCCATCACGTAGCTCCCAAGGTAGCACGTTTTCTGCTGCTGCAGCTTGACGTCGCCATGTGTCGTGGCCGCGATCTAGCTCCGCGCTGCGCACGCTTCCGCTGACGACATCGACTCGAGTCCCGTGTCACTGAATACGTGCACTGAATCTGTCACCTGATGGTTCGCAGGGTGATCTAACTTTGTAAATTTGTGCCTTCTTCACGGTGCCTATAAGCCTGGCTCCAGGGCTATCCCTACTCGGAGTTCCCTTCGGCTGCGAAGAAACTCCTACAGGTTCACTACCTATTCCCGTACCAATAAACTCTAATGTTTAGTTTTTCGACTCCTCGCATAATCTATTATCCGAGCTAAGTATGGGTGGAACGTTCCCCTCCTCGGGAATTTTCCGAAAATTGCGAGCCAATAATTCAGGAGCTTCAATAGCGGTGAAAAAATTCTCAGTAGCCGCCCAGAGTCAGGAAGTTGGCGGTGTCTCACTCCCGTGCATCGGAAACATGGAACAAGTAAAGCAGTAAGTCCTGCGCCTGATCTCTCTCCATTCGTGTTGGTTTACCGTCGTATCAAACTCTTAGAGTAGGGGAAAAAAGAGTTTAACTGTACTTGCACGTACACTTGGTCGCTATAATCATCATGATCCATTCATGATCAGTCTCCGTTGAGGCTGGCCGCCGTGACGGGAATTCGGTTTGACAGACATTATTTTTATTGGAAATAAGGTTTTTATTTTCCTCTTTTTTGCGCCTGCCACTTTACCATGCCCATAGTTGAGCTTTTATTTAAGAGTATATAGTTAGTCAGCTCAAATTCTAATTTCGCCCCCACTTCCCCGCGCGTCGTATGCTATGTACCGACATGTTTGTAATCACTAATACTGTAAGTAAAAAGGTCGTTATACACTTATTTCATTAGGTTTATCATATTTATGCCTGTTTCTTAACGCCAACCCAGTCACTTCTTATTTTTATTACAGTTATTTCCCATTTTAATTTTACGTCGTCCTGTTGCGTAATGTATATTCTGATCGTAAGCGACACAACCTCCCCGTTCAAAAGCCAGAGCGATACTAACGGGGCGACAGGAATCAAGCTTACGCGCCGATAGTTTAGGTAATTTCTTTTTACAGTGAAAATAATGGTATTTAAAAAAGTAAATAACATAAGCACTGCTTTATAGTTATTTCAGTTAGTATGCAAAGTTTCATGATCTTATTTAATGTATTTTATGAATAACAGCGGTTTATTGTTTATTTTGGAGGTAACTTTGGTTTTTTTTTCTATCGAGAAAATTTTACGAAATCGTGTTTTCGTCTAACATAACCCTTAACATTAATCCTCAACTTTACCATATATTCATTTCAAAATTAATGCTGCAATATTTTCGGCATAACGAAGGATCTTGCTAAGCTATTTGAGATTATATTTCCCCTTAAGGTGATAACAATAAGCAACAACAAATAAATAATTGAAAGTGGCATGTGACACGGTTTTCATTATTTGTGAAAATACAGTCATCATGAAATTACTTATTTATAAAAATGTGTAGATTTCATTGATATCTTAAAAGTTTTTAAGCTTCTTTAAATATCAATACGTTCAAGGTTTTGGTTGGACATTTATCGGTCTCTATTGTGGTATCACTGTGAGACCGCTGGTAGTTTTAATCTTGACGTAATAGGAATTAAAGAGGGATTATCTTCTTGGGACTGAAACTCGAAAATAAACGTATTTTCATCGGGATTTATCGACCGCCCAACAGCAAAGTATTTAAGCTAAGTAGTTACACGATGGTATCAGTGGAGAATTACAAAGTTGCTCGTTTACGAAGGCGGAACGCCTGTACACGGGAATTTATGTGGAGAAGTCCAACTGATACCGAAACAAGTAAGTAAATTAACCCCAATGTAACTGCGCAACTAGTCAACTTTGCAAATGTTATTATTGTTACGTAGACAGAATTAATTAAGACAAACATCGGAGACCTTCTGAAATAACATACTGTTCGAGGCGCACACGGCAATTTGTAGAATTACAATACAAGAGACGTAGAAGGTTATCTGTTATGAAATGGATGCATAAAACTTATTTATTATATTTACATAGTTTAAGTATAGCAATTTTAACACGATTAATTTCATTACTTACTGTTATAAATATTTTACAACCCCGACGTTTAGAACAATATGTAGCGGGTTGTACACGGGTAAGTCCTAAGGGACCTCAGTCTGGTACTAAATGAAATATTAAAATCACCTTGTGCACCCGAACGGACTGGGAACTTTTCCTTTCATATTTCTATCCTCGTATGAAAATTCAGACATTCAAAATTAATAACTACGATGTTTATTTTGTTATATTTAAAAAATGAGCGATATGGCATCATAAAATAGTATGATCATCGAAATGTATTGCCAACGAACAGATTTCACAAAAAACACAAATGTTTGTATTTCAACTGAATTTACATCCGAACTATTGCGCGATGAAATACAAATTACTCTTAAAAATACTATTTCATTGCAACCAAAAACCCGCAAATAAACGACAGTGAAATGACCGTCATTTAAAAAAAACACGGACATTTTTCGAAAAAGAGAAAGTTAATTTAAAGTGCATAGATCTAAAAATTATTTTTTGCTTGAACGCCGTTACAAATGCAATGATAATTATTATTTGCTTTCGCATCTGATATTGCATTAAATATCGTATAATTACACCTAAACATCCTGATTGATATATGAGCCGTTGCAAAGGATTATTGTTTAACCGCAACCGCGACACCGCGAAACCATCGACTGCGCAATTTCTCTCCGATACATACATAACTATTCAATTAGATAATTCAATTTGACCTTTATTTAGGTCTACAATACAACATCAAACATGATATTAATAGTTATATCACTTATTGAACTTAATATAACTTTATTTAACATATTTATTGTCGTTTGCTTAATGATTATATATTTAATATGTTAACAGAGGATATTCCTCTTTGATTGATGATTACATGATACTTTTTCTATGTGTTTCTGCAGTGTTTTTTTTTTTATTAAAGAGGGGGCAAATGAACATGCGACTCACCTGATGTTAAGTATCGACCGCCGCTCATAAACAACTTTAACACAAGGGGAATTGATGTTGACGTTGCCGGTCTTTCAAAAAGGAGTAAATTCGTTTCTTGAAGGTCTCTAAGTCGTTTCGGTCAAAAATTGCCGATGATTGAATAGCTAACTTCAAACAACAAAAGCTATAGAAACATTGTCACCTGTGAAGACTAACATGGAATGTCCCACTGCCCATAATTTGAGAGGCTTCCAACCGAAACATATCAGTGGAAACACTGCTGTATGGCGGCAGATATAAGTATCTACTCTGAAAAAACATAAGATTAATAAAAAAGTTAACATACCACCAATTCAAACATGAACTTCAAGAAGCTATAGATATGTTGACACCCATGACCTATATGAAATTCCTGATAGCCTATTATTACGCTGACTGTGTAACCCCATCAAACCATAGCACAGCAGTGTGTGAACTGCTGCTTGACCGTAGAAATATCGTCTTCTGATCACGAGAAGCACGAGTGGGTCGGCTCGACCGGGGAAGGATCACGCTCTTACAGAATACCAACGTAAAATAGTAGCTTAATGCTGCTGTGTTTCGTATGGTGAGTGTAGAGAACTGGAAACCCTTTTTACTGGAAACGGGACATTCCATCTTAGTCCGCACGTGTGACAAAGTATCTGCATTTTGATTCGTAATAGATGATAGATGTCCATGTCTAAGGGCCACAGCAACCACTTACCATCAAGTGGACTGTGTGCTCGTTTGTCACGACATCCTATTAAAAAAAAATCCCGAATTAGGCCGACCTATACGAACAGCAGTCTTAATACAGCTGCAGCATGGTTCTACTACATTAAAATAATAGCAATAGTTTAGTGGTTTGATTAATAGCCGAACGAATCGAAGAAGGTTCTCGACTGTCTAACTCTTATTGTTATCAAGTATATAGGGTGACTTTGTAAGTATGCAAGAAGTCGACAAAGGTGGCTTAGAACCATGTTTTATAGCCTATGTTTACCAGTAGTCTTCAAGTATAGGTTGTAATGATTCTAATAAACAGTTTAAACACACAATCCTCATCTTATGATATTTACCCTTATATAATACAAAAATGTGTCATTTTTGCGAGTGACATTTTAAGATGTATTACTCTATGCTAGTCAATCTAACATCCTGAGTCGCCATAACTAACAAAGTTAATTCTCGTCCGTGCTTTCAGTTGCCTGCGGCGGGCGGATATCATCAAAGTATTTGATGGCAGAGACACGACCGCGCCTACTATCGCTATGCTGTGCAACGAACTAACAGGTACAGTAAAATCTGAAACGTTATCAATGACCCATTATTTAGTATTATTTACGCAATATGTACGAAATATATTACAATTGTTTTATTGAAAGACAATTTAAGATCTTAGAATTTGTTTATGCCTGCCCTAGTAGGGAAAAGTGGACGAGGTTTTTATAACAGTGTAATGTGTACCACCCAGAAACGATTAGTGGGGAAAAGTGGAAGAGAACATTTAACAAAATCCATTTTGTCCCACCAATGGTACGGTTGGTGGAAAAATTGTGGAATAAGCCAATTTCAGCTCCGTCTAGGATTCGAACCTAGAGTTTCTCAAATGCTCTGACCATTTAACATAAGTTATGATGAAGCCTTACCCTCGGATGCGACGGAGTGACCTGAAGTTGTACAAAGTTTTAGTAATAGGTATGTTGAGTTTTGGCTCATTTTGTTATTTATGGTGAGACCTTACCTCCGCACAGTGGCGGATTATCCTTAAAGCAAACTAGGTACGTACCTAGGGGCGCAACGTTTAAAAGAGGCGCGACGTTTAACAGAGAAGTTTTTAAACGAAAAAAATATCGCCGTATTTGATTACTCCTGAATCGCTCTTATTATCTCATCACATTTTTCATTTACGTCATTATTACGTTTTATGACCACTTGTTAAAAGTACTCGTATCCTAAATATTTGCAATTATTAAAATATTAAAAAAAGAAAAGCATAAATAAAATATGTACTAATAAAGATTTAGCCTTTGGTATATTTTGTTAAAACATAAGCTTTCATAGGTAAAATTTCAGTCTCCTAGATATATTCTGAGGAAGGGTTGTGGAGGATGTGGTCCCTCGCAGTGCTCCAATGCATGTTGGTGGAATTTATAAGTCTTCGGATTTTTCTTTAACTTTTCTCACGATGTTTTCTCTCACTTTTGATTATGTGGTATCAGTACTTGAAATTGCATTAAGCAATTTCGTTGGGGTTGGTCAGCGAGATCGAACCCGGGATACTTGCGTACTGTGAAATTTACATCAACAGCTTATTCCCTGAATTACCACGGCTCTAATATAAGCGTTAAGGTTACAAAAATCAATGTAAATATAACAAATAAAGCTTATATACTTACGTACGAGACAAATCATAGGTAAAATAGATACAAGAAGGCATCGTTCCGTGGGCGTATAATATCTCATCGTGACGTATATTAAGTGCTTCTCCGCCTGCCGTTACGGAGATTCCCAAGAGAAAAATATAGAAAGTAAGCCCAAATAAAAACATAAAGTACAATATATAACCTTGACACAATATGACACATTAACGCTAAGATAACTACATGGTAAAATTAAAACTGCTAAATAAGTTGAAATATGTTAAAAAAATGCTATTAAAAATTCAGTATCGATGGAACATTGCTCGAAGTGAATGATGAAATCCATTTAGGCAAATTAATAAAAAAATATGGAATTATTTTTAGATGAGAACGTTGTGTGTGTATTTGATTTCCCTATGATAAAATAAAAACAAACGTATATCTTGTGAAGTAACGTAATAATGCACAAAAACCTTTATGCTAAGGTTTTGAGGTTGTGAAAATGTTTGCACAAATCTGTACGTCTGTACACATATACAAATATTTTTGTATATGTGTACAGATTTTTTCAGAGAACGCTTCAGTACCATAGACCACATACATACCCTGCAGTAGATCATAGTACAGAAGACAGAAGAGTACAATCTGCCACTTTGTCTGTTGTATGAGGACTATGAGAAAGCCTTTTATTCCGTCGAAATTTGTGCAAATATTTTACATTATTTATGAAATACTATCGTAATTGTATACAAATAAATTATTATCCCTATTGAGGATATACGTAGAAAGACAAAAGTAATTGACTAATCACTGTGGATCAACATGCTGAAATAGCAATAAGCCGGCCATAAAGCCTGAAAATATGACAACTGATGTAGGAGAAAAGATTTTGAGAAAAGATTCGAGTAGCAGTTTCATGCTGCTAAGTGTAATTTAAGGCAACACGTACTAGATGTAGTGACGATCTGAAGAAATCTATAATCTATAGTTGATGGATACACTAAGCTCAAGACCGTACTTTGAGGCATTCTATGTGGAAGGCCTACGTTCCGTTTCGTTTGGCTAAAATACTAAAATACATCCTAAAATCTGAACACGAGACTCAAGGTCTTACAACACTAATGTAGAAAATACTTTCTCACTCTGGCCTTAAACAAATATTATGATCTATCGCTTTAAAAATTTAATGCGTTTCCATATTCAGCTTTATATAAAACTTCAACAGGAATTCTATTATATTTATTTTCTACTAATATGTCTTTTTAAAACATCGTAAGAAAACGTGCAGGTTTGAGAAATAAAATTTTTTTTTAAAGACGTGGGAATTTCGCAAACACAAATTGGGACATTTCTTTGCCCTAAAACACCCTATCAGAAATGAGATAAGGCCTGTACCTAGCAGTGGGATGTATATAGGCTTTAACTTTAATTTTTAAGTCCTTTTTGCACCAAAGCATAGAATTGCGTATTTTTTTTTAATATACTAAAGTGACAAACGAACTTACAGTTCGCCTGATGGTATGTGTCACAATGTCACCTTTAGGTATTAGGTACGTCCTTTTTGCACCAAAGCATAGAGTTGCGTGTTTTTTTTAAATCTACTAAAGTGACAAACGAACTTACAGTTCACCTGATGGTATGTGTCACAACTTACAATGTCACCTTTAGGTAGGTACGTCCTTTTTGCACCAAAGCATAGAATTGCGTGTTTTTGTTAATCTACTAAAGTGACAAACGAAATTACAATTCGCCTGATGGTAAGTGTCACAATGTCACCTTTAGGTATACATATAGAGTGTGAAGGTGTGAATGTACACCCGAACACCAAAAAATATAGATAATTTAAAATTTTACGATAATGGTTGTATGACACAACCATTTCAGCAAACAAGATTGTGATATGGCGAAAGGTAAGGATCTCCCTTATTTAATATACATGAGGAATAAGCATGGTCCCAATACACTACCTTATGTTACCCTAAAATAATTTGTCTATTACAATTATACTCACTTTATCTATTATAATTATACTGTCTCTCTGTACCCTTATGGCCGGAACACAGCAATGCACGCACTGCTATTTTCCGACAGAAATGGGTAAGAGGTTGGTACCATATCCTAACTATTTTATAAGTATTATGACAAAATATTTTTTAAGTATATTTTGTCATAATACTTATAAAATAGTAATAAATGAAGATTACAGAATAGTAAGTAGAGATTCTTATAATTACAAAGGTTAAATTAATTAAACATTTCAATGGAGAATAGTTTCTAAGAATCCAAATCGAAATAATCTTTAAGCCTCTTAAGTTACTGAAACCTGCTTTATTCTCGTTTGCCCGTATTCTAAGAGCAAATAAATGAATCCTTTGAGAAAATAATGGGAATAAAGTGGAAAAAGATCTTGTGTCAATTTCAATTTCTTTTCACCACTTTCTATTATATTGAGAAGTCTTTATAGGCAATTCACAAAATATGTTCTCTGACTTAGATGCTAAAACAATTTGAATTATTTTCTGTGATATCCTTATATAATGACGACTAGTCTTTAATACTTTTTTAAAAGTCCATAACTGCTCAGAGTAACTTAGCGTTGTAAACGGAGACGCAGACGCTGCAACTCTCATCTTTAATTTTAACTTTTATTTCTTAATTAGTGATAAGCCCCGGCTTCGCACAGCAGAACCTATCGGGTCCAAATGTGAATATAAATCATCTAAGAACCCATTCAAACACACACAAATAATTTCATCAAAATCGCTCGAGCCATTTTTGAGTTTTAGCTAACTTTGTGTGCCATTTATAAAAAGGTAACAAGTTAACTAACTAATAGACAATTGTTTAATTTATTTATATAGAAATTAGCTTCTTTAATCAACGTTTGTATATACCTATTCAAGAATGCACTAAACATGCATCACATGAAATTTACTAAGCTGATCAGGTGCATTCATAAGCGCAAATCCCAAATCTTGCACTGGGAATGGTTGTTCTTCATATAAGCAGTTTTAAATATGGGTCAGGTAAAAATAGTTACGCCGCTTTATATCGTTTGACCAGAGCCTCCTTTAGCTAGGTGCTCTTCAAACTAGGTAAACATATAATTTTTTTTCATTGAGCGGATATGGGCGAATTAATTCTTACCAACGTTAATATATCGGATTTTTTGCAAAGTAACGCCTCATTCTATTAATTACTTTACTTTTGTGTTTTTCAAACATTGATTTCCTTTTGCTCAATCCAAGTTTTCAGTAATTACCGCAATATACTGCAGGAAGCCAACAGCATGTGTCCGTTCCTATGATATTTTATATTTATCCCTCCTTTTACGTCGTCATTTAAACATTTGAAATGCATTTTCTGCTATTTCTAAAATATTTTGTAATATAAAATATGCTTTAAGTTTTTATATTATAATGCGGTAAATAATTTTGGATCAGTATCGTGTGTCTAGTTCAAATATACATCATCATAACGTATATAGCGTTTAATATTATTCGGTATCGATATTTGACTCTATGTATTATTTATCAAACAAATAAAAAATGTGGTATAAGAAAATGTAATTGAATAGGAAAACTTACACCCAATCTCGACACGCAAAGGTGGTAAAGGCAAAACCGCTGATAATTACGCCTTCGGCGAGGTCATTGACTCGGTAGTTCCGACAATTTGTTGTTTGCTTGATTGTAATTTTTAAAAACAATGATTTTTATGCAATTCAGAGAGCTCTTTTATGTAAAGACTGAAGAATATATATATATATATATATGAACTCAAGAACTTTTAACATCTAACGTGTAGTCCTACGACTAACAGTTTATGTTTTATTTGTTTCTATAGTGAGTGTAGAGAAACATACCTCATTTTACTGGAAACGAGGCACCCCATTTTAGTCCTCAGAGGTGACGATAACGCATCTACATTTTGATTCTTAATCGAGGACAGATTAAGATGTCTTTAGGCCATAGTATCTAGGAACCATTCGTGCTAAAACCATTATATAGTTACAGCATGGCTCTACCACGTAAAATTAGTAAAATTTAACCATAAAAATAACTTCTAAATATTATTTTACCATTGTATTCAACAACATCACGTGTACATGAACACATTAAAATATTTTTGATTAAATGGGCATTAAGACCTGGTTAACTCCAAATGCAAAGTAAGAAGCCTGCACTTGTAGCGACCTCAAGCAGAAGGCTCCATCGCATGTGACACCCCAGATTTGGCTTATTGGAATGCCTTGTTTCCAGTAAAAAGGGTCTTCGGTTCTCTACACTCGTCATACGAAATACAGCACAACGTTAAATTGCAATTTTTTTTTATAGAAGAGGGGGCAAACGAGCATGCGGCTCACCTGATGTTAAGTGACTACCGCAACACCAGGAGAATTGCGGGTGCGTTTTATTTTATTTTATTTTTATTTTATTTTACGCTGGTATTCTGTGAGAGCGTGATCCTTCCCCGGTCGTACAAACCTCATCGTGGCACAGCCATATACAGCTACAGCATGGCTCTACAAGTAAGTGATGCTTATTGTTATACCTATTTGTCTATTTTGGATCAGACAGGGATTTTATACACACTGTATTTCGTCACCAACCTTTAAATTTAGTGTTAGTCATTGGCTTTTCTAATAATGTGTCAATTATAGTTATTATAAATAAATAATACTTGACGTGGGTGACTTGAAATATTGCCATACTTTCTGCGGTAAGTTGATCAATTAGTTAAAGCAACAGCAAAATATTTAAGCTGGCAAAGCTGTTTCTCATTATTATTCTGCGGATTTTAAGTTTGTCACTTTTCGATTGACTTTGCTCGACAGTATAACCGCATAACAGGGGATGCAACTGAGGCATTTGGAGAAAAACAAAACACATTCTTCCGTACGTCTCCTTCAAAATAAAAAGAAAATTATAATTATTTTAAGCAAGAGACATCTTAATTTTATTTTTATTTTATCATTCTTCGGTATTTAAATATTTTTCCAGCCAGTATTATAAATTGCATGAGAAAAACAAAACGTTCTCGTATAATTTAACAAATTGTCGTCGCGAATCACCACTGCAGAACTTACTGCAAAGCACAAGCAATTCATCACGCAACTTAGTTTTGCTCTAAGAATCTTTGTAACTAGTACCTTAGGGAGAATATTTCTTCCAAGTTCTCAGATTAGAACGCTGTCGTACTTCCGAACAGTCATAAATTGTCGACGATTAAATGTCTGTCAAGGTAAATAAAAGGAGCATATTTTTTATGTTTCATTTATAGATAGATAGATAGATAATTCTTTATTGTACACCAAATCAATACATAAACGAAAGAAGAAGAAAAAAAAATAGTGTCACAATGGGCGGTCTTATCGCTAAAAGCGATTTCTTCCAGACAACCTTTGGATGGACAGGAATTGAAATTGTGTGGTTTGGTGATGCAGAAACAATATTTATAAAAATATCCATATTTTATATAATATAATTAGAAATAAACAACAAATAAATACAAAAAAAAATACGAATGTATACTACATATATAAATGGCACGAACTAAAAGATTAAGATAGTGACTGTGTACAAGTTTCTGAAAAACAGATAAAGACTGGGCGCGTCTCACTGACAGAGGTAGGGCATTCCATAGACGGACTGCTTGAATACTAAACGACCTGTCCATAAATTTGCTATTATGGGCAGGCATTTTTAATGTAAAATTCTCTGATGATCTCAAAACTTTCGAATGGGAATAGTGAAGGAATTCAAAACGATCCTTAAGATAAGAAGGATAGGAAGGATTAAAGAGAACATTGTAAAGAAGTGACAGAATATGAGCATTCCAGCGAAGACGGATAGGAAGCCACTTGAGCTTATTACGAAAATAAGATACGTGATCATATTTGCGCAAACCAAATATGAATCTTATACAAAAGTTTTGAAGACGCTCAAGTTTATCAAGTTGCTTCTCAGTGAGATCAAGATAGCTGACATCTGCATAGTCCACAATTGGGAGAAGAAGAGATTGAGCAAGCGCAATTTTAGTGGCAGTAGGTAGAAAGTTCCTTAATCTGTTCAACGATCGGGCAGCTGCAAAGAGTTTACGACTAACCTCCTGTATTTGAGGACCCCATGATAGGTGACTGTCATTATAAATTCCCAAGTCCTTGACTTTTTCACTCATAGGAATAAAATTTCCATTAAAAACAACTTGAGGTGCTTGAGATATGTTAGATTTTCCAATCATATACGAACTTCCGATGATAATTACCTGAGTCTTTAGGGGGTTAATCTTCAAGCCATATGTTTTTGCCCAATCTGATATTTGCTCAAGATCACTGTTTATGTTGCTAATAGCTACATCTACTTCACTAGGAGAAATATGAGTATATATTTGAAGATCATCTGCGTAAAGGTGGTAGGACGAAGTAATCTTAGTGGCTATAGAATTAATAAAAATTGAGAAAAGTAAGGGAGATAATACGCCACCCTGTGGGACGCCAGCAATGGTATCACACCAAGAAGAAAATGTGTCATTAATGCGAATACATTGCCGGCGCCCAGACAGGTAACTTCGAAACCAATCAATCACTGTTGGAGATATGTTAAGAAAGCTAAGTATACCCAGTAAAATTTCAAAATCAACTGAATTAAAGGCATTGCTAAAATCTAACAGAGAAAGGATAGTTAACTTGCCATTTTCCATTGCAGATCTAATATCTTCCGTAATATTGACTAAGGCTGTAGCAGTACTATGCCCAGGGCGAAAACCGGATTGTAGAGGATTTAGAAGGGAATGATTGTGAAGGAAAGCATTGAGCTGATTATATATCAAGCGTTCGAGAACTTTGGACAGGAATGGCAAAATAGATATAGGACGATATTCCGAAAAAGATGTAGGGTTAGGTTTTTTAGGCAACGGTATGATGTGAGCGTCTTTCCAAGTTGTTGGAAAAACACCACTAGAAATCAAGGAGTTTAGGATATGGCAAAGTATTGGGATGATTATGTCAAGAATCGGAAGGATCATATTACGGCTGATACAATCGCTGCCAATTGCATTCGAAGTAATGGATAGAGTACTCTTCTTAACATCACAAGCAGAAAATTGATTTAGGACAAAAGGTGGATGATCAGGAGTTGGAAGCGATGAAAGAAAATTTAATGTGTTAAATTTTGTAGTCCCATTTAAGTTGGACGAGGATGAGAAGAACTGATTTAGTAAATCAATATTTAAACCTTTGGAGAGTACATTATTACGAGACTTTCCAACCCCCATTGATCTAAGAAAACTCCAGACTTCAGCCGCATCACCAATTTGTACTGATTTATGGATATAGTGCCGCTGAGCATCCCTACATACCCTATTGCAGTGATTTCGAATAGTGACATATTTTTCCCAGTTTATAGATGTAGGCCTACATTTATATTTTGTCTTGGCTGCAGCTTTTTTATTTAAAATGGATTTTATTTCATCAGTCAGCCATGGTGAAGGGCGATGTCTCATTTTAATTACGCGAACTGGTGCATGTTTATCATAGAGACAGGTGAGGTAAATCGTAAATATTGCAACTTTATCGTCAACTGATTCTGCATTTAAAACGGCTGACCAATCAATGTTGGAAGCATCTTCGCAAAGATTTTGTATATTCATACCACCAAAACTGCGTTGCAGAAGAAGCTTAGACTTAATTTTTGGTGGCCTGACATTATAAGAGAGAAATATAAGATCATGGTAAGAGAAGGCATCCGCTGAACACTGACCATGCTTAACAGCGAGTTCAGAAGAGGACACAAAGATAAGGTCAAGCAATGACGGAGTAGCATTAGGAAAGTGGTGAGTAGAATTTAAAGGTAAAATAGAGAGATTAGTGGAATTTACTATAGATCGAAGAGAGGATGAACGTGAGTCTTGTTTAAGCAGACAAGTATTAAAGTCGCCCATAATGATCGTGTGCGAATAAGAGGATACATTTTCTAAAATATTTTCGAAGGAAGTGAAGAAGTCAATTCGAGATGAAGGACAGTAATATACCCCCAGCAAAATTTTCGTGTGACTAAGCTTCACCTCAATAAAAAGATGTTCACCTGCATTAAGCGGAGTTGGTTGAGATGACATATCAACAACAGAAAAGGGAATATACGCACGGAGATATATTGCCACACCTCCACCACCGCCAACAGTACGATCATTTCTTATGAGGTGAAAGCCAGGTAAAGAATAATTTGTGGAAGGAAGACAAGGCTTAAGCCATGACTCAGAAACGAGAATAGCATGAATATCCTTAGAATCAAAGGTAGCCAGCATATCTGAAAAGTGAGCCGGAATGCTTTGGGCATTAATGTGAACGACGTTGAAATTATTGGGAACATCAGAAAATTGTGAAGCTAGTATTTCAGAGAGAGGCTGTAAGCTAGGGATATTGCCATCATCACTATCTGCAGTTTCAGTATCACTACTAATGTCTAAGAATGACATTACTAAATAACTATTAATATGTAAAATTTATATGTGAAAAATATAACGTACAATAATTAAAATACTATTAAAAAATAAGGTAATAAATTTCCTAAAACTAAGAACAAACAAAAAAAACGAACAAAAATAAAATAAAAAAGTATTTTAGTGTCCACCTGCCAGTTGAGTGTTTTTATAAATACAGTTTAAGTACATTATCTTACGACACTTTACTACTAAATAGAAAATAAAAAAGAGGATTAATAATATCAAGGTTTAAGTAAAAGAAAGAAAAAAATATTCAATAAGTGCACAAAACAAACACCGTTATGGGAAACGCAACTGACAATGCGTTTGTTAACATTACGTTGTCGTTAAAGCGCGACATAACCTTATAATTGTGATATTAGTGTTAACATCATCTGTGGTATAACGTAGTATTCGCAACACAAACTGATAAGAGTACTATAATAACGTACACAACAATGGCTCAGAAGGTCTGGAACCCAGAACCGTGAAGCCAGTTAAATAAAAATAAAAAAGTCACAACAATAATGTACAGAATACTTTTACTCCTAGCAGATTTAAGATAATGTTACACATTGTCAATAAGTAATGATAATGTTTCGCATTGTCAGTTAGTAATGATAATGTTTCACATTGTCAATTTGTAAACATTTTTTTGGTATAATAAATGGGAAGTGGGGTTAATAATTATTATGCTTATTATATGTAGATTCAATGGTTAAAAAAAATTGCACAAAACATAAGGTATAGTCTACATACGTCCCACTGCTGGGCACAGGCCTCCCTATATTAATGATGATGAGAGGGTTTTGCACTAGCTTATAACACATTCACAAAGAAATAAGTCTCACAAGATATTTATTGTAATTGTAAAGCATTAAAAAAAATGGCATTTAGGCACGGCAAATCCTGTACACTTAACTTAACACTTAACACTTCTTCACAACGGCGTTTCGCTTGGGCCTCCCAGCTGTAGTTTTCGTTACTGGTTTTGGGCTTGTCTGGCAATCGATTTTGCTGATGTCGTTCAGACAGGTAACACGATGTCTGGTTCCATCAGGTTTCACAATGTATACAGATCCATCTTTGGTCCAGCATTTGGAGATGCCAAATTTTTCACGGGCAGCTACAAAGAGATCATGCCGAAGCTTGGTGAGAAATTCGGATACTGTGGTACCAGAGCCTTTAAGTTGGGATTTTGCGTACCAGACTTTATCACGCAACCCTACATCTAGGAATTTCACTAAAATTGGCCGAGGCTTGTGAGGAGCTGTTGGTCTACCCAATCTGTTACAACGCTTAATATCACTGACAGAGACGTTGTCTAATTTCAACTGATTTTGGAGAACATTGGTGACAGCCAAAGCGGTGTCTTCTTTTGCAATCTCCGGTACACCATGAAGCAGTAACATTTTCCTTCGGCTTCGTATTTCCATGCTGTCAGCATTACGAGCAAGTAATTCCATCTGCTGCTGAAGACTGTTTAGTGCCTGCCCTACAAATATCTTGAAAGATGCAAACTCAGCTACCAAAGAAGTAGTACTGGTGGATGTGCTGGGCGTTTTCCGCAATTCTTCTTCAAAATCATTCATCCTTTTATGAAACACCTCCATCAAACTGGTCATAGTGTTTTTAATTGTAGGGTCCATGGTATAATGAAGAATTGACAGAGGTTATAAAAGTAAAAAGTGTTGTAATTGTGGTTGGATTAAGTAGTAAACACTCACAGACAGGTAGTTCAAGCTAATTTTTCATTACTAGCACTTGAAATATAATATTTTACGAATTATGTATTTATTTTAATTATAACTTGAGAGATAACAGTTTTACGTGTTGCAATCACAACTACCCACATAGGAAAAAAAATTATTTGTATTTTCTCTCAATAACTTCGACCACGGTGACAAGTTTTGAATATTATCGCAGTATTTTATCCCAAAATGGCATATTTTGGTGCTACAAATAAACACACAAACATAGATACTAATTCGATCCAACTTACTTATAATATGTGATGAAGCACATATATGATAAGATAGGAGAAAATATAAGAATACTGATATTTTAATCTGTTCACGGTGAATATGTAGAATGATAAAAAAGCGCCTCATGTATATGGTATATTGGGCTGGTAGATTTTCTTTGCAGTTTTTCTGTACCTTCTTGAGGGAGCATTTTCTTGCTTGTAGTAATAACGTGTACTACGTTATTACTATAGCGGCACATTTAAATAAGAGTTAACATATTACTTATAACTGCAAAGCGATTTAGGGGTTGAAGTATGAAACTGTAAATTGCCATACGTGCCTTTTGTGACATATTCTAACTTCCCACAAGAGAGCGAAGAGCCCCATTTACTCAGTGCATTCACTCGTCGTTCTATATCCTTGTCATATATGTCATCACTGCTAAACCCACATCTTAATTCACAAACTCATCGACTTGCTAAACCAACTTGCCTTCTATTCTTATTTCACTTATTATCGATTTACTTCCTTCTCTTACAAAAATGTCACTTTCGTATTACTTGTGTTCATTTTCATTGAAACTCGTCTGCCGATGACACAAATATGACTTGATCGTGTGCGTGTGTAATCGTGTTCCGTGTTCCCTTAATGTAAGATTGTGAAAGTTGGATGTAGCAGAAGAAGCGTAAAAGTAAAATTAATACTGTAGAAATGAGATTATTAAGAAGTATTATAGAGCTGACTCTGAATGATGGGTAATAAATTGTATGATAAGATAAAAGTATGGTCTGAAAGAAGATATTGTAACCAGGATTAAGGAAGGAATGCTTTGGTGATTTGAACGCGTTGAAAAGAATTTATTGGGTAAGAGTGGCATAGCAAATTTATGCTGCAGAAGTGAGCGGCAAAGTCGGGTAGGAATACCCTGGAACTTTAGTTCTTAAACTTTTAAAGGTGATTGTCCTGACTGATATTTTGTCTTACCATGGACTACCACCTTCAAGATATAGTATTAATTATGGTAAGGGTTATAAAAAACAAAAAAAATGATGTGCGGCGTAATTGTTCGCCTTTTATTTTAATGTGCCAAGTGCCAACAATTTGTACTGTAAACCATATTTGGCAGTACAGGTAGTACAACATCATCTCCATAATTGTTGTATACTTTTTTATATGTAAGAAATTTTATGATGACTTTACGGAATACTTCGGATGTTTTCAAGGACCACCATTGTTCCACCGATCACCGGGTAAAAACCATTTCCCTAGACGCAAGTTTGCATTTGACATTTTGATTTCTAATCGAGGATAGATGTAGATGTTTATGGGTCATTGTATCTCACTTATTATAAGGTGGACTGTGAGCTTATTTGTCACTATGCTAAATATTCCCTGATAAGGCGATCTGTGAGGAAATCCTATATTCAGCAGTAGACTTTAGATAAGCTATAACTGTAATTTCATACTTTAACCCACGGACTTTAACCCCTGATACTTAATAATCTGACTTATTACTCTTTCCAACAAACTGTAAATTGTATACAGTTAATTGCCCCTTTTAACCCACGGACTTTAACCCCTTGTACTTAATAATAATCTGACTACTCTTTCTAACAAACTGTAAATAGTATACAGTTGACCCTTTTTCCTTGTCTTACATTGAAGCATATAAAAAGTTTCCAAAAAAATTGATACTATTACGTTTTTATTGTTTCAAACCGAGGTTACAGGCATATTAAGTGCAATGTAAGCAAATCATTTTAAGTGTTCTATTTTGGTTCTTTGTATTGGTTACGGTTACTTCAGGAAAATTAATTTGACATTCTGAAAACAGTCACAAATATAGTTCTGAAGCGCTCGCTAGAATGCTATTTTTATTTATTATTAAATTATTTATTGCAATTTTAAATCCTTATTATCATATGCTCGCTGGAGTAAACATCCCGAACGAAATCGTTCAGTTTGAACGTGTACGGCGTTAAATACAGCTGTTAATAATACAGTAAAAAAAATTAAGAAGTGGATCTATTTGAATTTTATATATATAGAATTTTATCTGTGCAATGGCAACAGAATATTCAGAAAAAAATGTGAAAATAGTTTGTAATTCTTTTTTGTGGACTGTTGAAGTGTGTGGAGCCTGATCAAAAATGTGATACGTTTTCTGTTTTTATAAGTTATTTCCAATGTTATTTTACATCAAATTAATTGTTAGGATATTTCCTTTAAGAAATATGTATCATTCTGACAGTTCCAAAACGTTTACATATAATAATTTAGCTCGAAATTTTAATCACTATACGCGGTCATCGTTTGTTGATTATACGTTGTTTAAACAGTATTCTAATCGGTTCTTTTTGTTAAATACATGATAAACATAAAATAATACTTCACTATTAACTCGTTAATAGCTATTAATAAAAAAATGTTAAGTCTAGAAATAATTAAAACGCAACTCTCTTTCGTGATTTTAGTTTTGTGAAGTGAATATTTATATTGAGTAAATATTATATATTTGTCTATATCGAGTTAATATTGAGATATTGGTGTTATTTAAAAAAATATAATATGTACTATTATAATATAAAATAATTTTCCCTAGTAATTATTATACTTTTCTTGTAAAACTCGAAATAAAAAATAAATACTACATTTTTTTTGATATTCCCAACTTTAAGATTTATTTTCATCCTTTATTTTAAATTTAGCAATTTAGTTAGTTGAGAGTCGCACGCAGTCGTAGAAAATAAAGTGTATATTATATATAATGCGCGGACAGGTGGGGCGAGAATCACTCGCGGGGCTTGGGCGGCTGCGTCTGCGATGTATGAAGTCCGCCAACATGCAATAGAGAGTAATACGGTGGACTTGTTGTTTGGTTACCCTCTTAAAATGTAATGAAGTCTGTGCACAGCAGAACGACGTATAAATTAACACATTGAATGCCCTTTTAAATATCAATGATAACCACGGGGGCCCACATAAAAATTTATAAAAATATTGAGTGTATGTAAGAAAACATAAATTAGGACTATATAATAATATTCATTTCTTTATTATTATTGTTATTCTATAATTATTATCGCCAACACGGATCCGTGTATCAGGCCAATAACATGCGTGTGGCCAGCTACACGGATCCGTGTTGGCGACGTTTGTGCAATAAAGAACATGTTATTATTACAGTAATTACTTCTGCTCCTTTGCACCATAATGACCACCCCATAAAATGACGGATAGTGTAAACAACAAACATTTTTTATTAATTTAAAACATAAGAAGGTAGGTAAATAAGGCACAACACAATATATTAAATACATAACACACTTTAAGAGTGGACATTACTAAAACATGCTGTACAATATCCTGGGGATCCATCACATCCTTTGCACTCGTATAAGGTAGCTACTTTTTTCTTCTTGGCTCTGCAGCCCTTGCACTCCTTCCAGATGATTTCTCTAGTAATTTTTGTGGAATTACCATCTCGTTTTTCACGTAATTTAAAGTTTTCTATTTTCGTCAAATTGTGTTGAATTTTTAACTTAATTTGCTCCGTTGGTACAGGATGAGGTAAAAGATTTTCTAAGATAGCCATTCTAAAATCATAGAGGTTCATCTTGTCGGAATTTGAGTATTTATTAAATAAGTAAAATGCGTTACTTAGGTTCATTTGCAGAAAATGTACAAAAAGTTTTTTGTATCAGCGCAGCGTCTTTCTTTGGCATGGGTAATAGGCCAACATTTGGTCCTGAAGGTCTACCCCAGACATAAAGCTATTGTAATGGACGATAGCTGAGGGTTTCAGCAACACTTGGCCCCTTTTGCTGGCAACTTCTACCATCTCGTCGTCATGTTCCGTGGATATATAGAGCACATTCCGTTTGTCTCTCCACTTACCGATGTGGACACCATTCAAGAACGATGATTTGTTTTCTCCCTTTCTGAGTGTGACTGAACCGAGATCCACTGGATTATTTTTTCTGTTTTTTCCCAAGGTGCCTGTGCAGTAAGTTTTTCGTTCCAGTAATTTTACTGCCAAATTGTAGGAATTATAATAATTATCCATATATATACTGTGGCCGTAGTCTAATCTTTCTTCGAGCAATTTCAGGACAATTTTTTTCTGTGTGTCCTTTTCCTGAGGTAGTATCATTTGCACCACTATATACTTGAAAATTCAAGACCGTGCCATCCGGTTCCGCCAGAACATATAACTTTATACCGTATTTGTGGCGCTTGTTTTTAATATATTGCCGAAATATAAGTCGACCTCGCCATAAAACCATCGACTCGTCAAGCGACAATTGTTTACCTGGACTGTAAATACGTTTCATCGTCTCATTAAAATGGTTCATGATTGGGCGAATTGGAACCAACCTATCTTCCTCATTTGAATCAGAAGAGAAGTGTAGGCAACGTAGTATTAACATAAAACGGTTTCTTGGCATGTAACGAGAAAAACATGGTAATTTAAATAGCCAGTGCTTTTTCCAATAATCACTTAGCCTATTTAGGCGAATTGTTCCTGTATGCAGGAGCAGTCCAAAAAATGTCCAAAGTTTTTCACGTGTTACATCCTTCCAGCGTGTGATTCTTGATTGATCTGTTACACCAGGTGAAGATAGTACTCTTACTGCGTACTTACTCTACTTACTCTTAGTTTCTTGCACAATTAGGTCTATCAATTTATCATTAATCAAAAGTCTCAATGCTTCAAAAGGATTCGCTGGAGGCGGTACTAGTAGCTCTTGTGATTGAGTAAAGTAAATTGTCTTCATTGAGCTTCGATCAGTGCTCCAAGTTTCTGTAGGGCAATCTAGAGAGGGTGCATTTTCTTTGTTTCGAATAGCTGCAGCTACCTCTCTCGAGAGTAAATTTTCTGCATTATTTGGAATAGGCGAACGGAAAATAGACGGGCTGACTAAATCGCCACGTTCTGAAGATTCTTTTCGAGAGGGTAAGTTTTTCGCAATATTACGAATAAGCGAGTGAGGCAAAGACGAGCTAGGTGAATTATGAGGTTCGGATACTAAATTGCCATCACAGTAGTCAGGAGTAGGCACGTCCGATCTTAACAGGAAAAAACTAGGGAAGACATATTCTCTCGCAATAGATAATCAGGTAAGTCAGGAAGTTCATTGTAATCCTGTTCTATGGAAGGGATATGCCGGCTATTTGCTGGTGATGGTTGTGGCATAAGCTCATCCTCCGTTTCCTTAGGAGATTGCGGCATAATATCATCTACCGTTTTTGAAGCAGAGGACAATTTCGCTGACACATGCGATGGACGTGGCTTAGAAGCTATGTTATTTGATTTTGTTGACGTCAAGGCTGAACTTGACTTCTGGAGAGTGTTCAATGTATGCTTTATCATTTCAGGTTGTTTCCGAGTATCGAAAATGCTCAAATTACTGTCATCACTTTCCTCTTCAGATGATTCATTTTCATAATCACATTGCGAATAAACCTCTTCATCACTCGAAAATTCTAAGAAATCCATGTCAATTCCTTCACCTTCATCACTACTGTTACGTCTTTTTTTTTCAAAACGATGTCTTTTTGACGCTACTAGAACGCTTAGAAGAACTCGGTTTACTACTCATTTTGGTAGGAAAACACGTCCTTTTCGTTAGCTAATCAAAGTGCAACTAAACAAGTTATCAAAAATCCAACACAGGTTTTCGTAAGTTTAATTATACGTACGGATGGCCAAGCAGACAACGTTAACTTGCCGCGAGAGCCCAAAGCTCACTAGCCAATAGAAAAATGTGCGAGAGTAATACACGGATCCGTGTAGTAGGCCCTGCTTTTACTCCCACTACCACACGGATCCGTGGAGTGGGCACTGAATGTGTTAAGCTGTAACTTTACAATTTTTTCTTCTAAGAAGAATATTACGAATACTGCATTAAAAACCAGTAATATATTTTTGGTGCTTCACGTTACTGGTTCTATTAGATATACCGAATATACCGTTATTTTACGGTAGGATGAATTATCGAGAAATTACATTTATCGAAATTATTTTTAAAATTTTACTTATGGAGAGAAAGTTTAATTTAAGTAATATTTTCATATATCAAGAATGTGTCTTTCTTTACGAACAAATTGTATACCTGATTCTAAAAAGAACCCGCATTCCCTCTTTATTTCTGAGAGTCGGAAACCTCTTATTGTTGACACAATAGGGACTTTTTGCGTTACAAAACTTGTAGGTCTTATTTGCACATTCAAGTCTTACAAAGCACTGGCCACAAAACTGGGGTTGTTGTTTGAATACAGAAAACCTAGAAATCAGGTATTGAAGTGCTCGAGCAATCACAGCTGTGCGCAAGTGAGACGGCGTGGCTCAAAGAGCTTTTGCTCAAATACTAAATAAATAAAAGTTAATTCTTTGGAGTTATAATAATACTTCTGCTTATCTTATCTCATTTCTATAAATAAATTATTGTTTTCTATCACATGAAGATACCTTCAATATTTAAATTGAACATAACACTAAAGGTACTAAAATTTAAATACCGCTACAAATATTATTTTGTATACTTCCTTAGAAAACATAATAGTGTTTTCAAACTGTTTCGTACTTTCTACATTTTATAACAAGTGCATCTCGGTTTTAGTAGAACGTCCCATTTTTAGCCTCAAATTTAATACCACGCACGGGATCAGCACAAACCCGCTTTGTGGAGACTCAACTGACTGGCCACCTACCATCATTATCATCATACAACCAATCACAAGTCCCTTGCCAAACGTAGGCCTACCCAATAATAACACAAAACGCAATCCTTAGCCACCTGCACCAATTGACAGATTGACCTGCATGCCTTACCGGGTCACGTCACTCCCATCTAGTAAGGGGCCATCTTACACTTAACTTACTGGTACGAGGCTGCTTCTTCAAAACCTTTCTTCCACATCGGAAATGAGTTACTTTTCAATCAGTTAGTTTGGACATAGCTAATGTCTTCGATCGGGTTTGACACAAAGCGCTTCATACAAAGCTTTCTTCCTATATAGGCTTCCTGAGGAATTGTGCAATTGGATCACCAGTTTTCCTTTTTTGTTGTACTATAATTAGCTATATCGCCAGCCCTCTGCCACTTCAACTCACTGATCCATTGGGCTATATCAGTTACTTTTGTACTACTGTGAATGTCTTTATTTCTAATTCTATCAAATAAATCTTCCAGCATAATCCTCTACATACACCGCTGAGTAACTTCGAGTGTTTCTCTATGACCAACGGTGAAGAACGTTTTTACGTGGTAGAGTCACGCTGCAGCTATGCATATAGCAAGATGCATATCTGCAGCACGATTAAGTGGGCTCGACCGAGACAGGACCATTCTCTCGTAGAGAATACCAGCTTAAAACAACAGAATATTGCTGATGTGTTTTCTATAATATGTGTGTCGTATGGTATGGTGTAAAGAACCGCAAACCGTTTTCACTGGTAACAAGTTTTTTTTTTATAGAATAGAGTCATAAACGGGCACACAGTTCACCTGATGGTAAGTGGATGCAGTGGGTCATAGATATCTACATTTATCCTCGACTAGGAATCAAAATGCTGATGCGTTGTCACCCGTGAGCACTAAGATGGAAATCTCGTTTCCAATAAAAAAGGTCTCCGGTTATTTACACACACCATACGAAACACAGCAGCATTGAGCTACTATTTTATGCTGGTATTCTGTAAGAGCGTGGTCCTACCCTGGTCGAGCCGGCCTATTCGTGCTACAACTACAATATAGACCGAATTTCGGCCACGGCGGCCTGCCTCAACGGAGGCTAGCCAACGCCGCAGGACAGGATTATAGTGCCCAAGTGTATGCGCAAGCACAGGTGCACTCTTTATTCCCTCACTCTCATAATCCGACGGGACGGTAAACCGACATGACTGGAGAGAGATCAGGTGCAGGACCAACTGCTTTACGTGCTTTCCGAGGCACGGGGGTGAGACACCGCCAACTTCCTGACTCCGGGCAGCTACTGAGAATTTCTTGACAGAAAAACTCAATAATTGATTTTTTGGCCCGACCCGGGATTCGAACCCAGGACCTCATGATCAGCAGTCGTTTTGTATGGAGAACGAAGGCAATGAATGAAACAACACACGTAGGTGAAAAAAACTGAAAAACTTTTATTAAATAACGTTTAATAACTAGTGTTCCCTCCTCGAGCTCTTATCACCGCTTCCATCCAGTTTTTCACCGATCGGATTAGAGTTACGATGACATGCTGTGGGATGTTGTCCCATTCTTCCTGAATGGCACTTTTCAGCTGATCAAGTGAGTCTGGGGCAGGATCTCTCGCTCGGATTTGCCTCTTTAGTTGATCCCAGAGATGTTCAATTGGATTCATGTCCCGGCTCCTTGCTGGCCATTCCATTATGGAAATACTGACTTCGGTAAGGTAATCACGTACGACGCTCGCGGTGTGGGCTCTGGCGTTATCGTTCATAAATGTGAACCCGTTGCCGATAAAGTGTGCATAGGGCATCACGTGAGGCCCTAGGTACTGTTCCACGTACCGATGACAGTTCAAAGCAGGTAGACGTGGCCCAGACACGAAGGCAAGCTCTGTCTTACCGTTGGCGCTGATTCCTCCCTAAACCGTCTACAAACCACCACCATAACTGACCCTTTCTTCAATGCAGCATTGTGCAAAGCGTTCTCCATCTCTTCTGTAGACCTTGTTCCTTCCGTCGTTACCGTAGAGCATGATTTTACATTCATCAGAGAAGAGAACTTTGCTCCATTGGAGGTATGACCAATTTAGGTGCTCGCGTGCAAAGTCAAGGCGCGCTCTTCGATGGTTTGCAGTTAATTTCGGCCCATTTGCTGGCTTGTGTGCTACCAGTCCACGTTCCTTCTACCTTCTTCTAATTTCAGTGTCACTTACAGTAACCCTTCGTACAACTTGAAGCTGCAGCTACAGTTGGAATGCATTAAGGCGCCGGTTTCGTAAAGAAGTTGATACAATAAATTGATCATCTCTCTCAGAAGTGACCCGATTCCTGCCAGATCCAGAACGGTGCGTGAACATACCAGTATCTCGATAGCGGTTGTAGACTCTATGAACAGAGGCTTAAATGCAATGTTTGAGCCACAACACGCTGACTAAGTCCAGAATCCAGCAATGCCACCACTTGGGCGGCTTCTGTGGGCGAAGTATCCATATGTTTAAGGAAATAAAGCTTTTTTCAGACGTCATAAAGTCACAGTAAACAAATTAAAAACAAAGACCTTAAATATAAACGCAAATTTTTAGTTTTTAAACGTGAAATGTTCTCCAACTGTAGACGCACATTTGTGTCAAAATAGTGATTCATTTCATTTAGAGGATAAACAAATGAAATTCTAATTTCAAATTTTGAATTTTCGCTAAATTTCGTAATGGCCAAATTGCCAGCTATACAATAACGTTCTTTTTTTCATAGAATGATAACTTTTTTTGTATTAAATTAGGTGTTTCAATTTTTTAACAAATTAAATCGAAGGTGTTTCAATTTTTTAATGAGAAGTATAGTTGCAGCGTGGTTCCACTATGTAAGAAATTACATTTCTGGTATAGCTATCTACTTTTTACAGCTAAAAGCGACACAATATTTTATCATGGTTTTATGTGAAAATGTGATAGAATAGAATAGAATTTTTTTATTCAATATAATTTAATGTTGGCAGCAATAACACCGCATTGCATACTTCTTTTGTATATATAAGTTCTGTGATTTTTGTATGGTGTGCAATAAAAATATTAAATAAATAAAATTGTTTAATATTATATATTCTTACTTTATCAATGATTCTAAAAAAGAACCTCGGTCCTGGGAAGAACCAGCTGGAACAACACCGCAGAGCAGTTCTAATGTGTAAATCATATGATAGATGACTTATGGACCCTATATTCTTTACTAAAGGTTTTTGTGAAACATAGCCTTCCTCAAGAAATACCATAAGCGCAAGGGAGATAATTGCCATAGGTCCTTGACAGGCATCGTAATAGCAGTTTTTTTTATTGAAGTATTTGATAGATTTATTGTATTAATAAATTCCGACCGCCAAATAACATTTTTCAATGGAAAATATGGTAATTGTTAACCGTATTAATAACAAACATATAGGTAAAGCGATTTGTTAGATTCATTTCTTTATAAAAAAAAATTATTCCCAGTTATATAATATTTTCACGAGAAAAAAAGATAAAACCGAGTCAGACGTTCATATTATTTGTTTCATATCCAGACTGTTTTTGTCTGTGACGGATGTCGTATTCCGTAAATAAACTTTTTATTTTCCGCTCATCCGTACCGTTTAAAATCAGCTTCGAGTCAGTGTACATATCGAATGAATAAACTCCGTACGTTATTGGAATGCTATAACTTCGTACTATAGTTTAGTTTACGGTCTGTCATTTGCAGAAATGCTTTTGTCAGCATTTTGCGTTAGGAAGAGCTTACTGAGCGAAGTCAGGTGAACGGATAACGACTCCAGCCATTAAGGTCTTTGTGGCTAAAATGGTAGGTATTACGAAAAAATTCCATTGTATGTCATACTCCCGTAATAAATTATTGCAAACATTTATTACGGGAACCTGTTTTGCAAACCAAATTATGACTAAATGCTGAATATCTTTCATTTATTTATTATAGTACACAGCTGTATACATACACACACACTCGACCGGGGAAGCACCGCGCTCTCACAGAATACCAGCGTCGAATAGTAGCTTAATGCCACTGTGTTTCGTATGGTAAGTGTAGAGAACCGGAAACCCTTTTTACTGAAACGAGGCATTTCATCTAAGTCCTCACGGGTGATAACGCATCTGCATTTTGATTCGTAATCGAGGATATGGGCCACAGCAACCACTTACCATCAGGTGGACTGTGTGCTCGTTTGTCACCCTATCCTATAAAAAATAAGGTACATCAGGGTATTATGGTCACTTTAAGCTTTGCCGCCCTAAGATGTTTTTAAGCGTCTTTGTTGCCGCCAGTTAAAATCAAAACTAGAAAGAGAACAGAGACAAAACTCAGTGACAAAAACACAAAGTCGTATACTACAACTAATATATTAAAAAAAAATCCGAGCAAGCTTTGGCGAACACTTCGAAATACCAACTAAAAAGACTGACTACACTACACACTACTAAAATCAACTAAAATATTTACTATTATATCAACTGTCACAATGTCGTCGATAAAGCGGCGCCCTTTTCACCCTTTATTATTTTAGGCTCATGAAGAATTATCGAAACAGAGCCAACGATGGAAACAAGGCTGTAGTTTTTGAGTTATAAGAAAGTGACCTTATTAACCGAATGGCCATATTACCCTACGTGCTATAGTTAAATTATCGATCAGTAATATGGAAATAACTGCAATCTAATAAAGCTCAAATGTATATTAGAACATAGATATTATATTATATAGAGCAATAAGCATACAATTCAAGAATAAAAATATATATACACACTAACCAGTTTTGCAAAAATTTTTGTCTGTCTGTCTATCTTTATTATGGCTGAACCGATTGTGATGAGGCTTCCCCAGCATACAGAGAGCAATGTTAGGAATGATCAGTTTCTGGTCAAGTTGTTTGCGAAATCAAAAAACTGATAAAATAAATGATTTTCATGGTTATCTCTTATCAATAAGTTACAAAAAAGTTTTCAAAACTTTTTTTGCACTATTACATAAAGAAGGCAAAATTGAGTTTATAGTTTGTATTTTAACACCATTCTACAAGAAAATGATGAGTTAAGTAAGAGTTCGTGAGGGTAATATGGTCTAACGGTTAATATGGTCACTTTCTTATAACTGAAAAACTACAGCCTCGTTTGCATAGATGGCTTTGTGATACGATAGCTCTGCATCAGTCAATCAAATAACAAAGGGTCAAATAGGTCAATGATTTGTGGACGTTATTACGATAGTTGACATTATAGTAAATATTTTAGTCGATTATAACATGGTGTAGTGTAGTTATCTTTTTTAAGTTGATTTTTCAAATTTTCCTAATTATTGCCACAGTTTGTTTGCTAGTTTTTTTCTTTATATATTAGTTATAGTATACGACTTTGTGTTTTGTCACTGTCCTCCTAGTTTTGGTTCTATATGGCTGCAAAGCTTAAGGTGACCACTACCCGTCTATGTACATACACACGGGTATATAAAAAAAAGTTAATGTACGCGATAAAACCCGTAAAAACTAGCTTTATTTAAAAGAATATTTAAGTGTAAAATAGACATAATTTAAAGATATTGCTAAGGTAATCTTTATCGTCCACCGTCGTTTTCAAAGTTCTAAGTGGTTCTTTTTTTATTTTAGGTTACGAAGTACTGTCTACTGGGTCTTCGCTACTCTTGCAGTTCACAGCAAACTCCGCGACGCCAGGACAAGGCTTCGCTGCAACATTTCACTTCCAGCCGCCGCCGGACTCTACCGCAGCAGGTTTGACCCACTTTTCGAAACATCGTTAATTACAAAAACAATGCGACTGTGCGAACAACAACAATTGACATAGTAAACTTGCAGGAACTAACAAGACAATTTTACTGCTATTTCCGAACTCGTTGAAATGAAAACATAAATAAACCGCTGAGGGAAACAAAATGGGGAATTCCGATCTTGTTCATTTTTCAGTGGTGCTTTAATGTACATCTTGAAAATTGCAATAAGTTAATTCAGACTTTAAGTGTTGGTCTTACTTTTTAACTGACTTCAAAAAAATAGGAGGTTCTTAATTCTACTAAACGGTTTTTGAAGTGGAAACTTCTTTAGAATCGTTATGATTTGAAACTCAATGAAATGAAAAGACGACATTAAAAAGAGACAGACATATACATCTACAGTATTTATCCTGGAGAGGATGAGATAAAATACTGGTACACCATGTTTTTTTATTATTTCTATCTCTTTTTCTAAAAGTTTTCACTTCTACCGCGTATAAACTGCAAAAACAAACTTTTTTTTTATCTTGCCGCTAAGAAAATTGAAAATTTTCAAAAATCGAGAAGTTAATGTTTTGTTACCCTGTTTTACGTTTTACATACGTTTTTACGAGTTTCCATCAAATCTGGACGTTTTGAGATCACAGGAAGCCACCCTGACAAATTTTCGATGGTGTCTGTATGTCTGTATATATGTATGTATGTAAACCGTTTGTAACTTTTGAACGGCTTGACCGATTGAATTGATCTAAGCGGATTTTTAAAGTGTTTCATCAAACTTAGATTATCTATGAATTGTAACCAAATCGGACCCATAGATTTTGAGATATTTAAAAATAAAAATTTTGAAAAACTGTTTTTGGATAACTTTTAAACGGCTTTACCGATCGATTCCAAAAACTAATCTCCTTTTAATCTTGAAAAACCACGAATCAACTGTTGATTTTAATTACTCCGATATTTCATATTAAACGTTATATTTTGGTAAAATTTGGAGCGCTTTGCATTTAAAATCAGCGGGAAGTGCCAGTGATCACCTGCAGGGTCAACCAATTTTTTATGTTAAGCTATATCTTCGTTAACTGCGAATCGATTTTCATGATTTCTTATTCTTTACAATTTTACAATTAATTTAAACAAAATCTTAATCTAAAAGTAGTCTATATCAATAGATAGGTATCTGAGCTAGGATAGACATGTATCTCAAATGTAATAATATATACACAAACAAGTATGTGCCACGGAAGGCATCGTATGACAAATTTTGAAACCATGTTCGAATTACATTTTTACCATCTGCCACTTTTAATCTATACGTAGGTATACAAAATTGCATTGACTTATATTACAGAAAAGGGCCAAGCAGTGGCGGGGCAAAACCTAAATTATATGTGGGCAAGATACATTTTGCGAGGCCCTCTACCCGCGCAAGAAGACGGATTATATAAAATTAAAAACAAAACACTTTCACATTATGAAATTTTTATTCATACAAAATCGTTAAGTACCAACACCAAACAATTTCAAAGAAAAATGGAAAAATAGATACTCTGCTTTTTAAACTGCTGATCGGTATTTTTAAATGACGATGTAAATGTTTGGGTATATTTTCTCTAACATATTAGAGAAGCTGTTTCACATCTGTTACGAAGTTAGGTAAATTAGGGATCATTAATTGTAATTCTTCATATAATTCGTAAGGTTGAAAGTCACTGCTTTCAACCACTCGTAGAGCTGTGTGTAAATCTTGACAGTTATTTTAATATTAGATAGTTTGGAATATTTTTTAACTTGTTTAAATCATAAAGAAAACCAAAATTTTCTTATTGTTGGTTTAAAGGCATAAATCTCAAATCCATATTTGTTATAATTGAACAAGCATGGTGTTGAAAAAGTCTGTTTAATACCGGCTTTTAGGAGACTGTAAGGGTTAATCCTTCATAATCCATCATTTTTTTCTTTTTGGCTACTCTTTTATTTTTAAAGTCTTTTGGCAGATCGTAACAGATTTTTTCAATAAACTCTTAAATACCAGACAAGCATTTTTCGAAACAAGTTTGTCGATATTCTTTAATCCAGTCGGAAAATGTACGTAAACGTTCTAGAGTTTTAATTTGTCTTCACCTATAGTGACAACCCTACAAAAATAGGTAACAATTTTGCACGTTCTTAAAAGCTTTGTGTCTGTTCCGTTTATCTACTCATGTGCGTACAGCGCGAAAATATACGTACAGCAACCACGTGGGCTGTTGTAGCGCACTCTTTACTCGATTGCCACGCGCCCACGATTAAATAAAGTCAGTATACTATCTCTAACAAACAGAACGGGGAATCCTCAGCATTTGTCGCCCCCATAGATTACTGTATATATACTGGTCACCCCGTAACGGGGATTCCCCGCAATAGCAATGCAAACTAATATTACTAGACTGAATAAAAACATATTTAGTTATGTCAATAATATCGATTCATGACAATGAAATTTTTTCGGCGCGTTTTTTTTTTATAGAAGAGGGGGCAAACGAGCATGCGGCTCACCTGATGTTAAGAGGATATAGTAAGTCAGCTCAAATTCTAATTTCGCCCCCACTTCCCCGCGCGTCACATGCTATGAACCGACATGTTTGTAATCACTAATACAGTAAGTAGAAAGGTCGTTATACACTTATTTCATTAGGTTTATCATATTTATGCCTGTTTCTTAACGCCAACCCAGTCACTTCTTATTTTTAATACAGTTATTTCCCATTTTAATTTTACGTCGTCCTGTTGCGTAATGTATATTCTGATCGTAAGCGACACAACCTCCCCGTTCAAAAGCCAGAGCGATACTAACGGGGCGACAGGAATCAAGCTTACGCGCCGATAGTTTAGGTAATTTCTTTTTACAGTGAAAATAATGTTATTTAAAAAAAAGTAAATAACATAAGCACTGCTTTATAGTTAGTTCAGTTAGTATGCAAAGTTTCATGATCTTATTTAAAGTATTTTATGAATAACGGCGGTTTATTGTTTATTTTGGAGGTAGCTTTGGATTTTTTTTCTATCGAGAAAATTTTACGAAATCGTGTTTTCGTCTAACATAACCCTTAACATTAATCGTCAACTTTACCATATATTTATTTCAAAGTTAATGCTGCAATATTTTCGGCATAACGAAGGATCTTGCTAAGCCATTTGAGATTATATTTCCCCTTAAGTGACTACCGCCGCCCATGATCAACCGCAACACCAGGGGAATTGCAGGTGCGTTGCCGACCCTTTAGAAAGGAGTAAGCTCTTTTCTTGAAGGTCCCCAGGTCGTATCGGTCCGGAAAAATCGCCGGTGGTAAACTATTCCAGAGAGTTCGTACGCGGAAAAAAACCGCCAAGCATCCAGATGGTGTGGATGGTATAGGGACGTTTGCCGCGTAGTGCGTTCATGAAATTTGACGGCTGGGATTAATCCGAACAATTTCTCAAAGCACTCCCCGTGGTATACGCGAAAGAAAATGCTAAGAGAAATGCGTTTACGGTTTTAAGTAATGCATAAACCTCCAGGGCGCGAGGCCCCCTGGATCGCGAGGCCGTAGGCGATGGCCCACGTCGCCCACGCCTTACGCCGCCTCTGGCCAAGGAATGTAAAAGAAAACCTATGCATGAACGAATGCTAACGTTAAGAGGATAGAGTAAGTCAGCTCAAATTCTAATTTCGTCCCCACTTGCCCGCGCGTCGTATGCTATGTACCGTAATCACTAATACTGTAAATAGAAAGGTTGTTAGACACTTATTTCATTAGCTTTATCATATTTATGCCTGTTTCTTAACGCCAAGCCAGCCGCTTCTTATTTTTATCACGGTTATTTCCCATTTTAATTTTACGTCGTACTGTTGCGTATTGTATATTCTGATCGTAAGCGACACAACCTCCCCGTCCAAAGGCCGAGGCGAAGTGACCGTGCTGCAGGAATCACGCTTCAAAAGGCCAATAGTTTAGGTAATTTCTTTTTACAGTAAAAATAATGGTATTTTAAAAAAAGTAAATAACATAAGCACTGCTTTATAATTAGTTCAGTTAGTATAAAGTTTCATGATCTTATTTAAAGTATTTTATGAATAACAGCGGTTTATTGTTTATTTTGGAGGTAATTTTGGATTTTTTTTCTATCGAGAAAATTTTACGAAATCGTGTTTTCGTCTAACATAATCCTTAACATTAATCCTCAACTTTACCATATATTTATTTCAAAATTAATGCTGCAATATTTTCGGCATAACGAAGGATCTTGCTAAGCCATTTGACATTATATTTCCCCTTAAGTAGTCTAATGTTAGTTTCATTTTATCTTTGCGTCTTTTGCCAGTGATCAGTCTTCTATAGGGCAATTTTAAGTGCGGGTTTAGTAACGCACTTACAACGGATAAATTGTTACACTTAAAGGACATAACAGGATTTATGTAAAGGAAGGAAAAGGAGGGAAGAGGCGAAATGTTGCGACTTTTAATACAGCTCTTTATTCACGTTCCTCTGGTAGCAGTGTTAGTTTTAGCTGCCCCTCTCCATGTGGTTGTACAAAAGGTGCCAATCGATTAATATAGTTCGAAATATACTTGATTTACAACTTTCATATCAGCAAAAGGACGAATCGTTGTGAAAACAAACATTAGTGTAACACACTCTACTCACACAGATGGTCTATGTGGTATTTAAATTCAAAAGTAGAATCAATACATAACTGGGCAATTACACATTAAGACCTTGTACATGAGCAACATATTGAAGATAACACCCAGCTATCTTTTTTTATTGAAATTAGAATGTTTTTGGCTTGTATCATTACTTTGCACTTTAATATATTAACTGAAACGCCTTATTGTACATACGATTAATCTCTTACGGCTTCAAGGTTTTAATTGATATTATTTCCATACTATTGCTAAAATATTCAATACTGTATAACAAATAATTGGGCTGAAGATCAATAGTGTACAGATAGTACGAGAAATTGTTTGCATAACTAGTGAAGTGATAAAAATTAAAAACAGTAGAAGAAGTTATCGGAGGACGCATATCAAATTGCGGCACATCTTTTTCTATATCAAACCAAAGTATAGCCCAAAGAACTGTTGTCCTAATTCATCTAACTGCCGGTGGCCTCACAAATAGTAGTCGAAATCAAAATTAATATCTAATAATAAAATTAAGTTATTAAGGAGGACTGCGATAAAATTATTTATAGAGCAAACAATCACTACCTACCGAGCTTTATTACTTTATTTATTTTCTTATAATTCGTGATTTTTATTAATGCAGTGGTGTAATTTACTATAGAGCCTACATATCTATGTTCCACTGCTGTGCACAGGCCTCTTCTTAGAGCTAGTTTAGAAGCTACCTTTTGTTATAAAAATAATAAAAATCTGCTTATGAATACAGGCATTCAAAACTGATAGTATTGTAGTGGAATAATATAGATGTAGGTAATAAGTGCGCTAAGAGCTTTGTGACGTATGTGTACAATATGTTTTGGTATATACCAACTAAAAGTAAAAATAATATATAATAAAAAATATGTAAGAAAAAGATAATCAGAATCAGAATACGATAATAACGTTATAACAACCTGATACCGTATCCATATAGTATCAACATTATATCGTATGCTTTCCACCTGGCCACGATGCTTTTGTTTTTGAACTGTCATTGTTCTGTTCTGCATTTTCCAAGCAATGACTCACTTTTAATTCAGTCCGGACTTTTTATAGTGTAAATATCACCTTTAATCACAACTCCACCATAACGCCACCTATCAGGAACAGATTTAGTGATTTTTTCTGCAATAAAAGAACATAATTATGGTTGTAAATATGAGATACAAATCATATTGATCCATAATTTTAATTTTTTTATAGGAGGGGATGACAAACAGTCAAACAGACCAGATCACTTGATGGTAAATCGTTGCTGTGGCCCATAGACATCTAAATCCATCTTCGATTACGAATCAAAATGCAGATGCGTTGTCTCCCCTGAGGACTAGAATGGAATATCTGGTTTCCAGTAAAAAGGGTCTCCGGTTCTCTACATGCACCATACGAAACAAAGCAGCATTAAGCTACTATTTTACGCTGGTATTCTGTGAGGGCGTGGTCCTTCCCCGGTCGAGCCGTCACAATCGTGTTACAACTATACTACTAATGTAACTGCGTCATGGCTCTACCACGTATGAGATAATAACTCTTAACTACTACTCTTAAATATCCGATAGGTCCTAGAATAACTCTGAACCATCGTCTCGACAAACAAATATATTGTGTGAAATACAACTTCAATCGGTCAAGTCACTTACAAACGCACATATAATTTGCATTGCTAACCGTGTACTGTCAACACGGAACATTGAAGTAAAATACACGTACATATCAATTAGCCGTCATTTAGACAACAATTCTATTAAAAATACTTATTTTAAAATTCAACAGGTACGTCAATACTACTTTTTAAAAATAGAATGACATACCTGCTAACAGGCCTTCAAGCCTTAGGTTTCTAGTATATTTAAACTTGCAACCAAACTTTCTTAAAAAAAAATTAATTTACCATTTCATATTAATTTCCCCGAAGGAAGCTAAGTCAACTCGTCGGAATTTCGTTACAAAATTATACGATATAATGTAGGAAATAAACACTAATTTATTTTTTAATAAAAGATTGCTTAACTTACAGAAAAAAAGTCTGATTTAAAAATTAAAATATTTTAATTCATATCCAAGTACGAGTAATTATGATATAAAACATTTTAAATTAGACTACACACATGGTCAGTTCAACTGATCACTTCAAACTAGGGCTGTTGATATTTTTTAAAACATCGGATTTTCGATATATTGATAAATAAACTTATATATCAAACTCCGATATTGATATATTTATAATTATCGATATATCGAAAATCCGATATTTTAAAAAATATCAACAGCCCTAGTTTGAACTGATCAGTTAGAATGATCAGTTGAACTGATGGTGTGTCGTCCATATCTATTGTCGTATAGCGGCAGTGTATATATCCATTACCCAATATCATCCCGTTAGTGTCATAAGAAGTGACAAAGGGAAACAGAAACGGGAGATAGGCATTAGCATTTTCCTTATAACAACACAAAATAAAAACTGCGGTTGTGAAGCGTGGTAACTATGACAAAAACCTTTGAACCAATAATGGGGGAGGCCTTTGTTCCGCAGTGAACTTTTATAGGTAATGAACGAATGAATCTGTTATGTTAACATATGCAGACATACCAGACTAAGTCACTGAAATCAAATTAAACCTCTTTAATATCAGAAATATAATAAATTTACTATGTATATTGAGTATCAGAGTCAGACTCCGGTAGATTGAATTTCCCCATTTAATTATTTTTTGTTGTATTTGTAGTGAGGTATTTTTTTATTTATTCTCTAAAAAGGATTACATAAGCAGAATCAAAATATCAAAATATTACGAACGGGATAATTTTTTTGCCATATTGTTCTTATTATCAACGTATCATGTAGTTATCAAATAAATAATTAAACACGTCATTTAAGTCATTCATTTTAGGTTGATGAGATGTTATTATATGTAGATTAATATAGCAAATTTTTACTCGTTTAATTCTCTAAACTAACTTGAATATTTTGTTGTAGTATTTTTATAAACAATAACCATCTAACAAAATTTGCCAATTTAGCGAACGACGTCTCTACCTATGAATAAGAATGTTGGCTAGGCTCCAGGTGGCTTTTGGTTGTACTTACTTCATTGTAGTCTCCTAATACCTATGACTAGTACCTACTCGTAACTTTAACTAGTTTACACTAACTTCTAGTTCTACTTGCATGCAACAACACTTAAGCCTGTTTTGTATTCAGAGCAATTAACACAAGTTTCCTCATCTATCCTTAGCGAACTTTGCATGAAGTAATTATGTAGAAAGTGTACATAATTTGTGACAAATTTTCTAATTATTACAAAAACTTAGTAGGTATATAATAATGTATCTAAATACTACATTTACTTAAAATAAACTTACTCGTATATATACTTTAACGCCATCTATGAAAATCAACCAACAGTGAAACTATTATAAGACACTCAACCGCTTAACGCAAAAATATTTCTAACTTTCATCCGTAGATGGCGCTAAGGCAGACCTAAATAAATAAATGCTCCTTGTAGAAGTAAAATAATGCGAAAGTAGAGGGCGACATTTGCAATGCGGAGCTATTTAATAATGACATTGGTAACGACGGAACTCAAAAATAGCAAAAATTAAAATCTTTGGTCATGCAAATTTTCAACTGGCCATATTTAGAATAATACAGCAATTTAATATGTAAGGACCTGATAAGAAACAACTTTCATCTCTTTTAGATGTATTTCAGAAATTTGATTAGCACGACATATTCTTACATACATTTTAAATAATAATTACGTTAAAAATAAACCTGTCCAGAAATACAATGTAAAATAATTTCAGAATATTTCTTACAATATTTTCTTAGTGTTTATTTCAAAATTCTTTTGCAGATTCAGACCGTCTACTGAAGCTCAGCTTCGGAAAAGCTTTCGAGTCGTTAGGACCAGAAGTAAGCGCTACAAGTAAGTATTAATATTTAATTCATAAGAATTGGGCTGAAATATTCTTTATCAAAATTTAATAGCCTAACCTAAACAACTAAAAATAAAACTTAACTATTTTACCATCCACATCAATCCTATATAACATAAATACATATCCTATATAACATAAATATAGCATAAATCTACTTGATATTTTAGTTGTAAGAAAAATATTAATTGGTTAAATTATTATAATTAACCTTACCTTAATTTATTTATTAGGACGTTTAAGGCACCTTTTTATCTAGTTGCCCATCTGGGATACTGCCACCGTCTTGCCTGTTTCTATCGTCAAGCAGAATTATACCTACTGCTGTGTTCTCAGGCGTGACAACGAACTTGTGACCTTCGCACCTTCGCAGTGTTTATGGGCGCAGTAGGCACTCATAGTCGTTTGTCACTTCAATTAAAAAAGAATAGTATCGACGACTATGCAGCAACAAAGCGAAAAAAGAGTTATCACGGATCATAAATAATTTTTATAATGTAAGACCTCGTGCGGTAAATAGCTTCAATGATAATACTAGGCGACTTATGGTTCGAATCTTAGCCGTGCGGTTTGTAAGTATCCCCACGTGAAATCGACTTACTACCACTGTAATTTATACATACAGTGATAACCATTATCATCCATAATATTTGTTTTACAATTTCACATATTTCGCAATGAAATATTTTTCCTTCCTTTAAAAGAAAAGTTTTTTACCGTAATAAGAATAGTCCAAATATATATAAAGAATAATCAAAATATAACATACGATAGAGCCGTGGTAGCTCAGATGGTTAGCGTTCGCTGTTAATTTCACAGTACGCAAGCAACCCGAGTTCGATCCTCGCCGGCACTAATGAAATTGTTAATTGCCATTTTAAAGTACAGATTTATCAAGTGCTCGGCGGTGAAGGAAAACATCGTGAGTAAACTTGCATGTCTGAAAATAAGAAAAAAAATATTTCGAAGGCATTTGAAGTTTTCCAACACGCATTAGGGCATTGCTGCGGACACTTCCTTACCCTAAAACCCTCTGAGAAATGAGAGGAGGTCTGTGCCAAGCTGTGGGACATAATATGTAGGCTACTTTTAACATACGGTATTTGTAAGTTTATAACAAATAAATAATTCTTTTTTTAAAGTAAGACCGACTTCAAGAACAAAAAATAAATAAACATTCTTCAATGTTACTTCTGAAATAAAATAAAACAGAATGCATAGTATAACAAAGCCCCGATTTTCAGAAGCTATTTTTAAATATTTTACTTTTCTGAGCGGTTTCAAGACAAGTTCAAGGTAACAACTGGAATGTTGTTTATATAGGGACATTAAAAAAATCTTCGTCCCATACTATCCAACTTTCAGCATAGACTATTTTCTTTAAGTTATAAGAAACCACCCCCAGAGTGTAACCTTTTTATAAAAAAAAATTATTAGTAACCCTTAACAAATATGTAATATGTATAAAATTACAAAATATGATTTACTACTTTTGATATGTAACATTACATAAAACATAAAATAATACTGAATAATTTAATATTAAAATAAATATTTAAGCTTTTGTCGTTTCATGATTTCCATAATAGATGACAATAAAACACTATTTCGAAAAACAATTTTTCACATGAGACTGTAATCAGTTATAAATGCGATGCAATTAAAATGTTCCAGTATCAATAACATACTTCGATTTGACTGTAATGAACACAAATAATTACATAATATTATTTGAATGTTATTAACAATGCTTTATCACTGCACGAGTTTGGCATAAAACTAAATTGACGTTATATTATAAGGTTTATTACTTTGTTCTTCAATCTTTCTCCGAAATGTTTATAATAAATAATAGCATTAAAAGAAATAGCATTAAATAACAAAGTATATAATAAATAATAGCATTATTATTCATTGAGCTTGCTCAAGGAAGGCAATTTAGAAAAATGAATAAAATTTATTTTCGCGCTGTTATAAAGTTCCTTATGAGCAGGTTAAATCTCCTAAAAGCGTTTTCACAGAGATATACCGGATCGACGCGACGACGGTCCGTCGCCTATCGAGGAAATCACTGTGAAAGATGTGACAGAAAGTTTAAACATTGGTATAAGAAGAATCCAGCTTAAAAAGAAGCAACTTGCCAAAGTGGCAGGAGTTTTACATATAACTATTTAAATATTCTGCATGATCGTAGAGACATTTAAAAGGAGTGCGCTGAAAATGATCACGCCTAGACATGTGTCAATCATTCATTTCTCGTGACCGAACCATTCTAGTACATTTCGTCACGCATATCGGTACATTTGGGTCAATCATTCAAATGGATCATTTCGAGCTCCGGTACCCTACATTAAAAACAATTCATTCAGATCATTCGGGATTCGGTCGGTTTTCGATTAATTCACAATACACACCAATCACAACTTAAAAAGGTTCCGTCAATTGTTTGTGTTTGATTGTACCGGAACATTAAAAAGGACAGATGAATGAACCATCAATACTTTTAAGCGTACCAGCTCAAACGAACGAATCATTCATGATTGATACATGTTTTCACGCCGCGGCTACGCGTAGCGTGATAACGCGAGGTCTTGGACCTTTGAAGTTTTGGATCGGATAGTTACTGCAGATGAAACTTGGGTTCATCATTATAAGATGCATGCAAGTTGGTCAAAAGACTTATAGCCACAGCTTTTTTACACAACTGCACGAGAAAAAGGGTTATATACATACACTTGAAATACGTATTTCTAGTGTATGTATATAAGTATGTTTATCTATTTTCTTTGGCACGTTATGTACTATAGATATATAGGATCAATATATTTTAACATAAAACGTGTCTTATATTTTGTGAAAACTACAAATGAAATTGATGTAATTTTACGGATTTTATCGCCTTTAATTTTAACTTGCAAGTTATATACATACAGGTTCGTCTTGATTGCGAAACAAGCGTAAGTTATTTCTCTATTGAGTAAACTTTTCTACGCAATCGGATTTTTTAATTCCTGTTTCAACTGTTGGGCATATTGTTTGATATTCCGAAGAATTCCCGTTGAAAATGTTTCTACAGCTCAAACTCAATACCAAGCTATTCGCAATTCCAGCTATCTGGGTCAATAGCAAACGCCGACTCTTCCGGAGTAGGTACTTTGAATGACAAATACAGTCACACGTTGGAATTTAAATTTGAAACTCTTTAAATTTTGAACGACACATTAAAAATGCACTTTTTGATGGCTTAGTAATACTGTTTCATTTTAATGTAGGTAACTAAAATAATGATTTAATTCTAATTTTTTTTCAATACTTCAGAAACAGAAACAGAAACTTTTTTTATTCAATATGGATCATAAATAAAACTTAATGAAAGTCACTTTTTTCATTTATCACTGCATCCCACACACAGAGGTTTTTTGCGATGCATGTGCATCGCAAAAAAAACCTCTGTCCTGCGAAGAACCAACAAGAAACCCAGCGGGACTAATTTTTTAAATAAGAGCTTGCAATCATGTATGTTACAATTAACAACACAAAACAAATTAGAAATACACAAGTTATTATCATCCATAAATTCCATAATATTATAATAACCCTTTTTATATAAACTTAGTTTAATAAAGTTTTTGAACTTTGTGTATGTCAAATCTTGTATATTTTCTGGGATTTTGTTGTAAAATATACATTGCCTTAAGAATGAATTACTGACTCGGGGAATCTAGTAACTGGTACTACTAGCTTGTGTCTGTTCCTAGTATTTACAGAATGAATATCACTTATTTTTGCAAAACTACTTTTATTTTTGTGTACGTACATCTGGGGGCACGGCAGAGCCCCCGCCAAGTCGAGCAAAAAGCGGCCCGGCCGTACCATCTTTTCTCGAAGCAATTCAGGCCATTTTCGACCCCTTATAACTTCGTGGTCAATAAAACTAGAGGCCTGAATATTCAGTAACCGAGTAAGCATTGTATAAACATGGTATATTTCAAATTTCATTCAATTTTAACCAGTGCTTTAAGAATTGTAACCAGTCAAAGTTTCTTAATTTTGTCACTTACTGACCGATCATCAGAACTCTAAGGTACTTTTATCAGACATAGAAGCTTCAAATTTAGAATACAATTAGTGTTTAGTGTATAAATTGAGGAAAAATTAAAACATTTGTTAATTTCTATCCAGTTTTTTAGATACACTAAATGCATAAATAACTTTGTAATCCCATATAAATATATAGAATTACAAAGTTACATTTGCAGTGAATGAATCAGTGTACTTGTATATGTATTACAGTTGTACATAGGTACGTTGTTGGTACTAAAAAAGTAGAAGGTACCGGAAAGGTAAAAAATTAGGACTCTTAGGAATCTTATATACAAAAAGAAATGAGATACCATTAAAAACATAACTTGTAAAAAAACCAAGTCTCGCAACTCAGTTCTTCTACCGTAAAAAGTTGTGAGATCCATGTAATACCAAGTCGATTAATTTATTCAGTTCCTACTTAGGGGTCCTTCTCTGTTTTAAGTTATTACGTAATTAGCTAACCTAACAACATTTTATAGTGACCATATCAATTTTAAAAGTCTTTTATGTTTTATATATTTTGACAGGCCTGTTGGTCTAGTGGTTAGTGACCCTGACTGCTATGCCGGAGGTCGTGGGTTCGATTCCCACCCAGGACAAATGCTTGTGTGATGAGCACGATCATTTGTTCTGTGTCTGGGTGTAATTTATCTATAATATTTATATATTTAGAAATATATAAGTATGTTTATCCGTTGTCTAGTACCCATAACACAAGCTCTGCTTAGCTTGGGACTAGATGGCGTTGTGTGATAGTTGTGGAATATTATTATTATTATATAGAATGACTTGGCAATCGCATTAAGCAATCTAATTTAATATAATACGTATTACTTGTGAGATACATTGTGGTTTCATGCGATGGCAAATCCAATCTATATACTCAAAACATAAAAGACTTTTAACATTGATATGGTCACTATAAAATGTTGTTAGGTTAGCTAATTACAAAATTAAAACAGAGAAGGACCCTTAAGTAGGAACTGAATAAATTAACCGACTTGGTATTACATGGATCTCACAAGTTTTTACGGTAGAAGGACTGAGTTGCGAGACTTGGTTTTTTTACAAGTTATGTTTTAATGGTATTATACAGGGTGTCCGGTTTCCGATGTCCGATACTTTAAGGGGTTAAAATACAATTAATTTTATCGACAAATCAGGGATCAATGATTTTTTTTCGCCATCAATAAAAAAATGGCAGCACTTTAAAAAAATTGTTGGCGAAGCATAGATGCTTGTATTAATTTAACAATATCTACCCAAGTAGAAGACTTTCAAAAACAAAATTGGTCTCAAATGTTAGTTAATAATGTAGTCACTAAATCTAGATTCAAAATATTATTTTTTAATTTTTCAGTATTAGTAAAAAACATTTTTGAAAAAATAAATTAGACAACAAATTGATGTTGTTTTTCAGATTCTTAGCTTTAAAAAAACCATCGTGTTAACCAATTTTTTTTACTTGTTTTTATTATAATACAGGATATTTGCTATAAATGCACATTTAAATCTTAACTCTGAGTTAGATAGTTTAGGAGCTATGATAATTTGAATGTAACTGTTCAAAGTGCCTCTACCCCGATATTTGATAACTAAACACCCATTCCAGTGAGTAAGATAAAATTCTTCAATAATTCAAGGAATCGTAAGCAAGCACAATAGCATCCTTTGTGTGAGCAGGTAAAAAACGCTGTGCACAACAGTGCGAGCGAGACAGAATAACGGCTGCTCTCCAGGCAAAAAGGGTGCAGTGTGCGCTTGTGCCGTCGAGCAGTCGTCCCTCGCTCTGCGTTGTGATAACATTCCTGGTTTTAAGTAAATCTACTTACTGTACATAATTATTTTTTGTTGTTAGACTTTGTTACGTTTTTGTTTTGTTGTTGAACTGTTACTTTTTGTTTATTACAATGAACGAGTACTCAAGCCAGCATATCGCTGACATCCATTTCGTGTATGGATTGTGTAACGGGAGTGCAAATAGAGCTGTTGTAGAGTATGCACGCAGATTTCCTAACAGACGTACGCCGAATGCTCGCACTTTCGTGAGAATTCATTTGAGACTTGCGGAAAATGGAAGTTTTGTCGCTCCAAGATGAACATCAAATATTGCAAATGATTATTCAAGACCCTAGCCTGAGCATTAGACGCATAGCTAATCATCTCAGTCTATCAAAATGGTCGGTGTGGAAAATTTTAAAAAGAGAAGGATTACATCCTTACCATTTTCGAAGGGTGCAAGAAATACTGGAACCGGATTATGTAAAAAGAGCAATATTTTGTTCGTGGATATTGAGAGAAACGCGATATGATACAAACTTTTTAAAAAGAATTATGTGGACAGACGAAGCTACTTTCACGCGATCAGGGTATACGAACAATAATTATGTACAGTAAGTAGATTTACTTAAAACCAGGAATGTTATCACAACGCAGAGCAAGGGACGACTGCTCGACGGCACAAGCGCACACTGCACCCTTTTTACCTGGAGACAGCCGTTATTCTGTCTCGCTCGCACTGTTGTGCACAGCGTTTTTTACCTGCTCACACAAAGGATGCTATTGTGCTTGCTTACGATTCCTTGAATTATTGAAGAATTTTATCTTACTCACTGGAATGGGTGTTTAGTTATCTAATATCGGGGTAGAGGCACTTTGAACAGTTACATTCAAATTATCATAGCTCCTAAACCATCTAACTCAGAGTTAAGATTTAAATGTGCATTTATAGCAAATATCCTGTTTTATAATAAAAACAAGTAAAAAAAATTGGTTAACACGATGGTTTTTTTAAAGCTAAGAATCTGAAAAACAACATCAATTTGTTGTCTAATTTATTTTTTCAAAAATTATTTTTACTAATATTGAAAAATTAAAAAATAATATTTTGAATCTAGATTTATTGTCTACACTGTTAACTAACATTTGAGACTAATTTTGTTTTTGAAAGTCTTCTACTTGGGTAGATATTGTTAATTAATACAAGCATCTATGCTTCGCCAACAATTTTTTTAAAGTGCTGCCATTTTTTATTGATGGCGAAAAAAAAATCATTGATCCCTGATTTGTCGATAAAATTAATTTTATTTTAACCCCTTAAAGTATCGGACATCGGAAATCGGACACATTGTATTTTCATAAATGTATTGAGAGGCCAGAGTTAATATATTAATTTCCTTAAATTTTTGTCTAAGCGACTCTTTTGGTTTTAAATCATATATTCCTCTAATGACCCTATTCTGTGAAATAAATATACTTTCAGTGTCAGTCGCATGTCCCCATAGCAAAATACGATACGACATTATACTATGGCAATAGCCAAAGTAAACTAGTCTAGCTGTTTCAACACTGGTAAGAGTTCTAATCTTATTAACAGCATATGCTACAGAACTAACTCTGCTAGCTAGTTTTAATATATGGGGGCCCCATTGAAGCTTTGCGTCCAGTGTGATTCCAATAAAAATGGTGGTATCAACAAGACTCAGCTCCTCCCCATTTAAAATGACATTAGTATTAACATGTTTGACATTATTAGTTACGAATCTCGTACATTTAGTTTTAGTTCCATTTAAATGCAAATTATTAACATTAAATCTATGGCATTATTTACTACATAATAATTTAGTAACTGTATCATTGTTACCGTATAATCACATTGCTTCACTGTGGATTAGCATATTTAAAGTACAATAAAAACATACGCCTTATATAGGGATACTCATGTACCTACTACAAAAATTAAATTTACGAACTTGTAAGTGGTAAAAGCACGCATCATCATCATCATTCTCTAAACCATTTCCCATTATCTGGGGTCGGCGCAGTAAACCTTCTTGTTCCATTCCTCTCTATCAGCCGTCATTTCCATACTTACTCCTTTCATTCTCATATCACTCTTCACACAATCGATCCATCTTTTATTCGGCCTTCCTCTGCCCGTGTGTCCCTGCAGTAAGTGGTAAATGGTAAAAGCAGTAAGTGGTAAAAGCACAGTAAGTGGTAAATGCAGTAAGTGGTAAAAGCACGCATAGAAATCAAACAAACAAAAAATATTATTTGAGAGAAGTTTTATTTTAGAAAAGTGTGTATGTTGTGTTACTCGTAAGTCACAATTTGTAACGGTAATTTATAGATTGAGTAAGGAACTGGTAAGACTTGCTGAAATTCGACGTGATGGATGCAATTCCTTAAGGCCTACGTTTAACCAAGAAATAGTGATGAGCTGTAATATTAATGACGACGCCGAAGTTACAATTAATAATATATTCTCGTATGAGAAAATTCTTACTAGGTTACACGTCGTAAAGTACCGAAACAAACCTGTGTCTGAAGTCGAATGTTTGTTGAACAAAGTTTCATTTGGGGATGACTAAATCTAGTCGAGTTCAATACCAAGAAGACACAAGTTTGCGCGTTTACCGGAACCTCTTTGCCGTATTTACCTCAGTTTTAGGAAACTCCCCTCGTTGCCTTAGCCGGAATCTGCGGCGTTGATATTGATGGGCAGTTTCGTGGTGACTTAGAGGGGAAGGCTAAATTGGTGTCGCTTGTCGTTCCCAGCAGAGCGGGCAGTATTTCGTTCCGGCACACCGCTTGCAATTTTACAAGGTCCAGGTTCGGCTTCACATAGAACACTGTTCTCATCCCTAGGCTGGGGCTCTCCAGTGCCTGCTCCTTCTACTTGACCGCACCCAGCGCAGAGCGGCTCGAATGGTTGACGACCGAGTTCTCTCTAATCAGCTCCATTCACTGGCCCTGCAAATATATGTTGCATCCTTTTGCATGTTTTATCGCATTTATTACGATGAGTGTTCTGAGGAATTGTTCGGATTAATTACAGCCGCCAAATTTCACCAAAATACATCGCGACAAAACTCACGTTCCCATCAAAGTCATTTGAATGCCTGGCGGTAAATTACTTTGTAATGTACTAGGAGTTTTCTTTCTTGCACGATTTTCTTGTGGCATTGTTTATCATCGGTGATTTTTCCGGACCGATACGACTTAGGGACCTTCAATAACGAGCTTACTCCTTTTTTTTGTAAGGCCGGCAACACGTTTTCAATTGCACTGGTATTGCAAAGGTGCATGGGCGGCGATTAACACTTACCATCAGGTCAGGTGAGCTGCATGTTTGTTTACCCATTCTTCAATAGAAAGATGGTAGGACTTCAGTTCTGCCTAGAAGTCCGTCTAGGCATGTACCCTCTTACGTATTTCTGTCACCAAATATGGTGGATACCTCATAATTTGACAGAGGCTCAAAAACTTCGTCATGTTGATTGGTGTCGTGAAATGGTTCAAATATTTAACCGAGGTGACCCAAATGCTGTGTTTTCGACATGTGTACAGTGATTGTATTGCTGTGATCGGGTCTGAAAGTTATAGGGAGATACTACACACGCCGCTTTCCCAACCCTCCGCAGCCGAATCTTGGCTGGCGACGGAGCCTTAGACCACATCAAAGTTTTTCCTGGTCCCATGGTCTTCACGTATGGGACACGGGGGCGTCGGTTGCGCAGGTGTAGTTGGAGGTCATGGAGGAAGGCGCGCCATCTGTTCTGGTGCGCCTTACTTGAGAAGGGGAAAGTGGAGGAGTAGTCCTCTTCCGTGGAGAATCCGCCATGGGGCGGCCGGCACTGGTGGAGCCGCGGATACGTGCGAAAGTGTTCCCGTGGCCCTGCTAATATACGACGAAGGTGGAATACCATGGGACTTTAGTCGGTACGAGTCCGACACAACCCATCCTTGCCCAGCGAGGCGGGTATGCGTAGGCATATCGTCATGTTAAAAAAAGAAGCCACTATCATTACAGACTGTGAGACATTCCATCTTAGTCCTCAGGGGTTACAACACATCTGTAGACTTCTTTGTATTAAGTGGACTGCTAGGATCAATAAAACGCAGTAGCCACTTACCATCATGTGGACTGCAAGTTCGTTTGTCACTTCATTTTACAAAAGAAATAAAGAAGTTACTTTATATATTAAAGCACTGTAACTAAATAATCAATACGGAAAATGTTGAAATACCTTCAAAATTTTCCACGCTACAGGTCCCAAAATGCATCTCTGGTAAGTAAATCATGAAACAAAACAAAAAATTGACTTTCAATAAATAATCAAACAACTTGCAACGGGCTTTGCATTATAAACGTTGGCACAAGCGTAGAAAATTGCAGCCGAGCATTTAAGCTTGTGTGATTTAACTAGCTTCTATCTCGTGAAAAATGTTACGTAAGAGACCGTTTGGCACCCACCTTGCATCTATTGACGCCCGGCTTTAATATTAGATAAAGCTAGCATCTTAAATAAACACCAACTTTTTTATCTTTTAGCAACCTTTAGATTAAACTAAGTAATGAGAGTAATATAAGTAATCTATAGTAATACTCTTATACGTGTTATATCTTTTTTTTGATCTGGTATCCGTCAGCCAGTAGATTGACGCCTCAGTAGCGCAGTGGCTAAACGTTTAGCAGCAGTTCTGCGATTCGCAGGTTTGAAACTCTCACAAAGCTAGTTGTATATTATATAACCTACGCAAAATCGTTCCGAGTCTGAAAATCTATTCACGTGCTGATTATGTTTGTGAGGTGTTTGTGAAGATACAGGGCAAATGTTTAGTGCGGAAGTAATGTTTTTATAAAATAAATAAGTGTGTACACAGTTCACCTGATGGTAAGTGGATGCTGGGGCTCATAGATATCTACATTTATCCTCGCTTAAAAACCAAAACGCAGATGCGTTGTCACCCTGAGAACTAAAATGGAATGCCTCATTTCCAGTAAGTAAGGGTCTCCGGATCTTTAAGCTCACCATCGAAACACTGCAGTACAAAGCTGCTATTTTACGATGATATTCTGTGAGAGCGTGGTCCTTCCCCGGTCGAGCTGACCCATTCGTGCTATAACCATTATATAGCTGCAGCTTGGGTCTACCACATATCTCATGTAAAAGTAAGACTATACAATTGCTACTGCTATACACAGGCGTACTATCATTTCAGAGAGCCGCTCTTCCGGTGTGTGTTAACGGAATATATAATTGCTTTAAATAGCATCGCTTTGTAGGGGGTTTGGCAACTTTAGTTTTACTTGTGCTTATTATGTAAAAGCTGCATCCCATCCCCTGGTTTGTTCCTTTTGTTGTATTTATGACACCCACGGGACGATGTGGGGCAGTGTTATAACTCAGCAATTTTGAAATTTTAAAAGCGTTATAGTTTTTAAAATGATAAATTTATGGAAATAAAGATGGTGTCGAAAAATATACGATTAAAAAAGTATCCGAGGAGAAAATGGGAGAATACGTTTGTACGGACTATAAATAGATTTCTTTAATTGTTCATAGATATAATCAGTCCAAGCTCTTGGTTGTCTAACTTGGTTGTTAGAGCACAGCACGTCAGCAATAGATTATAATAATTTGCTTTACAACTGTCTTGCCGCTCGCATATCCTCTTAATGTTGCTCCGTGCCATCACCGCAAAATGTAACAGCGTTATTAAATGGTTTTTGAAGTCAGTAGAAATTTACACCTAAAGAAAAAGCTCACAAAGGCTAACAAAGAATGAAATCCGTACTATAACCCGAAATTGTCAGGTGAGTGTAATTATTACAACATAAATCATAATAAAGGCACAATTTTATGTAAATAGCACCGCTAATTTATCCACGCATTTTTAAATGCCTGCCCAACTGATTTTTCGTACCAATTTTGTACATTCAATCACTTCAAAGGAAACTGAGAGAGCAATTTGGATTCGTTTATAAAATGGCAGCCATTGTTCTGATACTTAAATAAAATGAAGAGATAAGAGAGTCTGTAGTGCTTTTAGAAAATATTACTACATTAATATGTGAATATCGAAATTGAATAAATAAGTCCTCACTCCCGGCCTGTCGTCATATTGTCACTACAAGTACCATCTGTTTGAATATATTCTTGGACGCTTCAAATGACAACTAATTCTCTCAAAACTCTCTTCTTTCTTAAAACGAATAGAAGCACCATTTCGTCTAGATAATGACATTTTTACATCATCTGTGATCTATGTATCAGGGGGAGGCTTCAATCTAATCTTGTGACTTATAAAGCATGAGCGTTACATGGGTTGAGAATTTTGGTTTTTAAAGACAGATTTGTCAAGTGCTTCTATGAATGAGGCTAGAGCGAAATTAAAAGCGTATCTGACTGATTTAATTTTAGAAAACTACACGAATGCACTACAGAAGAATATTTAGGAGGATTTACGAAGCATAAATCAAAAAAATATGCAAAGAAACGAGAAGCATCAGTGACTATACAAACCCATTAGTCTTCGGATCCAATATTGTGGTGAATAGCCTTTAAAGGGAAACAGAAAGATTGACATATTAATAATTTAACGAAGCTTTTTTGGTGTTCTCGGTAGAGCAGGACAGTATTACATGCCAGCACACTGCTTGTAACTTTGCAAGGTGCAAGTTCGGCCTCACATGGAATAATGTTCACATTTCTGGGCCACAGCATCTCACTGCCAGCTCCATCTATTGGTTGGGCTGAAAAGTTCGTATCGTCTCTATGAGATGGCGCCACTAGAATAAAATGCATATCATTTTTGGGTAGTACCAACCTTCAAAAGAAACGTGTATAAATTTGACAGCTGTCTGATTATTAGTTTGTGAGATACAGCATTTTGAGTGAAGCAACTTTTGTTATTTTGAAAAAAAAATGGATAAAAAGGAATTTCGTGTTTTAATGAAACACTATTTTTTGATAAAAAAAAGTGCTGCTGATACTAAAAAGTGGCTTTATGAGTGTTATCCGGACTCTGCGCCGGGCGAAGCAACCATTCGTAAGTGGTTTGCCAAATTCCGTACAGGCCATATGAGCACCGAAGACGATGAACGCAGTGGACGTCCAAAAGAGGCTGTTACGGACGAAAACATAAAAAAAGACGTGTGGCACTCGGGGACTGCCGCGGTAAAGCTATTGCATAGCATTTTTTATCAACTTATGCAATTATAATTAATTATTTATTTTATTTATGCAATTAAGTCTTTGATATTAAATCAAGTTACACTTTTTGAGCGTGGTGACCGATAAGAAAACAATTTTTTTTTCTCTTATTGTATAAATGAGAAGTTAATATTGTTTAAAATATTTTTAATATCTTACAATACATGTAGGTTATTCAGGAATTTTTATCATTCAGTTAGCAGCTAGTGTACACGCATACGACTAGTCGCACGCACACAATCACCGTGCCGAAGTCTGCCGAGTGCCGAAGTCTGCCGAACTGAAACGACGTTAGACGATGCACGGCTTTCAACGCCACACCTCCGTGCCAACGATGTCGTTGAGAGCCGTGGTAGCTCACACGGTTAGCGCTCGTTATAGGTATCACAGTACGGGAGCAACCCGGGTTCGATCCCAACTGGCACCAATGAAATTGTTGCGTGCTGATTTAGCTATCAGTTGGAAAGTCTGTTTTTCTGGGCCGTTTTGTTTTGTTACACTGACATCTCGCAAGTCACCTAGGGACCTAGGAGGTTGTCGGTTGCTTATTTTTTATTTTTCTTTAAAATTTTCGTCGGTAAAATAACATATTTATAAAAGTAAAAAAAAGTAAAGTTACAGCCTATATACGTCCCACTGCTGGACACAGGCCTCCTCTAATTTCTGAGAGGGTTTTAAGGCAAGGAAATGTCCGCCACGTTGCCTCAATGCGTGTTGACGAACTTCACATTTCTTCGAAACATGTATTTTTTAATTTCTCAGACATGCGCTACCAGCATGCGACGACGCGGCCCGCGCCTTATCGCCACTTGCATTTGCCGCGCTTTGTCTCGTCACAGAGTGGCGAAATCACAGTAATATAGGTATTTTATAAACAGCACCTGCCTAATATTATGAAATATGTAGATAAAACTTAAAACTTACCTTGATAAATGTATACCCTTTTGTTTGTAATATTTTTTAGACCTCTCTTCAATCGTTTCTGCTTATTCCCCATGTTTTACAAACTAAACTTAAACATTAATAAAACTGTACAATTAATAAAACTATAAAACACTACTATTAAACAAGAATCAGAAAAAACCTACTCCACTATTAACAAAATTAAATTTTTGCAGTAATATTTTACGATTTTATTTCGTAGTGCTGAGCTCTCGCAACGCGGTGTACGTCCACCTAGCAACACGATGCGCCCCGCACTGAATTCGTGGACGAATGCGGGGGTGATATAGGCGCAGTATTTAATCGGGACGCATTTTTAATTTATTATCATAGAAAAAATACATATTTCTAAAAAGTAACCAAACCAAATTATTTTATTTTGTATTGCAAAGCAGTAGATATTTTTTTATATTCCTTTGATAAACAATGAAGGAGTAAAGTGGTTTCATCTCAACGATTTGGAGGTGATTTGGGTATTTTTTTATTTATTATGTGACACCGATAGAAAAATTATGGCTAAACCAAATTACGTATCGGATCATGTAGATTACTAGCTATTTTTTTCATATGTAATTTCTCTGTAAGTGTCGACGAAAAGTTGGTTCATCTGCACGCTTTTTTCAAGCTTTTTGCGAGAGAGCAGCCTTAATAATAAATGCACTTTGTTCATTCATATTCAAAATTTCAAAACTCTTCGACAAAGACAACAAAGACTGAGGAAAAGAAACGACGTTAGACCATCGTTAGACAATGCACGGCCTTCAAGCCACACCTCCGTGCCCGTCGGAGAGCGTGAGGTTTTTTTCGTTACGAAATTTCTGGATTTTTCCGCACTCAAGACCCGCGATAGAAGCTATGCAATAGCTTAAAATCCACAAAATGATTTTGGAAGATCGTAAATTGAGGTTGATTTGTATAGCTGGCACTCTAAAGATATCAAAGGAACGTGTTGGACATATCGTTCATGAATATTTGGGTATGCGAAAGCTATGTGCAAAGTGGGTGCCGCGTGAGCTCACAATCGACCAAAAACAAGAACGTGTCGATGCTTCAGAGCAATCTTTGGAGCTGTTCAACCGCAACAGAAGTGAATTTTTGCGTCGATATGTGACAATCGATGAAACATGGATCCACCACTACACTCCGGAGTCCAGTCGGCAGTCATCTGAATGGACTGCACGCGATGAACCGAATCCAAAGCGTGGAAAAACTCAACAGTCGGCCGGTAAGGTTATGGCGTCCGTATTTTGGGATGCACATGGAATAATTTTCATCGACTATCTTGGAAAGGGAAAAACCATCAACAGCGACTATTATATAGCGTTATTGGAGCGTTTGAAGGACGAAATCGCGAAAAAACGGCCCCATTTGAAGAAGAAGAAAGTGTTGTTTCATCAAGACAATGCGCCGTGTCACAAATCGATGAAAACGATGGCAAAATTGCATGAATTGGGCTTCGAATTGCTTCCGCATCCACCGTATTCTCCAGATTTGGCCCCCAGCGACTTTTTCCTGTTCTCAGATCTCAAGATAATGCTCGCTGGAAAGAAATTCAAAGTGGATGAGGAAGTAATCGCCGAAACAGAGGCCTATTTTGAGGCTAAAGACAAATCGTACTACAAAAATGGTATTGAAAAGTTGGAAGATCGCTATAATCGGTGTATCGCCCTCGATGGCAACTATGTTGAATAATAAAATCGAATTTTGCCAAAAAAATGTGTTTTACTATAAAACGATACGAACTTTTCAGCCCAACTGTTACTTAACTGCACTCAGCGAGAAGCAGCCCGAATTCTCGACGACCGACTTCTTTTTGATCAGCTCGATTCACTGCGATACGAAGAGATGTTGCATCTTCCTTGCATTTCCCATGGGGATTGTTCGGAAGAGTTATCCTGATTAATTCCAGCCGCTAAATTTCACCTTCGCCCATCGCGGCAAAACTCACGATACTATTCACATCATCTAATAGATCAAGATAAACTACTATGTAATGTACTAGGAGTTTTCTTCCTCGCACGACTTCTTTGTGGCCTTGCTTATCATCGGTGATTTTTTGGGACTGATATGAGATATCAAAGAGATCTTCAAGAAACGAGCTTAGTTCTTTTTAAAGGCCGGGAACGCACCTCCAATTCCCCTGGTGTTGCAGTCATTCATAGGTGACGCCTATTTGCATTTTCGATGCAAAGTCACAGATGCCCAAGTGCATTTTCAACATATTTTTAAGAAAGTCAATACAATGATGGCAAAACACTACCCCTAGAATCACCCTAATGCCCTTGATACCGTAATGTAGAATTCGACAAAGAAATATTCAGAAGAACCTGTATTTAAATCTATATAGGAAGATGCTAATGCAATATTAGGAAATGATGAACGAGAGCAATGTTTTAAAAGAAGTACAAAAGGTTAAAAAAAACAACGCATTTCTTTGTAGCAACACTCAAAAATTACTAATCACCATTCAATGTTATTGTTATTACGTACCTTCCTCATTACGAGCGCGTTAAGTCGCAAGACATCGTAATATCCTTAGTCACAAAGTTTTTTTTACTCAATTGTTTGTTGTTAATTGGGATAGAGCCCAGCTGACTACGGAAAAAATCTAATCGGATATTTATACAATTACGTATCGTGAATTTGGTTTGTAGTCGATACGATAATGATATACGAGATGAAAGAAAATACACTACATACAAATGTATGCAGTCACCTACGCGCAAGCATACATGCACTTATGCATACACACACGCATATTTATAAAAAACAGTAGAATTGGACTATAATACTGTATACGTGGTAGAGCCATCGGAGCACATCTCACAGAATAGCAGCAAGAGCAGAGAATCGGAGACTCTTTTCATGGCAAAAGAGAAATTTCATCTTAGTCGTGGTGACAACGCATATTATGCATTTTGATTCTCAATCAAGGATAATGGAAGATGTTTACATGTCACAGCAACCACCTACCATCAGGGTGGATTATAAGCTCGTTTGTCACTCTTCAACATACAACGGAAAAAATTCTAATCAGATGTTTATACAAATACGCATCACGTAAAACTGGCTTGGAGTCGACATAATGATTTGTTCTCGGGGTGAACGAAACGAAAGATCACTTTAAATGAATGTATACAGACACTCTTGCGCACACACGCTTGCACTTCTGCTCACACGCACGCATATCCATGAAAACAATAGAATTCGTTTATCAGTGACAAATTAATTAACAATCCATTTGAGTGGCTATTACGGCCCACGGACATCCGTAATCAGCTTCAAACACAGAGAAGGCTACACACGAGTTATCACCTCTGAGGACTAAGATTGAATGTCCCACAAACTGTAATTATAATGACTCTCTATACCCTCAGACCATAACACAGCAGTGCTAGCACTGCTATTGTTCGCTGTTATAACATGAAATAGAAAATCTCGAATGTCTTTCCGAGTAATTGCTGGGAATACTATCACAGACTTTAATATTTATAGCGTTGACATTTTTCACATTCGAGTTTATTCGTAATATGTGGTTATCTTGTTGTGGAAACAGTTGTATTATGTAGCTCACATAATACAGCAGTTTTGCTTCTCTTCGTTATTATAGTAATAAAATGTTTTAATGAAAGAGTTGTTTTAACAATAATTAGTATTTACTAACGAGAAGTATTTTAATAACGTTCTAGAACAGCGCCACAACTGTATTGTGGCTACAGCACGAATGTACCCTCAGAACACGGAATAAGACATTGTTTTCTATAATTGTACCACCCTCTCACAGAATACCAGCGTAAAGAGACATTAATGTAATCTTGAAAGTAAGATTCTGTGATTTTTTGCCTCATCAATACGTTATTTTTATCATTAAATATAACGTGAAAATATGCAATATTTACAACTGTAACAAAAAATTATACTAAAAACTTAATTTATCATAAAGTCGCGTTTCCTCAACAAATAAATATACTTAAATTTTAACTAAGAATAGAACCAATCCTCTTGTCACCAGCAACGACGTCGTCAGTCACGTAAGCCAGGTTACAGTTCTTAAGGAACATCACCGTAAGTGGACGCCACGGACAGAGAGTATCTAAAACAAACGGCACAAATGTGTAGTCATCTTGCAAAAACTCACACTTGCACCACTTACTTTACCCGCCTCTTATGCCACCTCGACTCAAAACGAGGTAGCTCTGAGATGAGAGTTTGCGAAATTGGCTATGCACGTAGCATTCCACTTTTGACTTAGCTTTAGCTCTCTCCCAAGGGACCAAATCATACGGTCAGGTATTAAAGGTGACATTATATTTAATAATCTGTACTATTTGGTCATAGACGTTGATATGCTTCACGATGTTTTTTACAAATATAACCGTTTACTGTACGAAGATGTTCAAACGATGTTAGTCCACGAACTTCATTAAGTAGTAGACGTAAGTAAAAACTTTCCGCGTTTTTGTATGAATCGTATATATTCGACCATTGGCATTATCTTTGAATACATCCTTAGATCCTTCTACTGAGATTCCTTTTTTCGTCGACAAAATACTCTTCGCAATGCATTCCATATGTAATAACTCATATTCACATAGAAAAGTGATCGTACAAACGTATCATTACTACACAATTCAAAAAACGTGTCACGGTTGTATTCAAGGGTTGCTTTGCAACTATTTCTGCCGTTTGACTGGTAAAGTATACTCGTAATATTAATAACTCTTTGTCCATTCTCGACATAAACTGCTAAATAGAATACTGCTGAGTATTTGTCACGAATTGGAAAAGCTAATATACGCTAAACTGCTTGCTATTGATATATCGTCCCATTGTATACGAGTATATTAAAATTATGTCGTGTCGAGTTTCATCAGTAATTGCAAATGGTGGTCGACGTCTGTATTTTGGATATCCAATGTCACTTATTTAGGTTTCACCCAAAATTGATCTTAGATTCGAGCATTTTTTATTATTCATACAGGGAGATTCAATATTTTATATTCCACATAGATCATATTTTTAACAACTATTTCATACAAAATAGGATCTTCAACCGGGTTTGGGATCTCTGCCTCAATAACATCAGCAATTCGATTGAATGCTTTTTTTTTTTAGACAATTCAATTTATGTGAGTGTGGCAAACCTCTTTTCTGTCATTCTATTGACTACATCCAACTAATAAAATCTCCAAAAATACAACTTTCCACAATTGAATTAATAAATTTCTCATGTTTTAGTCTAAACACTCGTGCAACTATATTATGTCTATCGTGTGGCTTTTGTCAACAAGCAGTTTTGTCAACAAACAGTTTCATATTAAAATAAATATTTGAAGCAATATAATCAGCATATTGAGCTTTTGCAAATTCATCCCTTTAAAATAAACAAAACGCGCGTTACGTCAGTTCGTTCTAAAAGAAACGTGACAATGGCAGACAGAGATGCGTCACGTTTTCACTTGTTCACTTTGTTTGGGCCGGTCCGTATGCACCGACTAAATATAAAGTTCTATATAATATTGAAATTAAAGTTTTATCTTTTGAATAAGTACGTACTTATTCGGTGTCGTTATTACTCAAATCTTTATATGTGTTATAAATTAATGTTTTTCGTTGTTAAATGTATAAAGTAAAGGAAACCGGTGGTTTAGTCTCACTTATAGAACGTAAAATCAATAAAAAAATAACAACATTTTTTTTAGTAAAATCTCAATTTTTCATTTTGCTTTAATGAAGGAAAAGTTACATCACAGGTTATGTGTACCTATTGTGTTTTTATTGGAATGTAGTGTAGATAGCTAGCGCGGGCGGTGATCTTTACAGTGATTACGTCACTCGGGCGCATAAGGTATCCATGAATTTACGGACGGTGTCGGACAGAAACTTTTTAAATTTTATGAAAGAAAATAGCGTTTTTTTTTTAATTCATTGAATTTACGTTCTATAAGTGAAACCAAACCACTGGTTTCAAGGACAGCGGTGTTTACACTAACACCCTGTATATATATATATATATATATATATATATATATATTATATCAACCCTTATAAAAATAATAAAAAAACATAAATGTGCCTATATATTGACGGTTTCTAGCCACTGGTTCAACGACCGAAAGGTCAATGTCCGTTTTTCTCAATCGATTTGGCACGAACTATAGTATTGTAACTCGAAGTCCTCCTCCTAACTCCTCGTCGTTCGTCCTCGGGTATATCCGACAACTCCTCCAGTTCACTCTGCAAGCCATCGAAATCATCGTGTAAATTTTCAGTTTTACCTAAACGCATCTGAAGCTCAATTTGAATTTGCAATTCATTAACTTCTTTACAATTTTGAATTGATTTTAAATAACTATTAAAGCTAGTAAGCTTCCTTTAATTGTAGCTCTTTTTTAATCAACTGTTTGATTTGTTTTTCACTCATTATTATTTTTTATTCTATTTAATAATTAACAAAAGGAAAACAAAAAGCAAGCAACGTTTGCTTTTATTAGATTTTAAATTAGACCTTAATCAGCTAAACTTTTAAATCACATTAAAGTAAATAATAATATATGAATGGAAATTAAAATAAGTAATAATATATGACGCCTGATAAAAAATACAACAAATATTTTGCAACTAAAATTGCCAGGCGCTCAATATTCCAGCAATGCAAACTTTTATTTTCGTAATATCGATCTGTAAGAAGAATTGTAAAGATTAGAAAGTTTGCAATAAAATAGTGTAAGTACTTGTAATGAATAAAGAAAGGCGATACGTAAGCTTTTATTTTTAATCATTTAAGACTTAAACGTGAACTATACTGAATTGGTTTAATAAGTGCTACAGAGTTAACCCGACAATGTAACCGTGCGACAGATAACTTAAGCTAAGTATTCCTGTATATACTTATTATACTCTTTGGCTAAGTCGTTCTGTCCGACCGGCGATCCGCAACCATCCCGGGTCCCACTCCCCTTTCCCCCCATTCATATAGTTCCTTTTATTTATATTGCTACACACGTTTCATATTAAAATCATAAAATACGTAATAATATTTTTACACAAGTAAGGTAACAAGCAAGCTTGTCTACCTGATGTTAGTGGATACTTTGGTATACGCAGCCAGCATATGCGATTCATGTCTAGAGTAAATATATCAGGGTTAGATGTCTCTATTAAGGTTTATGGAATGGTCAACTTCACGTCTCCTGTAAACCTAGGCAGATGTAGGATGTGCACATATCCATCTATCATAGCCTCGTTTAAGAACCAAACTGCAGAATGTGTTATCACCCCTGAGAACTAAAATGGAATGCCTTGTTACTAGCTTACTAGTAAATAGGGTCTTCGGTTCTATCACTATCCTGCTTTTTTACGCTGGTATTCGGTGAGAGTGTGTTACTTCTAGGGTCCAACCCATTCGTGCTATGATACCCGACTTTATTATAATATACAAACTGTCAGCTTTCTTAATTTTACTCGTATATATAAATATAATATATATATCTTTTCTTATCTTATCTTCATATTCTCTTCTTTATTTACCCAATTTCGTTGTATGGATTAGCCATTTAACACGCTTAGCAGGCAGATATATATATATATATATATATATATATATATATATATATATATATATATATATATATATATATATATAAAACGCGTGGCTTCAGAATTTAACATTAAATGCAATCGAATTTCAGTGACTAAAATAGGAAACTTGAAATATAAAACAGGAAAATATAAATGTAATTAAATATTTACATATTATGTTTTTTTACTATATCTTTACGTGGTAGAGTCACGCTGCACACGCCACCGTTCTCAACACTCACCACACGAAACGGAGCAGCATTAAGCTGCTATTTTACGCTGGTAATCTGTAAGAGCGTTGTCCTTCCCTGGTCGAGCCAACAAAAATCATGCTACATCCATAATATAATTGCAGCGTGGTTCTACCACGTATCAAAAGTCATTAAATGCTGAGACGCATTCTATCTTAGTCATCAGGGGTGAACGCATCTGTAGCCAACTTTGTTTTAAAGTGGCTGCAGATGTTCATGGAATGCAATATCCTATTCATAATATTATTAAAAATCAAACTGCTAACCTAATTTTTGATAAAAAACTTAATCTTATTTTAGTTACATAATTCTACATCGATATATATATATATATATATATATATATATATATATATATATATACAGAATGGGTCCCACATATACGCAATAAATGAAACCATATACTTGTTATCGCCTTTGCTGACGATATACAAAAAATGAACGTAATCGGTCCAGTAATTAGGTCAAAAAGTAGAGTTTTAATTTTAAGCAAATTTGAACACTCTATAGAATTGGGTCACTAAGTCAAAGATTCAATGAACTTGAATGAATCCTTGAACATTAAAAAGCGACGTTGCCACGCAGTGCAAACTATTGGTATTGCGACATATCGACAGCGGTGTCTTTTGTCGGCGTGCCACCCGCGTGCAACGTTGTCACTCTTCCAAGGGGTCAAGGTACGTTGTCTAAACAGAGTGTTCACTTTTACTGAATTTATTTTAATATTTATTTTGTTTGAAAATTTCACTTTTTTATTTTACGGGTTTTAATTTAATATTTAATTTTTCTACACTTCTACGGACTAGTATTACTTGTGGTTTCATTTATTGCATATATGTGGGACCCATTCTGTATATATATATATATATATATATATATATATATATATTAAATCTGCCTGCTATGTGTGTGTGTGTGCGTGTGTGTGTGTGTGTGTGTGTGCGTGTGTGTGTGTGTGTGTGTGTGTGTGTGTGCGCGTGTGTTTGTGTGTGTGTGTGTGTGTGTGTGTGTGTGTGTGTGTGTGTGTGTGTGTCTAACGTCTAACTTAAGTGTAGTGTAACTTCCAAAGAATTCCAAAGAGTATGTCAATATTTTCTTAAGGCATGTATATATTCAAGCACACTTTATTTAATAATCTTTATTTTTTATATAACCATTGACTTTAAATGAGATTTCAGATTTTTATGCAGAGAAAAAACCCTAATGTGAAAACTGAACATCATGAAAGTTGTTTATTAACGTGGCGTTTATAAGACTTAAAAGTTCTTCGCTGTTTCTGATAACGCCTAGATGGGATCTTCGTTTTTTTACAGTCATCAAGTTCTTCGTTTCATCACAATCGTTTTAGCAATAACGATTCATGATCGGACAGACAAATCCCTTAGTTTAATAGAAGCTAGTCATTTTAATACTATAGACAGATACTTCTATTTTACAAGAAATCCATATAGATTAAAAACGCGTGGCTTCAGAATTTAACATTAAATGCAATCGAATTTCAGTGACTAAAATAGGAAACTTGAAATATAAAACAGGAAAATATAAATGTAATTAAATATTTACATATTATGTTTTTTTACTATATCTTTACGTGGTAGAGTCACGCTGCACACGCCACCGTTCTCAACACTCACCACACGAAACGGAGCAGCATTAAGCTGCTATTTTACGCTGGTAATCTGTAAGAGCGTTGTCCTTCCCTGGTCGAGCCAACAAAAATCATGCTACATCCATAATATAATTGCAGCGTGGTTCTACCACGTATCAAAAGTCATTAAATGCTGAGACGCATTCTATCTTAGTCATCAGGGGTGAACGCATCTGTAGCCAACTTTGTTTTAAAGTGGCTGCAGATGTTCATGGAATGCAATATCCACTTCAAATTTACAAAAAAAAAATCAAACTGCTAACCTAATTTTTGATAAAAAACTTAATCTTATTTTAGTTACATAATTCTACATCGAATGAAACCAGAACAACTGTGCTCGATATATGCGAGGCGAGAATTAACCACGAATGTACATAATATGTGCATACGTCCATGCATGCGGACTTGGGAAAGGCAGATTAACTTCATTTCACACAACGTCGTACAAAATAAATTAACGGGAAATGGTTCTCTACAGTTAGCCTAGAAAACACAAGTTTTGAGCGCAATAGTTGCACTAGTATTGTAGAGACAAGCGGTCGAGGAAATGATATTTGCCCAGGGAGATATATAATACAGAGTATGCAGTCTATGTTAAATGATTAACATAAAACTATTTATTATAAATAATACGTACTTTATAACGTTTTCATAATCATAAGAGTTTAACACAGTTGTGTTAAACTCTTATGATTATTCAACTCTCTTACGATTGCTCAACATTGTCTATGTTATATTCCACATAGTCACAAAGCGCGGTCCAGAGCCACTTGCATCCACGGACACCCTACATGTTTTATCAGATGCGTTTCTTTATCTAGTATTATACACCCATCTCTGCGTTTCCAGTAGTAGGCTGTGTCTCTAGAGCCTTCTTTGGTCTTCGAGTTATATAGTCGGCCCATTTGTATAGATTCATGTTTGTGGTGAAAGGATTAGCTCATTTGTAACGGAGAAACCAAACCTAGGGTGATACGAAAAGAAATAAGAATAAATTCATCACTCCGATATAATAAAAATCTACCGCCAGTTGTTGCATTTTAAATTCTTCTAAAGAGTCTATTGATTATCGTTTGAAATGTAGATCTAAACTTAATTTCCCGACCTGAATAAGTCAAAACGTCTGGTAAACAAACAATCTGTTAGCCACTGAAACTTAATTCACATATAAATGGATTGTTTGTTAAAATTGTTTTATCTATTTACTTTATATTTCAAATGGTGTTTTACCTAAATGTTTAGAGATTAATAAATTGATGATTATGATTTATATTACGATGTATATTTAGGTAATTCAATCAGATTACATTGCACTACATAAAAGACGTTATCATGTTACGAGACTTAGAATGGGACGGTATCAATATCAAAAGCGAATACCTCAAATTCAATAGCCCAATGATTTCAATAGTGACTTGCAATGGCTATTAACAAAAGGGTTTGAGATAAACACGGAACAGACAAAGAGCATGAATAATATTCATGTCAAGCATATACTGCATATAAATTTCATCGCGTTTAATTTACATATTTTCAATTCTGGTTTACTGCTGTAAGGCAGAATTATAAATTTCCCGAAACGTCGGGTATTAAAAGTAAAAATAAGTAAATTAAACGTGATAAAAGCCGTAAAAATAGCTTCATTCAATGTGTATTATTCGCAAAAATATAATGAAATCATTATATACCAGTAGCTGTCTACACGAAATTTATATTTCTTACGCCTAAAAATTAAATTTTCATTTTAGTTTCATTTCGATCACAATACACAAGTTTCGTGGTCTCAGGAACTATGAATAACATCTACTGCGCTACATGGCCGCGGTATTTAATTCTGTACGATAGAAGTATATCTATAGCTTCCGAATAAGCACTCCGTGAGCAAACGCAGTCTTTTATTGTTTTCAGTTATTATTGGCAACATACTGCTACACATCTCTTGGTTCTGTTTTCCCCTGACGCCCCTCACGACAACCACAGCATAGAACAATTGATTCTCTTACGCTAAAGATACTCTGTTAATATGAATGTCGTGACGACCTGTTAAGACTTGCAGGAAATCGATAGATTCAGCTGGCTTAAATCAGCACTTTAAATTGTAATTAACAATTTCATTGGTGCCGGCGGGGATTGAACCCGGTTTGCTCGCGTACTGTGATATTTACGTGCTCGGCAGTGAAGGAAAACAACGTGAGGAAACCTCCATGTCAGAGAAAAAAAATATTTCGAAGACATGTGAAGTTCGCCAACACGCATTAAGGCAGCGCAGCGGACAATTCCTTGCCCTAAAACCCTTTCAGAAATGAGCGGAGATCTTATACAGCCTATATATACATATAGGCTGTATAAGAAGAAGGTGGCTTAAGACCTTAAGAGTGGGATGTAATGATGAATATGATGTGCTTATGCGAATACTTAAAGTTCAAAGTCAATTTACCGTTACCACTGTTGAACATAGGTTTCCCCATAGATTGCCTCATAGGTTAAATATTTGTCACAGTTGCCACGCTTGGTAAGGGAATCAGCAACCGCAGTTTATTTTTATTTTTAGTCGTTATAAAGAAGGCGCTGCTGCCTATTTCCTGATTTGTTTCCCTCTTTTGCCTCTTACGACACCCACGGGATCACATGGGGTAGTGGATATCCTTACACCGCCACTGCACGGTACAAAGTCAGCATGCATTTAATTTATTTTAATGTTGATACTTTTATAAGAGAGCCGTGGTAGCTCAGATGGTTAACGTTAATGCGGGAACTTCGCCGACGACGGACTGTCGCTCCTGTTTTGTCGCTCTAGTAATGGTTTGAAGTAGATTCATAAAAGTGATGTGATTTTGTGAATTAGGTGTCTGCGCGTGTGAACTATTAGAGAAAACGGCGAAATAAGTAATTTGATGTTGATAAACCTTTAGTTTGATCGCTTGGGCGTCTTATGAACTGTGAGTGGCTGTCGTCCTCAACAGTCCGCTGGGTTAAGCTGTCGTCAAAATCTCCCAAAAATTTTACAATGTGACACATCAGCATATTATGAAGAAAAAACATGTAAAATGAAGATTTTGAAAGATGTGATAGGCTCAGAACGGCTAGTACCCAGACCCATAAAGCCAGTTAAATAAAAAATAAAAATTCAACCCTGGGAGACAACGATGACCGCTGAGAGGTACTGATTGTGCCTTAAAGTTATCTTGTCTTTTAGCACTCCTTTTCTGGCCAGGAGTCTGTCTGAGTAGGAACTACCCTCTTACCCCGTTCTCCCATCGAGCTGCAGCGCTTGAACGTCTGTTTTTTCTGAGAAAAATAAAGATATTTTTATTATCTTAGAGTCGTGTATTGCATAACAAGCTATGTAACGCAAATTAAATATTAAAATTATTTTCGATCATTTATAATTAATTAATGTTTAAATCACCGATAAGAGCTATCAGTGATAGATTAGATAAAAAAGTTTAATGTTAGAGTAGAACATTGTATGTACCCAACCGGGATAAGCATACATATTAGGGGAATGGCAAGGCCTCCTATTTGGATCCCAAGGGTCGTGTAAAAATGAGTTTGTCAACTCGTACAGGTGTTTAGCAGAAACGAAAAACGCAAGTCCGAATCGTTTCTAAAAATTAACTAATTATAATAACATTTTTTATTAAAGTATGAAAATGCATGTGATAACGATTTACTAATGTTTTAACCTTCCGATGAGCTTAAAATGAATAATGAAACTGCTTGCAGCGAACTTAGCATTATTAACGCGACGGCAATGGTGTTGAAAATAAGGTCAAGGATTTTAAGCCGATGCAATTTAAGTAGAATCTAGTTCTTGAAAATACTTCTAGAAAACCAGTCGGAACTAACTTTTATTGACTCTAAATTTCAAAGTAAGATACGAAACGAATATTTCTTTTTAATTACTTTTTTGTAAATGAAACTCTGAACTATATATAGATTGCAAAATTTTATTCGAAATGGAAGAAAAAAATTAATTTAAAATTAAAAAAAAAAACGTTACATACTTTATACATCCCATAGTTGGGCACAGGCCTTCTCACATTTCATTTCATTTCCTTCTAGGTTTTATTGGTTATGCAGAAGAGGAAGTGCATTCATACTACAGATATAACTTAAGAGAGAGAAGAAAATTTTTATAGTTTAAGGGAGACAAACGAGCACATTGTCGACCTGATGGTAAGTGATTGCTATGGCCCATATATATCTACATCTATCCTGAATTATAAATCAAAACGCAGATGCGTTGTCACTCATTGAGGACTAAGATAGACTCATTTCCGGTAAAAAGGATCTCCGGTTGTATAGACTTACCATATGAAACACAGCAGCGGTATGTTGCTGTTTTAAGCAGTTACTCTGTGAGAGCGTGGTCCTTCCCGGTCGAGCCGACCCATTCGTGCTACAACTATACTTTTACTAATATAGCTGCAGCATGGCTCTACCACGTAAAAATTGCGGGTTCTTAATTCTTCTTCTTCTTCATTTTTTGGAATAGCACAGAGCATTTTTATAGGACTATCGTCATACACTTAAACACCGGTAACCGTATATAAGTCCGGCGACACGCACTGAAGAAACCAGGGCATTGGAGTTTCCCAGTTTTATAGTACATATTCACTAACCTTGCTCTAAAAAACCCTCTCAGAAATGATAGGAGGTCTGTGCCCAGGAGTGGGAAATATGCAAGCTGCTTCTTAACTTTACGATCAGTAACACAGGAGGCACAAAACCTACAATTTATTTTTGCACATCATGTGTAGACTTTTACTAGGCTTTGAATATAGGAACGTGAATGAGTAAGCAAATTCCGTGACTATTGGGTTACACGGTCATCTCGTATGATACATGCTAACTTCAATAACTACTTGAAAATGCCATTACCCAATTAAATTATTTGTAGTGTAATAGTGTTCCTCTGATATAATTAAAATATATAAAATATAACATATACATATATAACATATATAAAATATTTAAGTGTTCGTAACTCCAAAATTAACTAATTAAAAATACTCGGTCGCTGCGTTACTCTACATTATAACAGAAACCCTAATTTTTAACACAATTACGACAAGGTAATATGTCAGAAGTGAGCGTTAAATATGAAATGTAGGTAATTAGAACCTCGCTTAAAAGTGTTCAAGTTAAATTCAAAGAACAATATTGTGTTAAAATACTATTACCTTTTGATTTCTCATATTTTCGCGAACACTACACATTAAATGTAACTAATTTTACGGATAAAGTCGAGTTTAATTTTAACTTCTTAATTTTCGACGTTTCGGGTGTTTTACAGCGCCTAAGGTCACTGGGGGGGGGGGGGGGATTGATCCTAGAATATTTGTAACAGTATGTTTTTATTTACATGGAAATTTACATAATTATATTAATATATTGCAACAATTTTTTACGTTTTTTAGTATTAAGTTATTTTTATAATAAACATGTTTTACATCACATATGTTTTATGTGATATTCATTGCATAGTATTTTTTCTCGATGCTTAAATGCTCACTAGACGATCTATCAAGAAGACTTTTAAATGATCTGCGGACGCCTTATTCGTTCATCATCTCTTTTTGAATTGTCAAATTCTTGAAATTGTTGAATTAGGCTTGAATATAGAAACGTTAGTGAGTAAGCAAATTCCCTGACTTATGGGATTTGCGGGTTTATGGGTTAAGCGGTCATCTCGAATGATACTACTACAACTACAATAACAAATTGAAAATGGCATTACCCCAGTAAACCCTTTCACAATAAGCCATTATTTAAAACAGAGGCATTCATAAGGACTGCCGACAGAAGTGAAATGTCATGTCAAGGTCAAGTAATTTTGTGTACCTAGCCTCTATCATAACCATATTGCACTTATAATTAGCCGTATATAAAGAAAACACTACAGTGAACCCCCGGTAATCCGACAAACATTTTGCAGGGCAGTGTCGGAATATCGAATTTGTCTAATTATAGAGTACTGTCTAAGACTCCCTATAGTCCGCAATTTTTTACAAAAGAATACCTGTACTCCGATAAAATAAAGATCCAATGATAAGATTCTATATGTTATATATTTACTACATATGACGTAATGAGGTATGATTTGTACTCTCAAGTACAAATCATACTTCAATATGTATGTCAAATTTAATAAACTAAACAACACAATAGAGAGCTGCCGTTTTATCATAAAATTAACGTCATTAATGCTGTAGAACTTACAAAAAATATGCAATAACTTTACATTAGGAAATAATTTTGTACAAACAAATGTACATACTAAAATAGTAATCAAAAATTATGAATCAAACAATTTAAGGTGAAGTGGGCGCCAAAGGCAGATTTTTCACATTTTTAGGTGCGCAGAAAATCAATTTTTTGTCATTAATAACTACGGATTTACATTTTTTTAATTTATTATAAAAGTTAAAGATTTCTCTTAGTAAATTATTGTGAGAAAAACACACACATTTAAAACATCATGCATTAGCAAAAATTGTCAAAACTATTCAATACAAAAAATAATAGACCACGTCGGATTACAGGGGGTGCCGGATTAGACAGGGGCCGGATTACCTAATTATATTAAATAATTAATCCATCTTATAGTTTCTAAAAAATCATTTTATATTGCTACTTTATTTTTTATGTGGACGTCCGGATGTTAAAGTCAAGATAACTCCCGAAAAAATTGACGTATCAAGACCGGTTTTTTTTAGCATCATAAATGCATCAACTGGTTCTCTATTTCATATCAGTAATACCGTTTGTTAATAAAATAATTTTGAACTTTATGAGTTTCACTGCTATTAAAAATTTACAGGCGCTTCTTAGCTTTTTTAGCCCTTGATAGACCAAGGACAAATGTAATGCACAGCCAATATCTGTAATCGATTCATTCTATTATACATTATTAAATTTTTCCTTGTAGGTGACACTACCTGTTAAAAGCACAGAGCCCTTAATTGAAAACACGTAAATAATATATTTTAAAAGTCAGGAATACAATTTATTTTTTCCATCAAAATTAAATGAAACGCTGATGTAGCGTGCACTTTTAGATTTACAAACTATTTTTTAATTAAATTAAGCATTTTAAAATTTGGTTATACTTTCAAGTCACAGAATTTGCGTCACATTTTAAAGCTAGCACATTTTATGTTCGATTTAATGCACACAAAATATCACGAATATTGAAAATAGCGGGTAAAGAGGTTTTTGAATGAACTTACAATACTGTACTCGAGGGAAATTTCCTACTACTTCAAAATGTTGTACTCACCGAGTAGATATGCAAACATTTTTAAATTTTTCATATGCAGTTTCTTATTGCAACTTTATAAATTAATTTTCGTAGCGAGAGTTTAAATTACGCCATTTACCTACATAGCTTTAATACGAAATTTATTAAAGTTACGACCCTCTAGTTCGAATAATAAAATGTAAACTTGTCAAGAAATGTATAATATAAATTATACTTCTCTTTTTCTTAATATGCTCCGCTCTCATCACTTTTATTGACAACATGCTCGGCGGTGAAGGAAAACATGGTGAGTACAATAACATGTCTAAGAAATTATAAAAACCAATAATCCATTTTTTGGAGTCTGTTATCATGCATAGCGGCAGTGTTAAGGACCTTCGGACTATTCCTTATCCTAAAATCCTCTCAAGACTGGGAAGAGGCGAGTCCCCAGCAAATGAGGAAGACCTTCTTAAGAGTCCGTCTGGGTGGGTTCCACTCTTGTAGCTATTTCTGCCAACAAATGAACGCGTGTTCAAAGGTCCAAAGGGCTTAGTGAACTAGTAGAATTACAGGTAGGGAGGCATTTCATCATATTTCTCGGAGGTGAGAACGCATCGGTTACTTTCTTTGTTTTAAAACGTTTATTGTTCCGTAACCTAGGTCTTTGTTATTATCTTACTATTGTGTCTGGAAACCGGACAGTGAAAGTATTAAGTTTTTTTTTTATAGGAGAGGGTGACAAACGAGCACACAGACCAACTGATGGTAAGTGGTTACTGTGACTCGTAGACATCTACATATATCCTCGATTACGAATCAAAATACAGATGCGTTGTAACCCATGAGGACTAAGATGAAATGCCTCGTTTCCAGTAAAAAGAGTTTCCGGTTCTCTACCCTCGTCATACGAAACACAGCAGCATTTAGCTGTTATTTCACGCTGGTATCCTGTGAGAGCGTGGTCCTTCCTCGGTCGAGCCGACTCAACTATACTACTAATAGAAGTTGACTGTAGGTGTCCATGGAGTGCAGTGGCTTATGACTATCATGTTGAATTTAAGTTGGATTGTCACTTCAGTCTTATAAAAAAATAATAGTATAAAGCCAGTGAGTTCTCAGTGCCTGTGTTCTTTAATTACAGAAGTTATACTCTGTATAAAGGGTTGATTAGGCTAGGCTATGTATTACCATATTGGTTTTGATAGACATGCTGCATACTGCAGTTATATTAGTAGTATAGCTGTTGCACGAGTGCGTCAGCTCGACCGGGGAAGGACCAGGCTCCACAGAATACCAGCGTAAAATAGTAGCTTAGAGCTGCTGTGTTTCGTATGGTGAGTGTAGAGAACCGGAGACCCTTTTTACTGCAAACGAGGCATTCCATCTTAGGCAACACATCTGCATTTTGATTCGTAATCGAGGATAGATGTAGATGTCTATGGGCCACACAACCACTAACCATCAGGTGGACTGCGTGCTCGTTTATCACCCAATCCTATATAAAAAACATGCGTGCATCTTGATCGAAATCGGTCAAAAGAATATCAAAATTATATGTAACTGTGAAAGTAAAGACCTATCATTTTGAGAAGATTGCAGGGCAAGGAAGGTAAACCGCGCTGTCCCAATACGTGTTAGGGAAGTTCACATGTCACCGATTTTTTTAAATCTCTCAGACATGCAGCTTTCCTTACAAAGTTTTCCTTCACCGCACAAACACGTGGTAATTCAGCACCTTAAATTTCAATTAAAAATGACATCAAGGACCTGCAGAGCTTCCTTAATAACAGCGCGGTGGACTTTCCTTGCCCTACAATCTTCTCAAAACTGAGAGGACTTTTACTTTTTTACAATATTCCTACGTTGTATAGATATAAGCACATTCTTAATAAAATAACATAGTAAAAGAGAAAAACATGCAAAGTTAAAGCTAATAAATGTATGGCAAGCCCGAGAAAACCGGTCCCCACAAGCAGCACCTGTTCACAAGTATGACGCATGTGGCAGCCGTCGTCCTGTAAGTAAAATCTTAAAAGCTAGGAAACAAGAAGACAAATGAATATACTCTCATGCAACTTAATATCTACTTAAACATACGGTATTTATTTAACTTAATAAAGAATTTGTTTTTACTTAATTTACTTTTTGCGTTTACATTATTCTGTAACGATATTTTTACGTTAATATTTGAATGAATTTATTATTTTCAACTTCCGCCTATGATATAATGTAAGTATCAGTGCGCGCAAACATACATATAAATGAAATCTTTGTTCCTAATTAAAACTTGAAAATAACCGAGGACATTCATTACTAAGCCAAGTCTGCTCTATTGTGGGTAGAGCAAATGCTGGAAAAGCTAATTACCCATTGTATGTTTTTCTTTAGCACACCTTAATTTTAGAACAATGCAAATTTTAATAAAAAATCAAAAATATTATACTACTGGGTGCTACGTTCTTAAGCTTATTGTAATATTAAGTGTTATCTAATCCAGCTATCTACGAATGCGAATGCAAAAAGTTACAGCCTATGTACGTCCCACTGCTGGGCGCAAGCTTCCTCTCATTTTATTTTTTGGGTTTTATGGCAAGGAACTGTCCGCCGCGCTACCTCAATGCGTGTTAGCAATCATCACATGTCTTCAAAATATTTTTTTTCTTATTCTTTAGACATGCAAGTTTCCTCACGATTGTTTCCTTCTCCGTTGAGCGCGTGGTAAATCATCACTTAAAATTGCAATTAACAATTTGTTGGTACCGGCGGGGATCGATACCTGGTTGCATGCGTACTGTGAAATTTACATCGAGCGCTTAGCATTTGAGCTACCATGGCTCTACAAATGTACTGTATAATTAGTATGTAGTTTTATTGTGTCTAAGATAAAATCTGATGATGAAAGGAATCTGCGAGTGCTAAATTGAAAAATACTTTCTGTCTGTACGAATTTTTGGCCGCACAAAGCACAAATCCGGTTGCTGGTACTTTTCAGTCGTTTATAAAACCTGTAGGAAATGGACAGGAAATGACGTTTGCCAAAAATATTTCTTATGTCGAAAAGGTAATGATATTTCATTTCATTAATACATAGACCCGTACTAAATATCACCTATGACCTCTGGGCTTTTATCTCTATAATGTATAGATACTGAGTGTATCGTGTTCTATATTATAATGCACTTAGTATGTAGCGAGCTACAACATAAATAAAACAACATATGGTGTCCGAGTGAGCACGTCTAACCCTCGGGTGCTACTTATTTATTGCATTTTTCCAGTACACTGTCGTCAATTTTTATGATATTAGTGCTGCTACAGCTTTTACAGCTTCTTCGGACTCAAATCCAATACACAAACCTCTTTATTATTTTAAACCTACCTCGCTTAGTGTTTTTGTAATAAGTAAAGGAAACAAACGCAATAAGTGCAAAAGGAAAAAATATCCATAGCTGTTTTGCGATCCTGGGTAGCCATTTATTATAACAATTTTTCGTTTTTTTTTTCTAAAACAAAATCTTTAAGATTTTCAAATAAAATATAGCTTAGAACACTCGTGACATTGTTTTCTATCCGTTCGTGATGTTGAATTGCAATCGATTCTGAATATTAGCCAGAACATCACACAGAGTGACAATAAATATCAAATTGGTTTGAGTTCAGTTCTGCTCAAATTAGAAAATTATTTCCATACTAAAAACAGACGCTTCAATGTATAGATCATTCACATTATCACTGTCACTACAGCCAGGAGTTCTCTGTCCTGACTCACCGGCACGTGTACTCGTAGTAGGGTTTCGCCCAACACTGCACTTTCTACCTTTCTAGTACGAGGCTGCCACTCTTTCCCATTGGTTATCTGTTCTTTGAGCTATATGGCTGGACTATTCCATTTCAGCTTACTGTTCTGTTGGGCTATGTCAATTACGGATTTTACTCCGCAGAGAAGTTCCATCATCATGCGGCAGCAATTAAGGACCCTGTTTCTGTTCCGTAAGCCTGATGGCTTACGGAACAGAAACATGGTCCTTAATTGGCCTGGCAACACACAGTGGTTGTGATGTTATTATTGGTTACATTAAAGTAACAAATATTATTACGTCTTTAGATGAAAGTCACTAAATAAGTAACTATTACGCTTATTTATGTTTCTGAGGACTTACTGGTAATTTTTTACATCCATCTTGCTCTGACAAAGTGCACTGTTAACGCGCACAGTTCATCTGATGATATGTGGATACTGTTTATACTAATATAGATACCAATATACATGTACGCAGGTCCTTATATGCCTGTATCTTTTTTTCTTTTTTTTTTAGGAATAAGTGTGACAACCGAGCACACAGTCTACCTGATGGTAAGTGGATGTTGTGGCCCATAGACATCTACATTTATCTTCAATTAAGAATTAAAATGTAGATGCATTGCCAGATCTGAGGACTGACATGGAATGCGGCTGCAGCATGGCTCTACCACGTAAAAATGTTCTTAGTCTTTGGTTGAAATCAACATAAAGATGCTTTGCAACAACAGCAATTTTTATAATTGTGTGTTGTTATCAATAAGATGTTCTGCTGCCCACTTTCTGTTTCATATTCTTTTATCACCCACCCACGGGATATAGGATAATGGATATCTATCCACATCATACGACACCCACAGGCCCCCGACTCACTTACATGGGGTAGCCGTGTAGTGTGATGAATTTATGTAATGCTATTATCGGTGAAATTTTAGTTAGTTCACAGTCAGTAAATAATTATCATGCACAATTATTGTAATGAACGACAGCGTTCACTTCATATCGCTGTCTATCAAATTAACCCATAATTGATTCATTGCCCGTAGGCATATCAGGATTACATAATTGACATAGTTAACATAAAAGGGCAGATTCGTACAGTGATTTTAGCGGCAGTGGTTTATGGTAGGTTAGGGCTAAATTATTTCGTATTACTTCCGCATGCTGTAAATATGGATAATATGCGATCAGCATGCTCTGTATAAGGTTTCTAAATTTAAGGGTGAAGGAGTTACTTTTTTAAGAATAGCCCTAGCGGCTATTCTTAAAAAAGTTTCCTTCCTTGTTTAACAGACCATAAATAAACACGCTCGTTTTAAGTTACATTTAGGTATCTTTCAGCAGTCAAAGTGTCATTTTCTACAAACACTAACTCAAAGCTGCTTCTTTTTGTAGCATAACAAACACTTATAAGCACTAAGTTATCCTGGATTAGGAATCAAAATTTAGATACGTTGTCAGTCCTGAGAACTAAGATGGAGCCTCTCGTTTTTTGTAAAAAGGGTCTCTGATTTTCTATACTCACCATACGAAACATTCACATACAAGCTGCTAATTTCCGTCGGTATTACAAGAGAGCAAACCAGTCAAACCCACTCATTCGTGCTAGAGCCATAATATAACCACCGTCTGTCTCTACCACGTGTAATGAAATCCGACACGGCTAACTCACCCATTCTTAACCCGCATTCTTCAACTTTCAAAGCTTCCAAACAACTGTCCATAAATAGATTAAATAGCCACTGGGAAACTACACAACTTACAACTCCTTACGGATCTCAAAATAATATTTAAATAAAATTTATAGATTTCGCTTAAATCTGATATTTACTTGATGATAAAAATTCTTGTCGGCCCAGGAGTCGCTCTGATGGGTGTCACTCTATTAACAATTTCTGCTGCCAAGCAATAATGCCTGCACTGCTGTTTTCTGGTCTGAAGGGTATTAACTGTCAATATAATTACAGGCCGCAAGACGTTCTAACTTAGTCCTCAGAGGTGACAACGCAACTGTACTCTGTAGTCTTCATTGTTTGGAATTGATTGCAGATATCCATTGACTGCAGTAGCCACTTACCATCAGGTGGACTATAGCATGGCGATCTGAGATCGATTGATCAAAGAATCGATTTATTGTGTCAAAAAGATTTAATTTTTAATCGATCTATAGTACAGAATCGATCCAGTGAATCGATTTTTCACCCTAGGAAATCGAGATCAAATCCTTTTCTGTTTTTATAAGTATTATAAAATTATTTACAAATACTTCAATGTACCCAAAATCGTAAAAAACAACAGGTTTTCTATTCAAAAACTAGCAAAACTGCTGTGTGCTCAGTCTTCGCCAAGACTTCTTCGAGATCGCCTCTTCTTAATCGATCAAAGAAATAAAAAATAAGTAACGTTTGTAATCTGTACTTTGTACGAATGTAAAAGCAAATCGAAAAAAGTTAGATTTTTGAGAAATCGATCTTTTAGACCTTGTTTTTTTGTGAATCGATTCATCATGTTTCGACTCGAATCGATCATTTTCGGAAAGAATTGACATCCCTATTTTATAGGTAAATTTATCACTTCAGATTTATAAAAGAACTGCTATTATCTTTTGAATTTCGAACGGTCAGACTGCAAACCATGTTACATTATCGCAAATAGCATGTGTCAGTCCAATAGGTACGCTGCATACACATGCAGATGTCTGTTGGCATAATTTGAATATTAACAGGAGAGATTCTTTTATCGTAACTACTACATTGCCGGCGGTTTCGAAAATGGAAGCAATTTTATGAATGTTCTGAACTTATACAGCTTTTTGGCTGTGTCGCTTACTTTAACCATTAACAATGGTTTTATTTTATCAATTCTTGGTTGTTGGTATATTTCTTTAAAATTTCTAATAATTAATTGATAATGTGCGATACGTTATTAGTTAAGTAGTTAAGATGTATTAAACTACTTTGACACTTTTTAAGCAAATCTTGCGTCTTACGTAAGCAGTACTAAACTTTACAAAAATTTGTATTTTAGAGTAGTCCAGTTTAATTCCACATCGATGCACCGTCACCTACGATGTAACCGCTGTGAGAATAGTGAACCCAATCCGCTCTTTTTGTAGTTTTGTTTTTTCTTTTTGAAAGTAGGCTAATTTTTTTGTAAATAAATAAAAGTCGCAAAATAATTGCATGATGGTCAGCACTTTATACCAACTAGCATATTATATCAATAATAAAATAATAAATCATAAATATCAATTGAAAAAAAAACATTTTTCTTTCTCATAAAATTCATAAAATTCATAGTCTATCAAAAATGCACAGCTGAACATAGGCCTCACCGTATTTGCCATAGTTGCCACGCTTTGCAGGCGGGTATTGTAATATTTTGAATTTTTACTACGAAGATGCTGCTCGTTTTTTATTGGACAGGGTGACAAACGAGCACACAGTCAACCTGATGGTAAGTGGTTGCTGCGGCCCATGGACATCTAAATCTATCCTCGATTACAAATCAAAATGCAGATGCGTTGTCACCCGTGAGGACTAAGATGGAATGCCTCGTTTCTAGTAAAAAGGGTCTCCGATTCCCTACACAAACCATACGAAACACAGCAGCATTAAGCTACTATTTTACGCTGGTATTCTGTGAGAGCGTCGTCCTTCCCCGGTCGAGCCGACTCATTCGTGCTACAACTATACTACTAATATAACTGCCGCATGGTTCTACCACGTTTCTGCTGTCCAAATGCTGTTTAATTTCCCTCTGTCGCCTCTGACGACACCTACAGGATGATTTTATAGGGTAGTCGATTCTCTTACTTTCTTATCCGATACTTCACGACGGCATATATATAAATCATGCTAAATGTTATTTAATAAGTATACCTTTAGCTGTTAAAGCTATTCGTCTACTTAATAAAGACATTTCTATGATATTCATGTTGATATTTAACATATTATAATACAATATTAACTTACTTCTCCTTTGAGTTATAATAAGTTTTGCTTATAACAGAGGACTTTTTATCACGCACACCGGGCACACAAAATACTCTCGTATACTAGGATTCCTACTACCTGAATAAACAAATGTAACTTTCCGTTCAAAGTTCAAGCAGAGCCTCAAGATTTCCATGAACTTAAGAAGATATCATCATCATCATCATCATCATTACAGCCCTTCACAAGTCCACTGCTTAACATAGGCCTCCCCCAAGTAACGCCACAAAGCACGGTCCTGAGCCACCTGCATTCATCGACTTCCTGCATGTCTAAATCAGGTCGTCACTCCATTTAGTGGAGGGTCGCCCTACACTACGCCTACCGGTACGAGGCTGACACTCGAGAACCTTTCTTCCCCATCGGTTATCGGTTCTTCGAGCTATATGGCCAGCCCATTGCCACTTCAGCTTACTAATCTGTTGGGCTATGTCGGTCACTCTGGTTTTACTGCAGATATCCACATTTCTGAGTCTATCACGCAGAGAAACTCCGAGCATAGCCCATCTCCATAGATCGATGAGCGACCTTGAGCGTCCTCATACGGCCAGCAGTGAAGGACCACGTCTCTAATCCGTAAGTCATCACTGGCAACACGCACTGGTTGTATACTTTAGTTTTCAGAGATTGAGGTATACCTGACGAGAAGGTGTGTCGTAATTTCCCGAACGCTGCCCAGCCAAGTTGAATCCGTCGATTGACCTATCGGTCAAAGTTGGATTTACCTAGTCAGACTATTTGTCCCAGGTAAACGTACTCGTCAACAACTTCGAGCATAGTGCTCCCAACAACTACCGTTGTCGGTTGGTTGGTTGGTTGGTGTGACATGGACATTAAACATGATCTTTGTTTTGTCCATGTTCATCTTAAGACCTATCCGTTGGGAGACACCATTGAGGTCATTGAGCATTGTGCTAAGTTCCTCCAGCGATTCTGCCATAAGGACTATATCGTCGGCAAATCGAAGGTGAGTGATGTACTCGCCATTGATGTTAATACCGTATCCTTTCCAGTCCAGTAGCTTGAAAACGTCTTCCAACGCAGCGGTGAAGAGTTTCGGGGATATAACGTCACCCTGTCTTACACCTCTCTGCAGTTGGTTAGGTTTCGAACTCTGGTTCTGTACTCGGATAGCCATCGTAGCCCTACTGTACAAACACTTCAGCACTTCGATATACCGACAGTCACTTTGGCACCGCTGAAGGGACTGTAGCACCACCCAAATTTCGACGGAATCAAAGGCTTTCTCATAGTCCACATACGCCAGGCAAAGTGGCAGATTGTACTTTTCGGTCTTCTGTACAATCTGCCGCAGGGTATGTATGTGGTCTATGGTACTGAAGCCTTTTCAGAAACCGGCTTGTTCGGGAGACTGGAAGTCGTCGAGTCTGCGTGCGAGATGATTCGTAATGGCTCTCGAAAACAGCACGTAGACGCGGCTCAAAAGGGAAATCGGTCTGTAGTTCTTCAAGAGAGCGTTGTCGCCTTTCTTAAAGAACAAGACCACCGCACTTCTGCTCCACGCCTCCGGAGTAGTGCCACCATGGGGGACGGAATTGAAGAGCTTCTAAAGGACTTCAAGTACCGGTGTTCCACCCGCTTCCAGAAGCTCCGCTGTAATTCCATCCTCGCCCGGGGCCCTGCCGTTTTTAAGGTGCTGGAGAGCCATTCTAATCTCGCTCAGACTGACGTCCGATATATCATCGGAATAGTGTCGGGTAAGACTTGCTCTTGGATCGTTACTCACACTTGCGTGTGGCTCCAACGATGATGTGTACAGCTGCCCATAGAACCTCTCAATCTCACTCAGACTCTCAGGTGTCTCGGAAACGATGCTGCCACACTCAGTCTTCAGCTTTGACAGTTGGCAGACAGATCTTTGGCAAAGACTTTGGAGCCCTGGTTCCGCTCGATCGCTTCTTTAATACGAGCAGTATTAAAGTTGCGTAAGTCTCGCCGCATGCATTTGTAGATCTGTCTGTTCAGTTGCCTGTATTCTTTCAAATCTGTTGATGGTTGCAGCCTCATCTCCCGTCTAACAGCCATGAGATTAAGGGGAAATATAATGTCAAATGGCTTAACAAGATCCTTCGTTATGCCGAAAATATTGCAGCATTAATTTTGAAATAAATATATGGTAAAGTTGAGGATTAATGTTAGTGATTATGTTAGACGAAAACACGATTTCGTAAAATTTTCTCGATAGAAAAAAAATCCAAAGTTACCTCCAAAATAAACAATAAACCGCTGTTATTCATAAAATACTTTAAATAATATCATGAAACTTTGCATACTAACTGAACTAAATATAAAGCAGTGTTAATATATTATGTTATTTACTTTTTTTAAAATACCATTATTTTCACTGTAAAAAGAAATTACCTAAACTATCGGCGTCTTGAGCACCGCCAGCAACTTTACAACGCGCAGGTTCGGGCTCACGTGAAATACTGTTCCCATCCCACAGGACCATATTACAGGGTAGGGATAGGAATAGTAGGGATACGAATCGGGCTAAATGTTATATAATAAGCATATCTAGCTAATATAGCTATTCGTCTACTTCATAAAGATGAAATTCATGAGAAATTATATTTAGCATGAATTTCTTTGATATTCATGCTAAATATCATATTACTTTCTTATCCCTGCTTTGAATTAAAATAAGCTTTACTAAAACGAAACACTTTTCATCAAGTATGACCCGCCACCGTATATGCCGGGTACCCAAAATACTCTCGTATAGCTGGATTCTTACCGCCTGAATAAACAAACATAACATTCTGTTCAAAGTTCAAACAGAGTATAAAAGTATTATTTGTAGAGTAGTAAGGATTTGAGATGAGGCAGTATCAAGAAAATCTACACTAAAAGGAACTGAGGAACTATTCAAATGACTCAAAGGATTCGAACCCTTTCATTTAGAAAAAAAAATACTTTTATATTTTTTAAATTATACAACTTATCTTAATTATTATAAAAATTACTATAACGTATATGTATGTAGGTAATACAAGTACCAACACTTTTCATCACTACATCAGCATTTTAAATTAAAACACGAATTAAGAATGTATGCAACAAACGACTAAGTACTACTAATTTTAAGTTATGTCGACATAACATTATGTTCGCTTTGTGATGCTTACATGCTCACGTTTGAATATACGTACAATGATTAACGAAGCGCTTGCTGTCTTTTGTCGCTTTTACATGGCAAATTAAAGATTAAGTTCCATTGTGTTATTGCTGTAAAATAATTACTGGTTAATTATCTCATGTTGTCTGAGACTTAAAGGTGCCATGTATTCTTGATGATGGACTTTCTAACAAAAACATTGTGCAAACTGTGTTACTTTCCTAGCATGTCGTAAAATGCGGCTAGTTAGACAATAGGTTTTATGATTGTGCAGGCGATGAACTAGCCACCCGTCATTTCTTTTATAATTATTTATTTGAACCCATATTTATTGGCTAAACATGATCCGAATATGTTTTTGAACGCTCCCTACCCCCTTAGGGTAACAGGCACGACGCTACGTAAATTACTGGTGCATTTTGTGGCAGCTATTGGAAAGGAATGTCTACTGGAAAATATATTACAGTAATGTGATCGATACCATATGAAAAGTTTTTTAGGTTTGGCCAACTTTTGATGTACAGACCTGCGATACCGTGGAATTATTCTAATATGAAACGGAGTCGGGTAATGTAAAAACGAAACTTGTTTTTTTTTCATTAATATGAAAAAATTCTAAACTAAAAAAAATCATAACCATGCCAATTTTTTTTACATCCCTACGGGATAGTAAAAAAATGAGAAACTTTTACGTTGTATTTAAAATGAGAGAAATTTATTAATCATAGAAAGAGTCATATTCATTCAATATGAACTTTTGTCTCTATTTTGCGGACAAAATTTACAATAGTGTTTACCGTTACAGCCTATTAAAATCCACTGCTGAAAATAGGCCTCCCTTTAGATATTTGCATCGGCAACCGCAGTTTTTTATTATTTTGAGCTTTATCATGAAAATGCTGCTGCCCATCACACATTTCAGTTTCTTTGTGTCGCCTCTACTAGTTCATAGTCATGACATTTTTTATAGGAAAGGGTTGACACGCGAGCACACAGCCCACCTGATGGTAAGTGGTTGCTGTGGCACATAGACATCCTACATCTATCCTCGTTTGCGAAACAAAATGAAGATGCATTGTCAGCCTTGAGGACTAAGATGGAATGCCTCTTTTCCAGTAAAAAGGGTCTCCGGTTCTCTACACTCACCATACGAAACACAGCAGCATTAAGCTACTATTTGACGCTGGTATTCTGTGAGAGCGTGGTCGTTCCTCGATCGAGCCGACCCATTCAGTGCTACAAGTATACAATTAATATGCACCATGGTTCTACCACGTCTACATTATTGTATTGTCAGCGGTTTCTAATATGTACGTCTGCAAATTTTCCGATTATTGAGACGTCTGGAAGAGGGTGAATTAAGAAATTCCAAATTTTATCACATTTTTAAATTACAATCAGTGGTAGAGTAAAAAAATGACTTTCAATAAGAATTACATGTAATCTATATTATTTCAAAATAATTCTATCCTATTTTATCCTATTCTGTCCTATACTGACTTATAGGACATCCTGTTCGTACAATATAAAGCGTGTAGATACAAAATTATTTTATTTTACCTCATACCTTATCATACCCTTTGTGCTGGTGATCCTGGTGAGGATATTAGGATGAAATTATCAAATTATTGTAGTCATCGGTCCCTGATAAGAGTGCTAATTTTCAAGATGATCCGTCGTCTACAAGTTGATAAAAATTACATTAGAAAATTTCGTTAAATATATAATAAGTAGTAATAGATGAATAGAAGCGGATCTGATCCAAGCTTGTTAATAAAAATAATTTTATTTAAGATTTTAGAAATCTCTTTCTGCCTTAAAGTATGTATGGATCAAGAAAATTGAAATCAATCCCTTACTTTTTTATGCTGCCAACAGCAAAGCATCAGCAAAACAAAAAACATATATACTCGTGTTTCAGTCTAAAAAATACGAGTATAGAATGCTAGCACAAATGCAAGTTATGTAGTATTTCCACTTATGTCTCAAAAGTTATAAAGCATATGTAACCTTCTATGTTTGTTTAATTACCACATGAATTGTGAAGTCGTTTTATTAACATGATATAACTACCTATATTACCTATCCAATTATAGACAGTTTTGTGTAATTGTAGCGCGGCGTATTGCAACGTACTCTTTACACTCACGTAGAACATTCAGAAGTACGAGGCCAAATTATCACGGAATTGCGCTGCAGGAGCTTAACGTTGTAACTTTTCAAAAATAAGCAAAACCTAGACACTTGCATACAAAGCGAACACGGGCGGCTCATAGTAATATTTGATGAAATTTCGCCAGAATTTTGAACTACATCCGTGTACGTGTTTTTGCTCTCACATTCTTCTTAATCAATTTTAAAATACATCGACTTAGTAACCATTCGCATTGTTTAAAATAATTAATAAAAGGACGAATTATATATTATCTTGTACAGTTTTCGTAGTCTAAATATATTATTAACATTAATTATTAAAATAACACTACGTTTTATAATTTATAATCGACTCTGTGCTGTCCAGTGTGATGGTTTGGCCAGGACTTAAAAAAGGTTCTAGGCCACAAAGTGGAGGACTTTGTTTCTGCATTTTACATATTTCTACCGCCAAGCATATATACAGTATAATCAAAGGAATTATAGCATTTCATTTTAGTCCTCTGGAATGACTCACATGATGTTTTCTTTGTTTGTAGTTGGTTATATAAGTGTATATTGCCCTCAGTAACCGTCAAGTGGATTGTTTGTCCGTTTGGAATTTGAATATGATAATAATTTTTTACTTTGTTAATTATTAAAATTCCTATAATGCTTAAGCAAACAGCGTTAGAGCCACGTGGCAGCTTTTGCTGTTGCACGTATAGTTATTTAAAATATACATATACTTTAATATCAAAAAAGCTATTTATTTAAAAATGAAATGTGTATTGATAAATCAGTAGCTTCGAATGTAATAGAGTAAGCTTTTGATTACAACGTGGATGTCTTCAAGGCAAAAGTAAATAGACTTTTGAAAAGCTAATTCAATTTGATGTACTATCATACGGCCACATAAACACTTACTATTAAATAGGATAGCGCTCAAGCACTGGCTAATACAAAAAAATTATTGGTCTTACCTTCATCGTCTAAAGCTCTAAAGTAACTGTGTTAGATACTCTTGAAAATACTTTATCATTACTTAACGGTTTGGAAAATAAATTCTTCCGTTATATTAAAATGTACTTTTTCGATCGGTAGTCTTTAAATTTTGAATTTAAAGCCTACTATAAATAATATTTCTAAGAAAGAGATGAATATAAGAAATCATCTTATTATAACAAAAACCTTTACTGAATATAGATGGTTTAAGAAAAAAATAAAAACTATTTATAATATTAATCTGAAAAACAGTGTTTTCAAAATTATTTGAATATTTTTAAAAAAAAAACACTCGCAATTACTATTCTTGAGCTTGAGCGGAAAACAAGCACTTATCAAGCCTTTTTCTTATAGAAGAGAGGGCAAACGAGCATGCGGCTCACCTGATGTTAAGTGACTACCGCCGCCGATGATCAACCGCAACACCAGGTGAATTTTGGGTGCGTTCCCGACCCTTTAGACAGGAGTAAGCTCTTTTCTTGAAGGTCCCCAGGTCGTATCGGTCCGGAAAAATCGTGGTAAACAATTCCACAGAGAGGTTGTACGCGCAAGAAAACTCCTTTTGAAACGTACAGTGGTGGACCGCCAAGCATCCAGGTGGTGTGGATGGTACCTCGACGTTTGTCGCGTAGTGCGTTCACGAAATTTGGCTGGGATTAATCCGAACAATTCCTCAGAGCACTCCCCATGGTATATGTGAAAAAAGCCATAGTATTTCGACCTAAAAAATTAAGATTGCTGTTGATATCTTCGCGAAGTTTTATTATGCTTTTAACAGTTACGTCTCTGATAGTAAAAAAGTGTAGGAACGAGAATACTTCTTCATCGGCTTATAAAAATCTGAACATTAGCCACCTTCAATATAGGTACCTACCTTTATTCTTTGCTTGACGGACGGAATAGCAATCGCATTATAAATCTCGTATCACGGAAAAGTTTCGTATATCGTCAACGGAATGGTTATAAGTATAGGTAATATTATAAGCTATAAGTCATTGACTACACTAGATTAGTAATTACCACGCCAAAGCGTTGCAAATATGGCCACAGCCATATGCCTAGCTAACGTCAGTTCAGTGTTCAATGTGACGCCGACAGAGTTGAGCCGAACGATCTGCGACAAAAAATGGTGAATGCGTAGTGAAAGAATGCGACTCAAGGTTACAAAAACATAATAAATCAAGCGGAATCACTTTCCACACATAATTTTTAGTTCATATTTTCATATAAACGTGAAAACCTAAAATAATTAAATAAAATTATCGAATAAGTATTGCGATTTGGGTTAAATGTTGCCACTTTTCCGCCTTTGTGACTATCCCACATTAACGGGACACTATATAATTAATGGAGTAAGTTCATTTGTTACCAGTGATTTTAAATATTTTGGAAATTATAATAACGTTTTAACTTTCACACAAAATAATTAATTGTTCTTATTTTAATTTATTCATGAATGATCTGTTAAATATATTTTATTACCAATTTAATGTTAATGATTTTATATTGATTATAATTTTATTTTTATATAAATTTTATATTTTATATTAATTATATATTATTACCTATTTTATATTGTTTGATTTATTAGTACAATAAAAATAGTCATAAAAATATGTTTTATTTCATCAGTTATGCTAACTTCTATTCACCTCATAAGCAAAAATATACTTTTTTTGAATGAAAACTATTAACTGCAGCTTAAAAAACTCCTTTTTATTGCAAATTTTGAGTTAAATTTTATATAGTAAGCCACACCAACCCGCCATTGCATACTTGGTGTGTCTATCTTTATTTAATCTTAGCGACGGTATTATTTTCGCAACTTGTGTAAGTGAGACAGATATATGTTTGTTTAAAATCTTTAGTAATTTCAAAGCTACGTCGTCGCGGTTGGTTAGTGGTTACACTTTTTTCGACACGCGGTAATGTGGTTTGCTCCTCTGATTTTGTATAACTCAATGCTATAAGTCATGAAATTTTTCTGGAAATTTCAATAGAGGATTTTGACATCACCTACTGGAATGAAATGAGGTCATGGACGGCGGGATTTACCTTGAAGGTTACTCTGAATTGTTATTAATAATCGGAGGAGTATAAGCCAACACCATAGATAATAATCCGCATTAGACTTTGCGAATATTTTGTTAATCGCTTACCGGCAAATTTATCCATAAAAATATTGTTAGCAAATATCACAAAAAAATCTGATATTATGAATCCAATAATTATTATTCCTTTTTATTATAATTATTTTCACTGAAGTTACGCGAATTAAAATGATTCTGAATAAAAGGAAGTGATTTGAGCGAGCGCTGTCCGGCGGGCATTCGAGCGTCATCAAGCGAAAACACGAAGGATCGGGGAGGATTGTAATGGCGGATAGGTACTTGTTAAGAACGCAGAGTATTTAAAATATGAAAAGTATATCAAAACTAATTAGATGTATAATAATTTAAGTTGGAAGTAATTACCGAATGTTAATAAACTAATCTAAATAATAAATCTTTTATAAATACCTATAGTAATTGTAGTTTCACTAACAATTCAGAAGTGGGATGATCACACAACCACAAAAGTGAATGCTAATGGTAATTCTGTGAACTCTGGTATGTTTTCTTTTATTTTTTTATTATTATTTTTACTCATAATATTATATTTTACAATGTAGGTATCATGTTTATTATTTAATATAATTTAATTGACGCTTCGGCACGTCTAAACTCAGAAAGAATTATGTACTATTTAAAACAAATTATGTGGTAATGGATTACTTTTTTATCATCGTCCGCCTTCTTCAGACGAAAACGTTAATTATTATTCAGTGAATAAATCGAAATAAAACTTTAAAAACTTTCAATTAAATCTAAGTACATATGTAATAAGAATACTTTCATTATTCTACTTCATCAGAGTTAATTATGATCAAAATATTATTTGCAAAAGTAAAATAGAAGAATTTTACATATAAAATACGGTTAGTAATATGTATGTCTCGCATTAGAATTAGAATATAAAAACTTTTAAACTTAATAGAGTAAGATAAAGCTTGTATGTAGGTATCATATCAAGCTTTATCACTTAGCTTCTGTATTAGACATAAATTAATCATATCTTACACTAGAATATAAAAATCTTTAAGCTTACTAGGTTAAAATAAAGCTTGAATGTAGGTATCATATCAAGCTTTATCACTCAGTTTCTGTATAGTACTTCAATTACCATCGCAGTTGCATATTGTATTACATCATACAGTTTTATCCATAGTATTATAATATAAATTGTTTCACATTACTGATGGGGCTTGCATCTATGGATAGTAGACTATTTTCTGCTCTTACTATAATAATATTACGCTATAGTAACAAAAATAAATACAGTCATGAGTCATGACAGGTGGACATTAATTTGAATGCTTAGTGTGTATTATGTTCAAGTAATGTCATCAACTTCTTGGGTAGGTGTTATTTTGATTCATATCTTAAAACCCTAAATCTATTATTTATTGTATGCCTAAATGTAGTTAAATGTATTATTATTGTTGTCTTAAAGTATGTGTTACTTAGTTTTATTGAGAAATAAACATATTTTGGTTCATTATTTATTATTAATAGGTATATGTTATTTATCTAAAAATTTTAAATACACTCTCATAAGAAATGTTTAATATATATTGTAAAACAATACAGAAGTTAAGTATATCAACTCAATACTCATAAGCATACAGTTTTGTTATTGTTTAGTATGTACTTCAACAATTAAACAGCATAAATAATCTACAAAATTGTATAAATATAATTACTTACACAATCCCTATGACCTTTGACATTGTAACTTATGAAATTGGTATTACTTATGAAATTGACATTTAATTGTTTGGTTATTATTTTTAAATCTTGTTTTATTATTGAAAATAACATATCTTCTAGTCTTATCTCTAGAAGTAATAGTGAACTTAGGAATGTCTGATAACAAAAAAAATTAATTGTGTCAAAATAATTACTTTCCTTTACCAGTAGAGCATTATAATATGTGTACCACTATCACAGTATAAGAAGAGATTGACCCTTACTCCGCTTTGCTACTTGTATGGGGGTATATATAACACTTGTGTTATTGTGTTGTGTAACAATTTCACAAAATATGACTTAAGTTCAACATAAAAGGGGTATAGTGCTTTTAATTCTCCGAACAAAAATACTTTACACTTTAAAAAAAAACAAATATAGGAATGGAAAATAAACAGTTTAAGTTGATCAATGTTAAGTATAGCTTAACGCTACTGATAATTACCAAATCAACATTTTGGGACATGTGGGTGCTTATATTTTTAATAAAGTGATTTTATATAATTAGACAGTCTATGATGTGTGCTTCATGTTTCTCAAAAATTTACATTAATTTTGTTTTTTTTTCTTCCTTCCCAACCCTTAACCTCCAATTTCGTTGTTATCTTATATGGTAATTTGAATATAATTAAGATTTTATTATATTGATAAAGAAACAATGTCACGTGGCACTGCTACACCGCCGTTGTTTGATGATGGAATTCATGATCCTTGTTTGCGAAAGCAGCAAGCCGTATCTGATGTATCTAAAAGTAGAAAACGTCGTAGCTCTCGCTCCTCTATGGGACAACGACGGTCAAGAAATGGCTCTGATGCTGATTTGGATGTTGTGACATCGCAGCCCAAACGCCAACGTAAATCGCATCGAAATAGTTGCCGCCGAACAAAGCACAGAAGCGGATTCCAGTTGATAAGAAAACACCATCGCTGCAAGAAAGGCATTAACTGTGATAGTAGTCCATCAAGAAGCAGTTCTGCTTCTACCAGCTCCACAGAAAGTGGGCATCATCAAGTAGTGATACTTGTAGTTCGCGTTCGACATCAAGACGATCTTCACAGAAAAAAACCAATCGACGACAATTTTATAGTAGAAGCACAAACGATGAACATTCCGTTGTGGAGAGATTTATAGATGCTATCAGTAGTCACGAACGTAATTCGTTTATAGGCGCACATGACGTTATTCCCAATTTTGACCCTAATCAAAAAATGCAAACTACCAAGGCTTGGCTAAAGAAAGAGACCGCTTAAAGCGAGAGACCGCTGCTATTTACAAGTGGAGTGAAAAGCAAATCATTTTCCATGCATTACCAAAGCTTTCAGGTCTAGCTCGTAGATGGTATGAAGGCTTACCTACTGTTAAACTTAGCTGGAAGGAATGGCAAAGAAAATTACTCAGAAATTTCCCGGACGATAGCAACTATGCTGATAGGCTAATTGAAATGCTTGAGAGAAGGAGTCACAGAGAAGAAACATTAGAAGAATATTTTTACGATAAATCTAAATTAGTCAACCACTGCAATATCAAAGGAAAAGATGCTGTTGACTGCATTATTCATGGCATTTTTGACAACAACGTCAGGCTTAATGCCCAGGGGGCTAATTTCAGAAATCCTTATAAACTTCTTATGTATTTACGAAGCATAACAGTCAGAAATACCAGGGATAGTAAGAAAACCGTGCAGCCCTTTAAAACTACTGGACATATAACATCTAAGTTTTCCGATCCTTCCAAGAATAACAAATCCTTAACTACATCGCGGATAGTGCGGTGTTATAATTGTTCCGAACAAGGTCATACGGTACCAAAATGCCCTAAAGAACTACAAAGATGTTCGAAATGCAACCGCATAGGCCACGTAGCAGAACATTGTAAACGCGATTTCGACACAAATATTAAATCCAAACCTTTAGCTAGAGATAATAGTGTAGGTAGTTCAAATAAAGTTCAGCGTATTACGGTATCGGATACAGTTGAAATTTATAATAAAACGGTAAAGTTAAATGGACATGTTAATACTGCTTTTATAGATTTTGGGAGTCAGTGTAGTCTAATAAAAAGCAGCGTTGCTGGTGACTTAAATTTATTACTTGATCATACCGATTTACCAGTTATCAAAGGATTTGCTTTTGGAACTATTATGCCATTAGGAAGGTCAAAGGTTAATATTTCAATTGATTTTATCAAAGCTCAGATAGAAATTTATATAGTTCCCGATCAATTTCTAAATACGGACGTCTTAATAGGCCAAAATCTAACCGAAATGTCTGATGTTGTAGTTCATAAGACTAGTTCTAGTCTCGTCCTTTACTCCAATATGCCCGAACTAAACAAAATTGATATCTTTTGTACAAACAATGCGACATTTAACGGTATGTATGCTGTCGATGTGCGTAGTAATACCTGTTATACGGGATATGTTTATATTCCTGGTAGGACGTCATTTAAAGAGGATGAAGAGGTGATGATTTTGCAAGGGGTTTATTTCATTCAAGGAGGTGTAGGTAGAATAATTGCTATAAACCTTTCTAGTGGAACTGCAGTTTTAAAGGAAAATACATTATTAGCCCGTGCGCGACTACTTCCTACTACAAATTATGTAACTTCACACCATATGCCAACAGAGCTAGAGGTAAATAAAATGACTCTTACTAACGATAGCGCTAACGAACGCGCTGATATAACATTGGATATGCTTAATTTTGGATCAGATATTACAGACGAGCAAAAGGGACAGTTACTAAATATCGTTAACGAGTTTCGAGATTGTTTTGCACTAGATACCAGTGAGTTAGGAGTAACAAATATTTCGAAAATGCAAATTAATCTTCTTGATGATTCACCGGTTACATATAAGTCATATCGTTTATCATATAGTGAACGACTCATAGTCAGGGACTTAGTGAATGATCTTTTAGACAATAAGATTATACAAGAATCTAATTCATCGTACGCGAGTCCGATTGTTTTAGTTAAAAAGAAAAATAATGAGTACAGGTTGTGCGTCGACTATCGCGCGTTAAATAAGAAAACTGTTAAGGATTCTTATCCGATGCCGGTTATCGACGATCAGCTCGATCGGCTGAACGGCAAAAAGTACTTCTCCAGCTTAGATCTTAAATCCGGTTATTACCAAATACCTGTGGCTGAAAGTTCAAGACACCTTACAGCATTTGTGACTCCAGATGGGCATTACGAGTACACCAGGATGCCTTTCGGCCTTGTCAATGCCCCAGTTGTGTTTCAGCATATGATAAATAAAGCGCTTGGTAAGGACAGATACGAATTGGCAATGCCCTATATGGACGATTTTCTTTCACCAGCTGTGTCAATTGACGAAGGACTTGACAAACTGCGTAAAATATTAAGTGCTTTGCGACGAGCAGGCCTAACGCTAAACATAAAGAAATGCTACTTCTTTAAAACCTCATTGGATTACTTAGGATACGAAGTATCGGGCGAGGGATTAAGGCCCGGTCATCGAAAAACAGAAGCAGTGGTGAAATTCCCTACTCCTACTAATGTGCACCAAATACGGCAGTTCGTAGGCTTGGCTAGTTTTTTTCGCCGATTTATACCCAATTTTGCTACTATTGCCAAACCACTGACTTTACTCACCAAAGCCAATATACCATGGACCTGGGGGCATGATCAGGACACAGCCTTCCAATCTATTAAGGCTAAACTAGCTGATAGACCACTCATTGCGTTATATGACCCCACATACATCACCGAGGTTCATTGTGATGCAAGTAAACTAGGATTAGGTGGAATATTACTTCAGAAACCCGACGAAAAGTCACCCCTTAGACCAGTGGCTTACTTTAGTAAACAGACTACTAAAGATGAAGGATTTCTACACTCCTTCGAATTAGAAACACTTGCTGTTGTTTTATCCCTTAAAAAGTTCCGCACTTACTTGATCGGTATAGCTTTTAAAGTTTTCACTGACTGCAATGCTCTCAGAACTACACTTACGAAAAGGGACCTGGTACCTCGTATTGCAAGGTGGTGGCTTATTTTGCAGGAGTATAACTTTACCATCGAATACAGACCAGGAGACAACATGAGGCACGTGGACGCGCTTAGCAGAAACCCTATTACTAATACAGATTCCGATGACTTGGCTGAAGTGCGTGAATTTGAAATTATGAACATCTCGACATCCGATTGGTTACAAACAGTTCAAATTACGGATCCAAACTTAAAATTTATAAAATCTATATTAGCGGCAGGAGAAAAGGGTGTAAGGTATATAACAGAGCACTACGTTTTACAAAATGATAAAATTTACAGAAAAGTAGGAGATGATCTGAAGTGGGTTGTTCAGCAGGCCATTTCTCAGTAGAAAAGACTCTTGATAAAATTAAACAGGACTACTGGTTTCCCAAAATGAACCGCTTTGTACGCAAATACGTAACGGCGTGCCTAAATTGCGCGTACAATAAAACAAGCACATCGAAGCGAAATGGATACTTACACCCTATTCCAAAAGGTAATACCCCCTTTCATACCTTACATATGGACCACTTAGGGCCGTTTGTAAGGAGTAAAAATGGTAATTCCTACATCTTTGGAATTATTGACGGATTCAGTAAGTTTATTTTCTTAAGGGCTATCAAAAATCTGAAAACGAAGAATACCATCAAAGTCCTACAAGAAATATTTGACACTATAGGAGTTCCAAAAGTCGTTATTTCTGATAGGGGTACCAGTTTTACGTCTGCATCTTTTAAGAAGTATATGAAATCTATAGGCGTCAGGCATGTATTAAATGCAGTGGCAACCCCTCGTGCCAACGGCCAGATAGAAAGGTATAATCGTACAATACTAGATTGTCTGGCCGCTTCAAATCATAACTTAGACGAGCGTGATTGGGATATTCATGTTGGTAAGGTTCAGTGGAGCTTAAACAATACTCGTAATAAGAGCACAGGAACAAGTCCTTCAGAGGTTGTATTTGGACATAGAACTGTGAGCCCAAGTGAGGGTTCCATTTTAAATGCGATAAACGAGGGAAAATATGATGCGATTAATGAAGCAGATACAAGGGACAAAATCAGACAATCTGCCGAGAATAACATCACGAGTAATCAAAGCCGCATGAAAGCCTATTACGATAGGAATCGAGCACCAACTAAGCTTTTCAACTTAGGTGATCTCATCATGATCAAACCATCATAACCCAGCCAATGGCAAAAGCAAAAAATTGTGTCCGTAGTTTAGAGGGCCCTTTAAAATTTCCGGTGTACTCAAGAACGACCGTTATGAGATATCAAGCATCGTGGGAATTTCAAAACGCAATTACAAAAGTATTTACTCCGCAGACCAACTTAAGCGGTGGATAACTTTTGATTCGGCTGGAGTGGAAAATGATGCTTCAGCGAAGATCACAGATCTGACTAGCGAAGACATGTACCTCAATAATTCCTCTGATTAAGTTAATGCTTTACTTAACTTAACCAAAATGTGATTTTGATTCTTTATCTTAATCTGCAATTAGTATAATCCTTACCCTAATCCTTTTACCCCAAATGTCCTTTCTTAGATGTATTTCAGATTTATGCGTGTGTCGAACCCTTAAAGTAAAGGAAATCAAAAGACTCAATTAATAAAATTAAACAAAGGTGAAGGATGCCGAAGTTCAAGCGGTACCCACGATAAAGTGGAGGATGCCGAAGTTCAAGCGGTACTCACCTGATCATAAAACTGATTCAGATGAAGGATGCCGAAGCACAAGCGGTACTCACTGATGTGAAGGATGCCGAAGTACCAACGGTACTCATCTTTAACTAAACTAAGCATATACTATAATACTAGAGCGAAGGATGCCGACGTTTGATTGGTACTCGCCGATTGGTAACTGTATAAATGAATTAAAATATTAAAGTATTCAAGAAGCATTATTTTATAGAATTCTTAAATAAGCATATCATCACACGATAAACTGAAAACCTATATTTCAACGTAAGCATACTTATATAATTACAATGTGCTTGTATGTTAATTTACATTTATGTATACTTTGTAGATCTGGTGATTTGATGGACATCAAATTGTTCCACGGAAGCCACCGGGCAGCACTTCAGTGTGGGTATTACAATATGGTCACCTACAAGCATCCAAACTCCAGCAAAGTGTACTTATCAGAATATTGATTATGTTGAAATTATTAAAAAAAAATCTCGTTACAAATTTCCTTGTTTAGTAACTGATTTCATTAAATTTATTTTATTTTACTTAAATTATTGTATATAAACGTATGGGGACATACAAACGGTCGAATGGCCGAATCGGAATGAGGGCATTCCTTAAACAGGACGGCCGTCTGTTAGCAAATATCACAAAAAAATCTGATATTATGAATCCAATAATTATTATTCCTTTTTATTATAATTATTTTCACTGAAGTTACGCGAATTAAATGATTCTGAATAAAAGGAAGTGATTTGAGCGAGCGCTGTCCGGCGGGCATTCGAGCGTCATCAAGCGAAAACACGAAGGATCGGGGAGGATTGTAATGGCGGATAGGTACTTGTTAAGAACGCAGAGTATTTAAAATATGAAAAGTATATCAAAACTAATTAGATGTATAATAATTTAAGTTGGAAGTAATTACCGAATGTTAATAAACTAATCTAAATAATAAATCTTTTATAAATACCTATAGTAATTGTAGTTTCACTAACAATATCATATTCTAGAAGTCACGTAAAATAACAAGTAAATAATTAAAACTTCTTTGACGATCCTGTTAAATCATTAATTAGTAATTTCGCAGCTTCAAAAATATTATTATGTATGCGTGCTTGCGTATATGTATGTGTGTGTGCGTGCATGCGTGCGTGTGTGTGTGTGTGTGTGTGTGTGTGTGTGTGTGTGTGTGTGCTTGCGTGCTTGCATGCGTGTGTGCGTGCGTGCGTGCGTGTATGCGACCACGTTTTTTGTTTGCCGACATTGTCTCCGTTTCTTCCAAATTTCATACGAAACTTTTGTTTGTGAGGAAATACCAAATGTTTATCCATCTCCCCCTAGCAACTATAGATTAGGTCGGGCTCTCACTAACCAAAAAATCGCGAAATCTATCACAATCTAAAAGTAAGATGTCCGTCAGTTTTCGGTCTAAACTGGCTCAAAAAAAAGGAAAAGAAGAAATATTTAGTCAAAACACTACTTTCCCGAATGTGCCAACTCGTTTACAGTAAAAAATATGAATATAGAATATGTCTACATTTAAATTGAGAAAAAACTTTTTCACTTCCGTTGCTTCAGTTGATGTTAGAAAACTTTGTAAAAAGTTTGAAAGAGTTCAAATTCAGTGTTAACAAGATGAAGTTCAGCAAACTTAACTGATCATTCCTCAAGCGAAAAGAACTACGTCATTTGTGAGAATAACATTATTCAGTACTAAAACTTATCTACTTTAAACATGCCATATCATTGTACTAAAAGGGCATTGTATTTTATTTTTTAATCACGCTGTAAATAAATAAAAAAATATTCAACTAATACGTAAATATAATTCTTAGCTTTACGTGGTACCGGTACCTGCACCTAAGCTAATTTAAGATAACTTGTAAAAGCGGTAGAGTAATGGTGTAGTAGAGTAACCCCATAATACTGCTACTAATATTATAAATGTGAGTTCGAATGGATTTTTGTACGATTGTTTGCCAATCACGCAAACATTTTCATAAAAGTTATTACAGTCCTATTATAAGCCATAGGCTACACATATATTTTGTAAAAAATAAGGTTTAGGTCAAATTCCCAATTTACAATTTTGCCATCCATCGTGCTTAAAAAACTCACCAAAAAACTTTTTTTGCGTCTGCTACGTTAGCTTTAATAGATAGAACTTTAAAAGTCGTAGCTTGCAAGTAGTTCCATTGCATAAAAGACCAGTTTCATCGGGAGTGGGGGAAGAGACTACGAGAGATTCTATGCTCATACTATCCGTTCCTATTATACCTACATTACCAAGGTCAAATCCTGAAAGTAGCGGAATAATATTTGGGTGTGGCGTGTTTTTCCTATGATCGATTCTACATAGTTTGTACAAGTGTCTCTTTGGCCTAAAAGCACATTTTCTCTGAGCGGATGAAATCATTTAATTTGCCACTTAGAGTTAAAAACATTTTTAAAAGAATGGTATGGATACCAATAACTTCGAAATTTAGACACAAGTAGTGGACGATATAAACTAGATACCAACGTTGTCTAAACAAATATTACAGCTTTGTCTACGACGGTTTGACCCAAATAGGCGGAAGATCGCCAATACTAATTCCGCACGGAGGCTCTCTGAATCCAAGGTTATTGCGAAATAACTCAGTGGATTTATTGTATTTGATGACTCTTTAATAAGATTAATTTACCATTTAATATTTTTTAATTTAAGTCCGTCTACCGATACTTTTGTTATCTATGTTCATGTATTAATTAGGTTAAACCTAATTACTAAAAGATTATTTGGGCATTGAATTTTGAAATTGGATAATGAAATTTATGTAGAAAGACACATTACTTCCTACTCATAAATGTTAAAAAAGATAATTTACAGCCTGTATTATTTTATTCGTATTATAATATTTACTTCTTTAGTCCACAAAAGTCAGGATGATTTGCCTTAATTGCCACGCTTTGCAGGTAGATTGAGGATCGCTGTACTAAAACTCGCACCATCAGAGTCCTTTCCTCAAACCTTTCATCGGACTCACCTTTCATCAAAGAGTGGTCATCGTCATAATGATAGAGCCACACTGCAGTTAGATTATAGTGGTAGCACGAATGGGTCAGTTCGATGGGGTAGGATCACGTTCTCATGGAATACCAGCGTAAAATAGCTGCTTAATGTTGCTTTGTTTCGTATGGTGAGTGTAGATGATCCCTTTCTCATTTCACATTAAACAAGGGTTTCCTCAGGGCCACAGCATCCACCTAACATCAGTGGAGTTTGTGCTTGTTTGGCACTCTTATTTTATTAAAAATTGTCATCATTACAGACTTTCACAAGTGCCCCGCTGAATTAAGCTCTCCTCATGGGCACGCCACACACAAACAAATAATTAATGTTTTTTGTGTCTGGCGTGCGCACACAATGTTGCGCATGACGTCACACATCCCGATTCAACCCAGATTCAAATGGGTAGGATCTATTAACGTGACGTTATTTAAATTTAAAATTATTCACGCCTAAATGATAAAATCGAATGTAATAAGAAGAGAGAGAGTGTATCGCGGCAGTGAGTTACGAAGATGTACGGATACTACTAATGATCTTTAATTACGTTGAAATTAATCATCGATCGTTTAGACAAGCCGCTATTACTTCCTTTATTGTTAAAAATAACTCTTTTTAAACAGTTTTCGTTTGGTGAAACATTTAAACAGTTACCTTGTATATGTTCTGCGACTTTATTATAAAAGCGTTTACATCGCCCTTTAATTTAATTATTAGATCTGTGGAGTCGAGTAACTTATAAATAAATAAGTGATAGTGTCACTAGTTCGTGTTTCCACAATTTATATCAGTTTTTTATAAGAAATATTTCATATGACTGCCATCTCGTGTTATTTTATAAAAACCAAAGATGTTTTATAGGTACAGATACCGTGTACGCGCGCCTAAAACGCTTCCATTTAAAAGGCGCCAATATTGGCGTATTCGTTCGATCGTTCCGCCATTACGCCAGCGACGTTCACTGCGAACGTACATCACGCACCAGTGTTTTTAATTTCACGAAATGACTATTTGTGCTGTAAAATCATGTAAAAATTACTCTTGGAAAAAAGATAAGGATAAGAACATCACTTTTAATAAGTAAATATACAATTTTCTGGTGTATTTCTTGATAAAATAATACGAAAGCTGAATGTCAATGCAAGTAATAATACTGCGCAATAATATTCGAGTGTTGCCTACCGTATGAAATGTTTTTCCCTATTTTAATGTCATTAATAGATGTAAAGCAACTGTTGACAACGGATATTTATCCAAAGCAGCCGATACGCAACCGTTGTGAACCGGTTGTTTAACCGGTTATTTGATTTAGTCATGAAACTGGATCGATATATGAATTAAAAAAAAACATTTGCTATCTCTTGGCCGAAGTTAACTTTTACGGTTACACTTAACCAAACTTACTTTTGTACGTCATTTTACTTAAAATTAAAAAATAATTAATGTCTTCGTAAAAAGCGACAATATTTTGGGTTCTAAGGTACGAAATTGTAGTACTCTATATATATTCAATAATAATAGAATAGTTCAATATATGTTAGATACATAAATATCTACTGTGATTTTTTATTTATTTTTAACTGTTACATTAATTATATCTAGGTTTTATTACTTTACCATTAAAAATGGCTGACTGTAAGAAGGTAATTCGAACATGGTTACAAAATTTGTCATACGATGATACAGAGAAGTTGCTGATTGTTTTAAGTTAATTAATATCGTAAGTAAATTAATGATAATGTATTTTACCCAAATAACCCTTATTAGTTAGTACGTTATTCATTTTATATAAGAAACAGAAAATATTTGTTAATGTATCTTTTAGCACATACACCTGAGAAACAGGTTTATCCTAGTTCAGGTGCCTGTTATTGTAGACTATTTTTAAGTTAAGACTTATTGGAATAATTTGTACATTTTATCAAAATAAAATAAATTACTATAAAAAAATTACTACTTATTTCACTATTTTAGTGCGATTTTCGTACCTACATAAAACACATATAACCACCCATATCCCTTGTGTGTGTGTATATCCCCATTCACATACGGACACAAATGCACACGCCTCGCACACACATTTTACACTCAGGTATGTCAATATGAATGAAATATAAAATCTCCCAAATTTTTGGGCAATCCATTCGCACTATTATTACCGAAGTCACGCACACTAATGCAGGCATGATACGTAAGATATGCGTGTCACGTGGTACTCACGCACACATGAATCAAAGACTGGCGTCACTGTGAACGGTGCGAAGTGTTAGCAACACGGTATCTGTACCTATAAAACATCTTTGATAAGAACAATGTAGCGTTAAAACGAGCAATGCAAATCATTCCAATTATCATATATGATATACGATGACTCGGACACAGGCAATAATTACTTTTATTTAAGGGTATACCAATATCGGTGCCTATTCCAAGTAGTGATTTTTAAGCTATTGCATATTTTATAGTCGCTTTGTTCTAATTTTATAAAACTGTAAATAGCGTATAGCAATAAGTTAAATTTAGTACTATTCTATGATGTTGTTTATAAGATAGGATGACAAACGATCACACAGTCCACCTGATGGTAAGTGGTTGTTGTGGCCCATAGACATCTACATCTATCTTCGACCACGAATCAAAATGCAGTTGCGTTGTCACCCGTGACGACTAAGATGGAATGCCTCGTTTCCAGTAAAAAGGGTCTCCGGTTCTCTACACTCAACATACGAAACACAGCAGCATTAAGCTACTATTTTACGCTGGTATTCTGTGAGAGCGTGGTCCTACCCCGGTCGAGCCGACCCATTCGTGCTACAACTATACTACGAATATAACCGCAGCATGGCTCTACCGCGTGAGCCAAACGATCAATTAAAATTAGCCCATTTCCTGCCACCTAATTGTCTATTGAATAGAAACCATACATGTGAGAAAATATTTACTAGAAACATGTAGCAAAAACAATCTCAACAAACATACCCACGACGTGGCATGCTCATTTTTCATTCCTCTGCAAATGTTTACCCTACTTTCTATCTTAAATAACTCTAACAATTGTTTCATAGCTAATTTACGTGGGGTTGTGAGCTCGATTGCATTCACTGATAACATTTCTTACTTACTGTATTCCTATTGTAAACATTTTAAAAAGTGTTCACGAAGTGTATTAATAAATCCAGACAGTTAGCGAACTAAGAACACGTTTAAACAAGGGTTTCAAAGAGGTATTTTTCTAACTTTAAATTCCATTACCTTTATAGCCTATCAAAAGTCTAAACATAGGTGTATTAGGGTGGGTCCCGTAGATTACCTCGTAGATATTTGCTACAGTTATCATACTTGGCAAGCGAGTTGACAATCGCAGTTTTTTGTTTTTATTCAGTTGTTATCAGAAAGATTCTACTGCCCATCTTTTGATTCAGTTTCCCTTTGTCGCCTTTAAAACGCCCACGGGATATTATATTGTAAATACTCTACTACACGGCTCGTTTAAAATTGATCCATGTAAAGTTTTGGGTTTATTACCTATGATAATTTAAAATCTTTACCAAATAGTAAATAAATCATTAGGCGTGAAATGTTTGACTGTGCATTTTTGTAGTTATCACGAGCTACCTGCAATTTTTTATTTTGGTCTGTTCGCTATTTAGGTACTCTATAATTGAAAATTATCTGGTCCAGACTACGTTGATCACCATCACTGATCTCTTTGATTTGTATTCGAAATAATTGAATGAACAATTAAGATTATCTAATACTTATGTTAATCTATGTTATCTTCGTCTCGTTCTGATGAGCTATCAAAGGAACGAGATGGAAATAACACCTGGGGAAATAGCGTAAGCAAACTGCTGGGGTATAAGTTATAATGCACAAAGCTATTAAATATTTAAAATAATCTATATTAAGGGTTAAATACTCTTCCAGGCTATTCTACAAATTTAAAGGAACGGGACAGTAAGTCAGATCAGTAAAAGTTAGTATATCTTTTTGTTATTTGACGATCCAACCCGCCTTTGCCTGGATGCAATCTATTAATGTTTCCAATAAACAAAAAAAATCTCCAAGTTTGTTGGATAAAATATGGCTTAAATGACTGCTGGCATTGCTCTCTACCTGTGCGTGAAGTTCCATTACAATCAGTTTAGCGATTCCGAAAATTAGCCCGAACAGATAGAAAGACAGGCAAAATTTTACAAATTGTTATCCATGTCTTAATGGAATTCACAAAAACCCTGAGCTCGATACAAGCAGATATTTTTTACATGTGGTGGAGCCACGCTACAGCTACATCATTGTTGTAGCGTGAATGGGTCGGCTCGACCGGGGAAGGACCACGCTCTCACAGAATCATCATCATCATCATTACAGCCCTTTACAAGTCCACTGCTGAACATAGGCCTCCCCCAAGGTATGTCACAAAGCACGGTTCTGAGCCACCTGCATCCATCGACTTCCTGCATGTCTTACCAGGTCGTCACTCCATCTAGTGGGGGTCACCCTACACTTCGTCTACCAGTACGAGGCTGCCACTCGAGAAACTTTTTTCCCCAACGGTTGTCGGTTCTTCGAGCTGTATGGCCGGCCCATTGCCACTTCAGCTTACTAATCCGTTGGGCTATGTCGGTCACTCTGGTTCTACTGCGGATATCCTCATTTCTAAGTTTATCACGCAGAGAAACTTCGAGCATAATACCGGCATAAAATAGCACCTTAATACTACTGTGTTTCGTATGGTGGGTGTAGACAACTGGAGACCCGTTTTACTGGAATCGAGGCATTCCATCTTAGTCCTCAATGGTGACAGCGCATCTGAATTTTGATTCTTAATCGAGGTTAAATGTAGATGTCCATGGGCCATAGCATTTACTTACCATCAGGTGGACTGTGTGCTCGTTTGTCACCCTTATCCTATAAAAAAAAGATGTTTTGATATATTAAACTATACTAACTTATAAAAATAAATCTCTATATTTTATAGAAATCAATAGCTCTACGATAGTCTCGCAAAAACTCGAAAATGACTAGACCGATTATGCTGATTTTTTGTGTGACCCAGTAGGTGGCGCTACTATCGACATCCAGAAATCACCCGTGCAAAACCGGGACAGGATTTGTTAATGAAACTAAAAACAATAAATAACATTCATTAAATTTAATTTACCTATTATGAACATTTATCACATACTTCAGTGTCTTCAGTGTATATTTGCAACAGTTCATTACGGTTGACAACTAATTACCTTTGCGTCTTTCAATGTTAACACTGCAGCCCTGCGCTGCGCTTTGACCTTTTGGTTTAGAAATCGTCGGTAAAATAAATAGGTCACGGAAGCTAATTAATATATACTTAGTTGGTTGAATTTTGCACTTATTTAAATAAGTTACGTTTGTTGTTCCATTTATGTCATTTAAATTTTAAGAAACCAAATTTTTTAATTTAAAACTTCATAAACTATTAAATAATTAAGTAATCTCGAGCACTCGCACAAAATTCTGCCATTTTAATTCAACCAGGCGGACAAAAACCTGGATTGCATGCAAAAAATTTTCCACCATCAATGTATTTATCCTTGGTAGATTACTACTTTCTGATTTTACGAATCCGTCTTCCATTAAGCCTTTTCAATAAAATCCGGAATAAAACTCAACAATCGTAATGATAACTTGAAAAATTCCGAAATAGCACACAGCATGTTACCAAGTTTTATTAACCAGTGACGTCACGACGAATTCTAATATGGCGGATAACGTCTTGTAACTTTGAGGCGCAGGTAAAAAAAATCGTCTTAAATTTGAATTATAAAATTTATAATGCATTTTTATGAATAGAAATCAATATTTCTTGTTTACTTTTTACAAAACCTATCATATGCTTATACTTTTACATGGTTTAAAGTACCCCTATTGTTACATACAATAAAAAAGTGTATACAATGACATTAACCTAACATTTGTAGCTAATATCTGCAAGAATTTGTTTTATTCAATTAATTATAAATAATACTTATTTAAAGGCTCCCTATTGTTTAATTTACCATCAGTTTGTAAAAGAGCCTCTGCAACGCAGCGCCTTGAAAACAAATTACTGACTGGTACTATCATTTTGGGTCGTTTCCTATTATTTACAGAATAAATATCATTTTTTTAAACTTCTTTTATTTTTACCACCAAAGTCAATATAATAATCTCTTTATATTTTTGTCTAAGCGACTTTGTAGGTTTAAATCATTCATTACTCTTATGGCCCTCTTATGGAAAATTAATATAATTTCTGTGTTAGCCGCGTGTGTATTGAGAACACAACTAATGTATCCAAGAAACAGACGTAAACTTGTTTTTAACGTGAAAATATTACATATACTTTTATGTATTTGAATAAAGAATTATCCTTAAATTTTATTTTTATTTTAATTCGTTATCCTTTAGATAATACATAAGCATAATTCATTATCATTCTATTTTTATTTATTATTTCACTTGTTTTCAGTTTTGAACTTTATTTACTTACTTACTTATCTTCACGCACAATCCCTAACGGGGTAGCCAGAGAGAACAGATCGCCAAGTGTCACGATCCTTACATACCTCTTTCGCTTCTTTCATGTTCATTAACTTCTTCATACATGCACGTCTAGGTATCCGAGTACTCTTGACCTTCCCCTCTTCGAGTAATTTGCTCACATGGTCTTCGAAAGTTAGTCTCGGTCTACCTCGACACCTTTTAATATTTACTTTCGCGCTATATATTTTCTTCACCATTCGGTCATCACCCGTTACACCATCGGAGTACTCATACAAACCATCGGAGTACGCCCCTATCAATTGAACTTTATTTACTATAATAAAAGTAAAATTCTACTCTACTTTGCGGAACTTTGCTTTTTGTGCAACCTTATTTGTCAAGATTAGGAAAGACTAACGACGAAACGATTTTACGATTCAAACTTACAACTTTCTAGTTCTCGTTTCGTTCCCTTAACCATTAAGCAACTGTCGATACCGTATTGTTTGAATTTAAATGAATTTGAATGACGATATTTTGCAGGATTATTTTCGATCTAGGTACTTATATGTTGAGATATAATATTATAATATTTTATTTATTTTAACAGCCTTTTTACTCCACTCCAGAATCGCCTTCTTTTGATAGTGACGTCACTCCACGCTACGCAGTTAGCAAGCGCAGATCCTATACTATGCAGCTATCACCTGATGATTGTGATAACAGAAACAAAGCTTCTGATAAGCAGTATAACTAACTCATTTACGCCAGACTTAAAATAACCAGACCGGCTACGGGCAGCAGCATAAAATTTCGCCTGCCAAGCGTGCGATTAAGGGAAATTCTAACTGTCACAGAAGAGGCTTAAGACCAGTATTGGATTGGTACGACCTAATGGCGATGATAATATTGCTGGCCAAGAACTCATTAGCTTGTCATTGTTCATCGGTTTACATTTACATAAGAAGTTTTTACAGAGTCTCACCATAACCACGTCTAATTTGGATATATTGTAAACACTACATAATCAATATTTACATAATATCGCACGTACAAGTTAAACAAACGAAAATTATAATTAAAATAAACAAGTAAATTTAACGTAATTTTTATTGATAAAACCCTTTTAATCTGATCGAGCAACACGAATGTATGTAATATGCTCAAAACTAAAATTGCAAAGTCAACAATGGCCCGATTTAAATAATATTGCAATATCGCGGCCAACCAGCGAGAATGTTACTGAAGTTTACTATCATATCATATAATTTTATCAGTGAACCATTTTAATTAATTTTATATATTTATTGTAGGCGGGGAATTTCATTTAATTTCGTAAAACAGGACGCGTGTCTCATTTTTTCATTATTTTTTTAATTCATCATAACTTGTGGATATAGATGTAAGTACGCTTTGGTTATATGAGTAACATCAAAGATCCAATCGGCCTCTCGGTTTTACAAATGAAGACAAGATTAAAGAGGCTTTTATTAAGGTTGGTGCGTGTTTTGGAAGGCTGTTTTGAAGTTTTTCTGGGTACGACTGACAATCTTACCTATTTCTGCCCGTAATATAATATAACAGAATAGAATAAAATATTTTTTATTCAATATACATTACATTTTATTCTCATTGAAAGCCATTTTTGACTTTTACCATTTGGTTGGGAAAAAATCCTCTGCCCTGGGAAGTACCAGCAAGAAACTCAGCGGTGCTGTTTTTTAAATAAATTATACAATGAAAATATGGTTGTACAAACTAGATACAAAATTTATTTTAGAAACAGCTTGGAAGCAACCACCTCCTTCCTAGGAGTATGTGTTCATTAATATTAATCCTTTTTTTACAGTTTTTGTTTAATGAAATATTTATACTTGGTAATAGAAATATCTTGTATATTTTCTGGCACTTGTAGTAATAGCGTATACATTTTTTATTTATTATTTATTGTATTTTGTGTTTATTCCTAGTGTTTACAGAGTGTTTTTCTTTTTTTTTTTAGTAAAACAACCCTTGTTTTTGTGTACATGCATAAAATTTTCGTAAATGTAGAGCCAAAGTGAATATATTTATTCCTTTAAATTTTCTCCTATCTTGGTTTTAGGTTATAAATAACTCTAATGGCCCTCTTCTGCAAAACAAAAGTAGTATCTAAATCAACCGCATAGCAAAAATCCATAAGACATTATGTTATGGACTGAAATAAACTAATCTAGCTGTCTCGACCTTCCTTCCTCCTTTATTCTTTTTTGCAGCATAAGCTGCTGACCTTAGTGTGCTTGCTAGTATAGACATATGGAGGCCCCGCTAAAGCTTTGCATCGAGAGTGATGCCTAGAAAAACATTTGATTCAACAGGACTCAGTTCTTCCCCATTTAAAAACACTGGTATTAAAATTTTAACACGATGTTATAAATTTTATATATATAGTTTTATTGTCGTTTTAATGTAAAATAAGAAACTTATTACTTAAACTAATGCACTAATTTTGATAAAGCTTTATTAACTTCGTACATTAAAATGATTGCCGTTTAAGATTTTAAAATCAAGAAAATATACGAATGAAAATAGGCCCATTGGTACAGGTGACCCGAAAGAAATTTTTTAGTAATTTAAAAGAAAATTCTTTTGAAATTTAAAAAAAATTCATTGATAAAATAATAAGTTTAAGCGCTACATTCTTGACACTATAGTTCTGTAGCTTCCTCCTTATTCTCTCATGGTAAACACAATCGAAGGACTTGGAAAGCTCACAAAATATACCCAAAGCATCCTTTGACTTCTCCGATGCACAAAAAATAGACGTTTTACAAAAATGTGCCATTTAAAATAACCATTTCTGCTGAAAGACAAATCAAATTAAGGTTATCGAGGCTTGTTTATTAATTGTTTGCCTTACGATGCAATGCTATGATATCAAGTTGAATCAGCTCTTGATGGTTCTGACACCGTTTTAGTTTACTCTTAAATATTTTACATGTTAAACACATATCGCACATATATAGGACCACTAGTTGGTTTGTTATGCCACAACCATATTACGTACAATTCATACTTATCAGCTTGTAAAAATGAACTGCTCGACAGTGGCCTTTGACGATGTAGAGAGGATATGCCTTCATTGTGGCAGGCGGACAAACGATGGCAGTCTATATAAATGGTAAAAATTATATAGAACAATTTATCATATCATGTAGCAACATCATTAACATAAAAAAACAAACAAAAATATCTACACAGCCAAAGGTTTGTTTGCTAGCAGTGTATATAAAAGATTATTAGGGTTTTTCCTAAAATAGCGTCTTACTACAGCTTTACCTTTATTAATTTTAATTTTACAGGATTTTAAAAGTTCAAACATTTTTCATTTTTTATTTATGTAAGCGAGACGGTGCAAAGTATACAATAAATCAGCGGAAAAAGAAGAATAATGCTGCTGTGCTTCCTATGGTAAGTGACGAGATAGGAAACCGTTTTTACTGGTATCCACGCTTTTTATTTACCACGTGCTCAGCGGTGAAGGAAAACATCGTTAGGAAACCTGCATGTCTGAGAAATAAGAAAAAAAATATTTCGAAGATATGTGAAGTTCGCCAACATGCATTGGGGCAGCGCGGCAGACAATCCTTACCCTAAAACCCTCTCAGAAATGAGCGGAGACCTGTGCCCAGATGTGGGACGTATATAGGCTGTAACCTTAACGCATTCCATCCTAGTTCTCAAAGCTAACAATGCGTTAGGGATAAATAGAGAACTACCTGATCTTACTGCGTACTTATTGCATCGAATGGAGATATGATGGAATGAGTCGATAATATCGTCTCTTCGCGTACACTTGCGGTAACAATATAGCCTGCTCAACTGACTACTTTCGATTATACTTGTAATCATCATTATCATCGTCATCATCATTACAACCATCACAAATGTACTATTGAGCACAGGCCCCCCCATAGATCACCTTGCACCTTTTATCAGGTCCTCACCCTATATCAGGGTCGCCAGAACCAAACTGCCGGCAGGCACCTTTCTTCCCCATCAATTGTCGGATCTTCGACCTATATCCGATCAACTAGGTATATGGTCAATATTCGTCAGTCTATTGACACTTTAGCTTACTGATTAACTGAAACATTGCCAGTTTCCTCGTGTTATCTTGCGGATATACTTTCTACGGATTTTATCATGCAAAGTAAGTAACTCAGAACAAAGCCCTCTCTTTAGCCCTAGATATTACCTTTAGCTTCCTCATATGCTTACTGCCATGAGGGGTTAGCCTATCCTCAGGAGGAAACTTTTAATAGGCTGTAATGGTAATAGTGATATGGTCAGTTTAAACTTGAATTGTCTAAGCTTTATGCTCATATTTGCAAGTTACACAATAATAAACAAAGCGGCAGGATATCCTATACACATACGCAGATTGCTTTAGGCAATGTGTAGTGCGTGATAGTGAACGGCTCCTGAGAGGGTTTTAGGGAGTGTCCACGCGTGCTGCACCAATGTGACATGCAGTTTTCTTCACGTTATTGTATATCCTTCACCACCGAGCACGTGGTAAATCAGAACTTAAAATGGCAATTAACAATTTCATTGGTGCCGGCGGGGATCGAATCCAGGTTGCTCGTGTACTGTGAAATTTACAGCAAAACGTTAAACCCCTGAGCCACAATGGCTTTTTTTAAGTGAAAAAACAAAAATGACACGTTTGTTTAAATGATTTATAGATAGGCTTTAAACCTAGGCTACTTTTACGTTTTCCTTGTGAAGAAAGAAAAGAGTTTCTCACAGTTTCTTGGATCTACAAATGATAATCTTACGTTCTTTTCATCTGTTTGTTGTTAATCTATATAATGTTATAATATTTTATACAAATATATTTTAAACATAAAGGTAATATTTGACCATTAAAACCTCAACAGCTAATTAAAGGATTTTTTATGTGGTCGAAGGTTGCGCTTCCGAGCCCCTGACGATTATTACTGGAGTTCTTAAGAACTCTCTCCACAAATCTCTCCGCGTCTCTCTTGTTGCTGTTTATCAAAAACTTGCTTATGCCCGGTATCTATGGGTACGCAGATGATAGCATAGTTATGGAGAGAAACAGGTTGTGCTAGTTGAGATTATCTATCCAGTTCAAAAAGAAACCATGGTGGCAGTCCTCGAATGGGGCGACGCCAATCTTCTAACATTCAACGCCTCTAAAACACAACCATGTGTCTTCACCGTAAGAGGAAGTCAGCTCACCTTGGCTCGTTCCTTCCGAAATGTATCATTGGAATGCTCTGACCTGCTTAAGTTGATTGGGGGTTAAGGTTTCCTCAAACATAAACTTTGGGAGTTTGATTTAGTTCAGGGTCAAGCATCAGCAAAGAAGATAGGTCTCCTTCCATGGCTGCGGTGGAACTTCACGCCGGGTCTGTTCCTTAGAGTCAGTTACAACAAAGCGCAAGCACGGTAGTGCATGAAGCATTGCTGCCATTTATGGATTGGTGCTGCAAAACGCCAGCTAGTGGATTTGGACCAGTGTATGGCAGAAGAAATAACGTGTCGTGGCGGCGTAAGAGCTAGAGCATTCTTGCCTTCTCTTTCCTTTTATAAGCGGTCCCATTTCGTTTTCATTTTTCATTTTGCGTGGTCTCGTACTAGGTTTTTAAGTAATTTTCTTCCGTTAGTTCTTTTCTCGACCATCGTTAGCGGACAGTATGAGAAATTGTGTGATAAGAGAAAAGTGTGGTTTGCAAGATGGTGTGTTGACGAGGACTAAGAAAAGTATGCTTCGGTGGTTTGGTCATGTAGAAAGAATGAACGAGGAAAGAGTTATAAAGCAAATTTATGTTGCAGGAGGGAAAGAAAGAACCGGCAAACAATGTCCTAGACGAAAGTCTATTTACCAAATTGGCAACATATTGAAAACGGGCTAAATTAAGAGCACCCTTAATCGTCAAGCATGTAAGGGAGGATGTAAAGGAGGCGAGGGAGGTGTGTCAGGATCGAGTCATATGGAAGTCCAAGGTAGTCTTTGCCTACCCAGCTGGGTGACAGGCGTCAGTGTTTATGTATGTACATTTGATGTTAGCAAAGTGCCAGGTGGTCTCTATCGCGTGCCGTTGGCAAGTTCAAGGCAGGATATAAATTTAAATTGTCTAGTCGTTTTTGAAAGACGTTATTTTTATCATTGATGCCATTATACAGACCATCAAATGTTATGATACAAAATATTGCAAGAATAGCAAATACATATTTAAGCTATAAACGTGAGCATATAGCCTTGCATTATTCTCAAGGACGCTATTAAACCTGTACCCGCCTTTTACGTCGAGGAAGAAGGGAAGAGTTATTGTGGCATACAACGTAGCGGATATAATATCTGCAAATAATAGTTTTCCCGATTGTTTACAAGCAATCACATACAATCATGTAACACATTTTGTAAAAATATAATTCCGTAATTATGTGCGTGACCTGTGTTATAACACATAACAGTAATATTTGCAAAATTTCCTACTAACTACTACACCGAACAGACAGGTTTGTGTGCATAGGTCCCTTGCACAGATACGAGTCTATGCAATTCGAGTTCAACATTAGTGAATGTCGACCTATTTTCGGTCGACAAATTCTCATTCGTTAATAAGCAGAATGCACTGTGTGCAGGAGAACTTTGTATTTGTAAAGTGATATTATATCATTCTTATATCCCACTTAGACTTCTTTCTTTTATGTTTAAATTGCATACTGTGTATTTTTGAAGGCTGTTCAAAATTATTAAACGGAAAAATAATCCTCAATCTCAATGCTTCGAATATTTACTAGAAGCTCGTATTTGAATGAGATTTTGTATTTGTACATTTGCTTATACATAAAATGCAATCTGAGGTACTTGCTTAAAGAAAAATATTTTTATAACATAGTTCTTTGTATGAAAGAGAAAACAAAGAACCAATTGTCTACCAAATAATGATGTAGAAATCAAAACGAAAATATACCTTTGTGAAAACACAGTGGTATTTCGATATTGGCAATTCAATGAAAAACACAAATCACACACCGAAGTCTTTAGAAAATAAGCATAAAAATTTCTCTCATTTGCATGCAAAGAGTCTCCAGCTACCTCATACTTTACGTGGAAAGCAATTTACTTTGTCGTTTTGGACAAAAAAGTGGGTAAAACGATTTTGAAAACGGTTGAGCAACAATCGGAATCTGCATAAAACTATGTATATAATCTATTATTATACTTCTACAGTTATGAGCAGGTATAAAAATGATAAGGTAATTAATTAAATACCAAAGATAAACAAAAGTCAATTTTCTATATTTTCATCATTCATTATTGCTTACTAATAGTTCAATTGTTCCGGGTTTATAGTGTGCAATTTATGTATGTAAAATGCCTCCATGATACAGGATAAAATCCTATTGTGGAGGTTACGTTTTTCATCACATCCCTTAGAAGTTCGTAAGTCATAACTTAATAAATAATTAACGTCACAAAATACGATCCCGAGCCACCCTCATCTATCGACTTTGCAGCTGCAGCTGTAGCTATATTACTGATATAGTTGTAGCACGAATGGGTCAGCTAAACCAGGGAAGGACCAGGCTCTCATAGAATACCAGCGTAAATTAGTAGGTTAAGGGGATATAGTAAGTCAGCTCAAATTCCAATTTCGTCCCCACTTGCCCGCGCGTCGTATGCTATGTACCGACATGTTTGTAATCACTAATACTGTAAGTAGAAAGGTCGTCAGACACTTATTTCATTAGGTTTATCATATTTACTCCTGTTTCTTAACGCCAAACCAGTCGCTTCTTATTTTTATTACGGTTATTTCCCATTTTAATTTTACGTCGTCCTGTTGCGTAATGTATATTCTGATCGTAAGCGACACAACCTTCCCGTTCAAAGGCCGAAGCGAAGTGACCGCGCGGCAGGAATCATGCTTCAAGAGGCCGATAGTTTAGGTAATTTCTTTTTACAGTGAAAATAATGGTATTTAAAAAAAATTAAATAACATAAGCACTGCTTTATGGTTAGTTCAGTTAGTATGCAAAGTTTCATGATCTTATTTAAAGTATTTTATGAATAACAGCGGTTGATTGTTTATTTTGGAGGTAACTTTGGATTTTTTTTCTATCAAGAAATTTTTACGAAATCGTGTTTTCGTCTAACATAATCCTTAACATTATTCCTTAACTTTACCATATATTTATTTCAAAATTAATGCTGCAATATTTTCGGCATAACGAAGGATCTTGCTGAGCCATTTGAGATTATATTTCCCCTTAATGCTGCTGTATTTCGCATGTTTAGTGTAGGGAACCGGAGACCCTTTTTACTGGAAACGAGACATTCCATCTTAGTCCTCACGGGTGACAACGCATCTGCATTTTTATTCATGATCGAGGATAGATATAGATGTCTATGGGCCGCAGCAACCACTTACAATCAGTTGGACTGTTTGCTAGTTTGTCACCCTTATTCTATAAAAAAATGTCACTACTATAGGTGGTAGAACCAAAGTGCAGCTATATTGTGGTTGTAGCACGAATCATCAGGGACGGGAACCAGGGAAGGACCACGCTCTCACAGAATTCAGGCATTAATAGCAGCTTAATTCTGCAGTATGTCGTATAGTGCGTTTAGATATCTGAAGACCATTTTTGCTGAAAACATAAATTCTGCACTTTGATTCTTAATCTCGGTTGAATATGGTGACCCATAAATATCTAAAATATATGTAGATGTTTATGGGCTACCGTATCTACCTACGATCTGGTGGACTATGTGCTCGTTTGTCACCTTTACTCCATAAACAAATAAGTTTCAAATGTCTCAACGTTTTTCTTTTAATAAAAATCTTAGAGTCATTACATGATTATAGTAAAATAATAAAAACAAAAATTATAAAATTGAACATAGAGTAGCACTTGAGCATAGAGTAGCCTTCTGCATGCAGAATCCTAAAATTAAGTTTTTATTAAATATTAAGATTTTTTCATCTTAAAGATATAAAGTAATAACATCGTTGGATATAACGTGTTCAGTTTTATAATTTTTTTTCATAAAAATGTGAACTTGTATTTTAAAAGGATTAGGTACATTTGTGTAACACTTCGATAACGTCGAATGACGTCACATGAAGGAATCATTTTTAATAACAATCGTTTTAAATAGCATAACAATATTTTTAATTATAAGGCAATTTCGTTATTGACAACACACAAATTGACAATATAAATCCAGTTAGCATAAAAAGTAATCTGGCTCGATTATCACCAATGATTACGCTCAATACTTGACGGTTTGCGTTAGTAGGTACCTACCGGTTGCATGAGCGGCTCTCTTATGCCTGCTTATTACCGACTTCATGATTTATTAAAACCATTCCCGACCTGAATTATAGCGGATTCCTGCAAAATTGTTCTTTCCTAATTTTTGATAAATCTGGCTGGATCTGCTCACTGAAATAATACTCGTTTTTACGGAATTTATCGCGTATATTTAACTTTTTAATACCCGACGTTTCGAGAGCTTTACAGCACCCATGGTCACGGGAAGGACTGAGATGTTTAACGTCCAGATGTCATAGTTAACCGCAGTTACCATAGGTTAACTATGACATCTGGACGTTAAACATCTCAGTCCTTCCCGTGACCATGGGTGCTGTAAAGCTCTCGAAACGTCGGGTATTAAAAAGTTAAATATACGCGATAAATTCCGTAAAAACGAGTATTATTTCAATGTGTAGTGTTCGCGTAAATATAAGAAATCATTATGGATCTGCTCACGATTTCACAAATATATAATAAGGTATAAAATATGTGTAATATTTACCTAATTATAGAAGTATAAAAATGAAGATTTATTTTCATATTTTTGCTTAGATTATATTAGTGTTTTTCTATTTTTTTTAATTGTTTTACTCATTTAACTATGTACTGTTTTTTTTATAAATTTTGTCTACTATTAACCAGACCGTGGCTTATGGTTGTGTCAGATAATGTTTGCTTTATTGATCTGTCACCTTTATACTCTAATCTACACTTACTATATCAAAACATTATTTTGTTTCTGAAACACATAACCTAGTTTTTAGAATCTTAAATCTACGAGTACTTCATCATTCTTAAAATAAAGTTGTAAATAATGTTATTCAGATTGGCTTAAATATGTAGGTACATAATAAGTGCAAAGAAATCCTTTAGATACAAAAAAATACACACGTTAAGATTCCTTTTGGCAATGCTGATAAATATTTAAAAGTTCCAAATCAAACAACTTTTCACGAAGTTTACTCGACTTCAAACTCGTACTCGTAAATAAAGGAGTAGGTTCCCGTAAGATCGCGTACTACATGAAATATTTGATTTCCTACAGTTACTTCAATGTATGTCCTACTTGCAAATCTTATGTGAAATAAGTGTCGCAAAGTATTGAATAGATATTCGACATGAAATTCAGTCCTTTACTGTGTAGACATATAAAAACTTACTGTACTTTCATTTTGCTACGGTACTAAAATGCAAATCTAGAAAAGTACAATATTGCATTACGAACATTTCAGATCTCTAAAATGCATTTTGTAAATAAAAGTGTGGCCTAACTAGGTACAAATAAAAATCTTGTTACCTGGTTGAAATAAAAATGTAAAAACACAGTCAACCCCGGAGTATGCAGTGCGCAATGGACCATTCCTCTCGTGCCCGGTCTGGGGGTAACTTCAGTCGTCGCTCGCTTGTCGAGAGCACTCGACCTTTCAGCGAAGCTGCTATCGACAACATTCATCCTAAGTGACGTTCCCAGCCGAGTTAGAGAAAGAAAATAAACATTCGGCGAGCATGTGAAGTGAAGTTTAATTTTTGTGGTTATGTAAACTATAGTACAGTTCCAGTGCTGCAAAAGTAAAGCAATGATTAAGGAAACTTATCAAGGATTAATCTTAAGTTTTGTTTCAATTTCTTTTTGCTGTCAATTGACTGAAACTATGGCCAAAAGCGCAAGTAGGTACATAGGTAAGACATTAAAACATTCATCCTTCTTTCGCATTTGTATTTTTTTAAATATTAATATAATATATAATTAATATTAAGAAACATTTTATATGGGGCAAACTTTTTATAAAATTTTACAATGGCACAGATTAAACAAAGGTAACGCTACCAATGATCCTAAATTAATTATTTAAAATTTATCGTTATTGTTGAAAGTTTTAAAATTTTTAGTGTTCCATTTACAATTAACATTTCCTCAAATTTGGGTCGTATATCCTGAAAACAGAGTTGAAATCAGTGCAACTAGGCGGAAACTTTAATAATTTATTGCAACAAGTTTGAACACGAAGCCATTGGCGGTGTGAAAATGGCTGCGAATTCTCGTCTATTGCTGTTATTTGCAACACTATTTATCATTTCAGGCCGAGCCTCACCGCGGCAATTCTCATAAAAGTTTAATTAAGTGACGCACAGGTATGGTCACAGAGTTGAAACATAAATAATGTCATCACTAAATTTTACATAAAACACAAAAGCAATTACGAAACATTTATTTTAAATGACTTATATTCTAATAATGCACATATAACTCAAAAACAAATGTAAACTTATACGGTCTTACTACTAAACGTATTTTATTAATAATTTCTGATTTAAATTTCTGCGGTTTAAGACAATTTTTATAGGAGTTACCGATAGCTTAAACCTAAGACTATAAATAAACCAAGGTTTGTAATAAGATCAATATGATTAAAAGCTCTTGTACGTCAAATATTAGTAGTAATTAAAGACGGCTTGTGGGATGTCATATCTGACCAAAATTAGCAATTCGGCAGCAAATAGATGTGTCGGGTATGTTTGGTTTCTATTCTATATTCGACCTATTTGACCACTTTGTTTAATATCGGTGTTCCTAATACCAAATCATGAAGAAAATCACACATATAACTCAAAAATTAATATATTTTACCAACAAAACATTACAATTAATACCTAAATTTTTTTAGAGGTAAGTTGTGATGAGTGATGGGTGCTGTGGTAGCTCAGATGGTTAACGCTCGCTGTAAAGTCGCATTACGCAAGCAACCCGGGTTCGAGCCCCGCTGACAACAATGAAATTGTTAATTGCAATTTTAAGTGCTGATTTACTACGTGCTTGTCGGTGATGGAAAACATCGTGAGGAAACCTGCATGTCTGAGATATAAAAAAATATTTCGAAGACATGTGAAGTTCGCTATTGGGGCTGCGCGGCGGATACTTCCTTGCCCTCTCGGGAATGAGAGGAGGGGGCAACTTAAAGTTACAGCCTACTTACCTCCCAGCAGTGAGACGTATAAACGCTGTAACTTTAAGTTGTGATTAATGAAAACATTGTTTTCAATACTCGTTGATAGCAACTGATTGCGGTTTTTCTCATAAACTGCACCCGCTTCTGAAAGTAGCCTCCCACTGTATACACTGTTTCGGATACTGTTATACGTTTGCTGACCACCACTTGTAACGGTCTTCTGTCCAATCTAGGCGACCCGTTTTTTTAAATATCGATCTCATTTGCAATAGCATTTTTTCTTTTCCACATCCTTATCTTTCTCCATAGTTTCTGTAGTGACTTTCTCAAAACAATTCCAGAAACTATTAGTATTCGGATTCGATATTCGGTATTCGGCGTAATCTCCATTCGTGGTATCTCTAGTAGCAAATGCATACCTACATAAGACTCTTGTCCACAGGTTCCGCATTCCTTACAAGATTCTACTCTGGAACGTTGTGTAATGTGTATCGCCGCGATATGAATACGATATGAATATAAACAAAATTTCTGTTTATATTTAAAACATTTATCTTGTCGCTTGTTGCAAAGTTGAAACTGTTATGACATTCTCAATTAAATCCAAGCTAAACGCAAAAAATGCCACTCATTTACATATATTTAATGTAGTTACAAGGGGGGTTGTAAAGAATTTGCTAAGTGTTGCATCAATTTCCTACCTCACCTGCCCATAATGCAACTACTGATTGATAGCGGAAATGCATCCAAAACACGACGTATTCAAATTTGAAGAACGGTGGCGATGCAAGACAGTATTACTAAGTAGTGTAAGCTCCCCAATGTACTAGCGCTCAACAACCCGGACAGGCTAGTTATGTATGTAATGCTTGCTACCAATCTTCGAAATATAGATTCGGTATTTTCAATTAATTTGCTTTCACTGATTGTTATAAGAAGTTATTACGGCAATCAGCAGGGTTCGCCGCGAGCAGTTAAGTAGTGTGACAATTGTAAAAAAGTACAAATATTCCAAAAAATTTATATCCTTAACTGACTCCTTATTTTTTATTTCGGTGCAGTGAACAGAATACAGACATGGCATATAAATAGTTAACATTGGATTTTTTATTTATTGTATTTATTATTTAATGGCATCTTAATTATGCAATAAACGTACTGAAAAATTTACAATTCATAGCATAATCTAAATCTATCCGATTTCGCTGTTTTTTACTGTGTAAGCAATACAAACACATAAAGTTCTTACATACCAACGGTGAACTACTTCTATTCTATCAACATGGCAAATAATGGACGAATATATTAGTTATCGTATTATTACTTTGTTAATCATTTTCATCATCATCATTACAGCCCTTCACAAGTCCACTGCTGAACATACATGAACATGAACATAGACCTCCCACAAGGAATGCCACAAAGCACGGTCCAGAGCTACCCGCATCCATCGAATTCCTGCATGTCTTACCGTCATCAAGATTCGTCGTCACTCCATTTTTTTTAGTAGGGGAATGTATGTAAATAATCGAAATGTTTATATACCTAAGTGAATATTCATTTTTTATAGAATTAGGGGGACGAACGAGCACACAGTCCACCTGATGGTAAGTGGAAGCTGGGGCCCATAGACATCTACATTTATTTTATCCTCGATTAAGAATCAAAACGCAGATGCGTTGTAACCTCTGAGGACTAAGATGCAATGCCTCGTTCCCAGTAAAAAAGGGTCTCCGGATCTCTCAACTCCCATACGATACACAGCAGTATTATGCTGTGTATCGTATCGTATATTTTACGCTGGTATTCTGTGAGAGCGTCGTCCTTCTCCGGTCGAGCCGACCTATTCATGTTACAACCATAATATAGCTACAGCGTGACTCACCACGTATATTATTAATTATTATATTCATATTATTTTTCTAGATTATTCGTTTGACTAATATTATAAAATGGTTTACGTGATATTATTACTATGCTACAGTTAATAGCATTGCCAATATTATTCCATTTAACGTAAGTTGTATTAATTATACAATAACAAGCAAATGTTCCGTTTTTAAAAAGGTCTATTCTCAGCTGTTAATCCCGCCGTTGTTTGGACTTAATTCAACGGGTATTAGTCAACTTGGCAGTAGACTAGTAGGTACTCTAATCAGTAAGTCGGTCAAATAAATGAATACTATAAATTATTTTTATCGCAAATAATTATCGCATTGATACTTTACATCGGAATGTGGTCAAAAGTTGACAATATTTACTCAATTAAGTCTTAATATTTTTTTTTACGGAAAAACACCAACTTCTTAAAAAACCTGATCACACACATTTTAGAAATAGCCGCATTTTACCATGTAGGTTTTTAGCTTGAGATTTTATATAAGCAACTTTTAACCGCACCATTAGGTGCGGTACATATTGATTGTCAAATGCAAAAGGACAATATAAATAAATTATTATTTATATTGTCCTTTTGCATTTGACAATCAATATGTTTGATTACATTTTGTCTAAAGTTTCATTGAATAAAGTTTAGGAATCTCAGAGATTGATGAGTGAAAACGTTAGTAATATAATAAGTCGCTTCCATTTAGCATACAATAGCGCAACATAGATAACTAGTTTGAAATTTCGTTAGCTGACTTCAAAAAAGGAAAAAATTCTCAATTCGACTGTTGTCTCAGTGCGATGTACGGTGTTTTTTTTTGTATATATGTTACGCAATGATCTTCGTCGATTGTGAACCGATTCTAATTATTATTTTTATTTATTAATTAACAATAATAATTAATATACTTCAGAGACGATCCGGTGGTCATTTAGAAAAAATATCAATAAATAATTTGAAGAAACTTTAATAATGTAATTAAAATAAAAAAGGTGATTCTTACCCGCGACGGAACGGCGAAGATGACGTTTAGGGTTAGAGGTTGCTTGTGTGTGCAGGCGAACGTTCCCATTTATCTCCACGACGGTTTGTCCAAGGCTTCATCGGCGATGGTTCTTAGATAGCTATCATGGTGTTAACTCACCAGAATATGCTGCAATAAACATTATTTCGCTCATTAAAATGTTATAATGCATTTTCCCCGAGAGGGCTTGATCACCACGTTTATGCCATAGTAACAAATTTAGATAAAAGACAATATTTCTTCGGCTTGCTCTATTCGTGATCAACGCAACGTGCTTCTCGATCGATCTAAAAGATATCGCAATTCAAAATCACTCTTAAAAAACGTAGTCGACCGATTAACATAAAATGGAACATTATAATATTCTGTAAGACATCAAACATACAAAAGAACAGATATAATATTTAGACAGTAACGTAGGAATTCTCTGAAATGTATAAAATAAAAAATAAAATAAAAATTTTGACAATCACGATAAAAGGACCTATGTAAACATAGTAATCGCTTATTTATATTTTATTAAAAACCCGATTAAAAGCATATACTAAGTGATGAAAGATAAAAATAAAAAGCAGTCATAAAAAGGTAAATTTATCGCGAGGTTTGTCATAATGATTTTTACGTGGTAGAGCCATGCCGTATGGAGAAGCTCAGAGTCGCTCAGCGAGCTATGGAAATGAGCTATGATCGGTATTTCTCTGCGTGATAGACTTAAAAATGAGAATATCTGTAGTAGAACCACAGTAACCGACAAAGTCTAGTCTTCATTAGTAAGCTGAAGTGGCAATAGGCCGGCTATATATGTAGCTTGAAGAACCGACACACCATGAGGTAGAAAAGTTCTCGAGTGGTAGCCTCGTACCGGCATTCCCGCGTGAGAGAATGAGAACTTCATTCTCTTTTACAGTGTTATATTTAATTCCACTTCCCCTATTTACCTAGAGCGGTTTGAGTTTCATGGTGACACCCAGTGTCACTCTATTCGCTCTCATAAATATTCCTCACCTTAAAAATTCTGTCCCATAATATTTCGTTCTATTCTAAGCCCTTTTCTGTTGAAACTATTCGGCTCTGGAACTCCTTGCCGCTGCACATTAGAAGTGCGCAATCTATTGAAAAGTTTACAAAACTTGTCAACACGCACTTTTTTCCTCATTTAATAGTCATTACTCTATCACTTCTTGACATCGTTCATTTACTTCACTTACTTGTTTACTCCCTTTTTTCAAATCAAATCAAATCATTTATTTCGCTAAAACATGGGTACGGACAGATGGATACAGAGTCAATTTTTGTTTCTACATGTTTTGCCTTTTGTGGCATTCGTAAAAATTGTTTAAAATAAATATGTTAAAAAACAAAATAAAAAAAATAAAATTAGAAATAGTCACTTTTATAAATTTTCTTTTTCTTTCATAAACAATTGATATTTATGTTTTTAGGAAAACATAACAAAATTAGAAAAATTTAATTTTTGTTCATTTGAGAAGTATCACGCAAAATCCTGGATCTATCTATAGTAATTTACTTATTTAAGCAAAATCAATAAAAATAAAATCAAAATTTATGGTTAAAGAATTCTTTGATATTATAAAAGGCAGTATTTATTAGCCAATGCTTTAAACTTTTTTTCATTCGCCTTTATGGCTGTTCACGAATATTTTTAGGAACTTTATTATAAACTTTGATACACATTATGAGGCAATTCCTCTGGTATAATGCAGTTTTACAAGATGGCATGAGTAGACGTGTTGGATCTCTTTTTGCTAGAGAGTTATTATTTTCCTGCACGGTAACAAATTGATTAGAATTATTTTTAATGAAAACACAGATTTCTAATATATATAAACCAGTTAAAGTGAGAATTCTTTTTTCCTTGAACAGGGGTCTACAGCTTTCAAGAGGGCCTACATTACACAGTGCACGAATATACATTTTCTGTTATTGTATATGTATTTTTTATAAAATTATGTACACATTTATCGTGTATATAAATATATTTATGACGTATGCATTTTCTAACAAATTGCGTATACCCTTCCACACTAACCCTTTTTCACAGTTCATCATATCCTCTGCAATGTGGTTGCCTGGTAGATATTGTACCTTTAAATAATTTGTAGGTTTTTTCTCTCTTTTTTATTTGGTGTACAATAAAATATAATCCATTCATTCATTAATTCAAACCCTAGAAAACCCTTAGGGGCTGCCATTCCCTGCCCCATGAAGTAAATTTTTGCAGTTTTATGAGTTTATAACTAATTGAAATTACGTAGAGTACGTAAATAAATTTAATACCTAATGGATACAAATTAATACATCCCTACGTGACACGAAATAGCTTTTCTATACTGCTACATTATAATTGAATTCGGGAACATTGCTGCTAATAGCAGCCCCAACGATTTTCTTGGGTTAATTAGTAGGAGTGTACTATCTGTATTTGATAATATTGCTGTATCTGTCTCTACGCCAAACAAACAGATTTACAGAGGTATGAAGGACTTACGTAAGTCATAATTTGTTTTTATATGATAGACGTCGTGACAAATCAACCTGATTGAAACGTTTTATGTTTTTACTTAAAAAAAATTTAATCTATTTCGATTACAATATTTCATGCAGCTTACCATGGTTTTTTATTTATTTTTTTTAATTTTACGTTTTAACGTAACTATTTAAACGACATTTGAGCTTGTGATATTTCTAAGACCTCTTAAAAGGCCAAAAATTGACATTTTAAAAGGTAAAAGTCGAAAATTAGAAGGTTCCTATGACCAAAAAGAATAAAACGATTTCCACAGAATATCCTTTGATTTCGGTACTTTTATAAATTTTTTAACTCTTTGAAATCACCTTTTACTTTTTAATATGAGTTAATTTTTCTTGTATTTAATGAACGTAACGAATGTCGTCCTAGCCAAATGAAAATTAAAACGAACGCCATTATAAGCAAAATGCAAATACATATTCGACTGTTAAAAGAAATTTTACTGAAAAGAATATTAAGCAATTTTTGAACAACACCTGAGATTCTTTTGTGTATCTTTAGAATGAAAATTCGAATTCAACGTACTCTTAATATAGCCTTGAGTACTGCCTTAGGTAATATATTCCTTAAAGCAAATTTTTCAAAACTCTAAAGCTTGTAAAATATAATTTTACATTTTTTTACAACAAAATTTATAAAAAAAAATATGTTACATAAATAAAAATATTAAAACGTCATAAAGTTTTATATTTACTTTATTTTATTATTAGTTATTTACTTCATGCTGAAATTTATCATTCACGTTGCCCAAATATAAAGATATTTTTACGTAATCAAAAACGATACATGCACAACATCCAGACTTGTAACAAATCTTTGTATATCATATAAGCTTTTGTTTAGTGTGGGATTTGAACCCGCGGCCTGACAGCTACACAAAATTGTTTATTATGTACGTATATGTATATGGGTCGGAGGTGCGGTTTTTTTTAATAAACATTAGACATACGAACTTACAGTCCACCAGATTCATATCGCGCCAATATTTTATTACATATACACAGTCTGTTCAAAAAGTATCGCGAATTTTGTATTTTTTCTAAAAGTATTTACTTATTCACGAATATCTATTTTGTCTCCTTCAAAGTAATCCTCCTCGGATATAATGCACTTGTGCCAACGTTTTTTCCAAATCTCGAAGCACTTAAAAACATAATTTTTCGTAATCTTCTTCAGCTCCTCCTTCGAAGCCGTCTTTATCTCCTCAATCGTGGCATAGCGACATCCTTTTATGGGCCTCTTCAGTTTTGGGAACAGGAAAAAGTCACAGGGGGCCAGGTCTGGGGAGTATGGTGGCCGTGAGAACATCACTGTGTTGATTTCGGATAAATATTGTTATAAACTGGCGCTTTTACCCTCGAAACCGGAACACAGTCGATCAGCTTTTTTTAATATAAGGGTGACAAACGTGCGCAAATTCCAACTGATGGTGAGTGAATTATGTGGCCCATGGGCATCTACATCTATCCTCAGTGAAGATTCAAAATACAGACGTCACACCTGAGGACTAAATGTAATACCTCGTTACCAGTAAAAAGATCAACGGTTCTCTATATTCACCATACGAAACACAGCAACATTTAGCTGTTATTTTACCTTGGTATTGTATTTATATTTCCATGACCTTCCATTTAACCTTTTGCAAACTTTAATTAATCTTGTTCGCCCTATTGGTTTATGTAATAGAGGGATGTAAATTGCCATGAAGCAGCTTCTAAGTCAATTATAACCTAAACTTAATAATTTCGTTTAAGGAAACTCATTCAAGCTTACCATGTTAGCTTATTACTGCGTGCACGTGAAACAATATCGAAGTTCCGCTGTTAGAGCACCGCACAAGTGCCACAAATCTTCCCCGTGTCTACTGCAGTGATTTCTTATAATTTAGTTACAAGGCGAATCACGATAAGTGCTGGCTATCGAAAGATCACATGTTGATACTGAAAATCGTTCTCCTTAAATACATTTCGCTTATATTATAACGATAAATATTTCAGTAGTTAGGTATTCTAGCTATTGGGTAGGCTTACGGTTAGGCACCTATTGTCCCTGTTGGTTAAATTCCGTGTGAATTCCACTTATTATAAAATCACTCATTTCCATTTATCCGAGCTATTTAAATGGCATTGCATCAAACTGCATGACACCAACATAAATAATTTTTGTAGAATAAGTTTCTTAAAACTTGATCGGTTTTTCGTTCTAAGTTGAGTTAGAATACAAAAGGCTTGTTAATATCCGTGAAATCGGATAGTTGACACCAACATACATAATTTTTTTTTGTAGAATAGGTTTCTTAAAACTTGATCGGTTTTTTGTTCGTCGTAAGTTGTATTAATTATACAATAACAAGCAAATGTTCCGTTTTTAAAAAGGTCTATTCTCAGCTGTTAATCCCGCCGTTATTTGGACTTAATTCAACGGGTATTAGTCAACTTGGCAGTAGACTAGTAGGTACTCTAATCAGTAAGTCGGTCAAATAAATGAATACTATAAATTATTTTTATCGCAAATAATTATCGCATTGATACTTTACATCGGATTGTGGTCAAAAGTTGACAATATTTACTCAATTAAGTCTTAATATTTTTTTTTTACGGAAAAACACCAACTTCTTAAAAAACCTGATCACACACATTTTAGAAATAGCCGCATTTTACCATGTAGGTTTTTAGCTTGAGATTTTATATAAGCAACTTTTAACCGCACCTAATTTATTTATATTGTCCTTTTGCATTTGACAATCAATATGTTTGATTACATTTTGTCTAAAGTTTCATTGAATAAAGTTTAGGAATCTCAGAGATTGATGAGTGAAAACGTTAGTAATATAATAAGTCGCTTCCATTTAGCATACAATAGCGCAACATAGATAACTAGTTTGAAATTTCGTTAGCTGACTTCAAAAAAGGAAAAAATTCTCAATTCGACTGTTGTCTCAGTGCGATGTACGGTGTTTTTTTTTGTATATATGTTACGCAATGATCTTCGTCGATTGTGAACCGATTCTAATTATTATTTTTATTTATTAATTAACAATAATAATTAATATACTTCAGAGACGATCCGGTGGTCATTTAGAAAAAATATCAATAAATAATTTGAAGAAACTTTAATAATGTAATTAAAATAAAAAAGGTGATTCTTACCCGCGACGGAACGGCGAAGATGACGTTTAGGGTTAGAGGTTGCTTGTGTGTGCAGGCGAACGTTCCCATTTATCTCCACGACGGTTTGTCCAAGGCTTCATCGGCGATGGTTCTTAGATAGCTATCATGGTGTTAACTCACCAGAATATGCTGCAATAAACATTATTTCGCTCATTAAAATGTTATAATGCATTTTCCCCGAGAGGGCTTGATCACCACGTTTATGCCATAGTAACAAATTTAGATAAAAGACAATATTTCTTCGGCTTGCTCTATTCGTGATCAACGCAACGTGCTTCTCGATCGATCTAAAAGATATCGCAATTCAAAATCACTCTTAAAAAACGTAGTCGACCGATTAACATAAAATGGAACATTATAATATTCTGTAAGACATCAAACATACAAAAGAACAGATATAATATTTAGACAGTAACGTAGGAATTCTCTGAAATGTATAAAATAAAAAATAAAATAAAAATTTTGACAATCACGATAAAAGGACCTATGTAAACATAGTAATCGCTTATTTATATTTTATTAAAAACCCGATTAAAAGCATATACTAAGTGATGAAAGATAAAAATAAAAAGCAGTCATAAAAAGGTAAATTTATCGCGAGGTTTGTCATAATGATTTTTACGTGGTAGAGCCATGCCGTATGGAGAAGCTCAGAGTCGCTCAGCGAGCTATGGAAATGAGCTATGATCGGTATTTCTCTGCGTGATAGACTTAAAAATGAGAATATCTGCAGTAGAACCACAGTAACCGACAAAGTCTAGTCTTCATTAGTAAGCTGAAGTGGCAATAGGCCGGCTATATATGTAGCTTGAAGAACCGACACACCATGAGGTAGAAAAGTTCTCGAGTGGTAGCCTCGTACCGGCATTCCCGCGTGAGAGAATGAGAACTTCATTCTCTTTTACAGTGTTATATTTAATTCCACTTCCCCTATTTACCTAGAGCGGTTTGAGTTTCATAGTGACACCCAGTGTCACTCTATTCGCTCTCATAAATATTCCTCACCTTAAAAATTCTGTCCCATAATATTTCGTTCTATTCTAAGCCCTTTTCTGTTGAAACTATTCGGCTCTGGAACTCCTTGCCGCTGCACATTAGAAGTGCGCAATCTATTGAAAAGTTTACAAAACTTGTCAACACGCACTTTTTTCCTCATTTAATAGTCATTACTCTATCACTTCTTGACATCGTTCATTTACTTCACTTACTTGTTTACTCCCTTTTTTCAAATCAAATCAAATCATTTATTTCGCTAAAACATGGGTACGGACAGATGGATACAGAGTCAATATTTGTTTCTACATGTTTTGCCTTTTGTGGCATTCGTAAAAATTGTTTAAAATAAATATGTTAAAAAACAAAATAAAAAAAATAAAATTAGAAATAGTCACTTTTATAAATTTTCTTTTTCTTTCATAAACAATTGATATTTATGTTTTTAGGAAAACATAACAAAATTAGAAAAATTTAATTTTTGTTCATTTGAGAAGTATCACGCAAAATCCTGGATCTATCTATAGTAATTTACTTATTTAAGCAAAATCAATAAAAATAAAATCAAAATTTATGGTTAAAGAATTCTTTGATATTATAAAAGGCAGTATTTATTAGCCAATGCTTTAAACTTTTTTTCATTCGCCTTTATGGCTGTTCACGAATATTTTTAGGAACTTTATTATAAACTTTGATACACATTATGAGGCAATTCCTCTGGTATAATGCAGTTTTACAAGATGGCATGAGTAGACGTGTTGGATCTCTTTTTGCTAGAGAGTTATTATTTTCCTGCACGGTAACAAATTGATTAGAATTATTTTTAATGAAAACACAGATTTCTAATATATATAAACCAGTTAAAGTGAGAATTCTTTTTTCCTTGAACAGGGGTCTACAGCTTTCAAGAGGGCCTACATTACACAGTGCACGAATATACATTTTCTGTTATTGTATATGTATTTTTTATAAAATTATGTACACATTTATCGTATATATAAATATATTTATGACGTATGCATTTTCTAACAAATTGCGTATACCCTTCCACACTAACCCTTTTTCACAGTTCATCATATCCTCTGCAATGTGGTTGCCTGGTAGATATTGTACCTTTAAATAATTTGTAGGTTTTTTCTCTCTTTTTTATTTGGTGTACAATAAAATATAATCCATTCATTCATTAATTCAAACCCTAGAAAACCCTTAGGGGCTGCCATTCCCTGCCCCATGAAGTAAATTTTTGCAGTTTTATGAGTTTATAACTAATTGAAATTACGTAGAGTACGTAAATAAATTTAATACCTAATGGATACAAATTAATACATCCCTACGTGACACGAAATAGCTTTTCTATACTGCTACATTATAATTGAATTCGGGAACATTGCTGCTAATAGCAGCCCCAACGATTTTCTTGGGTTAATTAGTAGGAGTGTACTATCTGTATTTGATAATATTGCTGTATCTGTCTCTACGCCAAACAAACAGATTTACAGAGGTATGAAGGACTTACGTAAGTCATAATTTGTTTTTATATGATAGACGTCGTGACAAATCAACCTGATTGAAACGTTTTATGTTTTTACTTAAAAAAAATTTAATCTATTTCGATTACAATATTTCATGCAGCTTACCATGGTTTTTTATTTATTTTTTTTAATTTTACGTTTTAACGTAACTATTTAAACGACATTTGAGCTTGTGATATTTCTAAGACCTCTTAAAAGGCCAAAAATTGACATTTTAAAAGGTAAAAGTCGAAAATTAGAAGGTTCCTATGACCAAAAAGAATAAAACGATTTCCACAGAATATCCTTTGATTTCGGTACTTTTATAAATTTTTTAACTCTTTGAAATCACCTTTTACTTTTTAATATGAGTTAATTTTTCTTGTATTTAATGAACGTAACGAATGTCGTCCTAGCCAAATGAAAATTAAAACGAACGCCATTATAAGCAAAATGCAAATACATATTCGACTGTTAAAAGAAATTTTACTGAAAAGAATATTAAGCAATTTTTGAACAACACCTGAGATTCTTTTGTGTATCTTTAGAATGAAAATTCGAATTCAACGTACTCTTAATATAGCCTTGAGTACTGCCTTAGGTAATATATTCCTTAAAGCAAATTTTTCAAAACTCTAAAGCTTGTAAAATATAATTTTACATTTTTTTACAACAAAATTTATAAAAAAAAATATGTTACATAAATAAAAATATTAAAACGTCATAAAGTTTTATATTTACTTTATTTTATTATTAGTTATTTACTTCATGCTGAAATTTATCATTCACGTTGCCCAAATATAAAGATATTTTTACGTAATCAAAAACGATACATGCACAACATCCAGACTTGTAACAAATCTTTGTATATCATATAAGCTTTTGTTTAGTGTGGGATTTGAACCCGCGGCCTGACAGCTACACAAAATTGTTTATTATGTACGTATATGTATATGGGTCGGAGGTGCGGTTTTTTTTAATAAACATTAGACATACGAACTTACAGTCCACCAGATTCATATCGCGCCAATATTTTATTACATATACACAGTCTGTTCAAAAAGTATCGCGAATTTTGTATTTTTTCTAAAAGTATTTACTTATTCACGAATATCTATTTTGTCTCCTTCAAAGTAATCCTCCTCGGATATAATGCACTTGTGCCAACGTTTTTTCCAAATCTCGAAGCACTTAAAAACATAATTTTTCGTAATCTTCTTCAGCTCCTCCTTCGAAGCCGTCTTTATCTCCTCAATCGTGGCATAGCGACATCCTTTTATGGGCCTCTTCAGTTTTGGGAACAGGAAAAAGTCACAGGGGGCCAGGTCTGGGGAGTATGGTGGCCGTGAGAACATCACTGTGTTGATTTCGGATAAATATTGTTATAAACTGGCGCTTTTACCCTCGAAACCGGAACACAGTCGATCAGCTTTTTTTAATATAAGGGTGACAAACGTGCGCAAATTCCAACTGATGGTGAGTGAATTATGTGGCCCATGGGCATCTACATCTATCCTCAGTGAAGATTCAAAATACAGACGTCACACCTGAGGACTAAATGTAATACCTCGTTACCAGTAAAAAGATCAACGGTTCTCTATATTCACCATACGAAACACAGCAACATTTAGCTGTTATTTTACCTTGGTATTGTATTTATATTTCCATGACCTTCCATTTAACCTTTTGCAAACTTTAATTAATCTTGTTCGCCCTATTGGTTTATGTAATAGAGGGATGTAAATTGCCATGAAGCAGCTTCTAAGTCAATTATAACCTAAACTTAATAATTTCGTTTAAGGAAACTCATTCAAGCTTACCATGTTAGCTTATTACTGCGTGCACGTGAAACAATATCGAAGTTCCGCTGTTAGAGCACCGCACAAGTGCCACAAATCTTCCCCGTGTCTACTGCAGTGATTTCTTATAATTTAGTTACAAGGCGAATCACGATAAGTGCTGGCTATCGAAAGATCACATGTTGATACTGAAAATCGTTCTCCTTAAATACATTTCGCTTATATTATAACGATAAATATTTCAGTAGTTAGGTATTCTAGCTATTGGGTAGGCTTACGGTTAGGCACCTATTGTCCCTGTTGGTTAAATTCCGTGTGAATTCCACTTATTATAAAATCACTCATTTCCATTTATCCGAGCTATTTAAATGGCATTGCATCAAACTGCATGACACCAACATAAATAATTTTTGTAGAATAAGTTTCTTAAAACTTGATCGGTTTTTCGTTCTAAGTTGAGTTAGAATACAAAAGGCTTGTTAATATCCGTGAAATCGGATAGTTGACACCAACATACATAATTTTTTTTTGTAGAATAGGTTTCTTAAAACTTGATCGGTTTTTTGTTCGTCGTAAGTTGTATTAATTATACAATAACAAGCAAATGTTCCGTTTTTAAAAAGGTCTATTCTCAGCTGTTAATCCCGCCGTTGTTTGGACTTAATTCAACGGGTATTAGTCAACTTGGCAGTAGACTAGTAGGTACTCTAATCAGTAAGTCGGTCAAATAAATGAATACTATAAATTATTTTTATCGCAAATAATTATCGCATTGATACTTTACATCGGATTGTGGTCAAAAGTTGACAATATTTACTCAATTAAGTCTTAATATTTTTTTTTACGGAAAAACACCAACTTCTTAAAAAACCTGATCACACACATTTTAGAAATAGCCGCATTTTACCATGTAGGTTTTTAGCTTGAGATTTTATATAAGCAACTTTTAACCGCACCTAATTTATTTATATTGTCCTTTTGCATTTGACAATCAATATGTTTGATTACATTTTGTCTAAAGTTTCATTGAATAAAGTTTAGGAATCTCAGAGATTGATGAGTGAAAACGTTAGTAATATAATAAGTCGCTTCCATTTAGCATACAATAGCGCAACATAGATAACTAGTTTGAAATTTCGTTAGCTGACTTCAAAAAAGGAAAAAATTCTCAATTCGACTGTTGTCTCAGTGCGATGTACGGTGTTTTTTTTTGTATATATGTTACGCAATGATCTTCGTCGATTGTGAACCGATTCTAATTATTATTTTTATTTATTAATTAACAATAATAATTAATATACTTCAGAGACGATCCGGTGGTCATTTAGAAAAAATATCAATAAATAATTTGAAGAAACTTTAATAATGTAATTAAAATAAAAAAGGTGATTCTTACCCGCGACGGAACGGCGAAGATGACGTTTAGGGTTAGAGGTTGCTTGTGTGTGCAGGCGAACGTTCCCATTTATCTCCACGACGGTTTGTCCAAGGCTTCATCGGCGATGGTTCTTAGATAGCTATCATGGTGTTAACTCACCAGAATATGCTGCAATAAACATTATTTCGCTCATTAAAATGTTATAATGCATTTTCCCCGAGAGGGCTTGATCACCACGTTTATGCCATAGTAACAAATTTAGATAAAAGACAATATATCTTCGGCTTGCTCTATTCGTGATCAACGCAACGTGCTTCTCGATCGATCTAAAAGATATCGCAATTCAAAATCACTCTTAAAAAACGTAGTCGACCGATTAACATAAAATGGAACATTATAATATTCTGTAAGACATCAAACATACAAAAGAACAGATATAATATTTAGACAGTAACGTAGGAATTCTCTGAAATGTATAAAATAAAAAATAAAATAAAAATTTTGACAATCACGATAAAAGGACCTATGTAAACATAGTAATCGCTTATTTATATTTTATTAAAAACCCGATTAAAAGCATATACTAAGTGATGAAAGATAAAAATAAAAAGCAGTCATAAAAAGGTAAATTTATCGCGAGGTTTGTCATAATGATTTTTACGTGGTAGAGCCATGCCGTATGGAGAAGCTCAGAGTCGCTCAGCGAGCTATGGAAATGAGCTATGATCGGTATTTCTCTGCGTGATAGACTTAAAAATGAGAATATCTGCAGTAGAACCACAGTAACCGACAAAGTCTAGTCTTCATTAGTAAGCTGAAGTGGCAATAGGCCGGCTATATATGTAGCTTGAAGAACCGACACACCATGAGGTAGAAAAGTTCTCGAGTGGTAGCCTCGTACCGGCATTCCCGCGTGAGAGAATGAGAACTTCATTCTCTTTTACAGTGTTATATTTAATTCCACTTCCCCTATTTACCTAGAGCGGTTTGAGTTTCATAGTGACACCCAGTGTCACTCTATTCGCTCTCATAAATATTCCTCACCTTAAAAATTCTGTCCCATAATATTTCGTTCTATTCTAAGCCCTTTTCTGTTGAAACTATTCGGCTCTGGAACTCCTTGCCGCTGCACATTAGAAGTGCGCAATCTATTGAAAAGTTTACAAAACTTGTCAACACGCACTTTTTTCCTCATTTAATAGTCATTACTCTATCACTTCTTGACATCGTTCATTTACTTCACTTACTTGTTTACTCCCTTTTTTCAAATCAAATCAAATCATTTATTTCGCTAAAACATGGGTACGGACAGATGGATACAGAGTCAATATTTGTTTCTACATGTTTTGCCTTTTGTGGCATTCGTAAAAATTGTTTAAAATAAATATGTTAAAAAACAAAATAAAAAAAATAAAATTAGAAATAGTCACTTTTATAAATTTTCTTTTTCTTTCATAAACAATTGATATTTATGTTTTTAGGAAAACATAACAAAATTAGAAAAATTTAATTTTTGTTCATTTGAGAAGTATCACGCAAAATCCTGGATCTATCTATAGTAATTTACTTATTTAAGCAAAATCAATAAAAATAAAATCAAAATTTATGGTTAAAGAATTCTTTGATATTATAAAAGGCAGTATTTATTAGCCAATGCTTTAAACTTTTTTTCATTCGCCTTTATGGCTGTTCACGAATATTTTTAGGAACTTTATTATAAACTTTGATACACATTATGAGGCAATTCCTCTGGTATAATGCAGTTTTACAAGATGGCATGAGTAGACGTGTTGGATCTCTTTTTGCTAGAGAGTTATTATTTTCCTGCACGGTAACAAATTGATTAGAATTATTTTTAATGAAAACACAGATTTCTAATATATATAAACCAGTTAAAGTGAGAATTCTTTTTTCCTTGAACAGGGGTCTACAGCTTTCAAGAGGGCCTACATTACACAGTGCACGAATATACATTTTCTGTTATTGTATATGTATTTTTTATAAAATTATGTACACATTTATCGTGTATATAAATATATTTATGACGTATGCATTTTCTAACAAATTGCGTATACCCTTCCACACTAACCCTTTTTCACAGTTCATCATATCCTCTGCAATGTGGTTGCCTGGTAGATATTGTACCTTTAAATAATTTGTAGGTTTTTTCTCTCTTTTTTATTTGGTGTACAATAAAATATAATCCATTCATTCATTAATTCAAACCCTAGAAAACCCTTAGGGGCTGCCATTCCCTGCCCCATGAAGTAAATTTTTGCAGTTTTATGAGTTTATAACTAATTGAAATTACGTAGAGTACGTAAATAAATTTAATACCTAATGGATACAAATTAATACATCCCTACGTGACACGAAATAGCTTTTCTATACTGCTACATTATAATTGAATTCGGGAACATTGCTGCTAATAGCAGCCCCAACGATTTTCTTGGGTTAATTAGTAGGAGTGTACTATCTGTATTTGATAATATTGCTGTATCTGTCTCTACGCCAAACAAACAGATTTACAGAGGTATGAAGGACTTACGTAAGTCATAATTTGTTTTTATATGATAGACGTCGTGACAAATCAACCTGATTGAAACGTTTTATGTTTTTACTTAAAAAAAATTTAATCTATTTCGATTACAATATTTCATGCAGCTTACCATGGTTTTTTATTTATTTTTTTTAATTTTACGTTTTAACGTAACTATTTAAACGACATTTGAGCTTGTGATATTTCTAAGACCTCTTAAAAGGCCAAAAATTGACATTTTAAAAGGTAAAAGTCGAAAATTAGAAGGTTCCTATGACCAAAAAGAATAAAACGATTTCCACAGAATATCCTTTGATTTCGGTACTTTTATAAATTTTTTAACTCTTTGAAATCACCTTTTACTTTTTAATATGAGTTAATTTTTCTTGTATTTAATGAACGTAACGAATGTCGTCCTAGCCAAATGAAAATTAAAACGAACGCCATTATAAGCAAAATGCAAATACATATTCGACTGTTAAAAGAAATTTTACTGAAAAGAATATTAAGCAATTTTTGAACAACACCTGAGATTCTTTTGTGTATCTTTAGAATGAAAATTCGAATTCAACGTACTCTTAATATAGCCTTGAGTACTGCCTTAGGTAATATATTCCTTAAAGCAAATTTTTCAAAACTCTAAAGCTTGTAAAATATAATTTTACATTTTTTTACAACAAAATTTATAAAAAAAAATATGTTACATAAATAAAAATATTAAAACGTCATAAAGTTTTATATTTACTTTATTTTATTATTAGTTATTTACTTCATGCTGAAATTTATCATTCACGTTGCCCAAATATAAAGATATTTTTACGTAATCAAAAACGATACATGCACAACATCCAGACTTGTAACAAATCTTTGTATATCATATAAGCTTTTGTTTAGTGTGGGATTTGAACCCGCGGCCTGACAGCTACACAAAATTGTTTATTATGTACGTATATGTATATGGGTCGGAGGTGCGGTTTTTTTTAATAAACATTAGACATACGAACTTACAGTCCACCAGATTCATATCGCGCCAATATTTTATTACATATACACAGTCTGTTCAAAAAGTATCGCGAATTTTGTATTTTTTCTAAAAGTATTTACTTATTCACGAATATCTATTTTGTCTCCTTCAAAGTAATCCTCCTCGGATATAATGCACTTGTGCCAACGTTTTTTCCAAATCTCGAAGCACTTAAAAACATAATTTTTCGTAATCTTCTTCAGCTCCTCCTTCGAAGCCGTCTTTATCTCCTCAATCGTGGCATAGCGACATCCTTTTATGGGCCTCTTCAGTTTTGGGAACAGGAAAAAGTCACAGGGGGCCAGGTCTGGGGAGTATGGTGGCCGTGAGAACATCACTGTGTTGATTTCGGATAAATATTGTTATAAACTGGCGCTTTTACCCTCGAAACCGGAACACAGTCGATCAGCTTTTTTTAATATAAGGGTGACAAACGTGCGCAAATTCCAACTGATGGTGAGTGAATTATGTGGCCCATGGGCATCTACATCTATCCTCAGTGAAGATTCAAAATACAGACGTCACACCTGAGGACTAAATGTAATACCTCGTTACCAGTAAAAAGATCAACGGTTCTCTATATTCACCATACGAAACACAGCAACATTTAGCTGTTATTTTACCTTGGTATTGTATTTATATTTCCATGACCTTCCATTTAACCTTTTGCAAACTTTAATTAATCTTGTTCGCCCTATTGGTTTATGTAATAGAGGGATGTAAATTGCCATGAAGCAGCTTCTAAGTCAATTATAACCTAAACTTAATAATTTCGTTTAAGGAAACTCATTCAAGCTTACCATGTTAGCTTATTACTGCGTGCACGTGAAACAATATCGAAGTTCCGCTGTTAGAGCACCGCACAAGTGCCACAAATCTTCCCCGTGTCTACTGCAGTGATTTCTTATAATTTAGTTACAAGGCGAATCACGATAAGTGCTGGCTATCGAAAGATCACATGTTGATACTGAAAATCGTTCTCCTTAAATACATTTCGCTTATATTATAACGATAAATATTTCAGTAGTTAGGTATTCTAGCTATTGGGTAGGCTTACGGTTAGGCACCTATTGTCCCTGTTGGTTAAATTCCGTGTGAATTCCACTTATTATAAAATCACTCATTTCCATTTATCCGAGCTATTTAAATGGCATTGCATCAAACTGCATGACACCAACATAAATAATTTTTGTAGAATAAGTTTCTTAAAACTTGATCGGTTTTTCGTTCTAAGTTGAGTTAGAATACAAAAGGCTTGTTAATATCCGTGAAATCGGATAGTTGACACCAACATACATAATTTTTTTTTGTAGAATAGGTTTCTTAAAACTTGATCGGTTTTTTGTTCGTCGTAAGTTGTATTAATTATACAATAACAAGCAAATGTTCCGTTTTTAAAAAGGTCTATTCTCAGCTGTTAATCCCGCCGTTGTTTGGACTTAATTCAACGGGTATTAGTCAACTTGGCAGTAGACTAGTAGGTACTCTAATCAGTAAGTCGGTCAAATAAATGAATACTATAAATTATTTTTATCGCAAATAATTATCGCATTGATACTTTACATCGGATTGTGGTCAAAAGTTGACAATATTTACTCAATTAAGTCTTAATATTTTTTTTTACGGAAAAACACCAACTTCTTAAAAAACCTGATCACACACATTTTAGAAATAGCCGCATTTTACCATGTAGGTTTTTAGCTTGAGATTTTATATAAGCAACTTTTAACCGCACCTAATTTATTTATATTGTCCTTTTGCATTTGACAATCAATATGTTTGATTACATTTTGTCTAAAGTTTCATTGAATAAAGTTTAGGAATCTCAGAGATTGATGAGTGAAAACGTTAGTAATATAATAAGTCGCTTCCATTTAGCATACAATAGCGCAACATAGATAACTAGTTTGAAATTTCGTTAGCTGACTTCAAAAAAGGAAAAAATTCTCAATTCGACTGTTGTCTCAGTGCGATGTACGGTGTTTTTTTTTGTATATATGTTACGCAATGATCTTCGTCGATTGTGAACCGATTCTAATTATTATTTTTATTTATTAATTAACAATAATAATTAATATACTTCAGAGACGATCCGGTGGTCATTTAGAAAAAATATCAATAAATAATTTGAAGAAACTTTAATAATGTAATTAAAATAAAAAAGGTGATTCTTACCCGCGACGGAACGGCGAAGATGACGTTTAGGGTTAGAGGTTGCTTGTGTGTGCAGGCGAACGTTCCCATTTATCTCCACGACGGTTTGTCCAAGGCTTCATCGGCGATGGTTCTTAGATAGCTATCATGGTGTTAACTCACCAGAATATGCTGCAATAAACATTATTTCGCTCATTAAAATGTTATAATGCATTTTCCCCGAGAGGGCTTGATCACCACGTTTATGCCATAGTAACAAATTTAGATAAAAGACAATATATCTTCGGCTTGCTCTATTCGTGATCAACGCAACGTGCTTCTCGATCGATCTAAAAGATATCGCAATTCAAAATCACTCTTAAAAAACGTAGTCGACCGATTAACATAAAATGGAACATTATAATATTCTGTAAGACATCAAACATACAAAAGAACAGATATAATATTTAGACAGTAACGTAGGAATTCTCTGAAATGTATAAAATAAAAAATAAAATAAAAATTTTGACAATCACGATAAAAGGACCTATGTAAACATAGTAATCGCTTATTTATATTTTATTAAAAACCCGATTAAAAGCATATACTAAGTGATGAAAGATAAAAATAAAAAGCAGTCATAAAAAGGTAAATTTATCGCGAGGTTTGTCATAATGATTTTTACGTGGTAGAGCCATGCCGTATGGAGAAGCTCAGAGTCGCTCAGCGAGCTATGGAAATGAGCTATGATCGGTATTTCTCTGCGTGATAGACTTAAAAATGAGAATATCTGCAGTAGAACCACAGTAACCGACAAAGTCTAGTCTTCATTAGTAAGCTGAAGTGGCAATAGGCCGGCTATATATGTAGCTTGAAGAACCGACACACCATGAGGTAGAAAAGTTCTCGAGTGGTAGCCTCGTACCGGCATTCCCGCGTGAGAGAATGAGAACTTCATTCTCTTTTACAGTGTTATATTTAATTCCACTTCCCCTATTTACCTAGAGCGGTTTGAGTTTCATAGTGACACCCAGTGTCACTCTATTCGCTCTCATAAATATTCCTCACCTTAAAAATTCTGTCCCATAATATTTCGTTCTATTCTAAGCCCTTTTCTGTTGAAACTATTCGGCTCTGGAACTCCTTGCCGCTGCACATTAGAAGTGCGCAATCTATTGAAAAGTTTACAAAACTTGTCAACACGCACTTTTTTCCTCATTTAATAGTCATTACTCTATCACTTCTTGACATCGTTCATTTACTTCACTTACTTGTTTACTCCCTTTTTTCAAATCAAATCAAATCATTTATTTCGCTAAAACATGGGTACGGACAGATGGATACAGAGTCAATATTTGTTTCTACATGTTTTGCCTTTTGTGGCATTCGTAAAAATTGTTTAAAATAAATATGTTAAAAAACAAAATAAAAAAAATAAAATTAGAAATAGTCACTTTTATAAATTTTCTTTTTCTTTCATAAACAATTGATATTTATGTTTTTAGGAAAACATAACAAAATTAGAAAAATTTAATTTTTGTTCATTTGAGAAGTATCACGCAAAATCCTGGATCTATCTATAGTAATTTACTTATTTAAGCAAAATCAATAAAAATAAAATCAAAATTTATGGTTAAAGAATTCTTTGATATTATAAAAGGCAGTATTTATTAGCCAATGCTTTAAACTTTTTTTCATTCGCCTTTATGGCTGTTCACGAATATTTTTAGGAACTTTATTATAAACTTTGATACACATTATGAGGCAATTCCTCTGGTATAATGCAGTTTTACAAGATGGCATGAGTAGACGTGTTGGATCTCTTTTTGCTAGAGAGTTATTATTTTCCTGCACGGTAACAAATTGATTAGAATTATTTTTAATGAAAACACAGATTTCTAATATATATAAACCAGTTAAAGTGAGAATTCTTTTTTCCTTGAACAGGGGTCTACAGCTTTCAAGAGGGCCTACATTACACAGTGCACGAATATACATTTTCTGTTATTGTATATGTATTTTTTATAAAATTATGTACACATTTATCGTGTATATAAATATATTTATGACGTATGTATTTTCTAACAAATTGCGTATACCCTTCCACACTAACCCTTTTTCACAGTTCATCATATCCTCTGCAATGTGGTTGCCTGGTAGATATTGTACCTTTAAATAATTTGTAGGTTTTTTCTCTCTTTTTTATTTGGTGTACAATAAAATATAATCCATTCATTCATTAATTCAAACCCTAGAAAACCCTTAGGGGCTGCCATTCCCTGCCCCATGAAGTAAATTTTTGCAGTTTTATGAGTTTATAACTAATTGAAATTACGTAGAGTACGTAAATAAATTTAATACCTAATGGATACAAATTAATACATCCCTACGTGACACGAAATAGCTTTTCTATACTGCTACATTATAATTGAATTCGGGAACATTGCTGCTAATAGCAGCCCCAACGATTTTCTTGGGTTAATTAGTAGGAGTGTACTATCTGTATTTGATAATATTGCTGTATCTGTCTCTACGCCAAACAAACAGATTTACAGAGGTATGAAGGACTTACGTAAGTCATAATTTGTTTTTATATGATAGACGTCGTGACAAATCAACCTGATTGAAACGTTTTATGTTTTTACTTAAAAAAAATTTAATCTATTTCGATTACAATATTTCATGCAGCTTACCATGGTTTTTTATTTATTTTTTTTAATTTTACGTTTTAACGTAACTATTTAAACGACATTTGAGCTTGTGATATTTCTAAGACCTCTTAAAAGGCCAAAAATTGACATTTTAAAAGGTAAAAGTCGAAAATTAGAAGGTTCCTATGACCAAAAAGAATAAAACGATTTCCACAGAATATCCTTTGATTTCGGTACTTTTATAAATTTTTTAACTCTTTGAAATCACCTTTTACTTTTTAATATGAGTTAATTTTTCTTGTATTTAATGAACGTAACGAATGTCGTCCTAGCCAAATGAAAATTAAAACGAACGCCATTATAAGCAAAATGCAAATACATATTCGACTGTTAAAAGAAATTTTACTGAAAAGAATATTAAGCAATTTTTGAACAACACCTGAGATTCTTTTGTGTATCTTTAGAATGAAAATTCGAATTCAACGTACTCTTAATATAGCCTTGAGTACTGCCTTAGGTAATATATTCCTTAAAGCAAATTTTTCAAAACTCTAAAGCTTGTAAAATATAATTTTACATTTTTTTACAACAAAATTTATAAAAAAAAATATGTTACATAAATAAAAATATTAAAACGTCATAAAGTTTTATATTTACTTTATTTTATTATTAGTTATTTACTTCATGCTGAAATTTATCATTCACGTTGCCCAAATATAAAGATATTTTTACGTAATCAAAAACGATACATGCACAACATCCAGACTTGTAACAAATCTTTGTATATCATATAAGCTTTTGTTTAGTGTGGGATTTGAACCCGCGGCCTGACAGCTACACAAAATTGTTTATTATGTACGTATATGTATAAGCCTTTGATTCCGTCGAAATTTGGGCGGTGCTACAGTCCCTTCAGCGGTGCCAAGTTGACTGTCGGTATATCGAAGTGCTGAAGTGTTTGTACAGTAGGGCTACGATGGCTATCCGAGTACAGAACCAGAGCTCGAAACCTATCCAACTGCAGAGAGGTGTAAGACAGGGTGACGTTATATCCCCGAAACTCTTCACCGCTGCATTGGAAGACGTTTTCAAGCTACTGGACTGGAAAGGATACGGTATTGACATCAATGGCGAGTACATCACTCACCTTCGATTTGCCGACGATATAGTCCTTATGGCAGAATCGCTGGAGGACTTAAGCACTATGCTCAATGACCTCAATAGTGCCTCCCAACGGATAGGTCTTAAGATGAACATGGACAAAACAAAGATCATGTTCAATGTCCATGTCACACCTATGCCGGTAGTTGTTGGGAGCACTATGCTCGAAGTTGTTGACGAGTACGTTTACCTGGGACAAATAGTCCGACTAGGTAAGTCCAACTTCGACCGAGAGGTCAATCGACGGATTCAACTCGGCTGGGCAGCGTTCGGGAAATTACGACATATCTTTTCGTCAGGTATACCTCAATCTCTAAAAACTAGATTGTACAACCAGTGCGTGTTGCCAGTGATGACTTATGGATCTGAGACGTGGTCCTTCACTGCTGGCCGTATGAGGACGCTTAAGGTCGCTCAGCGAGCTATGGAGAGGGCTATGCTCGGAGTTTCTCTGCGTGATAGACTCAGAAATGAGGATATCCGCAGTAAAACCAGAGTGACCGACATAGCCCAACGGATTAGTAAGCTGAAGTGGCAATGGGCCGGCCATATAGCTCGAAGAACCGATAACCGATGGGGAAGAAAGGTTCTCGAGTGGCAGCCTCGTACCGGTAGGCGTAGTGTAGGGCGACCCCCCACTAGATGGAGTGACGACCTGGTAAGACATGCAGGAAGTCGATGGATGCAGGTGGCTCAGGACCGTGCTTTGTGGCATTACTTGGGGGAGGCCTATGTTCAGCAGTGGACTTGTGAAAGGCTGTAATGATAATGATGATGTATATGGGTATAAAAAAACCGCACCTCCGCGGTTTTTTTTAATAAACATTAGACATACGAACTTACAGTCCACCAGATTCATATCGCGCCAATATTTTATTACATATACACAGTCTGTTCAAAAAGTATCGCGAATTTTGTATTTTTTCTAAAAGTATTTACTTATTCACGAATATCTATTTTGTCTCCTTCAAAGTAATCCTCCTCGGATATAATGCACTTGTGCCAACGTTTTTTCCAAATCTCGAAGCACTTAAAAACATAATTTTTCGTAATCTTCTTCAGCTCCTCCTTCGAAGCCGTCTTTATCTCCTCAATCGTGGCATAGCGACATCCTTTTATGGGCCTCTTCAGTTTTGGGAACAGGAAAAAGTCACAGGGGGCCAGGTCTGGGGAGTATGGTGGCCGTGAGAACATCACTGTGTTGATTTCGGATAAATATTGTTATAAACTGGCGCTTTTACCCTCGAAACCGGAACACAGTCGATCAGCTTTTTTTAATATAAGGGTGACAAACGTGCGCAAATTCCAACTGATGGTGAGTGAATTATGTGGCCCATGGGCATCTACATCTATCCTCAGTGAAGATTCAAAATACAGACGTCACACCTGAGGACTAAATGTAATACCTCGTTACCAGTAAAAAGATCAACGGTTCTCTATATTCACCATACGAAACACAGCAACATTTAGCTGTTATTTTACCTTGGTATTGTATTTATATTTCCATGACCTTCCATTTAACCTTTTGCAAACTTTAATTAATCTTGTTCGCCCTATTGGTTTATGTAATAGAGGGATGTAAATTGCCATGAAGCAGCTTCTAAGTCAATTATAACCTAAACTTAATAATTTCGTTTAAGGAAACTCATTCAAGCTTACCATGTTAGCTTATTACTGCGTGCACGTGAAACAATATCGAAGTTCCGCTGTTAGAGCACCGCACAAGTGCCACAAATCTTCCCCGTGTCTACTGCAGTGATTTCTTATAATTTAGTTACAAGGCGAATCACGATAAGTGCTGGCTATCGAAAGATCACATGTTGATACTGAAAATCGTTCTCCTTAAATACATTTCCCTTATATTATAACGATAAATATTTCAGTAGTTAGGTATTCTAGCTATTGGGTAGGCTTACGGTTAGGCACCTATTGTCCCTGTTGGTTAAATTCCGTGTGAATTCCACTTATTATAAAATCACTCATTTCCATTTATCCGAGCTATTTAAATGGCATTGCATCAAACTGCATGACACCAACATAAATAATTTTTGTAGAATAAGTTTCTTAAAACTTGATCGGTTTTTCGTTCTAAGTTGAGTTAGAATACAAAAGGCTTGTTAATATCCGTGAAATCGGATAGTTGACACCAACATACATAATTTTTTTTTGTAGAATAGGTTTCTTAAAACTTGATCGGTTTTTTGTTCTAAGTTCAGTTGGAATATTAAAAGGCTTGTTAAGATCCGTAAGTTGTCAAGGGCTAAGCGCTCATCTTAAATTTTCAGCGCATGCTACACGAGCAACCGGGGCATCGAACTCCGGTTGCTACATGAACGTCGTTGAAAGTAAGAATAATAAGTTGATCATGCTTTTCTTCGACTTTGTATATTGTAAAACAGTGAGATATTGTTTGTTTGTGATTGGCATGTGGGAGTGCAAATCCCTCTTGCAAATAAAAAGACTTTGGTTACGTACTTAAAAATTTGGATTCCTTGTATCCGTGAGATTTTTTTACATGAGTCTGGAGAAAAAATTACGACGTTAAAATCCGTATTAGTGCAGATTAAGGTCTAAGAGATGTCACTGAGTTATCTACAATTGTAAGAGATCTCATCTTTTCTCATCTAAATCTCAAGCTCAAAGATCACGTGTATAAGAGCATTTTTCGACGGGTTTATCTTATATCTTGAGCCGACAAGTCCTGGACAGGAATGAAAATGCATATGTAGCTAGCAGTTCAGTCTTGCGATACGTGTTGTTACAGATAAACTTCTGGGAAACTGGTTAAAGTGGCACGGACACGTGACTACGTTGGAAGAAAATGCTTTGACCGTTGTGATAAGAGCTAGACCACGCGAACAGCGCTGGCTGAACGTATTGAAGTCGTAATGATTTCTTAAATTTATGCGAACACTACACATTGAATAAAACTAAATTTACGGATTCTATCACGTTTAATTAACTACTTTTACTTACTTGACGTTTCGGGTGGTAGTCTGCAGTCTGTGAACATGTTCAAGATCGTCCCCACCATTATATGAGATTTGATAAACCACAAATCCTCGCAAAAAGAACGCCGGTTCCTACCAAGGGTGATTACGCGAGGCTATTGAAATTAAAAAACATCCAAATTTCAATAGAGAAGATGGTTGGGTGCTGCCATCTGCTTCTAGCACCCAAACATCTTTAATTTTTTAAAGTAATTGACAAAATTAAACCCAAACCCAAGCATATCACTGCAAGACTTCAAGATACTGTAAGCTCGTTTTGCGTAAATCGGACCAAAAATTAATATTCAAAAACTGAAGGTAGCCGGGCTAACAATGACATTGGAACGTCAAACATCTTAGTGCTGTAAACGTAAATTAAGTAAAGGTCGTTAATTAAACGAGATAAAATCCGTAAATTTAGTTTTATTCAATGTATTAAAGTCGGTTATAAAAGTTAATGGGTTCACTGCCGAAGGCGTTTTTAAATGTAATGTTTGTTTTTAGTTCAAGTACGTAACAAAACTATGTAAAATTTGAATTCACGGCTAAATTTTTTTATAAAGAATTAGCAATGTGCCCCGGCTTCGCACGGGTGATATCTGGATTCTATAACAGCGCTAGCTAAGGGGTCCAACTATGCTTATAACCTTCGAGGAAGTGCAATCAATATGTTGACAAAAATTTTCCGCAATCTGATGGTAGCGCATGAAATACGAACAGACACATATAAATTTTTATATATTATATGAGGGCACTAAACGAGCTATGTGCTGACATTTACATTAATCCTCGATTAATAATCAAAATGCACATGCGTTGTCTTCCCTGAGGACTAAAATGGAACACCTCTTTATCGGTAATAAGAGTCAACGGTTCTCAGAAGCATTATGCTGCTTTTTCACGCTGGTATCCGTTATATATATACGCTGGTTTTTAAACTTTGAGAAAAAAAAAACAACAATGAATTTCAAAAAATAATGAAACATTGGATACCGCCTGGGTTCCTATTTCATTTCTGTCAAAATGAAATTCAGAGTAAACACAAAAGCTTTTACTTCTCTGTTTCCGTCGTGTTCATGCAACCGACGTTTCGTATTTGTGTTATTTTCTGGGAATTTCACTAAAGGGAATTCTTTGATTTTTGACTTGGATTTGACATACACTGATTTAATAAGTAAATGTAACCACAATTACATAAACATCTTTATTATCCTCCTGAAGAGAATATAATATCTACCATATTCCCTTTTAATAATCAAACCTGTTTTTTTATCTTCAGATTATTCTTATTTATGTAGATAATTTGTTTGAATAGTTCTAATTTGCATTGTATTGATTGGATGATATTTGTACTCCAAATTAACCCAAAATTGCACGACTCAATCTGCGAATGTTATGTACACTTGTTATTGATATACATATCAGAGAGTATCGAAATGTGTATGTTTTCGTGATTGTCATATACGTGTTTTGTAAGTTTACTTGTTTAATAAAATAAAAAATAAAAATAAATAAATAAAATTACAATTTTTTTACAAATTATTTTATTTATTGTGATATTAGCCATAACTACGCTTGGCGGGACTATTGGCAACCTCATTTTTTATTATTTCATGTTGTTTGCGAGGAAATACTGATTCCCCATATCGTGTTTCTCTCTGTAGCCTCTTATGCCACCCAAGGGATGAAATGGAGGGCAGTGGATGCTCTTACACTGCCACTGCACAATAAAAAAATATTGTCCTGTGAAATAATTATTAATATCGCTTTTAATATCGTTACAAGTCAAAAAAATACCAATAGTAAATATAGTTAGCAAATAATAGACATTAATTTTTCGATATATCGAAAATTCAATATTTTCAAAAAATATCAACAGTTTAGTTTGAACTCATCAGTTGGAATGATCAGTTGAACTGACCGTATGTGGCGTCCATGAGACTTACCAAGCCAGAGCAAGGCCTACTTGCCACGATTGAGGCCGTCACGACGTCTAGGAGTGGACAGATTACTGAAATAGAAGTCGATGCTTAATTCACTTCATATTCATGATCTGTCAAATTTACAATAGATCACTACTTTTAGCCAAGTACTGGCCGGGACAGCTCCAAACACCCTAACTTTTTTTTGAATTTGAAAATATGTTTTCAACATGATAAAAAATAGTACGTCATTTCATTCGATTAAAGTCTTCACTGTTTCTTTATGGAATTCCTGTAAGATGGACGTGATCAATCGAATAAAGTTTTACACTGTTTCTTTATGGAATTCCTGTAAAATTGGCGCAACGTTGACTGTCTAATTTGGGAAACCGTAAGAAACATCTAATTTTTATTACATAGTGGAATGTGGTCGTAGTTGGTGCCATATTATCTCTCTTGTATAATATAAAAATCTATGGCCATGTTTGAATATGATGCTAGACAGAATTCTACTCTCAAGTAAGAAAAAAAGATTTTAAAAAAATTTCCAAGCTGATACGATATTAAGGATTTAAAATAAGCTTGAAAGAAAAAGTATGTAAAGTATGTAAAATATGAAAACTAAACAAATAAATAAAATTGAACTGTCTGTAATGTCAAAATAACAATTTTTTTTTACTTAATGCATATAAAAGTTTGTACAGTATCTAATTTATAAAAAATATTTTTGTTCGTATTTTGTGCGCTGTCGTACCGTTCATCAGATTGCGGTAAAATTTTGTCAACATATTGCTTGCACTTCCGCGAAGGTTTATAGGCATAGTTGAACCCGGTAAGTGGCGCTGTTGTAGAATACAGATATCACCCGTGCGAATCCGGGGCAGTGGCTAGTTTATAATGAAAAAACAACATTTTTTAAATATTTACTTCTCTGTCTGTTTGTTCCGGCTAATCTTTTAAATTGTTTAACCGATTTTGATTTCTCTAAGAGATAGCTGATGTTATAAGGAGTAACTTAGGTGACTTTTATTTGAGAAAAATAATTAGGGTTACGCACAAAAAAATATAAACCATGAAATCCAAACGTAAAAAATTGCACACGAACGAAGTCGTGGGGAACAGCTAGTATCATTTATATAAATCTTACCAGATGTAAACTCCAAAATTCTAAACGTTCTTTAAAATAAAATCATAATAAAAAATCATAATCAAATCAATCATCATAATAAAATTCCCACGGCACAACATTATTTAGGTCTGTAGTTTAAATCACAATATTTTCAAGTAGATCTCCGCATCGGAGTAAGTAAGAATTATAACTTATTAAGTGTTTTAGCCTTATGACGTATAAGACAAAAATAGAATTATAACATTGTATTTACGTGGTGAGTCACGCCTCAGCTATATTAGTTGTAGCACGAATGGTTTGGATCGACCGGGGAAGAACCACGCTCGCGCAGAATATTAGCCTAAAATAGCAGCTTAATACTGCTGTGTTTCGTATGGAGTATGGAGAACCAGACTCTTTTTACCGGAAACAAAGCATTCCATTTTTGTCCTCAGGGTTGACGACACGTCTGCATTTCGATTATTAATCGAGGATAAATGTAGATGTCTTTAGAACACAGCCACGGTAATTTTATCTAAATTACCGTGACACAGCATCTAGTTACCATCAGGTAGACCGTGTGGTCTTTTGATACCATAATGAAAACAAATGTAAAATATAATCTTTCATTACGATTCAAGTCAACACCAACTTGTACATGAATAGAGAATTGATTAACTGTATATGGAGATTAGGAGCAACCTTGATTGCGTTTCCACTATTGGCACTATTGGCACTATTTCAACACTGTTAGCTCACAAACATAACCGCCGTATGGATCCAAAGCTCGTAATAAAAATTTCGTTGTAAAGGCAATTTCTCCCAATTATACAAGCGTACTTTACAAATTATTATTAAAATATAGTCCCAGGGGCTTGAAGCTAGTCCTTACAAGGACCAAGACTTTTCGAACTTGTGGTGAATGCCGATCGTAGCTATGCTATTATACGTCATAAATAATTCAACAATAACATAGTTAGTAACAAGAGCTTGCAGTTCATACAGTCATGGATGTTTGCAGACAACACGAAACAAAGACGCGGATGCCGTGTCACTGTACTGCAGACTAAGTTGGAATGCTTCGTAGTTTGTAATTTATACATACATGACTAGCTAATACCCACTCACTACGCTGGGCACACGATAATATTTTATTGCGTAACCTGGTTGTAAAATAACAAGATTTTTTTGAGGAGTTCTTATTGAGCGCCAACATTGCAAAATGAATATTTATACTAAATTTCAAGTCAATCGGGTGTATAGTTTTAAATATCTCGTGATGACTGATGAGTCAGTCAGTCAGTGGTATTTAGCTTATACGAGTTTATAATAGGAACAATAAATCGCTACATACTATTCTCAATATATATATCATCATCATCATCATCATTACAGCCCTTCACAAGTCCACTGCTGAACGTAGGCCTCCCCCAAGCAATGCCACAAAGCACGGTCCTGAGCCACCTGCATCCATCGACTTCCTGCATGTCTTACTAGGTCGTCACTCCATCTAGTGGGGTGTCGCCCTACACTACGCCTACCGGTACGAGGCTGCCACTCGAGAACCTTTCTTCCCCAACGGTTATCGGTTCTTCGAGCTATATGACCAGCCCATTGGCACTTCGGCTCACTAATCCGTTGGGCTATATCGGTTACTCTGGTTTTACAGCGGATATCCTTATTTCTGAGTCCATCACGCAGAGAAACTCCGAGCATAGCCCTCTCCATAGCTCGCTGAGCGACCTTGAGCGTCCTCATACGGCTAGAAGTGAAGGACCACGTCTCAGATAAGGAAGAGAACTTACAAAGGGGTTTACGATCAATGCTAATGAATACAATGATCTCTCCTCAGTCGTGTCAGATTACCGTCCCATTGGACCATCAGAGTGCGGGAATAGAGCGTGCGCCTATAATCCTGCCCTGACCAGAAATTCGGTCTGTAGGACATTATTAAGTCACAATATTATCCACACAGTAGAAGAGAGAACGTTTTCTTCGATTTTTAGCACGGACGGAAATTATGTCGTATACACACGCCTTTAATTTAAACGCGGTATATTGGGCTGAAAAGTTCGTATCGTTTTATAGAAAAACACATTTTTTTGGCAAAATTCGATTTTATTATTCAACATAGTTGCCATCGAGGGCGATACACCGATTATAGCGATCTTCCAACTTTTCAATACCATTTTTGTAGTACGATTTGTGTTTAGCCTCAAAATAGGCCTCTGTTTCGGCGATTACTTCCTCATCGGCTTTAAATTTCTTTCCAGCGAGCATTCTCTTGAGATCTGAGAACAGGAAAAAGTCGCTGGGGGCCAAATCTGGAGAATACGGTGGATGCGGAAGCAATTCGAAGCCCAATTCATGCAATTTTGCCATCGTTTTCATCGATTTGTAACACAGCGCATTGTCTTGATGAAACAACACTTTTTCTTCTTCAAATGGGGCCGTTTTCTCGCGATTTCGTCCTTCAAACGCTCCAATAACGCTATATAATAGTCGCTGTTGATGGTTTTTCCCTTTCCAAGATAGTCGATGAAAATTACCGGCCGACTGTTGAGTTTTTCCACGCTTTGGATTCGGTTCATCGCGTGCAGTCCATTCAGATGACTGCCGACTGGACTCCGGAGTGTAGTGGTGGATACATGTTTCATCGATTGTCACATATCGACGCAAAAATTCACTTCTATTGCGGTTGAACAGCTCCAAACATTGCTCTGAAGCATCGACACGTTCTTGTTTTTGGTCGATTGTGAGCTCGCGCGGCACCCACTTTGCACATAGATTTCGCATACCCAAATATTCATGAACGATATGTCCAATACGTTCCTTTGATATCTTTAGAGTGCCAGCTATACAAATTAACCTCAATTTACGATCTTCCAAAATCATTTTGTGGATTTTTTTTATGTTTTCGTCTGTAACAGCCTCTTTTGGACGTCCACTGCGTTCATCGTCTTCGGTGCTCATATGGCCTGTACGGAATTTGGCAAACCACTTACGAATGGTTGCTTCGCCCGGCGCAGAGTCCGGATAACACTCATCAAGCCACTTTTTGGTATCAGCAGCACTTTTTTTCATCAAAAAATAGTGTTTCATTAAAACACGAAATTCCTTTTTATCCATTTTTTTCAAAATAACAAAAGTTGCTTCACTCAAAATGCTGTATCTCACAAACTAATAATCAGACAGCTGTCAAATTTATACACGTTTCTTTTGAAGGTTGGTACTACCTAAAAATGATATGGATTTTATTCTAGTGGCGCCATCTCATAGAGACGATACGAACTTTTCAGCCCAACCAATACTGTCGCCGGTAGGTATTGTGAGGTGAAGATATCTTATATACGGTTCCCTTTTATGCTTAATCTCTCTGAAGTAAGAAGATTATGTGATAATATTTTAAAAGTAGCATCTATATTAATTCAAAAAGTAAAGTAACAGTCGGTATACGTTCTACTCCTGGGCAAGGAAGTGTCCGTCGCGCTACCCCAACGCGTGTTGGCAGACTAATACATCAGAAATGCAGATTTTCTTTCTTTTTCCTTCACCGCCAAGTACGTGGTAAATCAAGACTTAAAATTGCAATTAACAATTTTATTGATGTCAGCCGGCTTGGGAAAATTTACAGCGATCCCTTAGCCTCTGAGCTACCACTGCTCCATCTATTTATTTATAAATCTAATTTTATTCCCTCTGTAACAGAACTTCGCTTCATATTATGTTGTTATCATACATAACATAATAGTCATTGGATTTTCATATAATTTTAGCGGTTTTCAAACCAAAGTACGAAATATTTTATCTTATACTCTGATCGAGCGTTTACGCCAATACTTAACTGTAGTCTTTTATTTTTAATTAAAACATTGTGCATTAACATTAATCCCCTCTGCCGTTAATGGAATTAAAACTATGAAAGTATCATTATATGAAATAATAATCCTCATACCAAATTTCCTGTTCCACTGAATTAAATTAAAACGATAATTGTGACAGTAACTCTTTTTTGACTTGCCATAAGAGCAATTTAAGTAGATTAAAAATATTTATTAAATGAAGTCATATTAACTAAAATAACATATTACCTAATAACATGCTAAACTCTCACGTAAAAATTTTGTCGATAGATGGCGGTAAACATTTTGAATATATCAGATTCAAAATACTCAATATGGTGACAGGAAGCAGCGTTATTGTAATGACATCCGATAATGTGAACACCAATCCGCCTATCAAACGTGGTGATACCATTACCTTGCCATGAAATCTCTACCGCCGGAGAGACCGATGCGACGTATAGCAGTAGACTATTACAGACTGATAAAAAAGAAATTGATGTTGAATTTTAAAAAAATTACGTCGTTTACATGACCTGTCTCATTTACTTCATATTGCATCAAACATATATTGAACAATGATTAAGAAAAACTTGATGAAACCTATGTGGTCCTCGGAAACCGTGATTATGAAAGGAAAATTATCTTCCATTTGGAAAAGATATAGCGTGAATTTTTTTTTGGGCATTTGATACCTCGAACGTTTAAACTTGCCTCCAATTCAACGCATTGAGTTACGCACTATGAGTGAGCGTGAGTATACCTACACCAACACCACTGTCGTACCTGTTAAGTTGACAATTTCCAAAAATAATTATGAGCCGTTAATATTACAAATTGGCAAAGACAACTTCATCCTTGTTACAAATTTTTGAACTTATAAAAGATTATGCGTATCCAGCACAATTTATTAAATTTTTGTTTGACCGACCCACAACTTACCATCAAGTATATTCGCTAGTTTGTTTACGCTTATAATCATCACAAATATGAAGATGACGTCATGTCCCTCAAGTATAATATGATAATCTATGGTCATAGCTAAATATGACGCTAGACCGAATACTCCAAAAAAATGGAGTTCAAAAAAGCTTTCGTGCTGATAGAATCATTAGCGTTTAAAACAACCTTGAATTTAGCATGTAAAACATTAGATATTGTTAGTCCGGTACTCTATTGTACTCCAGTCCAGTAGCTTGAGCAAGCCTTTCAATGCAGTGGTTAAGAGTTTCAGGGATATTCTGTAATGTTAAACGGTTGTTAAATGAAAGGGAGACGTGTTTCTCTACTCAAGACTTTAATCATACTGTAGCTTAAACCTATGAGTAAGTACATTTATTAATACATGCTAGTAGGGTGGAGGCACATACACTACAATTCCGTCACCTTGTCTTACACCTTGCCTTGTCATGTCGCGACCGACTGTAGAGCATCGTCTCAAGTGCCACTGTCACACACCTGACAAGCGTATCGTTTATGACAAATACTTCCTACGACGGGAGAGACCTATGCGCAGCACTAAATTTTTACGAGTCGAATTAACGTACGCGTCCATTGGCCCGCGCCGGACGCACCACACGCACCACACGCACACCGCACGGGACGGATAGAACGGATTTGCCGATGCCATGCGAATCCGGATTTTTTAAATTTTTTTAATTTAGTTTTGACTATCAGACACATTTTATTTTTTTTTAAAACTAGAGTTTTTTTCTTTCACTTAACTATCTTATCTTGAAGTTTATACAAAGTCTGGTTATAATAAAACACATACAAGCTTTGCAATTAGATAAAAATTCCCACGACGCAACATTATTTAGGTCAGTATTTTAAATAATAATAATATTTTCAAGTAGATTTCCACATTTAAGTGAGTAAGAATAATGAAGTATGAACTATATACTATTTGTATAATAATAAAAAAATTGTTAGGATTCAAATCTAGGATCAAAATTCCAGAATCTTAAGTAACCAACATCAAATTGTACATGAATGGAGATCGATTGACTGTATATAGAGATTAAGAGCAACTTTGATTGCAAATTAACACTGTTGGCACTAGTTCAATAGCCAATGTATCCAAATCTCCTGATAAAAATTCGTTTTAAAAACGATTCTTTCCAATTCCCGTTAAATTTTTGAGTTAATAGACGAAACAGAGAAAATTATTTATACGTGCTCAAAAAAAATTTAAACACAATTGTGGCAGAAAATAGTAAAAGAAATGAATAATTAATATTACAAACAATAACTATACTAATTAATAAAACTTCATAAATACCATAATAAATTATTTGGTTTAATTCAAACTCATTTTACGTCAGTTACTTGTCAATCTGATAAATAATCAGTACGTTTAAATATTACGTTTTTTCCATTCAATTTAACCTTTTCATTAACGTACATGACTGTATGTCCTCCAAAATAAAAATAAAATATAAACAAAACATAGAATTGTTACTAATATTTATTATAATTGAAACTACGTTATGAGTATTACAACACTAAACATTATTTAGCTGTAACAGTATACTTATATGAAGGTATAGTAAAAACAACGGTGAATCCGAGATTAAGGAATAAGCTATTTATAAAATTATTCAAATCACCCGAATTTATCCCCGCCGGGACCTCCAAAATTGTCAATTTATAATTTAAACGCTCACCACGTGCTCGGCAGTGAAAGAAAACATCGTGCCATTCATGTGATATCCGCCAATAAGCATTAAGGCAGCGCGGCGAAGTATTTCTTGCCCTTAAATTATCTCAGAAATGACGTACGAGGACAAATGACGCCATTACTTTCGTCTTAATAAGGTGATGTTGAAACACGAAATCAACACTTTACTTAATCACTTTGAGTCTATAAAGAAATATATATGCAGTGTAAAGGAACTAACTTTACAAAAATGTCAAATTCAGGTGTAAAATAAAGTGATTTGAGATAAATTCTTGATAACAGGTATCTTTCGATCAGCTCCTATGAAATGCTCGTACATATGCAAACATTGGTTCGTGAGGTAATTTTAAAAGCTTAGCTTCAGAGCGAGGTCGTGTATAGCGGTACATGCTCTACATGTTCAATTTATTTTAGCAGGTAACTGTTTTCACCAACCCTACTTTATGCTTGAAAACACCCACCTATTAATTTGATTGTTTTATGTTTCATTTCACTTCAAACTTTTTTATACAGCATTTTATCGCAAAAGTTAATTTTTTGGAGTGGATTACCTTGATTAGAGACAGTAAGTGTAATGGTGAACTGCGGTCGGCATAGGGTAGCCGTAAATTTCTGACGGTTGTACAATCGAAATGTACAACACAGCAGTGCACTCTTATAGACTAATAAAGAAGATTTCCACAATATATTTGTAAACAATTTCCTTTTAGATTTGTTTTAAAATGAGAATAGAAATACATGTGTTTCTTCTGAATCAATTACAGTATAATTCTATTCATCGTATAAAGTACGACATAAACAAATTGAAAATTACAGTTCTATTATTAAAATTATAAATTTTATTTTCAAATAGAATTAAATTATGCAATAAGATTTTCGCCTGCATCTTGAAGACATTTTAAATATATATCCATGTATATTGAACATAAACAAAGTAATTCACAGATAAATAGTAACTAAAATTCATCAACAATAATAAAAAATTGATTTTAAAATACATATAAACTAAAACCGAAAGTACCGAAACTTAAGTTTGTCATTTATAGCATAAGGGTGATAAACAAGTACACAGTCTACCTGATGTTAAGCGGATGCTGTGGTACATAGACATCTACATCTATCCTCAATTAAAAATCAAAATGCAAATGCCTCGTTTCCAGTAAAAAAGGTCTCACCTACAAAACAAAGTTGCTATTTTTAACGTTGGTATTCTGTAAGAGCGTGGTCTTTCCTTGTTGTGCCAAAATATTTGAGCTGCAATTATAATATAGCTGTAGCGTAGCTCAACCACTAAGCTTTTAATTCAAATAGCAAATTTGAGCTATAAGATCATTAAGAATTTACTCTATGTCTTACGTGCATAAGTGAGTACTTTTATTAATTTAAGGAACAACTTGAGTTTGACATAAGCTCTTGAATAATATATCTCTTGCTTCATAACAAAACCTAATATGAACCCGTGAATATCAATATGGAGGTTTATCTCTATTGAAAATTCCTTCACCCTAATTCGAAAATCTTCGACTGCTATATTTTTCCCGCGTAAATATTTGTATGAACGATTGGAAAGTAATTTCAGTGGGATTGTGTTACTCTGGTAAGAATCGTTTTCCGGTGGGAATAATTCCGTAACAGTCTTATTTTTTCACTATGACAGTATTCTTCTGTCTATCTTATCCAATGTAACATTAATATAAAACAACTGCTTATTATAATCAGTGCTGATAATATTAAGGCCTAGGTATACATACAATATAATTATACCTTCTGTGTACTAAATATCGGGAATTTGTCAATAAAACAAAAAATACAAATTATTCATCTAAATTTATTTTATCGCCTTCAAAGTAGGCCCAACGCTTGCAATACAACATCTCCAACGCTTCACCCAGTCTTCCATACATTTTTCATAGGCTATTTGCGGTATGGCCTTTAGCTCATTCAGCGAATTTTTTGTTATGGCTTCTATCGACTCAAAACGTTTTCCTCGAAGTGGTAATTTTAACTTGGGAAATAAAAAAAAGTCAGACGGAGCCATATCAGATGAATACGGTTCTTGGTCGAGAACTTTTGTTGAATTTTTCGCTAAAAACTCTTTCACTATAATGGCTGTGTGTGATGGTGCATTATCATGGTGCAGTATCCATGAGTTGTGTTGCCACAAATCTGGACGTTTTCGGCGGATACTCTCAAGCAAACGCTTCATGACGCCCAAATAATATTCTTTATTCACTGTTTCTCCCTTTGGAAGGAATTCGGAGTGAACCACACCACGGTAGTCAAAAAAAAAACTGTCAGCATCACCTTGATTTTGGAGCGACTTTGCCGCGGTTTTTTGGGTTTCAGCTCGTTTTCGAGACGCCATTCTGAAGACTGTTGGCTTGTTTGCATGTCGTACTCATAAACCCATGTCTCGTCGCCAGTTATTATACGTTACATAAAGATCGGATCCGTAGAAGCTCGGGAAACCATGTCTTCAGCGACATGCTTTCGCTGCGCTCTTTGAACAAAATTGAGCTCTTTTGGAACTAGTCGAGCGGCGACGCGTTTCATGCCTAAAATGTCAATGAGAATGTTGTGGACGGACTTAAAAGATATGTTCACCTCACTAGCCAACTCTCTCAGACTCATACGTCGATTTTCGAGCACTAGCTTCTTGATTTTGTCGATGTTTTCTTTGGTCGTAGCGGTTGAAGGTCTACCAGAACGAGGCAAGTCTACTACTACTTCTCGGCCTTCTTTAAAAGCCTTATACCATTCATAAGCCCTTGTTTTCGATATACACGATTCGCTGTAGGTATTTCGCAACATTTTTAGTGATTCACCACATGAAATATCATTCGAAACACAAAATTTAAGGCACACTCTTTGTTCAACAATATTTTCCATTGTAAAAATCGCCGAGAACTCGAAACTATGACCAACAAAAAGTGTTGTTTAAAACAAATTAAATGACAGATCCCGCTCAAACTTTGCGCGCTAAATCAGTACAGTGCTACCAACATGCAGTAAAAAAATTAGAACGACCTCATTTACGCGGGTCTTTTTATTGACATATTCCCGATACTTTTTACACAGAGTAGTATACTATACATACAACGTTAAATCGATCAAACTGTTTAATCGAGTGTAGTCGATACCGTGAAGTGAGTATTTAAGAATATCCACTATCCTATTTCATACAGTGGGTGTCGAATGAGGCGTCAGAGAGAAAAAAAATCAGGAGATAGGCAGCAGCGTTTTCCTAATAAGGACCAAAAATAAAAACTGCCACGGTTTTTATTTTTGGTCGTTATAAGGATTATTATAACTGCAACGGTTGCCAACCCACTTGCCAAGAGTGACAACTATGGCAAATATCTCCTATGAGTCAGACTAAGGGAGAGGCCCATGTTCATCAGTGGACTTGCATAGATTGCGACGGTAGCGGTAAAATTGAGTAATGTGGCTGAAATAATTTCACGACGGTTTGCTTCGTCATTCTTAATTCGTACAGCAAAGGAGTGGAATAATCTTCCAGGATTAAGAAGAAGATTATTGTCTGTCTTTCCATCACTTTATAATGTATGTGTGTCTTTAAGGCAAGAGTGAATAGAACTATTATTTACGGATTTTATCGCGTTTAATTACTTTTAATTTATTTTTATTATTATCCCGACGTTTCGGGTGCTTTACAGCGCCCATGGTCACGGGGGGGACTGAGATGTTTGACGTCCCAATGTCATAGTTAGTCCGGCTACCTTCAGTTTTTTAATATTAATTTTTGGTCCGATTTACGCAAAACGAGCTTATAGTATCATGAAGTCTTGCAGTGGTATGCTTGGGTTTGGGTTTAATTTTGTTAATTATAGGATCCCAAGCAGATGGTAGCACCCAACCATCTTCTCTATTGAAATTTGGATGTTTTTTAATTTCAATAGCCTCGCGTATCATCCTTGGTAGGAATCGGTGTTCTTTTGCGAGAATTTGTGGTTTATCAAATCTAATGTAATGGTGGGGACGATCTTGAACATGTTCGCAGACTGCAGACTTCCCAGAGCGTCGGTGCTTCACATCAGCTATATGTTCCTTCACGCGGGTTTTTATAGATCTCTTTGTTTGACCTATGTAAGAGAGACCACATTCACAATCTAGCTTATACACACCTGCATCTTGTAGAGGAATATTACATTTGATGGATGGTAAAAATTGACTAATCTTCTTCAGCGGCTTGTAGTATGTCTTAATGGACGCTCGCTTCAAGATGTAGCCAATCTTGTCCGTGACTCCTCTAACATATGGTAGTAGAGCAGGCGCGCGCTCGACTGTGGCCGGCTTCACTCGTTCACTGTGACGTAGGCGCGGGACCCGAAGCTTGTTGTCTTGCAATACTTGCTCGACGTGCTGAAGCTCCGCGGCCAGATGTTTTCTGTCACAGATCCCTCGTGCTCTCTGAAACAAAGATTTACCCACGGTAGCTAACTGTGAAGGATGATGGTGAGATTCACCATTTAGATATCGGTTGGTATGGGTCTTTTTCCTATACACAGTGTGACCAATAGTGTTATCAGGATTTCGGATGACTAAAACATCTAGGAAAGCTAAAGAATTATTTGCCTCTAACTCCATTGTGAATTGTATTTTAGAGTTTATGGAGTTAAGGTGGTCTGAAAATGCAGTTACTTTGTCAGATGGTAAAATTGTGAAGGTGTCGTCTACGTACCGCTTGTAGAACCTTGGATTTACAGGAGCAGTAAGAAGGGCTTTCTCCTCAAAGTCCTCCATGAATATGTCGGCGACTATGGGAGACACAGGTGAGCCCATCGCCACACCATCTACTTGCTTGTAGAACTCCTCCTTCCACAATAGATAGCCAGATGTGAGGCAATGTTCAAGTAGTATTGCATATTCTTGAGGCATGTTATTTTCTTCTAGCTTCCTAGTTACAATTGAGATGCAGTCCACAATAGGTAGGCATGTAAATAGTGACTGAACATCAAAACTGACCATAGTTTCATTGTTAGCGAGATGTAGGTCTTTTATCTCACTCACAAAATGGTATGAATCCTTTGTGTGTGCTCTGGTATGTCCTCTTAGTGGTGATAGTATTTTTGCTAAGTATTGTGCCAGCTTATAAGTTGGTGAATCGATCTGGCTCACTATGGGACGTAGTGGAGCGTTTGGTTTGTGTATCTTCGGTAACCCATACAACCTCGGTGGTTTGACACATGATGGTATTAGCGAATTCACGTCGAGATTTAATTTTTCGGAGTATTTCTTTATTAAATCGCTAGTTGTTTTAAGCGTGTTGGTTGTAGGGTCTGTTTTGACCTTTTTATATGTACTTTCGTCCGATAAAAGTTGTTGTATTTTAAAATTATATTCCGACGCGTCCATTACTACCGTAGCATTTCCTTTATCCGCGCGGAGAATCGTGAGTTCTGGTCTGTTGCGTAAGTTATTTAGCGCTGTAAATTCGTCTTTAGGAAGGTTTGGTTTCGGCACTGAACTACGACGTAACAAGGACGAAATATCTTGACGTATGGCCTCCAAATCTTCCTTACCGATATTATTCTTAAACAGACAATCCTCAACACTGCAGATAATTTCTTCGTACGGGATTTTTCGCGGAGTTAATGCGAAGTTCATTCCCTTCGCTAATACTTTCATTGTCGGTTCGTCCAGTGTATGTTTTGACAAGTTATAGACAGTGCGTTGTTTATAGTTTGTGTCTATGGTCAACGGTTGTTTATTGTTCTGGCGTTGACTTGGATGTTTGGCATTTGATTTGATCGTTAATTTTTGATATTTTTCTATTTGTTTATTTTTGCATTCATTGTATTTTGATGTTTCTCGTTTGTTTAAAGTTTCGATGCAATTATTAAAATCAAATGTCGTTAAAATTGTCTTTAGTTCACTGGACAAATTGTCTATGGTGTTGTTTACGAAATGTAAATCGAACCGTTTCTGCTGAATCACCGTCCGTAACAACTTTTTACTTGCCTGATTTAAGATCTTAGCGCTTCCTCGAATGTCCTTCTTTGTTGATATTTTGACACACGTAGGAATGAGATTATGGTCTCTGCATCTCTTCAAGAAATTTAAAGATGTTATATATCTTGCGCGCTTGGTTTTAAGATCTTCTAATCGGCGAATTTTATTTGCTATTACCAGTCCGTACTGGTTCACATAATGATTTCTTAAATTTACGCGAACACTACACATTGAATAAAACTATTATTTACGGATTTTATCGCGTTTAATTACTTTTAATTTATTTTTATTATTATCCCGACGTTTCGGGTGCTTTACAGCGCCCATGGTCACGGGGGGGACTGAGATGTTTGACGTCCCAATGTCATAGTTAGTCCGGCTACCTTCAGTTTTTTAATATTAATTTTTGGTCCGATTTACGCAAAACGAGCTTATAGTATCATGAAGTCTTGCAGTGGTATGCTTGGGTTTGGGTTTAATTTTGTTAATTATAGGATCCCAAGCAGATGGTAGCACCCAACCATCTTCTCTATTGAAATTTGGATGTTTTTTAATTTCAATAGCCTCGCGTATCATCCTTGGTAGGAATCGGTGTTCTTTTGCGAGAATTTGTGGTTTATCAAATCTAATGTAATGGTGGGGACGATCTTGAACATGTTCGCAGACTGCAGACTTCCCAGAGCGTCGGTGCTTCACATCAGCTATATGTTCCTTCACGCGGGTTTTTATAGATCTCTTTGTTTGACCTATGTAAGAGAGACCACATTCACAATCTAGCTTATACACACCTGCATCTTGTAGAGGAATATTACATTTGATGGATGGTAAAAATTGACTAATCTTCTTCAGCGGCTTGTAGTATGTCTTAATGGACGCTCGCTTCAAGATGTAGCCAATCTTGTCCGTGACTCCTCTAACATATGGTAGTAGAGCAGGCGCGCGCTCGACTGTGGCCGGCTTCACTCGTTCACTGTGACGTAGGCGCGGGACCCGAAGCTTGTTGTCTTGCAATACTTGCTCGACGTGCTGAAGCGTAAATCGGACCAAAAATTAATATTAAAAAACTGAAGGTAGCCGGACTAACTATGACATTGGGACGTCAAACATCTCAGTCCCCCCCGTGACCATGGGCGCTGTAAAGCACCCGAAACGTCGGGATAATAATAAAAATAAATTAAAAGTAATTAAACGCGATAAAATCCGTAAATAATAGTTTTATTCAATGTGTAGTGTTCGCGTAAATTTAAGAAATCATTAAGAGTGAATAGGCTTTTATTTAATTAAGTCAGTGCGCTTTTTCAAAAGAATAACGGTGATAAACGATCACACATCCTACCTGATAGTTAGTGGATGCGGTGGCCTGTAGACGGTTACATTTAAATTTTCAAATTTTATATATATTTTGCATCATTGAAAAAGATATTTGATGACTTAAAGTCACAAAATGCCACCCTGCTACTCGAACAAAATACCCAAAATATTCTGCGCTTGGATACTGCAGTCTTTGGACGTGTAGGTTGAGTTAACCCCCGTCTGTCCAATCTCTTTGCTCACACGCGTAGTAATATTAACTGTCACGATACGACTGGAATACTTTGTATTATTTGGTGCTCTATGTATGGTAACTGCATTAGTGCTCTCAATGTGGTGCGCGAAGCAGCAGTCTCAAAATGAAGTGTATCGGATGCTCATTGTGGTGTAAAGTGTTTTCTGCGTAGCTCTCCTTCCTGGCTTCCTGGTAACCAGCAATAGAGTAGAGTGAAACACACCTGCCGCATCAAAGGCGGCCACCGATTAAAATTTTTGTGTCGCTTGTTGCATTAGGCATCATCTAGGTACACATCATATCGTACCAACGTGCTAGGTATAAAGATGTTCATTGTAGGCGCACACATACCAGCTTGGTACACATCTGTATCACATCAAACGCGCAACCCCAAAAAAGACAGCCAAGACTAACTCGTCCCCCTCGTCCCCCACCGTGACTCCGGCTATAAATCCAGCCCCCGTGATGCGCGCTCAACCCTTCAAGCCCGCGACTAAGATGCTTTAATCAATCTCAGCGCCACCTGTTTGTCTCCTAGTGGGCATTTTCAAAGCCTTTCTCACCAGCAGCTCCTACCCGGATGTCTGGAAAGAAGCGGACCTCGTAGAAATCCTAAAACCAGGGAAATTGCGCAACCTATCCCCTAGCTAGAGATCCATTAGTCTCCTCAACACACAGGGGAAAATATACGAGCGACTTATACTATGTAAATTGCCTCCAAAAATTTGCTTTTGCTAACAAACTTCTTCCAGACGAGCAGTTCGGCTTCAGACCCCAAACACTCAAACACAAACCAACTACATCGCCTTACAGAAAACATTCTGAAAGCATTCTACCTCCCAAGTACAAATTATAGAACCACTAACACCGGTGCCTTCTTCTTCGATGTCACTAAAGCGCTGGACAAAGTCATCCACGACGGCTTGCTATACTAGCTGTATAAACTCAACGGGCCTGATAAGCTCACTCACATCATCAGAGTCTTTCTTTCCAGTCACTACATCCGCTATTGAATAGAAGGAATCCGTTCTACAAAGCGTCTCCTCAAGACTGAAGTCCCCCAGGGCTCTGTCCTCTACCCACTGCTTTTTACACTCTTCACGAGTGGCATCCGTAAAGACACAGTAGTTAATAGTGCTCTTTTTGCCGATGACACGGAACTTTTCATCGCCCACCATAACAACAGAATACTCACCAAGATGCTTCAAACATCCGTAAACCGCTTAGGCAATTGGTACCGCATATGGAGAATGGAATTAAATTTTAAGGAAAGTGTAGTAATATACTTTCAAAGAACCCGTTATCTCAATCGTCAAAACAAAAACCCCAATAAATCGATAGGAACGATCGTTGGCCGCCAGATCCCCCGGCACCAACAGCCAAATACTTAAAGGGTCACGTTCGACCACGGCATGACGTTCGCAAACGTTAGCCCGCAACCGTGCCAAATTTGTCACTAGTCACCTCTATCCACTAGTTAACAGCCAGAGCAAAATCTCTCTAAGACACAAACTCCGTCTTTATAAAACTTGCGTAAGACCTATCATGTCTAACAGAAGCGTTGTTTTCGCACACGCTACCCATCGAAATTTGTACGACCAGGTCGTCCAAAATATCTTTATCGATGATCTTCGAATATTTCAAGGAAATGTCTTGACGCTATTTCGAGAGCGCCGAAACACATTCCAACCCGCTAGTGGTAAGTAAACACAGTAACCTACTCTTCGACTCCGAACGTTACACAAAACCCCCACAGGCCCCGCAACGTCCTAATCAAAGCCCCAGTTCCGCTTGATTTCGAAAACCCAAATGTCGCCAGCCCGTCAATCACAGACACTACACATTCATCTAGCGCTACAAATATTGTTAGGACAACGGATGGGACGCAGCGTAGATGGGCGCGCTGCATACTCCTCCACACAGCGTTCTCACCGGTCCGCCCAGAACATCAAACGAAACGAGATAGCCGTCAGGACCGTTTGTTCCGACGACAGTTAGATAACTCAACAATGACAAGACGTATTCACAAGTAAGTACACAAGTTTATTTGTTTTAGTGCAAAGATACATTCGCAGCGTCGCACTAAAAGAAATAAATTCAACCCAAATTTTTAGCTCGCGGCCTGAGTGTAGTTTTCTAGGCTCTTCACCCGCTCTCTTGCTACGCTAGTGCACGTTGTTACTCTGTGCGATCTAGGTCCTACCCGGTTGAGTCAATCCATTATTATATGTTTTGGTTTTCTGTAGACTTATAAAGCGTGAAATTGTTTAAAGTTTGAGACGGTAACTAAGTTAAATATACATAAGTTGAAACCAAGGGAGTGCAGGGCAAAAAATAAAATAATTTTAATGTGAATATTCATTCGTATAGTAGGAAGAAGGATGAAATAACACTTTTTATGTCTGTCTCTCTCGCTCTTAGGCGGGCTAACCATGCCCGAGTGGAAGGGACGCGTGCCTCTCACTCGCTCTCATTGTGAGCGCATAACGTGAGCGGAGCGTAACGCAGTTTCTTGAAGTGTCACCCGGCAAACCAATTTATAAGACGTTGTCACGTCAAAAACCCGAGAAATATTTAACTTCGTTTTAATAAGTAGTAGTATATTATTCACCTCCATTTAAAACAAAATTTGTCACAAAAATATCAATTATTTATAAATAACTTAAGTAATGCTTGCTTTGGTATTTACAAATGTTGTACAACACAGACATTTTCGAGAATCAGCCTTCTGATACTTAAATTCAAGCAGTAAGTTAGATCTATTGATATGAAAATAAAAATAAAATAATAAAATATTATTCCAAATAAATACAAGTTTATTTCGGCACTAAATCACGTTACGTGCATTATGTATGGAGAACTAGAAATCGAATTACTGGTAACAGGCATTTCATTGTGATCCTTAGGGACGATGAAAAGGTAAATAACTATTTTTTGTAAGGAGAGGATTTCAATGTGTATTTATTAATTGATTATAGTCGCAGTGATCACACACTATCATTAAGCGACGGTAACAACCTTTTTTGAGCGTATCTAACAATAAAATGGAACTTTTATCCAATAAAGCCAAATTTTATTTGAACTCATGGTCCAAATAGCTCTCATATATTCTCGTAATCCGAACAGTCTGAAATTTAGCGGTTATTCCAAGTGATAATATCAACTCTAAAATCAAATGTTTTCTACTGTTCAATTAGACGCGATAAATTATAGTCTAAAGTATTACAAAGTGCTATGATTACAACATATAACCCAAAATGACATTACTCGTACCGGTAGGTGAATAACAGGGAAGGCCCCCCACAAGATGGAGTAACGACCTGGTACGGCATGCAGGAATTCGATGGATGCAGGTGACACAGGATCGTGCTTTACGGCGTTCCTTGGTGCAGGCCTTTGTTCAGCAGTGGACGTCTGAAGAGCTATAATGATGATGATTATGAAATGACGTACGTTTATCTGCGTCCGACGTACGCTATCGTTTTAATAAGTTTCTGTACAATACAAATTGTGTTGTGTAATTCATGCAAAAAATACAATTAAAATGCTTAACAATCAAATTTACAATTATATAAATTTATAATAAAAATTACAACTAAAATCCCATAACTATAGATAAAAATAATAATTAAACAATATTTTTCACAAAAAAATTGAGAATATTTTTAAACAATAATCTAAACACATTAAAGGTTCTATAATAGCATTAATATGAAGAAAATCGTCAACACTATAATAACATATTTCCAGTAGAGTCTTTTTTTTTTAAATATTTTTTGAAGCTACTCTTGTATAAAATACTTTTTAAATCAATACATAGGTATTCTGTTAAGTAGAAGTACTGATTGATATTGAGAATAGTGTCTACTGATGACCATACTTAGGATGATGGTTTTTTATATCACAAACTGGCTAATTTATAAAACGAGATCACCAATATCCAATATATTTAAGAAGAAAAAGATACAGATACCAAAAAAGTATAAGATATTCATTTTTACACATACTAATTTTACGGATTTTATCGTGTTTAATTTTAAAACTAAAACAGGTGATGGCCAGAAACACCTTTCTAATAACAACTCAAAATAATAAAACCTGCCACCTGGCAAGCGTGGTAATAGTGGCATTTGAGGCAGTTTATGTGGGTCTATGTTCAGCTGTAGACTTTACATAGGCTGTAATGAATAAATAAATGAAATGCTATCACATAATAAGAGTTCCCGGAGGCAAGACGATTGGTGGTCTCCTTAACCCCGCAATGGACGTGCCCTATAAAAAAACGTAAATGGTCACATGGATTACGTATGTAGTCCACTTTAAATTAAGAAGAAAGCTTTAAAATATTAACTAAAATGTATTTTTATATTATTTTTAATAAGAAACAGGATAATGTTTAGTCAACAGTCAATTATATTTAATAAACAAAAACCGTTTATACCCACGTCCTTTTTTATTCAAATTATAATATTTAAAAAATTACATATAAATAAAGGAAAATATCATATTAATTTCAAAATTAGATCAAAAATCAGTTTACATATTTATTTCTAATCATTTGGTTTCAGAAATATTTAAATTTGAGATTATTTTACGGTGGATTACTATTGTAATCCACGCGACCACTATATGGTTAATATTATATAATAATGTTCTAGTTTTCTTAAGCTTAAAAGACTTGAATGGACCACATCCATACATATGTGTGAGTGGTAATGTTAATACAAATATACTCAGGATGATTACCTTTAAAGTGTAGATAAAATCACGTCCTTATTTAAATTAATAGTACAGTTAATGACGGGACAAAATAAGACTCATCGATGTACTTTTAATAAAGCAGTCCACAGAAGCTGTATCATTATCGTTGGAAAGCCATTAGTAACAGCGTAGAAGATTCAGTCCTACATTTGTATAGCGTTTAAACTGATACCACCTAATGGCGCACAAGTAATTTTAACTTAGGGGTACCAACTGTTTACGAGTATTTATTATTTATTTATTTATTTACACTATATTGTACACCTTAATAAAAATAATACAAAGGGCGGACTTAATGCCTTTAGGCATTCTCTCCTTGACAACCTGGGACGTGCGGAAAATAATGTTACAGGTGCCAAAAATAAAATGAACAATAGAGTAAATCAGAAAAAAAACTACTGATCAAATTAAATATAGATGTACCAAATTGAGCCTTTAAGTTGAATACTCAAAGAATTGATCATACTAATTTTTTTTGAAAGGATAGGGTGACAAACGAGCACACAATCCACCTGATGGTAAGTGGTTGCTGTGGCCCATAGACACCTACATGTATCCTCGGCTACGAATTAAAATGCAGATGCGTTATCACCCATGACGACTAAGATGGAATGCCTCATTTACAGTAAAAGGGGTCTCTGGTTCTCTACACTCACCATACGAAACACAGCAACATTAGGCTACTAAAAATAAAAAATAACTAAATTCCATCTGATATCTTCATAAATTATTTACGTACCAATTCTTTAAAGGCAGTCTTATTAAATATTATTTTAACATTATTCGGCAAGAAGTTCCAGAGCAGTGCAGCCTGAATGGTGAAGGATTCACCAACAATATTAGTAAAATGTAGTGAGAAACTTATTGTATTATTATACAAGGAGCGCATAAAATAAGAAAAAAAAATATTTCGTAGACATGTGAAGTTCGCCAACACGCATTGGGGCAGCGTGGCGGACTATTCCTTGCCCTAAAACCGTCTCAGAAATGAGAGGAGGCCTGCGTCCAGCAGTGGGACGTATATAGGCTGTAACCTGACTTTACTTTTACAAGGAACGCAGAGTTCTTCCATGCGTTGAGGAAATATTCTAAAATTTTCCTTGGGATAAGAAGGAGTGGACGGATCATTTAAGATAGAGAAGAGAACAAGCAATTTTCTAGAGTCACGCCTCTGTTTAATAGTTATTTATGGAGAGGGCGATAATGAAAGATATGATCATATTTGTAAAGACCGAAAATGTGTCTGATGCAATTGTTGAGAAGGAGCTCGAGTTCGTTAAGCAGATTTTGGTTTAAATCCGGGTAACATACGTCTGCATGATCGGTAGTATAAACAATGTGTATAGCGTATGTATGTATAGGGGGAGGTCCCCGAGAACCGGACGCTTAGGGAACAATAAAAATAAAAAAGAACGTATAATAGTCTCATTTGTTTATTTCACTTTAATAAGTGCACAACAATATACTAAATCAACACAGATATATCAAGAGCCTCAAATCTTACTTTAAATTTAGTAGGTACTAAGGAACATTTAACATAGAAAAAAGGACGTTTTTAAAAAGGTCCCCTAATGACGGACAGCCAACTATTCGTTCATTTTTAAACCTAAACATTATTTTCACAAACAATTCGTGAGAATGTCTATTAAAATTGATCAAGTCAGCTGTCTATAAAGAAAACTATTCTTAATTGTAATTAACTTTAGTCATAATTAGGAACGGTTTCTATAAAATTACAAAAACCTGCAAAAATCACAAATGTAGCTAACGGAGCTTTTTCAATATTTAATGTTTGGGGGTATTCCCACAACTCGGATTGGGTTTATCCATGTTGAATCTGAAAAACAAAACAAAATAACTACAATAAAAATAAACTTACTGTAAATGTAAAACTGTCCGGTATTAGGGGACTTTGAGAGTGTCCGAACTTAGGGACCCTTAGGTACGTACAAGAAAAATTTCATTCACATTAGGTGTTATGAATCTTAAAAAAATACCTGGGTTATATCAGATTAGTACAATAGCAATAATAATTAATAAGATTGATTATCATCCCATACCTTAAATACTGTTTACAGAACCCTAAAAATTAGTTCGAACAAAATTTTTACTAACCTTAAAATTTGCTACACGCTCCACGCCGAACGAGTCATCACTAACTATTAACACGCTCCCCCACACTTCATTTGGGAAACTCTTTCTAACCACGACTCGAGCAACAAATTGGCGCGCTTTTTCGCACTGATTAAAATTCTGTCTGGCTTTAAGAGCCGTCCGGGCTTAGGGGACTTCCCCTAAGCATAATATTGTTACTTCAGACTTAAAAAATGACACTGTTGTAGGACGTTAAAGTAGATTTCTGTGTGTAGTAGGCAATATAAGCCCCGAAAGTTCTGCAAGGCGTCGCCGGACGTGAAAATTACACTATTTAGATCTTTCTGCCAAGTGTTTTATAAGTGTCAACTCTGGATTGACTACACCAAAAAGACACATGATAGTATACTGGTAATTTATAATAATATTTTTAGACTTCTAATGGGATTTAATCGCTATTGTAGCGCTTCTGAAATGTACTTAAAAACCCGGGTTGACTCTTTTAATGCAAAGACAATAGCATCATTTATACCGGAGTTGACTTTTGTAACAAAGCTTTTGGGCGTAGTTCGGCAGCTAGGCAGATACAGACTTTTGGAAATATTGCGTGTAAATATTGCAGCATGTTTATTCTTACCATATTATTTTATTAATTTGTCTTGTAAATACGGATCTCTGTGTCTGCAATAAATAATTATTATTATTAATAGAGTATTCTCATCTGGTTTGGCTGAATAAATATATAAAAGGAAATGATAAATATACATAAACATAGAGGCCCTCAACAGGGGAGACCAAACGGCTAAGGGTTAGGGGGAAAGGGAAAGAAACCGGCGGACGATGCGGGCGGTATCGAGGAGCACCGCCTTCTGCATTTAAGCCTGGAGCGGTCCGTCACGGAGTCCCAGCCGCCTCAGATGATTATTATTTTAGTCTTAAAGGGAAGAAAAATTTTCAAGTGATAAAGAGAACGTTAACCACCAGATACTTTATTACATGTTTCAGAGATATGAACCCCCCTTCCAGGTCAGAGTTTTATCACTATAGAGACTCAGATTTTTAACTGAAAAAGAGTATAAACCGTTTCTATTTCTGAAATTTAAGCTTATCTAATGATTTCTTATATTTACGCGAACACTATACGTTGATTAAAACTACTTCTACGGATTTCCCGACGTCAAAACATCAGTGACATCGGGACGTCAGTCACCTCAGTCCCCCGCGACCATGGATGCTAGAAAGTACCCGAAACTTGAAAGTGGAATGTGGAATTCGGCTACTAGCCAATAGTTCAATGAACTTATGAAACACGATGTTTACGTTTACGTTTTTTTTACGTCACTGATATTTTGACATCGGGACGTCGGTCACCTAAGTCCCCCGTGACCATGGATGCTGGAAAGCACCCGAAACTTCGGGTATTAAAAATAATATAAATAAAACGCGATAAAATCCGTAAAAGTAGTCTTAAGCTTATCGTTAAAATGTTTCGTAAGTTCATCGAACTACTGACTAGTAGCCGAATTCCACATTCGGCTATAATATAATATTTATTCGATCAACAGATCAAAAAAAGACATTTTTATGATTATACAATGTACAGGTTTCACTATAAAAACATTTAAGTTTAACTAATGTATACTATTCACTTCATTCTTATCGGCAAATACCATATGGTTAAGATCTGCTTGTAGCGACATCGTGTGATGGGTCATTAACTTCCCTTTAATATGGTTGAAGGGGGCGATGGCTACAACATGGATCATGCATATGAACAGGCACTACTAGAGAGTTGTTCTGCTTTTGAGTCATCATTCTCTAAACCATTTCCCATTATCTGGGGTCGGCGCAGTAAACCTTCTTGTTCCATTCCTCTCTATCAGCCGTCATTTCCATACTTACTCCTTTCATTCTCATATCACTCTTCACACAATCGATCCATCTTTTATTCGGCCTTCCTCTGCCCGTGTGTCGTGTTGTTCTGCTTTTGAGTACATCATAGAAAATACTGTAGCAAAGAGTCTGTAATCGTTTTTCATTCCGTATACATACGCAATGAATAAACTAAAATACAATACAATAAAAAGCGATAAAAAAGAAAGATACCTGCGGAGCTTCTTTCGCCGTTTCTTTTCCGGTCAGAGGAACCTCGAAACGATAGTAGATTTAAAAAATGGTGGAAATTTTATTTTCTTACGTGTAAATTACATTTCGTTTCACTTAATATAATTTTATATCAGTTTGTATAATATAATGTCGTTATAAAAGCTACAGTTTTCATATTATAAACCGTGATTATTACTTTGTATTATCTCTCTGTATTACTCACCTGTATGGGACAAGAACAGGTTATGTCGAACTTGTACCAAATAAAAATCTATTGTGTCTGAACTTTACCACATATAGGCAGGGCTACGGAAACATACCAGGCGGTACCATAATGAAATAGTACGTTTATCGTGCACTTAATATAGGAAACATGCATCGACATGAAATGCTTAGTCTTAGTTTAACAGGCATTTGAATAACGAGAGTCGCGTATTTTTTCAAAATGTCGAAAACTGAGTATCGAAGTGTCATAAAGTTTCTGTTTAAAGAAGGTTTATCCCCTGCCCAAATAAAAGAACACACAAAAAAAATAATCACATAAAAATGTGATTATTTTTATAAAGGTTTAGAGATGTTGATTCACAGATGTCAGAAGTGTGTTAGTATTCATGGTGATTATATTGAAAAATAAAATTGGTTTCGTTTCATTTCCTTCATTGGTTCATAGTTAGGCCAATTCATTATGGGACCGCCTATACTTCGATAATCCTCTCCCCTCGTCCGCACCCCGTTCCACCAGCAACGCATCACCGCGGCGGTGCAGCCCTTCGATGGGGCGAGACTTGCCTACTCGACATTGCAGCTCTCCTCTTCTTCCGCAACTCTATGTCAATAAAAGAATAAATCTTCCGTCGTCCAACTACGCGTATCCGATGTGGGCTCACCGAACCCGCTCAGAACGACCACCACTTATTTCACCGTGGATATGTAATACGTAAAACGTGGAATACGTAACCCTGTGAAAACATCAGCCAGGTTTTGACTTGAATCTACATCTACTTCATCAGTATTGGTTCAATAGTCCTTTATACATATACCTGAGTTTATTATTTATTTATTTAAACCGATTTTATTAAATATATGTTAAAGATAATTAAAGATACAGACTTTACGCTGGCCACAAGTCTTTTCTTTCTGAGATGGAGTAGTCTAATGCTCTAGTGCCGATGTAGTACACAATATTGTTAAGAAGCTATACGCAGAGTTATATTTGTGAATGATATCGCGTTTCGTGGATGATAATTTTTTTAATGACTTATTACCATAATATCTAGGCCTATCATTCCTTTAACTATTTAGGATGGGCGGATGATACATGTTTGTGCCTGTGATATCGGGGCACAGCTAGTACATGATACAATGATTTATAACATTAAAGTAAAATGTAATAACATATTATACTAATTTGATCGGACTATTACTTAAATGATTTATAGCTCTTGTCAGAAACAACGCTACGCGGACGTGTCGTAAATATTTGTATGATCAATCTAAACCGTTAAAAACATCTGAAAGCACATAGCAACTTTGTTGTACAAGTAAGACAACAAAGCAATAAGGTTATCCGTTAGGAATTGCCTCGTTACCAGTAAATCTTCAGTTTTCATCACATTTTACCCTGGTGCTTTATAATTTTGCCATCCAGTGGCTGTATAGTGAACCCACTATCCTATGTTATAACGCGAGTTTCGTAAGAGGCAACTGAGGGAAATTAAACCAGAGATGGGCAGCAGCACCTTTCTCTGATCACTCAAAATAATTATTACTGTGATTGCCAACTTGCCTGCCAAGTAACTGTTTCAATTATGGCAAATTACCCCCCCCAATATAACGCAATATACTTGGGAGGCTGATTCACACATGGGTCATTTATTAGCTGTTATAAGGCTGTAATAAAATAACGATTACATTGAATACTTTTAACGACTTAACCCAATTTAAACTGAAATATGTGCACGGATCTAATATAAGATATTGATATTTAGTACTCGTATACCGCAAGCCATCCTTGTATCATGCTTATCTAGAGCCGGCGTGTCAAAGTCGACCGAACTGAATAAGTGACGAAATTGTGAGTCCCTGAGAGTTAACTACATTTTTTCCGTTTGCTATCGAAACTTTCGGTTCGTGGGATCCAGATCTATGTTCCTAAAAAACTGTATGTATACTAAAAGAAACAATATACTAACTTGTCGCTTGTTCTAAGTGGGCTGGTTCTTTTCTCGCTTAAAGGCTAAGTATGGCCATACAGCGAATTAACGCAGCCAGCGTTCTTGGCACTATACCCCGGGGTATTCCCCGACTACAGTATATATTTTTCAGTTTTTTTTTAAATTATAAACTAGTGACCCACCCTGGCTTCACCTGGATGGGATCTATTAATAAAGTATTATTGAGACTTATTTAGACTCATCGATAATCAAAAGCCATATATTTTATCAGTTTTTCTTTTTTTTTTAATTCAAGCTTTTAATAAAATATAGCTTCGATCCCTCCGAGCTTTGCTCTCTATCTGTTTGTAATGTTTCATTTTAGCAGTTCCGAAGATCATCCCGGACACACGGACGGACCAAAATTTTGAAAATTATTATGTATGTTCTAATAGCACGAAAATAACAAGTCTGTTATTTCAATATTGACTGCCTCGTTGGTCTAGTAGTAGTATTAGTGCGACTGCTGATCATGAGGTCCTGGATTCGAATCCCGGGTCGAAATCAAAAAAAAATCAATTATTGAGTTTTTCCGTCAAGAAATTCTCAGTAGTTGCCCGGAGTCAGGAAGTTGACGGATTCTCACCCCCGTGCCACGGAAAGCACGTAAAGCCGTTGGTCCTGCGCCTGATCTCTCTACGGTCGGTTTACCGTCCCATCAGATTATGAGAGTGAAGGAATAGAGAGCGTACCTGTGCTTGCGCATACACTTGGGTACTATAATCCTGTCCCGTGCAGATGGCTAGCCTCCGTTGAGGCAGGCCGCCGTGACCGAAATTCGGTCTGGAGAACATTATTATTATTATTTCAATATTGCGGACAGACACTTCAGTTTCCTTTATATGTATATTTTAGTATTATTAAATTATATATTACGTTAAAAATCTTCACCCACATCAAGAACAACGGCTTTATAATCCACCGATTGACATATGTACACTCGGAAAATCTGTCAATACTCAACACGCTGGCCAGGTTTATTGGTAATCGCGGAGCTGATCACAGTTTGTAAAATTTTGGCTTACTTTTAACTTTTGGATGGATTGTGGGAAATCAGTCGGTCGTCAGAGCCAAAGAGGTACACGAAGCGAGTGAATTCGGCCTTTGAAAAGTTGCAATTCTACCCTATACCCCATAAATAAAAACAAACAAAATAATTTAGATGACGGTCGACGAAGTAAACCTCTTAAGAATGATCACAATTATGTAAATTTTAATATGTACGGCGAGAGAGAACAAACAAATAAAGCTTACAATTTCTAAAAGCGAAATATTTTCTCGTAAGCTCTTCAATGTATCATGTCTTTTTGTTTCATTTTAAAAAGAAAACAGAAACAGTTGAACTTCGTTTGATTTGACCGTGTATTTGAACGAGATTTTTAGTAAATTACTCTCGTAGGCAGCAGGTACATAGGTAGGTAGGTAGGTAGGAAAGAGGTCTAGAAAATTAAAATATTAATATATATAAATTACGTGTCACGTTGTTTGTCCGCGATGGACTCCTAAACTACTTAACCGATTTTAATCAACTTTGCATGCCGTGTGCAATGTGGTCCAACTTGAGAGATACGATAGTTTTTTTGCCCATGAGTGAATCACATTTTTTTTGCAAATTTAAGGGTTTTTAATAGGACATGACAAAGGGTCGAAAAGGGCAGAACAATGTCTGCCTGGCAAGCAAGTCTAATATAAAATGTAAGTTACCGTCACAGCCTATTAATGTCCACTGCTGAGCACAGGCCTCCAACATAGATTGAGTCATTAGAAATATATGTTGTTATCGCCACGCTTGGCGAGCGAGCTGGCAAACACATTCATTTATTTTTAGTCCTTATCGGGAAGACGCTACTACCCATCTCCAGATTTGTGTCCTTCTGTCCCCTACGACGATACCCACTGGAAATATGGGGTAGTGGATATTATTATACTGCCATTACCCCGGGTTTATAAGTAGGTAATATGTATCTACGGTTAAGTGAGTTGATAGTTAAGCTAGCTGAGCGATTCTGGTGAACATTTAAGTTGCTGTATAATATAAGCTCTTTTTTATCTTTATTTATTTAGGTTTTTTTGTTTATGAACTTGTTAAGCCCATTACAACTAACTAATTTAAAATCTATACACATGCCATTAATCTGCACATACTCAATGTGGTATCCATGGTGGGGTTATGTAGAATGCCTTGTGAAATACCCACATTGTCTACATTTATTTCGTATGTCCTTATAAAAAATAAACAGAAATATAAACAGCAGTGTCAAAAATACGAGTCGAGATCGAGTACGAGATCATTGATCCGCTAGCCAAGTGTGAATATTAACACAAATCTTCCATGCAACGGGAGAGGGTCATTTCAATTAATGGAGACTATTACGGGCTAACTAAGAGCTACTTATATTACGAGTATAACCTCTACAAGCAAACTTCTGATATTAATTATCGGAAGACACACGGTAGAGTCACCATAGTCGAGGGACCGGAGCTCGTATTAAATGTAAATGTAGAGAAACTACCTAGGGGAACAACCACACCTTTCTCTGATCACTCGAAATAATAATTACTGCGATTGCCAACTTGCCTGCCAAGCAACTGTTTCAGTTATGGCAAACTACCCCCCAATATGACGCAATATACTTGGGAGGCTGATTCACAGATGGGTCATTTATTACTACATTACTCATTGATTACTTTTAAGGACTTAAACCGAGTTAAACCGAAATATGTGCACGGATCTAATATAAGATACCGATATTTAGTATACCACAAGCCATTCTTGTAACATGCTTATCTAGAGTCGACCGTCGACCGAACTGAATAAGTGACGCAAATATGATGCCCTGAGAGATAACTACATTTTTTGCCATTTGCCATTGAGACTATCGGTTCGTGGGATCCACGTTCAAAGTTCCTGGAAGGATTGTGTGTAACCTTAAGGAACTATATACTAACTCGTCGCTAGTGCTAAGTGGGCTGGTTCTTTTCTCGCTTAAGGGCCATTTGCGAAGAAACGGAGACAGTGTTCTTGGCACTATACCTCAGGGTATTCCCCGACTACAGTATATGTCTTTTAGTTTATTTTTAATTATAAATTATTAATTATAAACTAGTGATCTGCACTAGTTTGATGGGTTCTATTAATGAAGTATTATTTAGACTTATTTAGAGTTATGGATAATCAAAGACCATATATTTTATCACTTATTCTTTTTTTAATTCAAGCTTTTTATAAAATATAGCTTCGATCCCTCCCAGCGTTGGTCCCTATCTGTTTGTAATGTTTCATTATAGCAATTCCGCAGATCATCCCGGACAGACAGACGGACCAAAATTTTAAAAATGATTATGTATATCTCAATAGCACGAAAATAACAACCCGAGCGTAATATAAGTCAGTTATTTCAATATTGACTGCCTCGTTGGACTAGTGGTTGTAGTAGTGCGACTGCTGATAATGAGGTCCTGGTTCGAATCCTGGGTCGGGCCAAAAAATTTATTATTGAGTTTTTCCGTCAAGAAATTCTCAGTAGTTGCCCGGAGTCAGGAAGTTGGTGATGTCTCACCCCCGTGCCTCGGAAAGCACGTAAAGCCGTTAGTCCTGCGCCTGATTTCTATCCGGTCGTGTCGGTTTACCGTCCCATCGGGTTATGAGAGTGAAGAAATAGAGAGTGCACCTGTGCTTGCGCATATACTTGGGCACTATAATCCTGTCCTGCGCCGATGGCTAGTCTCCGTTGAGGCGGGCCGCCGTGGCCAGAATTCGGTTTGGAGGATATTATTATTTTTATTTCAATATTGCAGATAGACACTTTTTCACAACAATTTTCTTTTTATGTATATTTTAGTGTCATTAAATTATATATTATGTTAAAAATCTCCACCCTCATCAAGAACAACAGCTTTATAATCCACCGCTTGACATAGGTATACTCGGAAAATATGTCAATACTCACCACACTGGCCAGGTTTATTGGTAATCGCAGAGCTGATGACAGTTTTTTGTAATTTTGGTTTACACCTTTTGGATGAATTGTTGGAAATCAGTCGGTCGTCAGAGCCAAAGAGGTACACCGAGCGGCCTTTGAAAATATACCATTTTGTATACCCCATAAATAAAAATAAACAAAATAATTTAGATGACGGTCGACGAAGTAAAACTCTTAAGGATGATCACAATTATGTAAATTTTAATATGCACGGCGAGAAAACAAACAAATAAAGCTTACAATTTCTAAAAGCGAAATATTTTCTCGTAAGCTCCTAAGTGTATCATGTCTTTTGTTTCATTTTAAAAAGAAAATAGAAACTGTTGAACTTCGTTTGACCGTGTATTCGAACGAGATTTTTAGTAAATTACTCTCGCAGGTAGCAGTTACATAGGAAGATAGGAAAGAGGTCAAGAAAATTAAAATCTAACATTAAATGTAAGGTATCGTTACAGCCTATTAAAGGTCACTGCTCAGCATAGGCCTCCAACATAGATTTAGTCTTTGGAAATATTTGTTACTATCGCCGCGCTTGGCGAGCGAGCGATAATAACAAATATTTGAGAGCTGGCAAACACAGTCGTTTATTTTTAGTCGTTGGAGACGCCAGCAACTTAAGGTATCTTCGATAAAGATTTAGTGGACTGTAATTTTGGTGCATACGGCAAAGGGGAAAATAAATAGGTGGGATAGCACGCACTGACCTGATGAGGGCTGCCGCGCCTTCCTCCTGGAGTGTCTGCTATACAGCTAGCTCGCCACGTGGTTCGGCGCACACGCACTCTCGGTTAACAGTTTCGTGAAGTCCCACACTCTCGACCTTTGCCCTTACGGGGGCGTCTCACACTTTTATGAGTTACAAAGACACAATGTCTGATGCGGTGAATATTAAACATAAACAGGAGAACTCAATGTTCGTCCTGCGCGGTTTGCGGTTACATAAGACGCGACCGGTGGCCGTGCGTTGCGGATGGCGTAATATCACTTAGTATACTGACGCGCGCCGAGATCCTCTTTTTCACCCCGGCGGCAGCGCGTGCGGTAGGAAAGGGAAGGAAGGAAGGAAACAAAAAATATGCACTAGTCATGTTGATAAAGTAGATATAACTTAGGACGAACTCAATGCGATATGTAATGTAATGTTGATAAAGTAGATTGTTAACTGGCGTTACCATTTCCTCCCGCCCTTAAAGGGTCACCTTTAAAAGACAACCGTAATATAAAAGTAAAAGGAAAACAAATAAATAAGCGGTATATAAAGTGAGAGGATGCGCTCAATGCGCATGTCTCATCTACTAACCTTACTTGGTAAGCGAGAAAATGTATACATAAATATAATATTGCGGTTTAATACTTTTTAATATATATAAATATAAACTTAATTCCTAATTTAGATAAATAATTATAATCCAAATAATCGTGATTTATTGTCTTGGGAGAGGGCAAATACGAGCAACAGGACGGAGATATGTTCCCTTAGTAGTTCTCACGGTCACTACTCGAACTACGCCATCCTTCGAAGGATGAACAGACTCGACAATCGCTAATGGCCAAGCAAGGGGCGGTTCATTATCATTTATCACAATTACAACCATGCCTGGTACGATAGCCGTAGACGGGGTGTTCCACTTCTGACGAACTTGTAATCCGTGAAGGTATTCCGTCCTCCACCGGTCCCAAAACGACTGAACTAATTTATCCAGTAAAGAATGCCTGTGTAACAGACTGGTAGAGTCAGATTTGACTTTGGGTGCGGGTAATGACAATAAAGGTGCGGTATTCAAAAAATGACTCGGAGTAAGAGCTGAAGGCTCTGCAGGATCAGAACTCAATACTGTCAAGGGCCGCGAGTTTAGCAAGCACTCAATTTGCGCAAGAACAGTATTAAGCTCTTCGTATGAAAGTAACTGATGTCCGATAACTCGGAACAGATGCGTTTTTACGACTTTGATCATACTCTCCCAGGCGCCTCCAAAATGAGGAGAGTTGGGACAGATGAACTTCCATGTTATACGATTCTCAGCACACTCTTGCTCAAGCTTTGGGCGGTATTCAACGTTTAGAAATTTATAGAGATCGCGAAGATACGAAGCGGCACCTTTAAAATTCGTTCCATTATCCGAATATAAAAACTGAATCGGCCCTCATCTAGAGAGGAAACGTTTAAGCGCAGCGAGGAAACTAGAACTACTAAGATCTGTAGCGATTTCTATATGTACAGCTCGAGTCGTGAGGCATGTGAAAACACATAAGTACGCCTTCTCGCTGCGTACACCACGACGACGTACAGGAGTGTATGCGATAGGACCGGCATAATCGCAGCCCGTGTGTGTAAATGCCTTAATAGCTTGTCTTACACGACTATGGGGAAGATCAGCCATCAAAGGGTAAGTTGGACGGGGTCTAAGCCGGAAACATATATTACATTTGTAGACTCTGCTTCTCACAGTGCGGCGTGCGGAAAGTATCCAAAATTTTTGACGGAGCAATGACAATAACAATTCAGGCCCAGCGTGTAAATTTTTAATATGATAATAGTCAATGATCATGTTCACTACATGATCACTGCGCGGGAGTATAATTGGATGTTTTTGCGTGTAATCTAATGCGGAGTTCGAAAGACGACCACCAATGCGGATTAAACCATTCTCAATAAAAGGCCTTAAACGATTGAAAGCGGGCGAGCAAGGTTTGTTACCTTCAATATTTAAATATTCCACTGCTGCAAATGCTGTTTTTGCAGGGCGCGGAGGATTATAACCTCAGAGAAACTGAGATCATCAGCAGTCACTACAGTAGTGCTGCGGTGGGGCAATAATTTAGCAAACTTACACACGTACGCAATTATACGTAGAAGTTTACTCCAAGAAGAGATGCGGAGTGCGAGCTCATAAATCGCAGAATTACAGACAGATGTGCACACAGTGTGCGACAAAATATTCTTCTCAGGCATGTTTGCAATAACTTCATTGTCTAAAGTACGAAGAGGCCATTGAGATGGATCTAACGAAGTCCACTGAGGCCCATGGAGCAACAGGGGGTTTGAAACTAATTTATTTGGCGTAACGCCACGTGAAAGTATGTCAGCGGGATTCTCAGTACCTGCGACATGATAAAAGTTATCAGCGCGAATATTGTCGGTAATCTGAACAACGCGGTTTGCAACAAAGATCTGCCACTTGTGTGGCGAACTCTTTATCCAGTACAGAGCTACTTTTGAATCTACAAAGGCATATACTGATATTGCAAGGTCAAGAGAATAATTGTCGAGTACTCTGCGAAGCAATTTTGAGAGTAAAACCGCTCCACAAAGCTCAAGGCGTGCAATAGATAGTGGTTTCGTCGGTGCGACTTTAGTCTTTGCACAAATCAACTGGACGGCGTTACCATTGACGCTCTTTACATGTATGTAGACTACGGCACCGTATGCGTGCTCGCTGGCGTCGGAAAACCCCAGGAGTGACGCAGTACAGTTTTTGGATACACCAACATGTCGCGGGATACGTAAATCATTAAGAGCTGGTAATTCAGCACAGAATTGCCTCCACATCTTAATAATTGGCGGTGGTGGTATGTCGTCCCAATCTAAATTAAGTTGCCAAAGCTGCTTTATTAACAATTTGGCGTACGCGACTGTGGGAGCAACGAAACCCATTATGTCCCACAGGCGAGCGACAGTAGATAAGGAAGGGATGGCGCGCTTAGTGCACGTCACATCAGCGGGAACAGATATCTTAAAATAAAAGGCGTCACTATCGGTAGACCAATGCAAGCCTAGTATTTTATGTGGCATTGATTTATCGAACTCTACTTCTCCTGTAATTTTATGGGAAGTAGGGAGGTCATCTAAAACAGATCGACGGTTGCTATGCCATTTTATCAGGTCCCATTGGGCACCCTTGAATAAGTCCATCAGCTGCCGAGAGGTCTCACTGGCCTCGGATTCACTGGGCATAGAGAACGCGATGTCGTCCGTATATAACGAAGTAAATGCGATACGACTCGCAAGTGGATACTTTGCGCCGTCGTCATCAATGAGCTGTCTTACCGTGCGCAATGCATGGTATGGACTCGAAGTTAAACCGAAGCACACGCGATTGAAGTGGTATAACACAAGTGGGTCTTGTGGACGGAAGCGGTATAGGAAGCATTGGTAACGACGATCAGAATCGCGAACAACTATTTGCAGAAATTGTTGGCGACAGTCGGCTGTCATAGCGATTGGATGTAAGCGGAAAGTTAAAATTATATTGAACAAGTCGCCTTGCAAATTTGGTCCTGAATGCAGAATATCATTTAATGATCGCCCAGTGCTAGTCTTACTGCTAGCATCCAGGACGATGCGCAGACGCGTTGACTTCTTATCTTCGCGTAAGACTCCATGATGCGGTATGACATATATTGGAGCGGGTTCATGAGAGTCATACGGCGGTGCGGGGGATATATAATTTTTAGCTAAGTATTCCTTTATGACGTCATCATATGCTAACCTTAATGTAGGCGAGGCTTGAAGTTTCCTCTCCAAGCACATGAATCGTCGTCGAGAGGTTTCATAAGAATCTCCGAGAGAGTAAACGTCATCTTTAAATGGCAGGCCAACAATATATCTACCAGTAAAAGGATCGCGGGATGTCGTAGATTTATAAAACTCTTCACATTCAATGTCTGAAGGACACTGAATGGGCGGTGCGGAGGGTGGCTGTTCAAGCTCCCAAAATCGTTGCACTAATTTGTCAACGATAGGAGACTCTAGAACCGAGCAGCACGTTAAAGAATGATTTCCCTGAAGTGTCGGCACTGAGCCCATAATAACGTAACCAAATACCGTATTCAAAGCCGAGGGCCCGGACAAGTCGTTAGACGAATAAATTACGTCTGGACACAGTAAGTGCGGGAAAAGGGATGCGCCTATCAAAACATCAATTTTATTAGGCATGCTATAACATTCATCAGCGAGTCTTATGCCATGGAAGTGTGATAAGACAGATGTGTCTACCACAGCGGTGGGCAAAAGGTCGGTGATTTGATCAACAACTAGCGTTGAAATATTGAAGTTAATATTCGAGTCGAATCGTGAGAAAATTTTAATATCAATCGATTTCGATTTTACAATTTTTTCAACTCCACCGAATCCCTTTACTACAGTACATTCGGTATCGTGTTGTTGAACGCCTAAACGATGACAGCACTCTTTAGTCATAAAATGGCTTTGAGCCGCGGAGTCTAATAATATACGAATAATTTGTTTCTCTCCCTTAGCATCGTAAGCAAATACCTGAGCGGTTGATAATAAAACAGTTCTCTGCGAACGACTTGCGCGCGCGGGAGGCGGCGAACGTTGAGAAACATTCTTGAACGAAGTACACAGCGCGACGTCTGAACGCGCACCTGCGGTGAGGGGTGGCGAGTGTGCGGGCGCGGGGGTTGTAGACTTCAGTGTAACTGGCTGAAGCGGTGGAGAACGCGCCAGCGCAGGGGAAGCATTATCGCTTCTGCGGTGGAAGTGCAACAATGTGTGATGTTTAAATTTACAAACTCGACAACTATAATTTGAAGAGCAACTAGACACTCGATGACTTAAACTGAGACAATTCACACATGCATTGTTACTCTTTACGCATTTAAATCGTTCCTGCGGCGTCATTTTATTAAAGTCTGCACACTTAAATAGGTGTTGATGCACAATATTATCGCACAGACACTTTGAGCAACTAGTCGTCGTGCTTACGTACGCCTGATACTTCGGCGACGAAGTATTATTACAGCGACGATTATTACCGTTACCTCGTCGATTGTTTGGTGCGCTATTAGAATTTGTACTAGAATCGGTGCGTTGCAAAACTTTGGAGCGGGTCTTAATAAAATTTACTAAATCATCAAAGGTAGGTACCATCGAGTTATGACTATATTCGAAAGAGCGAATGGTATCCGGGTCCAGCTTCTTAAGCGCGATATGAAGAACAATTAAGTCCGCGAGATTATCTAACTTTAAGTTTTGTAAAGCGCGCACTGCACTTATAAAGTTATCAGTAAATAAATCAAAATTATTTGCGGTGGCCGATTGCAATGGCTTAAATTCGAACATCTGATTAATATATGTAGATGCTAGCATACGCCGGTCTTCATATTTGTCGTATACGAGTGCTTGCAATAAAATTTTATAATTTTCAGCGCAAGGAGTTATACCTGAGCATACAGATAGGGCTTTGCCCGTTAGTTTACCTAGCAAATAGTATAACTTTTCAGCGTCGGTAAGCGATGTGTTGTCATGGACGGTTGATTTAAAGCTAGCATAAAATAAAGGCCATGAGCGAATGTCACCCGAAAATGGCATAAGTTCGATAGGCGGAAGTGAGAATCTGGCTTTAGATGGTGTACTAGTATTTTGTGAATTAGATTGCGAATATTGTAAATAAAGCCTATTTATTCTACCGCAAAGAGACTCAAACGCAATGAGGCTGTTATAATCAGGTTTAGCAATAGGGTTTATTTTTAATAAATGTGAATTATAATTATCTAAGACCTGTTTAAACTCAATACGTAAAGCATTAATATTAGAACTTCCATCAAGAAAACGCTCCATCGTGGAAGTGTTTATGTGGATGTCCGAGGACATATCATATATTTTTTGCACTATTTCAAATAAAGCATCTCGTTTAGCTAACAATAAAACCAACTCAGCATCAGGTGTGCCCTCATTATCCGAGGAATCGCTATTATTCGATGCTATTTGTTTTTTAGGCGGCATTACAACTTAAGTTATGCGGCAAAAATAATATAATTATAAGCGGGTAGTCTGTAAGCGACCTCGCTACGCGGTTGAATTATTAAATATTAGTTTTGTTAACGATGAACTTTAATTGTTAACTTTTATAATAATTATGAAGTTATTTATAACGAATATAATGCTTAAATATATGTGCAAATAATAAATGTAATTTAACAGTATAATCTATAGATGTAGTTAAAAGTTGATGACGTGATGTGAACATACAACAAATAATTTATATAGATAATTATATGCTTATTCATTCTATGAATATAGTTTTAAAATTAATGAATGTCACCTATTAGGACCTATTCTAGTGTTCTAATAAGGGCGGGGTTAATCCGAAGTCGGATTAAAATATAAATAATTAATTATATAAACGCTTATTACGATAACGATCTAATAAGGGCGGAAAGTCAAGGTCAATCCAGCGAGAAGTGACCATTAAAAATGGAGACGCCAGCAACTTAAGGTATCTTCGATAAAGATTTAGTGGACAGTAATTTTGGTGCATACGGCAAAGGGGAAAATAAATAGGTGGGATAGCACGCACTGACCTGATGAGGGCTGCCGCGCCTTCCTCCTGGAGTGTCTGCTATACAGCTAGCTCGCCACGTGGTTCGGCGCACACGCACTCTCGGTTAACAGTTTCGTGAAGTCCCACACTCTCGACCTTTGCCCTTACGGGGGCGTCTCACACTTTTATGAGTTACAAAGACACAATGTCTGATGCGGTGAATATTAAACATAAACAGGAGAACTCAATGTTCGTCCTGCGCGGTTTGCGGTTACATAAGACGCGACCTGTGGCCGTGCGTTGCGGATGGCGTAATATCACTTAGTATACTGACGCGCGCCGAGATCCTCTTTTTCACCCCGGCGGCAGCGCGTGCGGTAGGAAAGGGAAGGAAGGAAGGAAACAAAAAATATGCACTAGTCATGTTGATAAAGTAGATATAACTTAGGACGAACTCAATGCGATATGTAATGTAATGTTGATAAAGTAGATTGTTAACTGGCGTTACCAGTCGTTATTGGGAAGATGCTGCTGCCCATATCCTGATTTGTTTCCTTCAGGAACATATCATCCAACAGGAAATATGGGATAGTGGATATTATTATACTGCCATTTCCACGGTTATAAAAGTAAGTAATATGTATCTACGGTTAAGTGAGTTGATAGTTAAGCTAGCTGAGCGATTTGGGTGAATAATACATTTAAGTTGCTGTATAATATAAGCTCTTTTTTATCTTTATTTATTTAGGGTTTTTTTGTTTATGAACATGTTAAGCCCATTACAACTAACTAACTAACTTAAAATCTGGTGAGTGTAGAGAACCGGAGACCCTTGTTACTGGAAACGAGGCATGCCATTTTAGTCCTCACGGGTCATAACGCATCTGCATTTTGATTCGAAATCAAGGATAGATGTTGATGTCTATGGACCACAGCGACCACTTACCATCAGGTGGACTGTGTGCTAGTTTGTTACCCTATCCTATAAAAAAATCTATACACGTACCATTAATCTGCACATACCCAATCCAATATCCAAGGTAAGGTTATATATAATGCTTTGTGCAATACCCATATTTCGTATGTCCTTTTAAGAAAAGAAGTAGAAATATAAACAGCAGTGTCAAAAGTACGAGTCGTCAGAACTACGATCATTGATCCGCTAGCCAAGTGTGAATATTAACACAAATCTTCCATGCAACGGGAGCGGCTCATTTTCATTAATGGAGACTATTACGGACTAACTAAGAGCTACTTATATTATAACCTATGCAACCAAACTTCTGATAGTATTAATCGGAAGAGACAAGGTAAAGTCACCATAGTCGAGGGACCGAGCTCGTTTTAAATGTAAATGTAGAGAAACTGCATAGGCAAACAACCTCACATCATTCTGTGTCGAAGTTTTAGGTGTTGGTTTCCATCTGCCTTGCACCTGCACGTCTGGAAGTTTAAAAATATCTTGGAATAACTTGTAAAGTTCACCACTGTATACTTCAACTTTCTGACATTCTGTGATATTTGTGAAGTTTCTGTTCGTCAAAAGGGTTTTGCAGGTTCATCGAACGCAGGGCTCAAGGCCGAAAGGCCGTGAGCTATATAAAAGGGAGACGTGGGTGATGATGATGGTTATGGTGATGGTAACGATGAATGATGATATCAGTACATATGTGAACAATAGGTCTTCAGTTCGGTTTCGGTTCGGTTTACTTAATGTGAGAATGATTTATCCAACCGCCGTTGTCTTAGTGAGGTTGGTTCGTGCTCCATTACTCCTTTCATAAATGTAAGGAGGCTCATAAATGGAGGGAGGAGGATGTTCAATAGTGGGTCACAATATATAATTTTTATAGAATAATTGTGTTCGGTGGACGTCATAGTTTTAATCAAAGTACATCGCGGCCATCTTTAGTAATTTTGTAATTTTGATTATTCTATTTGCGAATTATATCGTATCGGGCATTAAACAACTATTTTATTTTTGGGAAAGAGATCATCTCCTTGCCCGTTGACTCACGTGTTAGAGATTACGATGTCAAACCCTCCTGGAGTGAACGACGTGTCTTAAAATTTATTTGCACACCATACAAATTCCTTAAATAGTAAATACAAAATGTTTACTTATTCTACACAGCAGTATTTCAGCTGACGCTTACAATAGGGAAACCTGTGCTGAAACGTCAGTACCATCAAATAATATAGTTGAATCAAATATTGCCTCCGTAAGTATGCTTACTTTTAGGCACACCCTCATGTAAAAGTTTGTTGACAAGCACACTCAACTCGGAGAATAACTACGTTTGCTTCCGTTTCATGAAAGCTGTTGCAAGACTTGTAGTATATTTGATATTAAACCATAACTAACACCTTATTAAAAAGTTTTTTGTTTATTGCATTTCTTTAATTTTAGTTTTATTTACAAATTTTAAATATAAAGTATCAAAATTTTATACGGTCATTGTCATTACTAACTACCCAGTTGATTTGAATTATTTTATTCGGCTAAAAAACTACTATTTATATTTCAATAAAACTTTCACCTTCTATTCTGTTCCTTCTCTTCTATTCTATTCCTTCATCATCAGCCCGTAAAACAAAACAATATCTTCAACGACAAAGGCTGTCTGAACTGATGAATGTCTATAATTAGCTTCTCGCATTGTAGAGTGGTTTTGTTTAAACGTCACCCTTGACAGACAAGTTGACAATCGCAGTTTCCCGTCGCCGGGCTATTTTACGCCGGGCGTTAACGATATGGTTATAACGTTCCTATATAATTTGTCCCTTTATTGTGTAGTACCCGGTTGACCGAGCTTTGCTCGGTATTTATCGCTCGATTTTTTTTATTCGTGTGTTTTGGAAATTATATTTAGATACAAATTACATACTGATGAAATATAAATAATATTTTTTGATCTTAGCGACATAACAGAAAAAACGGAATTGGTTATTTGAATAAAAAATCATGAGTGCAATTATTTTAATTTTAATCTTTGTGTTTTTAAAAAATACTAAAAAAAAGGCTCGAAAAAATAGATTTTCTCAAAAAAGAAAGGAACTTGAAAAAAAAATTAAAAAAAGTCGGTCGGTCGGTCTAGGCTCGAACCGGGGTTTTACGATTCTGTGACCGCCCATTATACCAATTAAGCTATTTATAATCATTACAAATCTGTCAAAATTTACCTTCTTATTCTAAGGGTATTGTAGCAGTTTTTCATTGCCTAAAAACGCGGACAAAAAGACATTTTCTAAAAATAAATCCTAGCTAGATCGATTTATTATCCCCGAAACTCCCTGGACACTAAATTTTAGGAAAATCGTTGGAGCCGTTATATATATATATATATATATATATATATATATATATATATATATATATATATATATATATATATATATATATATATATATATATATGCAAGAATTGCTCGTTTAGTAGTATAGGATATAGGTTAATGTAATAACTTTTATTATGATGTGTCTGTAACACAATTATCATGTACCTAAGCGCTATGTTTATACTAGTGCGCTAGAAAGTATACGACATAAAACGAATTTCTCTGTAATTATTCTTATAATGATGCATCTACTAAGTACTATATAGCTACTAAGTACTTTGTTTACACTAAAACAGTAGAAAACGTACAATATAAAACTAATTTCTCGAGTCGAGCTCGTATGCCTTAGACGCACGTGAGGTAATTTAAAAACTCTTGCAACAAACACACAGGCGTCACAAGTTAATATTTCAGACAGCGAAGTCAGGGTTAAGTGAGTATGAAAAAGAACTTAGCTCAGAGTCATGACGTTGACTTTTTAAAATTACTCGCCGCTAAAATTTCGTCAAAATACTTTATCAGTATTTTCATCGTATTTTACCTTTTTATTAATTGTTTAATAAATTAATAAATTTTAGTTTTATTTTACGTTTCCTTTTTCCTTCTTCTTTTTAAAATTTCTGCATCAGACCATGAAATTTACTGCTGGTCATGGCCCTCTCTTGTAGGAAATTGGGATAAATTGACCTATTCGTTAGGCTTGTCAGGATTGAATTGGTTTTCTGGGTATACGAATGATCATACGGCATCTATATAAAATATACAAGCTATAAAATCCTATAGTCACCTCTTACAATAACCAGGGACAAATCCTCGCTTAAAATATATTCGATATATTCTCGTACGGCACCACCACACAATGATAAAATTGTAATATACATATTTTTTTCTATTTACAAGGAATGAAAGACTTGACTAAAATAATTTACCAGTTACATAACATAACATAAAACAATCAAGCCTGTCACTCAGAGGGGTAGGCAGAGACTACAGACTTCCATTTGGCACAATCCTGACATACCCCTCTCGCCTCCTCCTCGTTCATATACCTACGCATACATGCTCGTCGGTTAAGGGTACTCCCAATTTGGCTCATTTACAATATATCGCCAATTTGGTCGACAAACTTACGCCTAGGACGTCCCTTTCCGACTCTGCCATTCACTTCCGCAACATAAATTTGCATTGTCACTCTTTCCTCATTCATTCTTTTTACGTGACCAGACCACAGACCCATTCCTTTCTTAATCCTGGTCACAACATAATCTTGCAAACCACATCTTCTATTATCACACAATTTCTCACCCTGTCACTCAGATTCAGGCCTAACATACTCCTTAACAACCGCATTTCTACAGCCTTTATTCTACTGTCTTGCTTCTTCTGCCAACTTTCACCACCATACGTTAAAGCAGGGACTAACACAGCATTGTGAATTGCCATACGTGCCTTTTTTGATACATTGTGACTTTCCACAATAGAGTGTAGAGCCTCATATACTCTATTTCCTGCGTTCACTCGTCGTTCTATATCCTTATCACATCTCCCATCCCTGCTAAATACGCATCCTAAATATGCACACTCATCCACTTGCTCGATCAACTCCACTTCTATTCTTATTTCACATATCTTTTTACTTTTTTCTCTTTCTAAAACTTCAACTTTCGTCCTACTTACGTTCACTTTCAAATTGAAATCGACTAGTGTACAAGGGAAACACCGGTTAAAAGCTTTATATTTAATAATATAATATATGAGATATTTAAACGATGATTCTCACCACAATCCGTCACAGATAGCCACCGTGGGTAATTCTTTGTTTCAGAGAGCACGAGGGATTTGTGACAGTAAGTGCCTGGCTAATAAGAATAACTATAAAAATTATTAACGAAACCATAATTTTTAAACAATGTAATTTATTTCATTGTTGCAAATTAACTAAATTAAAAATATGTCTAGAACATGCAATGGTAATTTTCCAATTTTATGTAAATTTATAGATAGAAACTTTGAGCTGAATTTTCACGTTCATTTTGCGTTTAATCGAAACAAATATTATAGGAACAGATAAAATACGCTTTGTGCTTTGTAAGTCAAACCTTGTAAAGAATGTAGATCAATGTAAATTTGAATACCAAAATATAAATCTTCTTTTCGTTACAAAGCGCTTAATTTATATCGTATTTGTTTGATAGATTTTTTTTATATTATTATTTGTTTGATAGATTATATATTATTATTTGTTTGATAGATTGTCTAATCACAGTCTGATAGAAATGTCGAGCTCAACTTTCACTTTCAGCTCACGTTTAATCAAAACAAAAACTATTTCGGATAAACGCCTTGTAGTTAGTGAGTTTGTAAGTCAAACTTTATGAAGTAATATCTCATCTTCTCCACTTGCTGCTCATTGCTGGACATGGGTTTCCCCCCTGTAGGGAGAATTTGCCAAAATTCAAATGTTTGATACCCTATTTCCTGTGGTGTTAGTACTGTTAGCGAATTGGCTTTAACAACTTTGTGAAACTCAGAGTTATAAAGTATTGGCTCTCGCAGAACCAGACGTCTCATGACATGATACTACTCTCCTCAGCGATAGCGGCAAATCCTCCCTAATTTGCCACAATCACTGCTTAGACAGCCTTTGTTCCGTGGTGTTAGTTCTGTTAGTCAGTTGGCTTTAACTAAGTTGTCAGACTTAGTACTCGAAAACTGAATTCGTGATTGCAATACTAGACGTCTATCGACGACACAGCACTCCGTCGCGCATCTGCGTTCTGGCAAAGAAAATATACACTACGCGAAGTTCTGGGTAATCCAAGTCTGATATAAGCAAGATGACTATACCGCCATCTATTGAAAGAAATAAAATCTTACTGGCTTTTCCCATAGTCGCCTTGTACGACATCCACGGAACGGAATAGGGTGATGGACTCTTTTACGCCGTCACCATATTACTAATAACTAAACAATGGAGGTAACAAGTTATTAATAAATCAGTGACACATTTGCTCGATACTGGCTGATGTCAACGTTTCTTCCGATCTCCTTGCGTCTTTTTCTGGTCGTGACGGATTTCCGTCTTGGCAGAATATCAGAGTGAGGGAATAGCGAGTAAACCTACGCTTACATACACAATCGGGCACTATTATCGTGTACTAGGTAGAAGACTAAACGCCAAAGATTCCGGCCGCCGTAACGGAATTTGGGTCTGGAGGACATTATTATTATTATACTAAATAATTATCATCTTTATTACAGCTCTTCACAAGTCCAATGAATTAGACATCTCCCCAAGTAATTCCAGATACTCTGAATATAATATTTTAGTATTACAAAATCTATCTATCTAATACCTCTAAATGAGCAATTCTTGTATATATAATATATATAATCGGAATCTCGGAAACGGCTCCAACGATTTTCATAAAATTTAGTGTCCAGAGAGTTTCGGGTGCAATAAATCGATCTAGCTAGGATTTATTTTTAAAAAATGTCTTTTTGTCCGTGTTTTTAGGCAATGAAAAAACTGCTACAATGTAAGAAGTAAATTTTGACACTGTCTTAATGATCGTAATAGCTCAAGTGGATATCGAGCGGTCGCGAAATCTTAATGCCTTGGTTCGCGTCCTGCCTTCGGTCCGCTTTTTTTCCTTTTTTTTCATGTTTCCTTCTTTTGTGAGAAAATCAATTATTTTGAGCCTTTTTTAAATATTTTTTGAAAATACGAAAATTTTAATTAAACTAATTGAACTCACGATTTTTTATTCAAATAACCAGTTCAGTTTTTTCTATTATGTCAATAAGATCAAAAATATTATTCATCAGTATATAATTTGTATTTAAATAAAATTTAAAAAAAACGAGCAAAGCTCGGTCATCCGGGTACTAATAATAATAAATAATGCATCAGGATTAACCGCTATCGGAGATACATCCTAAAAGATGACGCCGTTGACATCTGTCCAGCTTGTCGCCATCCGGTGAATCACTTAAGCATGTCGTCTCCGGTTGTTTGGCTCTTTCTAACTCGAGTACTTGCACAGACACAATCTAGTAGCCAGGATTCTACACTAGGAGCTTTTTCTGAAATATTAGATAGCGTACCTGCCTATCTTACCTGGTTTTTTGATTTTTGTACCAGTACTTGTTTCAAGAAATATAATCCGCCGGCACACCTGCATCGCTCAACTTGCTCCATAATATATCATAAGTGACTCAGTCAAAAGCCTTGGAGAAATCGGGGAAACACGCATATACCGGCGTCCTCCTAGCCGTGTAATACCTGACGGTATGCTTCAACGTCAGAATTGCGTTTCCCGTCGACAATTCTGCCTTGAATCCGAACTGTGTGTCACGCACATCTACATGCTTTGTGAAGCAACCATGTAACAGACCGTCAAGTATTTGCGCAAGTGGAGCCAAGCCTGTAGTTGCAGATATCAGATGGATCACCTGTCTTGTTATTAATAATCGGTACCACTATTATTCGCATCAGCCCCTCGGGTAAATAAGAGTAACCCACACTGGGTAAAATACATGGAAATAACTCGTGGTAAATGCATCCCTGCGTATTTAAAATATTCAATACTGTGACCACCGCGATCTGGTGACTTCCCATGCTGCATTCTTTAGGTAGGTATCTTAACATTACGTTCCTTTACGATGGTCTCACTATCGCACATATCCCTACACATGGGACTTAAGATCGACTGCATGGTGAACTATTTCCTGAAAGCATCCGCAATGTCTCTATGTTCATAAGCACATCCACGGGGAGGCACGGCCTTATATTCATTTTATTTGTGTTTTTCCAGAAGTTTTTATGGTCTGACATGAAATAGTCGTGGTGATTTAATTCGGCAAGGGTAACATCATTAGGTATTTTTTATAGGATAGGGCAACAAACGAGGACACAGTCCAACTGGTAAGTGGTTGCTGTGGCCCATAGACATCTACATCTATTCTCGATTACGAATCAAAATGAAGATGCGTTGTCACCCGTAAGGACTAAGATGGAATGCCTCGTTTCCAGTAAAAAGGGTCTCCGGTTCTCTACACTCACCATACGAAATACAGCAGCATTAAGCTGCTATTTGACGCTGGTATTCTGTGAGAGCGTGGTCCTTCCCCGGTCGAGCCAACCCATTCGTGCTACAACTATACTTCTAATATAACTGCAGCATAGCTCTACCACATATGAAATTGGATATCATTTAAAGGTCTTACAAACACATGAATTCTTTGAATTTGTAAATTTTTTGTGACATTCATACACAGAATAACGTCAAGGAAGACATACATAATTTATTCATGCTGTAACAAGCAGAAATCTTTGGGGGGGAGGGGAGGATGGGGAATCCAGCAGTGCGTTTAAGATGGATTGTAATGATGGTTGTAATAATGATGATGAATAACGTCAAATATAGAAAATCTCGTAAAATGAATTAAAACAATCGTTCATCGTTCATTACAACCCATCAAAAGTCCATTGGTGAGCGTAGGCCTCCCTTTCATAGGAAGGATGTGTGCCTTAGTTGCTACGACACGTTTTGTGTTATAACCAGAAAGATACTGCTGTCCGGTCCCGTTGTTCATTTTCCTCTGTCGTATCTTTCTACACTCACGTGATATTATGATCTAGCTCTAGTGGACTCTCTTTCGCCGCTACTACACAGCATTTATTTATATAATTTAACCGACTACCAAGCCGTAGTAGTTAGAGGGTAGGTGCTTGCTTTAAACTTCTAATAGGTAATTTATTTAAGTCTCACCGGCACTACTAGAATTAATACTACCTACCAACAAATGAAACTAAATTTCCTAAACAAACACGAATAATTTGTTACATTTTGAAACTGTAAAAGCTATCAATTGAAAGATCTGGCCTAGAGCAAGGTTAATTTCAAAATAACAAAATAATTTCAAGAACATTTCTGTTTATTCAAATGGCTTTGTCGCAAATAGACTGCTTCTGACATTTTTTGTATTGCTTATTGTCTAAATCACTATTGTTGTAGTACAATAAAGTCTCCTTTTCTATACTATTTATTTACATTTACAATAAATGTGATGCCTCAGGGGCTAAAAGGGCTCGCTGTAAATTTCACAGTACGCGAGCAACCCGGATTCAACTTCGGACTTGTTAAGGGGTATAATCACCATTATACCCCTTCACAAGATGATTATGAATTCGAAGATGATTTGTTTCTAACAACTTAATTAGTGCTTACCCATATTTTCACTTACCCTAATCACAGCAAAATAGATTTTTATAGCCTTATTTCAAAAAAACATTAAAACAAATAATTTGGAATATTAATTGACATATACAAAACTGTAATACAATAAAACTAAGACTAAAAATTTAAATTATCATACAGTCCTACTCTCTGTTGTATCGAGCCAAGAACGCTGGCTGCGTTTCTTCGCTGAAGGGCTATACTTAGCCTTTGAGCGAGAAAAGAACCAGCCTTCTTATCATCAGCAGGGTCACCAGTTGCGGATACAGTTCTCTTAGGAACTTCACCAAACGTGAACCCCACGGAGCGATAGTCTCCACAGCAAATGGCACAAATATCTCTCCAAATCGAACAGCTAACTTATTAATTATACTCGTTTGATTAGCACTTACAAACAGTTTGACCGGATATATATATATATATATATATATATATATATATATATATATATATATATATATATATATATATATATATATAGTCGAACTTCAACAAATTCAGAAATTTTCCGTATTTCGGTAATTTTGTGATTTTTTTTGTGCGCAGAAATTGTATGACTTAATTCCTCCCTCTCCATTCCATCATCGAATCACCAGCAGCTTGGTTGGTCGCCATGCCTTTGTTGTGTACATATCACGCATTAAGCCATACGGTTGGCTTCGTCGTTCATAATGAGTACATCAAAGGATTGGAATATTCTTCTTTGGTTATTTATTTATTTATTCTTTATTGCATCCTTAACAAAAGAATACAAAGGGTGGACTTAATGCCTTGAGGCATTCTCTACCAGTCAACCCATGGAGTGGTGAGAGTTTGACGTAGGTGTGGCAATATAGAATAAGAGAGAAAACAATACAAATGATAATTAACTACATAATAAATACAAACTACTAATAAATAAACTATACATATATGATCTATCCTTACAAATATACAAAAATATAAATAAATGGATATACATACATGTAAACATATTTAAATACATATATAATTAGTATATACAAATGACTATGAATATATACGTCTGTTCGGCAATACATATTAAATAAATGAGTCATGTAGAATGCGTTGTCTTTAATAAATGATCACGGACCAACTTTTTAAAAGCGTACTTATTGGGAGCTTTTCTGATGTCATCGGCAAGGGTTATAATAATCTACAAAGAGTAAATAGGATTTTGTTAAGCTAAAACTCATATGTGCGCCGCTTATTCAGTTCAGCTACTTTGATGCCACCCGGCTTTATACAAGGTACCCCTAAAATGAGAGGCCGTCAAAGTGTCAAAAAAGTAGCATCCCACACTAGGGCTTTACTTCTCTCCTAAGGGACCAATTCCACGCCGTTTGGTCTCCCGCCATCGTCTCTAAAAATTTCACAAGGCTCTAAAACCGAAGCAACATTTATAGAGACAAAAGCTCTTTGGATGACATCAAAGAACCGTGACGGAAAACCTACCAGACTTGTCTTACATGAAAACCCGTAGAGCCCAAACTCACTCGTCGACGCTATTACCACAGGGCACTGGTGAGATTGACAAATCGCTCCTAGTCGAATTCCTAACGCGATGCGCAAGTTTTCCCAATCAAGTAATTTTAAATCCCTAAATAATAATCTATCATCAACTTGAATCTCAAATAAAAGCAAACTACAATTACTCTTATTTTAGTGATATTTTTCCCCACTTGGCTCAGATTCAATTGCAGAGTTAGATTTGAAAAGGATATTTACTGCAGCTTGGCAGTTTAATCTAAGCACTATTCCTGAAACTATTTCGTTACAAATTAAAACTTCAACGCCCGTATAAATATAGTGCAAATCTTTGAAAAAACCAGTCCCTTTGTTTCAAAAACAGCGGTGTCGATAATTCTTACTCTAATTCTAGCTAAATTTAGAAGCTAAAGTGATCAACTGACTAAACAATCAGCCGGCTTCAATACACCTATTTTATGTATGCTAATATATGTTTTGTATGCTTTATGTAGGCATGGATGCTAATTAATCCGGTAGATTTTAAAATCTGGGACGAGACACAAATTCCGAGCCGATCGCAATCGGCCAATGGCTTTACACCTATTTATACATCTATTTTACTTATTATAAGCCGAATAACTACAATTCCACCTGAAGGTACGTGACTGTGAAGCCCTAGTTAGTTAATCGTACTGTTTTAGCATGGTAAAGTAAAGTAAAGTTACAGCCTATTTACGCCCCACTGCTGGGCACAGGCCTCCACTTATTTCTGAGTGGGGTTTAGGGCGAGGAAGTGTCCGTCACGCTGCCCCAATGCGTGTAGGCAAACTTCACGTGTCTTCGATTTTTTTTTCTTATTCCTTAGACACCCAGGTTTCCTCACGATGTTTTCCTTCACCGCCGAGCACGTGGTAAATCAGCACTTAAAATTGCATTTAACAATGTCATTGGTGCCGGCGGGATCGAACCCGGGTTTCTCGCGCTCTGTTATTTTAGCATAACAAAACCCAATTTACTCTTGCTTTAAAGACGCAAAGATTGGAATCGGCAAAAAGGCAGTGACCGGCCGATTATTCCACTCCTTTGCAGTGTCCATTACGAAAGACTAAGCAAACACTTTGATTCGAATGCATATATCACGCACGACAAAAAGGGGTTGAAAACCCGCCAAACACTAAATCGTCCGATGGTGGAAAACCTATTGTTTTGTACGATAGGCCACACATGTGCCCGGTTAGTAGTCAGTCGATCGCCTTCAAGTAAGGCACATGCTTTTGATTTTCGGAAAAAAATAATGTCTTTGGTTGATGAACGCTTCTGTAGATGTGATCTTAAATCATCGTAGGACCGAAAAGGAACAACAAATAATGGATTCGCATAGTATTTTTCGGCTTGTCTCCTGACGCATTTTAAAAAGAACAACAAAGTACGGTATCATCAATAAAAAAGCCTACTCCTTCCTAAAAAGTCGGCAACGCGCCTGCTATTCCGCTGTTGTTGCATATGTTCACGGGCGACGGTGATCACTTACCACCAGCTGAGCCGTATGCTTGTTTGCTTTCTATTTTTTTTAAAGATTACTAAGTTTACAAAACGCTTAGGTCTTTGTAAAGTAGAATTCCTTCTCATATCAAAGTAAATTAGCGTAACCAGTCATAATGGCACAATAATCAAATTAAATAGTTCAAGATATGACAAGGTATCATCACGATGGCAAAAAGATATGTAACTTATCACGCGACATATAAACTAAATATCAAAAATTACAAAGTCTTATTTTTTTACTTTTTGGTCGACGACGATTGTGAAATTATAGTCAACAGAAAATCCAACTTTATTGGGGCCAGGCAATTTAATCTGGACTCTGTCCCACAAACCACATTTTTTGCAAGCGAAAAGTTCCAAGTCCGAACATAGACGAAGCGAATATTTTACGACGGAATTTCTCTCGGAGTTTCAGAGCTCGTTTAATACAATGTGTAAACATAAGACCTCGTTGATTCTAGCCACTTTACATAGAAGTTTTAGGATGTTTATATTAAGTACGCCTGATTTATTTAATAACAAGAAAGTGACTTAATAAAAATGTAGTAATTAATAATTTTGCGCGCCATAGTCAATGCCTGGTACATGGCAACATTAGTTACCACTAGCGGCCTCTAGTATCGAGTAGCAGAACTAGGAGAGTCAAGATCCCTCTAGAGATTTCTATGCTAGAACTTTCTACACCTAGTCAGGACCGATATGTTCTCGAACATTCCAGATGTTTCGGTATAAGAGGCCCTATATAGGGCCTGTATATACCGCGACCCGATAGAAACAAGTGCTAAGCGATACAACTGTGAACTATAGTGATCAGTAATACAATTTTGTCTTACTATTAGTGTGTTTTAAGTTGTATTTGTGTTCTGTAAATAAAGTATCAATTGTGGTAATTCAATCGGTAGTTTTTATTGTCACGAACCCCAAGCCCGTAACAATAAGAAATAAGGCAATTTTGCGAATGCGAGACGACTGGCTAAGCGATTGTCAATCCGCCTGTCAATTGTGACGGTTAAGGCAAATCCTCCCTATAACGGAAATACGAGTAGGCCCACGTTCGGCAGAGGAGTTTTACGAGCCGATAAAGAAAGGAAGTCATTTTTTTTACAAATCTCTATTTCTCACTACAATGTTACAGCAAATATTTAAACTTTTCTATTCTCTATAAGGATTGAAAAGTCTTTATTTATCACATAGAGGTAATATTGCCATGATTATACTTTAAAAATGTTAATGTCGATTTTAATTTACTTAAAATAATATATAAGACGTGGTAAATAATTATTCGCCCATATATTGTGTAAATGCTTTTGTAAATGGAAGAGTTTGATGATTTTCTCATGGATACCATAATCAGATTTTGACCAAAACCAAATGAATATAAGGTTATACCGTGTAGTGGCGGTGTAAGAATATCCACTACCGCATATCATCCGGTGAGCGTCGTAAGAGGCGACAGAGGGTCACAAATCAGGAGATGAGCAACAGTGTCTTCCTAATATCGACTAAAGATAAAAACTGCAGTTGCCAACGCGCTTGCCAAGCGTGGCAACTATGACACATATCCCCCCTATGAGGCAGTCTACGGATAAGCCCTATTATCAGCAGTGGACTATAATAGGCTATACCGGTAATGGTAGGTACTCATAAGGTACCCACTTACTAATAAAAAAAGAATCATTGTAACGCGACAACCTGGTAAAGATTTATCGTTGAACATACTAATTTAAAGTTTCTTCTTGTTTTCAAAATTAGTTGAAAATTTAAGAAATCGTTAAATTGCTGACCAGTATTTTTTTGTAACAATTGCTTTGTTGCTCTAATAAAAAGTGTTTTATTTTGTTTAAACATATTCGTTAATTTTGTTCTAACAATTATGGGAAAAACGGCTAAGGTTTAATCAACCAAGAAGAGAAAGAAAAAGTGTGAGTGGCATCGATGTATAGGACGCCTCCCACTTAATGTCATAACGAAATGGTAAGATAAGAAGGAGGTCGGGTCCGTGTTTTGTGGTATTCCTTGGTGGAGCACCTATTTTTGGCAGTGAACTTTAGAAAGCTGTAATGATCATAGAATCCCAGCTAGTAGATTCCAACTACCACATGTTTTTGTATTTTTTTTACATAAGAATATATTTTAGTTTTGATAGATCTTGTTGTGATTGATCGCGCCATATTGGCTCAAACGGTTTTTTTTATTACTAGTATCAGTCCAATTATAACACAAGTACCCGGTTGACCGAGCTTTGCTCGGTATTTTTCGCTTGTTTTTTTTTTAATTCGTATGTTTTGGAAATTATATTTAGATACAAATTACATACTGATGAAATACGAATAATAGTTTTTGATCTTAGCGACATAATAGAAAAAACTGGACTGGTTATTTGAATAAAAATATCATGAGTGCAATTAATTTAATTTAAATTTTCGTGTTTTTAAAAAATACTAAAAAAGGGCTCGAAAACATATATTTTCTCAAAAAGGAAAGGAACTTGAAAAAAAATTAAAAAAAGTCGGTCGGTCGGTCTGGGCTCGAACCATGGTATTACGATTTTGTGACCGCCCAATATACCAATTAAGCTATTTGTAATCATCAATAAACTGTCAAAATTTACCTTCTTATTCTATCGATATTGTAGCAGTTTTTCATTGCTTAAAAACACGGCCAAAAAGACATTTGATAGAAATAAATCCTAGCTAGATCGATTTATTGCCCCCGAAACTCCCTGCACACAAAATTTTATGAAAATCGTTGGAGCCGTTTCCGAGATTCCGATTATATATATATATATATATATATATATATATATATATATATATATATATATACAAGAATTGCTCGTTTAAAGGTATAGGATAGCGATAAAATATAAAACGATATGACACTGGTCAGCTTCACCGCTATGGAGTGTAGAAGTAAGGAGTACAGACTGTGTATTAAAAAGTGTCCATAGAAAACCGTTAAATAAGCGTGGTGCCACTATAACTACGGGGTAAATTTTAAAGAACGTGCCGAAAAATATTAGTGGGATAGACGACTTTTTCGAGGTTATATTTACTAAATAAAATAATTTCAGATTTTAGAGCTACTGAGCAGTTTAGCAGCACACTTAAACCGTCGACAACTAAGTTCATTTCATCCCAGTAGCTACTCCAGCGCTGTTGTGGAGAGTTTTAGAACTGTTACTTACTGCTTACAGATAGCCACTTTTTCAACTATTCTAGTATGTGAGTTGGTACTCCTTACTTCTACACTCCATATCATATCATTATACGCTTATTTGCTTGTACCCGCAGAATAACCACAAATAACTAATATCACGACAACCAAGGTAACGGCTTGAAAGAATCATCCAACACATCGCCAGCGTCAAGCTTTATACTGCAAAATCGTGTGAGGTTTCGAGTTCTGCCCTCGCTTCTATTATCTCTTTGTCATTCTATTTATCCCCTATCTCTGAAATTAACTCTATTGATAAACAGAAAAAATAAATAAAGAATGAAGTTTTACTTTACGGAAATTCATTATATTAAAGACATCAAAAATTAATTAACTATCTAATATAATATATATAATCTAAATATATTAAGATCCACGTAACAAAATTAGATGAGATCTTAGTACTGTAATTTTAACATCTTAAAAATAAAAAGAAGATTTCTTCGTAATATTTACACACTGTGCCAAAACGTAACAAAAAATCTAATTACAAATTTTATTCAACTTTAGTACCAAAATAAATCAACTCTTCACTTAAACTCCAGGCCTTTTATCATTAATGAAGAGATAATTTAGTTTTACGACAGCTACGCTCACATTTGATCAAAGCCTTATGGAAACGCCTACTTTATATAGATGTCAACTAGGTTTCGCGATGGATTATCCGTTTCGGAATATACGTCCTATATAGTTTTAAGAATTATGGAATACTGAGGGATTTAATAAAGTTCATTATTTATAGAAAAAAAGTCTTTTGACTTTAAAACAAACATATCAACAAGATGTTCGTTTTAGTCTTTTCCAGTAGTTAGAGTGCCATAGTGCTAATACTGTTCTCATGACCAATTTCTGAAAATAGGTTTCAAGCTCTCCTGTTAGTTAATTAATCAATATGAATGACGATCTCTTGGATGATTTGTTACCAGGGCGATAGACCTTGGGCACAACTATAACTGACATATAACAGTGCCGCAAATATACTCGCAACACACAAGGAAACTTACTTGTTATTACCTACTTATCTTTTTAAGGAAATACCGATACGATAGGACCAAAAGTTTTATTTTATTTGTTTATGCGCTCTTGGATTACAAAGGTCGAATTATTGCGATTGCCTTCAGGTATTTTCTCCCAATTATTCCGTGGCGAAGGGAAATAATGTGCTAGGTGCATTATGTGTAAATAAAATTTGCTGTATAAATATCCCTTCAAGCGCCATAAAAATCGGCAAATTCCAAGACCGCTAGGAGCTTGAGACGATATGCTTGGATTTTGTATAAGAAATATGGGAACAATAACAGCATACTCATTTTTAATGTGAGCACATTAGGATTTGAACCGATGACTTGCAATTCAGTCATTAAATTTCACTTATCTATATGGTATTTATAATTATATTGAACATATGCAATAAAACCATTTCATAATAATTTCTTTTATTATATATATATATATATATATATATATATATATATATATATATACATAATTAGTTATTTAGATAAATAAGACAATAAATTTCACAATATAATGAATTTATGTCTTACTACGCGAGATAATCATTAAAAGCTGAATGTAACGTTTCAATCACTATCATTATATGTAGTTATATACTACTCTGTGTAAAAAGTATCGGGAATATGTCAATAAAAAGACCCGCGTAAAAGAGGTCGTTCTAAATTTTTTACTGCATGTTGGTAGCACTGTACTGATTTAGCGCGCAAAGTTTGAGCGGGATCTGTCATTTAATTTGTTTTAAACTACACTTTTTGTTGGTCATAGTTTTTAGTTCTCGGCGATTTTTACAATGGAAAATATTGTTGAACAAAGAGTGTGCCTTAAATTTTGTGTTTCGAATGATATTTCATGTGATGAATCACTAAAAATGTTGCGAAATACCTACGGCGAATCGTGTATATCGAAAACAAGGGCTTATGAATGGTATAAGGCTTTTAAAGAAGGCCGAGAAGCAGTAGTAGACTTGCCTCGTTCTGGTAGACCTTCAACCGCTACGACCAAAGAAAACATCGAAAAAATCAAGAAGCTAGTGGTCGAAAATCGACGTATGAGTCTGAAAGAGTTGGCTAGTGAGGTGAACATATCTTTTAAGTCCGTCCACAACATTCTCATTGACATTTTAGGCATGAAACGCGTCGCCGCTCGACTAGTTCCAAAAGAGCTCGATTTTGTTCAAAGAGCGCAGCGAAAGCATGTCGCTGAAGACATGGCTTCCCGAGCTTCTACGGATCCGACCTTTATGAAACGTATAATAACTGGCGACAAGACATGGGTTTATGAGTACGACATGCAAACAAGCCAATAGTCTTCAGAATGGCGTCTCGAAAACGAGCCGAAACCCAAAAAACCGCGGCAAAGTCGCTCCAAAATCAAGGTGATGCTGACAGTTTTTTTTGACTACCGTGGTGTGGTTCACTCCGAATTCCTTCCAAAGGGAGAAACAGTGAATAAAGAATATTATTTAGGCGTCATGAAGCGTTTGCGTGAGAGTATCCGCTGAAAACGTCCAGATTTGTGGCAACACAACTCATGGATGCTGCACATAGCCATTATAGTGAAAGAGTTTTTAGAGAAAAATTCAACAAAAGTTCTCGACCAAGCACCGTATTCACCTGATATGGCTCCGTCTGACTTTTTTTATTTCCCAACTTTAAATTACCACTTCGAGGAAAACGTTCTGAGTCGATAGAAGCCATAACAAAAAATTCGCTGAATGAGCTAAAGGCCATACCACAAATAGCCTATGAAAAATGTATGAAAGACTGGGTGAAGCGTTGGAGATGTTGTATTGCAAGCGTTGGGCCTACTTTGAAGGCGATAAAATAAATTTAGATGAATAATTTGTATTTTTTGTTTTATTGACAAATTCCCGATATTTAGTACACAGAAGGTATTATAATTAGTAGAAATCATTCGAGATCAAAATTTATTTTTCGAATGTTTAAATCTAGGAAGTTTTTTTATAGGATAGGGTGACAAACAAGCACACAGTCCACCTGATAGTAAGTGGTTGCTGTGGCCCACAGGCATCTACATCTTTCCTCGATTACGAATCAAAATGCTGATGCGTTGTCATTCGTGAGTACTTAGGTGGAATGCCTCGTTTCCAGTAAAAAGGGTCTCCGGTTCTCTACGCTCACCATACGAAACACAGCAGCATTAAGCTACTATTTGACGTTAATATTCTGTGAGAGTGTGGTCCTTCTCCGGTCGAGCCGAGCCATTTGTGCTACAACTATACTACTAATATAACTGCAGCATGGCTCTACCACGTAATAAAGTTCTTCAAAGTAAGTATTTATTTGGTATTTATTCATATCGAAGACATGGTTCGGTTTTGATAAATATATAGAATAGAACCGGTCTGACGTTAATATCGTTATTTATTTACGAGATATACGAGGCGAAAATTAACCGCGGAGGTTAAAATTTGGAAGCGTTTGGCTGGAGGGGGGCATAGTACGATGTAGAGGGGAAGGGGGGAATGTCCTTAATCCCGACAACACTCCCATCAAAAAGTAATTTACCGTTCTTGAGCAAAATCAAAAGAAACAACTCATAGACCTAACCTCAAAATGATAACATTTATCGTCTCCGGCAGGAGGGGGAAGGGCAGGGGGGATCGGGGTAGTCATTAAGTGGGGTTGCCTATCACAACTATAAGGATTTCCGAGTTAAAAAATAAAAAACATTGAGGCTACGCTGCGCTTCGCTCCCGCCTCAGCCGTCTAACCTATTTCAACTGAAAGTGTCCCTGGGCACGATAAAATCTACAACAATACACTGGAAACACACATTCACGCAAGAAGAGCAACCATCGGTGGTATGCATAAATCTTAGTACGTCGTGTGATTTGACACTTGACAGAGAGTATAGACCACAGAAGAAAAAATACTATAGAAGATGTGACACAAGTCTTTGACATAAACTTACGTTCTTACGCAAAATTCTTTGAGCTATCCAGCTTTCACGGTAATATTGCATACGTTTATCCATGTTTTACACATTTTTGGTTATAATAGTGTTTTCTTGATAACGGTGCATTACCTTTTAATACGAGTGGTATTGTCATAATCGGAGACCAAATCTCTACCAAATACCTTACCTTACTCCTTCAAATTATTGCCAAACGATTATAAAGCCAACCCATCGGCATAATACTGCAAAGACAGCCCTTGTTTGTTTTCTTTTCTGTTTTTCTGGTGCCTTCACTGACAAGTCGGTGTGTGATCCTCCAATCACGAGTTACTACGTGATAAAGAGTAGTGCTAACGTATATAGATAATACACACATAAACTGAGACTAACTTACTAACAACCTAGCTAACACATGTATAAATGTTTTTGTATAGAATATATTTACCTATTATTTACCTATATTTTTTTTACAAAATATAGATATTAAATAACATACGACAGCACAAATAATCTTACAAAGTTAATACACATATACTTAAATATAAAATATTAACATGACAGTTGGCTCTATGGGGAAGACATCTTTTACTTTTTCATAAAACCTGAAACACAAGCAGAGTGTCAAAGTTGCAAAGAACTTATGATTTGAGTAAATAAGTTATACCCTCTACTCAAATAGAAACGCCATGTTACGAGAGCTGCTAGATTATTCAGAAAAAAAAACGATTAAAAACTAATAAATAATCCGTCATCAAATTTCTATAAACTATAACATCCTTTACTTAAGACCTTGAAACGTGGAGATATGTCAAAATTTGGGCTTTGGAAATCCGACCCATTATCTCGTTTGAAGCGTATAATTACGCCACATTACAGAATATGAGTCTACATGCCACACCAATTTATTTCTCATGAGTGACAAGCAATAAGTTTCCTTTTCTGTTACAGTATATAATACTTTTTTTATAGACTACGGGTGACAAACGAGCACACAGTCTACCTGATGGTAAGTGGGTCCTGTGGCTCATAGATATCTACGTTTTTATCCTCAATTAAGAATTAAACTGCAGATGCCTTGTCACCCCTGAGGACTAAACTATAGAATTGCAATAAAAAGAGCCTCCGGTTCTCTGCCCTCACCATTCGAAACACAGTAGCATTAAGCTGCTATTTTACACTGATATTCTACGAGAGTGTGGTCCTACCCCGGTCGAGTTGCCCCATTACCATGGCTCTACTGCGTCTAAGCAGACTTATTTTTAAATGTATCTTGAGTTTAAGCATATAAAATAAAATACGTCGATTCGTGTATTCCAACAATATGTATAGTTTCAGACAAATTTCCGCATTTTGGCAGTGAAAATGCATCGATTTACAAAATATCGCCATTAAACTGAGTGATGAACTATAATTGGCCTACAAGGACCTTTTTAAAATGTTTCGCAGTTTCTCTTAACCCCGCCATCGACCTTATTTCTTATTTAATATTTTTATGTCCTATAAAGATTATAAATATTATAAAATGTATGTTATTTTATTGTTTTTATATTGCTACAAATTGCTGTTTACTTCAAACCTCCTTAAAGGAACGTTATTTGAGGTTATATGTATAGATAGCATTTATGTATTGCGATTTTTTTTAATTGAATATTTATCCTATATGCTACACATCTATTAGGTTTTAAGTGCTTATTTACAATATTTTAATAAAATATTAACTTTAAATTTGAAATATTATATAACTAACATAGTGGACTTTTGTCATGCCTACTGTAATAATGATGCTCCTGGCTTATTTTAACCTCGCACGAACAATTTCCATGTACTTTCAGATTCTACCACTGGTTTTACGTTTAGCAAGGGAAGACTGCCCGTAACAACCGTGGTAGTTGAGCGGTTAAGCGCTGCCATAAATGTGCAATACACGAGTAACACTTTCGAGCACCGCTGGGTCGAGAAAAAGAACATTGTGAGCACACAGCTCGGAATCGTCGTCGCGCCTTATAAGTACGCACACCTCGTTGAGTTTGCTCTTCACAAATAATAAACAAAAAGTGGTTGAAAGTGACTTTTGAAAGTATGTCTTTGTTCTGCTACTTCAGTTTTTGTGTGTATCAAACAATTAACTTTAAATAATTAGTCAGTGATATTCGCAATTAACAATAATCCATAAATATCCGATCCGTTCAATGTTCTATTACCGTCAATAGCAATAAATGTTATAAATACGCACACCTCTTTGAGTTTGCTCTTAACAAATAATAAACAAAAAGTGGTTGAAAGTGACTTTTAAAACTATATTTTTGTTCTGTTACTTCAGTTTTTGTGTATATCAAACAATTAACTTTAAATAACTAGTCAGTGATATTCGCAATTAATAATAATCAATAAATATCCGATCCGTTTCAATGTTCTATTACCGTCAAATAGTAATAAATGTAAAGTGTCTCGATAAAACGCGTAAGCGCCCTCATATTCACGGCGCCTACGACCTTCTTCACGCGGACTATTATGTACTGGTCGACGCTGTTAGGGCCTTTATTAGTGTGCGCTAATAGTTACCTTCAATTATAATTTACATTACACATTGGACTATTATACATGTCATTAAATATGCAACAATCATTCTCCGATTCTGAAACAGAAAAAAAAACACCCCCTAACTACGTACAAATGCGATATAATAAGCGCCATCGCTCCGATGACTTTCTGGAAGAATTAAAAGACTTTAAAGCAGACATTAAACAAATGATTTCTTCATGGATATCTTCAAATGAAGAGGAACGTGTTCGTCTTCAAAGAGATATAAAAGATATAAAAAGCAAAATACAGGAAGTGAAAAACTCCAATTCAGAGATTGAGAAATCTGTTGAACATTTATCACATCAATTTGATGGAATTATGAGCAAAATTAGTTCTTTGGAAATTAAATGCTCTGAAAATCGAGCTTTCATACAGCAGTTAGAACAAAATATAGAATCTCTGCAACGTTCCTCCTTAAAAGCTACCGTTGAGTTTCGTAATATTCCTGCAAAAAAAGGAAAAGAATCCACCAGTGATCTAATTTCTATTGTCACTCATATCGGCACTGCCCTTAATGTAGAAATTAATCCTTCCGACGTCCGTGATGTTTATCGACTGCCAAATAAATCTGGTTCCAGTGGTATTACTGTAGCTGAATTTACGTCTGTTCTTCTTAAAAATGATGTATTACAAGCTGCTAGATCCTTCAACTCAAAGCGCTCAATTGATGAAAAACTAAATTCAACGCACATTGGAATTGAAGGTAAAAAACAACCAATTTTTGTATCTGAACACCTCAATCTTACCACTAGGAAAATTTTCGCCCAGGCACGTCAGTTTGCAAAGGACAACCATTATAAATACTGTTGGTCTACGAATGCGCGCATATTTCTCCGCAAAGACGATTCTTCAAAACAAATACTTATAAAGACAGAGAAGTATTTAAATGATTTGATAAATTGAAATGTAGATTATTTTCTTTTTTGTTTAATATTTAATATCAATATTCAACTGTTTTTTTTTTTGTTAAAACCAAACAATTTTACTCTATTACTCTAAGCTAAAAAAAACCTATACTGTTACATTTAACAAACACAAAACACTTATAATTTTTTTTAAAGCAGCAGTTAATTATACATTTAAACACTACTTCATAATTAATACTTCTCTAGTTCGTAATATTAAATTATATTTATATTAACCCTGTAAATCTTATATAGTATCAAACAATATCTATCTTAGTGCACTAAACTTTGTTTTTGAAAAATGAATCCTATAAATGATATATTCTCTGACCTAGATGGGTTCACGGTCTCAAAATCTTTAAATTGTAACCCTGAGGAATGCATAAATTACATAGATAATAGCGCAAGTTCATTTACAATATTACATCTAAATATTCGGAGTATAAATTGTAACATAGACGGTCTACAGTTATTACTCGAGCAGCTTGTAATACAATGTGACGTTATAGTCTTATCGGAGTCTTGGCTTAGCAAAACAACTCGTGTTCCTTTCCTAGTTGGATATGAATCACATCAAACGAAAAATACATATAATCAAAATGACGGAGTTGTTGTCTATGTAAGATCGGAAATTGTTTGCACTATTCACGAGCCCCCCCTTTAAGGAAGCAAACTGCCTAGTGTGTACTTTAGGTAATGAACTATCTATTGTCGCAATATACCGACCCTATTGTTTTTTGAACATTAATAATTTTTTACAAAGTTTTCAGATGGTTATCTCCGGCCTGTCGGTATGTAAAAATATTGCAGTTATTGGTGATATTAATATAGATATACTTAAATCTTGTAATAACTGTAATGAATATTTGAACTTGTGTGCCAATCTCGGCTTATTTCCATCCCACAATCTGCCCACACATTCAAACACCTGTCTTGACCATGTATTACTCAGAACGAGTCAAATCGCCACTATCATGATAGTAGACTCTTACATAACTGATCATAACCCCATAGTATTAAATTTGAAATATAAACCTAAGTCATTAAACAACAATACTAATAGAATACATCTTAACAAAACTTTAATTATAGCTGATATAAAAAAATCTGATTTTAATGAAATTTTAACATCTAAAACGGTCAATGAAGCCACTCAAAACCTTATAGAAAGAGTTTCGTCAATAATTAAGACTCATTCTATTTTACACACAATCCCTAGAAGGATTAGGAATAAAAAACCATGGATCACGCCTGGACTACTGAAATGTATCAGAAATCGCGATCGAATGCATGCAAAATGCAAGAAGTATCCAAATGATTTGACTCTTAAACTTACATATAAACGATATAGAAACTTCTGTAATAAACTTTTGAGAAATCTAAAACGGACCTATGAAAAAAACGAGCTACTTAAAAATAAAAACGATTCAAAAAGAACTTGGGAAACTGTAAAAAATATATGTAATATTAAAAAAAATGTAAATTCTTCAAGTGATCTTTTAAAAATATCTTCTGATGTATCTGCATCAGTGGACTATATCAACAAATTTTTTGTTAATATTGGCAAAAACTTAGCTGATGAAATTATTAATAGTAGTCCTTCTTATCTCCTTTCAGAAGATCAGAACTCTTTCTTTCCTTTTTCTTTTGTTTTGCACGAAGTACAATATGATGAAGTTGACAGAATTATTAATAGACTTCGTTGTGATAGCGCTACAGGATGTGATGGTATTCCTACATCGATCATTAAGGCTTGTAAAAGTACTTTTACCCCCCTTATGACCTATATATGTAACCTGTCAATTCAAACGGGCAAATTCCCTGACCTTCTTAAGAGGGCACTAGTTCATCCAGTATATAAGGGAGGTAAACGAGATATTGTAAATAACTACAGGCCAATATCTGTGCTTCCGGTTTTTTCTAAAATATTAGAAAAGGTGCTTAATTCACGTCTTGTGAAATTTCTCGATAAATATACCTTAATAGCTGATAATCAATTTGGCTTTCGTTCTGGAAAATCAACAGAAGATGCTGTAATAACTTTTACTGAAACGGTTGTTAAGAACTTGGACAAAAAATCCAAATGCCTAGCGGTCTTTCTAGATCTTTCAAAGGCTTTTGACACAGTCTCAGTTCCAGTCTTACTCGACAAAATGGTAAGAATAGGAGTAAGAGGCATAGCTCTGGAAATATTTAAAGATTACCTCAGTAATCGGAGCCAATGTGTAAAAATAGATAATGTTTGTAGTGGATACGATTATTTGCAATACGGTGTGCCACAGGGTAGTATATTAGGTCCTACCTTGTTTTTAATTTACATCAATGACCTGTGTAAGATGCCTTTACCAAACTGCAAAATATTAGCCTATGCAGATGACACTACTTTAATAATCCACGGCAATTCCTGGGAAGATGTTGGAGAAACCGCTGAGCATGCCTTGAAGCTAGTAACACAGTATCTGTCTTCTAATCTCCTCACACTAAATATTAATAAAACTAAATTTATAACTTTTTCATTAAAAAAATACACAACCTGGGTTAAACGCCTATGAAATTAAAATACACACATGCAGTTCCAAAAATCGGTCACACGCATGCTCGTGTAAATCAATAGAGAGAGTAGATAACATTAAATATTTGGGTGTCCACATTGACAGTAACCTAAATTGGAGTACTCATGTTGCACAACTTACTAGTCGTATCAGAAAACTCATATACATTTTTAAAACTTTAAGGCAAGTGGCTGATAAACACATAATAAATATGGTATACATTGCCCTTTGTCAGTCGCTTCTTGTTTATTGTATCCCGGTCTGGGGCGCTGCTAATAAAACAGTTCTAATATCTTTGGAAAGAGCTCAGCGAGCAGTTTTAAAAATTATAAATTTTAAACCGATTTTATACGATACATCGAAGTTATACGCCGATTGTAAAATGTTATCTGTCAGGCAACTTTATATCTTACGAATTATTTTAAGAAAACACATGAAAACGCCCTTTGATCCTAAGGTTTTACACAAACGCAGATCTGACCATGTGTGTAAGACTAAGATTCATAGAACGTCACATGCCAAAAAACACTATTTTATCATAAGCTCAATATTATATAATAAAGTAAATAAGAAAATCAACATTTATCCGCTTAATAAGTTTGAATGCAAAAATAAACTAACAAATTGGCTACAATGTCTCACGTATGAAGAAACTGAAAACCTCCTAGTTTGACTGTTGCTAAAATACTCACGCGCTCACACACATACACACATAAATACACACACACACACACACACACACACACACACTCACACACACACACACACACACACACACACACACACACTCTCTCTCTCTCACACACACACACACTCTCTCACACACACACACACACACACACACACACACACACACACACACACACAAACACACACATTTCGTTTGGTTTTAATTTTTATTTTATTTTCCTCCTTTTATATTGTTTCGTTTTTATGTTAACAAGTTAATTATTTTTTAATTTATTACTTTCTTTTTACTTTTTGTTAACTCATACTTGTCCTGCCGACACTGATTTTGTGAAGAGCGCTGATTTCTATGATACAGGCCCTGCCTAGTTTAGAAGTCAGAGGTTCTAATATAATTTAAGATGTAATATTTAGACAGTATGTTAATATATATTTTATGTAAACTCATTGTTATGCAGCAATAAACATTTATTATTATTATTATTATGGGGTATCTATATAGCTTTCTCATCTGGTTGGGTTCTATAAATATATAATTATAAATGAAAGTGAAAAGATAAATATACATAAATATCAATAACATAAAATAAATATAAAAATACATAAATAAATAAAAGCCCAACCAGATGGAGGCCCTCGGCAGGGGAGACCAAACGGCCGAGGGTTAGGGGGAAAGGGAAAGAAACCGGCGGACGATGCGGGCGGTATCGATGAGCACCGCCTTCTGCATTTGAGCCCGGAGCGGTCCGCCACGTAGTCCCAGTCGCCTCAGATGACCCGAGAGGCTGACTGGGATTAGCCCGTTTGCAGAGACGACTACAGGAATAATTTCAGTCGGCAGACCACCCCACATGTCGGTCACCTCGTGAGCCAGGTCCAGATATTTTGTTTGCTTGTCTGTTTCGGCTTTCACGAGGTTCTCGTCATACGGAATGGTAATGTCGACCAAAAATATCCTTGACTGTGCCCGGTCCATCAGCACAATATCAGGCTTATTCGCAAGAATAGTTCTGTCTGTGATGATGGCTCGGTCCCAATAGAGCCTGGCGCGATCATTTTCGAGCACGGCTTCCGGCAAGTACTTGTAATACGGCAATTTCCGATCAACGAGACCGTATTTCAGAGCGAGCTCCTGGTGAAGAATTCTGGCTACTAGGTTGTGCCTGTGCAAGTACTCAGAGTTAGAAAGCGCCGAACAACCGGAGATAACATGCCTAAGTGACTCACCGGGATGGCGACAAGCTCGACAGATGTCCACGGTGCCATCCTTTAGGATGTATCTCCGATAGTTGTTGGTCTTAATAACCTGATCCTGTATTGCACAGACAAAACCCTCGGTTTCCCCGAAGAGATCACCAAAGCGTAGCCAGTGGAGGGAGGCTACTGTGTCTACGAAAGGCTCATGTAGAGCCTTGTAGAACCTCCCGTGGAGCTCCTTCTCCTTCCACACGGTCTCCCGGTCGGAAATTGTCTGCACTGCCGGGTCTTGCCATTGCTCGTTGGCTAAGGATAGAGGGGTAAGTCCTTTATCACAAGAAATGACGTCCTTATAGAATGGATCATCCGATCTCGCCAGGAAGTAATTACGGAGGCTGCACACTTCGCGATTATGCATGGTGAGCGCGCTCAAGAAGCCACGCCCACCATGCTTTCGCGGCAAGTACAGCCTCATTACCGACGATCTCGGATGATGCATCCTGTGGGACGTCATGGTAGTGCGGACTTTTCTATCCAGGGCGTTAAGTTCAGTCTGAGTTCACCTGAGTATGCCAAAGGTATACATGAGGACAGGCATGACCCAGCCGTTATATGCGTGTGTCTTATTCACACCGGACAAAAGGCTGTTAAGCACTTTGGTCAAGCGTGCATAAAACACGTCGCAAACTGACTGTTTCATACCAGCCTCATCGATACCGATGTTCTGTGACATACCCAGGTATCGGTATGTTTCAGCCTCGGAAAGGGTCCTTAAGTTGAAGGGCATAGATAAGTCTATGCCCTCAGAGTTAGCAACCCTTCCCCTTTCAACATGGAGGACCGCACACTTATCCGTTCCCAGCTCCATTCCAATAGAATTGCTAAATTCACAAGTGATGTTTAGCAATTCCATAAGATGGGAGCGACTGGAGGCGAATAACTTGAGGTCGTCCATATAAAAAAGGTGGGTCACTTTTGTACCTCCTTTCCGAAGCTGAAATCCCCTCCCGGAGCCCTCCAGTAAAGTACTGAGAGGGTTCAGGGAGAGGCAGAACCAGATTGGACTCAGACAATCGCCCTGGAAGATACCCCTTCTTATCCTTATGTGGTTCTCCGCAGCCATCATCCGCTCACCCAGATGACAAAGGATCGTACTCCACTGCCCCATACACTGCTCGAGGAAGTCTCTCACTGTACAGTCTATCTTGTACAGCTCGAGGACTCTCTTTAGCCATGTATGGGGCACCGAGTCGAATGCCTTTCTGTAGTCTATCCAGGCGGCGGAGAAATTCCGACGGTTGCGTTTCACCACTTTGCCAATGACCGCGTCAATGAGGAGTTGTTCCTTAGTTCCACGACCACCGCCCCGACATCCATTTTGAGCGCGTGACATCACCTGATTTAGCTCCAGGTGACGAGTGATTCTCGCGCTCAAAATGGATGTCAGTGTCTTATATATGGTGGGTAGACACGTAATGGGGCGGTATTTGCTCGGGTCTGTGGTAACCTGGTCTTTAGGAACCAAATGAGTGATCCCAGTAGTGAAGAGGCTAGGGAGCGACTTCTGGTTGAGAGCCTCTTGAAACTGACGGGCGAGCACAGCGTGACACACCATGAACCCCTTCAGCCAGTAGTGATGCAGTCCGTCGAGTCCCGGGCTTTTCCAGTTCGGGGCTCTACGGACCGCCTCAGCTACGTCATCCGGCGTTATGATGACGGGGTCCATGGGCGTAATACTCGCACACTGACTCGCCACAACTTCCGTCCAAGGGCCCTCGCTGTGGTTTACGGGCTCTGACCACAGGCCACGCCAAAATGCGACAGTGTTAGCCTGATCCGGTCCTGGGCCCGCTCCACATACCTCTGGTCGCTCCAATGATTTGTAGAGCCTCTTCTGATCACTCTGGAAGAGACGATTTTGGTTGAACCGCCTTGACCTCTCGGTAAATCGGCGAATCCGCTTCCCCCAAGCAGCAATCTTTTGCTTCAGGTCGTCTATGCGCTCCGTTAGTTTCTGTGTGATGTCCGGCTGGGACAAACTGATATTTGTCCCAGCAAACGCCATTCTAACGGTGCGCACAACCCTCGGTCTATTATTACCCGACCTGAAGCTTATCAGTCTGCCGATAAGGGCCCTTGCCTTTGCGATACGGTCCTCAATTCTTTTTCTCCAGGCTGGGATGGCGCTACTTTGTTTAGTAGCGCGTCCAGCCATGGGAAGTTTGGCGCCAATAATACGGCAAGCTGCCACTGCGGCGCCAAAAAGAACTGAGTCCGTCTCGCAAAGGTCCCGGCTGGCTTCCAAATAGGTTACCAGCATTGGGTTAAGAGCCCTCACGACAGCCCGATTTCGCTTGCTTAGGGGTATGCGGGGAAGTCGCGGTCGATTTTCGAGAGGCATGCTGCGCGTTTCCAAAATCGCCTCTTCCAATATACTCCTCATTTGCTCTAGTTCGTGGGAGACCATTTCATCATCGTCTGAATCAACCACAACTGGAAGATCCATGGCGGCTTCTACGCGTGGCAGCTGGTCTGTCGCCTGAGGAGCCGCATCCCCAGCCGTAGCCAATTCATTCGATGAGGGAATAGCCTCACGTCGTAGTCGTTCGAGCTCGGCATCATCAAATATTTTCGAGCGCATGATGTACCGAACTCGGTCTGCCAGGTTTTGTTCCGTGACGGGAATAGACGGCTCCAGCTCAGCAAAAAAGCAGTGCATCCGAGCCCGATACGCTATCCCCGCAGTTTCTTCCCCTTTCGCCCTATAGTACGCCCGCAATGCGTTTGCGTTCATATCCCTTGTCCAACGCATGCGGCGCACTCCACCAGCGGCGGATGCCGCTTGCCGAGTCCGAGAGGACCCTGCCGACATCAAGCCGTCTGGTGGGGATAATGGATGCGGGGGGCTGTTAGGTGATATTGCAGCTCCTCGCGCTCGGCTGGCGGCCCGCATGCTGCCGCGTCCAGCGCCAGCTCCAGACGCGCCCCGGCGACCCCCAGGCAGCGGCCCTATACTCTTTCTACTTAAATCCATCATCCATTATTGGGCGTCAATTAACGGGAGACGCCCAGGCCCGGCACCGTTTCATTGTATCATTGTACGGCCGTAAGCACAAACGGGCCTTTGCACCCTGAGTACTGCCGAGGCACGGCGCTCACACCTCTTGGCAAGGCGCTGACTGACTGCACCGACGTAGCAGTTTTGTCACTTAACTGTTTCGTCAGCGGGCGATGGGGTCGTCACTTCCCTACGCCATTTTATTATTATTATTATTATTATTATTATAATGACTTTTTCTCGCACGGTATACGAGAGACTAATAGAATATGTCGAGGAAATAATATTTTTATATTATGCGGTCTGCCAACGCGCATTGCGGTTTTAATTGTATCATAACCCTTTCAGAAATAAGAGAAATGCTTACGCGCAAGAGCGTGGCGTATTTAGACTGTTACTTTATTTTCTTTTAACCTTTAACCCTTGTAAAATTCCCATGCATACCTGCTTGGAAGCTAGGACAGGTTATGACGGCCTCCCACTGAATACCATCTTACAATGTTCCACTTTAGTCACATATGGCATAGGGATATTTAAAACACAACCAAACCCGAAAATCAACAAGTAAAACCAAATTACTATCGATTGAATATTCTAGATGGTATGAATCGTTTTCTGCATAGCTTACCTATTTCTGTCGGTAATCAGCTATGCCTGCGCAGCTGTGTTTCGATCTGGAAGGTATATAGAGCCAGTATATACTAAGGCTGTGAAGCATTCCATCATTGACATCATTGACAGGCCTGTTGTTCTAGTAGTTAGTGACCCTGACTGCTAAGCCGGAGGTCGTGGGTTCGATTCCCACCCAGGACAAACGTTTGTGTGATGAGCACGATCATTTGTTCTGTGTCTGGGCGTAATTTATCTATAATATTTATGTATTTAGAAATATATAAGTATGTTTATCAGTTGTCTAGTACCCATAACACAAGCTCTGCTTAGCTTGGGACTAGATGGCGTTGTGTGATAGTTGTGGAATATTATTATTATTATTATTATCTTATTCCTCAGTGGGCCAGTATAATGTAAGGCTGTGAAGCATTCCATCTTATTCCTCAGTGGGCCAGTATAATGTAAGGCTGTGAAGCATTCCATCTTATTCCTCAGTGGGCCAGTATAATGTAAGGCTGTGAAGCATTCCATCTTATTCCTCAGTGGGCCAGTATAATGTAAGGCTGTGAAGCATTCCATCTTATTCCTCAGAGGGCCAGTATAATGTAAGGCTGTGAAGCATTCCATCTTATTCCTCAGAGGGCCAGTATAATGTAAGGCTGTGAAGCATTCCATCTTATTCCTCAGTGGGCCAGTATAATGTAAGGCTGTGAAGCATTCCATCTTATTCCTCAGTGGGCCAGTATAATATAAGGCTGTGAAGCATTCCATCTTATTCCTCAGTGGGCCAGTATAATGTAAGGCTGTGAAGCATTCCATCTTATTCCTTAGTGGTGACAACGCAGTCCGTAGTCTTCTTAATTTTAAATCTGTTGCAGTTGTCCGTTGGCTGCAGTACCCACTTACCATCAAGTGTACTGTCAGTTTGTCACTTCAGTTAATTCACTCATTAATTACAGCCTGTCAAATGTACATTGTTGAATGGGTCCTCCCCCGATAATTGCTATATAGCTTAATATTTGCCATAGTTGTCATGTTTAGCAGACGGGTTTGCAACCACAGATTTTTAGTACATTGTTATGAAGAAGAGGCTAACGTTCCGTCGCCTTTTACGACACACCTGGAATGATATCACGTAGTGAATTCTCTTATCTTGTCATTACACGGCGGGTGGTCCTCTTGAGTAAAAAAATCTTTGTATACTTTAAAACAGGTCGTTAGTGAAACAAAACATTATTGAATATAGAAATCAAGGATAATTCATGTAGTGATCCTTATTTCGAAGTCACGTTAACTTAAATTTGAAAGCAAATATTTGTTGACTAACCAGCTCAAATTCATGAATTTCGTCACTGGGTCGTGTGACTTGTTTATGCATGAGCAATGTCTCCCACGCTTTAGTTAATTATGATGTAGAATGTTGCTGTACACATATTTGGTAGTAAATCCATTAATACATGATGAGGGCTTAAGAATGTCGTATTGTCATCTAAACGTGAGTTATTAACCTTTCTAAACAGCAGGAAGTTTAACTTTGCATTGATATCAGTAACTGATAGGAATGTTACATTGTAATCGGGTATGTTTGTTAAAATAGAAACAGAAACTTTTTTTATTCAATATAGTATTAAACATTATTCTGGAGGTTAATTGTTTTCTTTTTATAGAATAAGTGTGTCAAACGAGCACACAGTCCACCTGATGGTAAGTGGATGCTGTGGCCCATAGACATCTCCATTTATCCTCGCTTAAGAATGAAAACGCAGATGCGTTGTCACCCCTGAGCACTAAGATGGAATGCCTCGTTTCCAGTAAAAAATGGTCTCCGTATCTCTACAATAAGCATACGAAACATAGCATTGGTACTCTGTGAGAGCATAGTCCTTCTCCGGTCGAGCCGACCCATTCATGGTGCAACCATAATATAGCTGCACCGTGGCTCTACCACGTATAAATAATAAAATCGTGAGAACGGATGTTCGACTTACTCTCTTGCTTATACAATAATCATAATCAAGAATAAACAGGCAAACTGCACTATACATCCAGTAAAGAGCAAATACAGTTCGGCTATACCGTAATATGTCCCCGTCACAAACACACAATAGTGTAACATGTGGGACGTAATTATCGTACATGATAACACCAAAATATGCAGACCAAAAGCAATACTAATCATCTCAATGTAACACTGGGCAGCCTCTCAGTAACACGATCTTCCTTGCTTACACTAGAAGAATTATTACAACAAATAGAACCATGATACTGTGACTAAGACTCGTAGAATAACTTAGGCGGAATCTCTGTGTGGATCGTAGAATTACCGACTGATCCCTCTTAGTCGCTTACTTACTTTACTTACACGAATTCCGGTCACGGTGGCCTGCCTCAACGGAGGCTATCCAACGGCGCAGGACAGAATTATAGTGTCCAAGTGTATGCGCAAGCGCAGGTGTACTCTCTATTCCCTCACTCTCATAATTCGATGGGATAGTAAACCGACACGACCGGAGAGAGATCAGGCGCAGAACCAACGGCTTCACGTGCTTTCCGAGGCACGGGGGTGAGGCACCGCCGCGTCAGTGAGCAGTAAGCGCACGACACAGGCGCACGCGTATAACTAAACGTTTGCACTCTTGTTTATGTATCTACTATCTACGTCATACGACATACAACATATATCACCAACCTTTTTTTTTCGTAACTGTAGTCATTGATACTGTTACTTCAACGATGAATATTTGTGAATCATGTTCAAATGAGTTCAATGATGGAGCGCAATGTTATGTTTGTAAAAAACACTACGACTTTGGTTGTGCTGGTATAACGGAGCGAGGTTTTCGGAACTTAGGAGCAGATCAAAGAGCACAATGGACATGCCTTCAGTGCAAAAAGGTTTCCTTCAGCCCCTCCCGTCCAAGTTCTGAAGCCACCTCTGGTGGCAATTCTGGTGGGGAGTCGGCGACCTTGGATGTTATTCTTAAGGAGATTCGTGAGATGAAGAAGCTGGTCACAACAGTTCCAACTCCTATCGAAGACATCAAATCTATTAAAGTTGAATTAATCCATCTGAAGGAGTCTTGTGAGTACAACAGTAGTTCACTTAAACTTATTTTACGTGGTAGAGCCATACTGCAGTTACATTAATAGTATAGTTGTAGCACGAATGGGTTGGCTCGACCGGGGAAGGACCACGCTCTCACAGAATACCAGCGTGAAATAGTAGCTTAATGCTGCTGTATTTCGTATGGTGAGTGTAGAGAACCGGAGACCCCTTTTGCTGGAAACGAGGCATTCCATCTTAGTCCTCACGGGTGACAACGCATCCGCATTTTGATTCGTAATCGAGAATAGATGTAGATGTCTATGGGTCACAGCAACCACTTACCATCAGGTGGACTGTGTGCTCGTTTGTCACCCTATCCTATAAATAAAATAAAATAAAAAATAATCTTTTCAAGATGAAGTCTCCAGTTTGGAACGTGGTGTATCTCAGATTGAAAAGATTCAAAATTCTCTCGCTGTGGCCAGCAAGGAAATAGCTAATCTTAAAAGTGTTATATAGACCAAGGAACAATGGTCACGGCTGAGTAATGTTGAGGTAAAGGGCATCGCCCTAAAACCCAATGAAAACCTATTTGTAATTGCGGAGTCTTTGGGTAAAGCAGTAGGGTATGAATTCCAAAAATCTCAAATCAATTACATATCCCGAGTACCAATGTTTAATACCAAAGAGAAGGCCATCATTATCAATTTCATAAATCGTTATGTCAAAGAAGAATTTGTAGCAGCAGCACGCGCCTGCAAAACTCTAGAGGCGAAGGATGTTGGATTTGGAGGCAATCGTCAACGCGTTTTCGTAAATGATCATTTGACTCCAGAGCACAAAAAACTTCTTACCACAACAAGGACCTTAGCAAAAGACCGAGGTTATTCTTATATCTGGGTCAAATATGGAAAAATTCATGTTCGTAAAAATGATACTTCGCCGGTTTTAATTATTACTAAAGAGGCTGATTTAAACAAAATAGCTTAATCTATTGTTTATTAATGTCTCTTTACATTACTTCTTTTAATTTTATTAACAATTCTTACCTCTGTATAATTAGCTTTTGCTTTTATGGAATTACGAAGCTTGCCTTACCTGCTTCGTTGACGCATCGCTATTTGTTAAAATTGCCTATCTGTTATCAGTTGTTTGCTTCTATTGACGGTCGCTTAAGTATGCATCATATTTTGCACTCATTAGATGATACAGTTTTATTTTTTCTACCCGTTTGTAAATGTTATACACTAACTTATTATAGTCTTAGTGAATTTTTAAATATTGGTATATTGTTTTCTAATTTTATTAACAGGTTTTTGAAATATGACGGGAGATATATATTTCTTTATTGTAGTAAAATTATCTTGGTTATTGATAGGCTTAAAAATGGCTATGCTACATAATAATAGTGTACGTGTAGGGTGTGGCAGTGACAACCTAAGAATATATCATCAGAACGCAAGAGGCTTGCGCACCAAAACCGACATATTTTATCGTAATATTCTTTTATGTGATTATGATATAATATTAACTACGGAGACACGGCTCCTGGACAGAATTAGTGATACGGAATTATTTGATAATCGTTACGTTGTATGGCGGCGTGATAGGAATTACGCAGTTACTGGACAGAAATACGGTGGTGGTGTTTTGATTGCGACGCGTAAAGATCTAGAAGCTATTCCGCAGCCTTCCTTTCATTCAAGTGCTGAGGACCTATGGTTAACGTTGTCTATTCACCATATTACCCGTAAAAAACACAAGAACTTGTATATTTGTATCTTATATTTGTGTAATGAAAATCGGGGTCTCAGTTTTACTGCTCAACTTCAAAATTATTTGCACTCGGTTAGTGAAGTTGTCATGAGTCACTCGGACGATAACTTTTTATTAGTTGGCGACTTTAATATTAGTGATATTATGTGGATGCCTGACATCGACGCCGCCGATGGTTCATTTTTAGGTACAAATATTCGTTCGGGAAATGAAATTTTATTAATAGATGAATTAAGCTCGCTAAATTTGAGACAATTTAATGGTATAAAAAATGCCCATGGCAGGATCCTTGACCTTGTTTTTTCTAGAGACGCTGTAACCGTTCGGGATTTAAGTGGGGATTCTCTCATTCCTGTTGATCCTTATCATGGTGCCCTTTTAATATCTTTTGATAACGTTCATTGTGACTCATTAAATAGCAATTCTCGCCTTACGTTCTTATATCATAAAGGTGACTATTATTCATTAAATGGTGAGATTGCCAATATCCAATGGGGTGAAGTTATGTCTCCGTTATCCTTAGATGAATCTGTTCAATATTTTATAGCACACTCACGTCACTTAGAGATAAATATATCCCCTCAAAATTAATTTTTGCGGACACTTATCCCAAATGGTATACAGAACCACTTAAAAAAGCTATTAAAAAAACATAAATTTTTACGTAAACTTAGGATCTATGGCTGTAGGCACGACAATGAAACTTTTAAGCTATTGCGGGAGCGTGTGAGGAAATTAGAAAAGTTAGCATACCAATCTTACATAACCTCTGTGGAAAATTCGATTAGTGCAAATCCGAAACACTTCCGATCGTATTTTAAACAAAAATCAAAATCACATTCAATACCTTGTTGTCTTAAATTTGAAGGTTCTGTAATTAACTCTGGCGAACTTACCAGTAATGCTTTTTCAAACTATTTTCGTACAAATTTTTTGGTTTCAGGTGATGGTAATACTCAGCTGTCTAATAATAATTATAATGATTCTCTAGTGTTGCCTCAGTCGAGTGTAGATATCACCTCAATTGATATAAACTAAAATACGGTCAAAAACCTGCTTAAAAGGTTGGATCCAACGAAATCTGCTGGTCCCGATAACATTCCAGCTCACTTTCTTATTAACTGTGCACATGCAATTTGTGTTCCTTTGACTATTTTGTTTAAAAAGTTGCTTAGTACAGGTATTGTTACTACCATCTGGAAGCGTGCATTTATCACACCTATACATAAAAAGGGTTCCAAGACCGAAGTTACTAATTATCGACTGATTTCCAAGTTATGTTTTGTATCTAAAGTGTTCGAACGAATTATATATAATCAATTATACGCGGCCCTGAAGCATTCATTCAATCCGACTCAACATGGTTTTTTAAGAGGACGCTCTACTGTTTCAAATCTTGCGCTCTTTAATGTATATTTGACTGAGGCAATGGACAATCGCCACCAGGTAGATGTCGTTTACACCAATTATAGTAAAGCCTTTGACAGAATACATCATAATTTGCTATTGCTGAAACTGTCCCAAATCGGTATAAACGGCGATCTGCTTCGGTGGTTTACATCTTATATAAATAATCGATCACAAGCTGTTGTCGTCAGCAACTACATATCAGAATGGGTAACCGTTCCAAGTGGCGTGCCACAGGGCTCACTGCTGGGTCCGTTATTATTTGTTATTTTTATTAATGACATTACCTATTACCTGAAGAAAGCTCGCTTATTATGTTTTGCCGATGATATGAAGCTATTTCTGAAAATAACATCAATCGAGGATTCTGAGACTCTACAAGAAGATCTATCAAATCTAGAGCGTTATTGCCACCTAAACTTCTTAGATTTGAACCCTGCGAAATGTAGCTTTATGTCCTATGGTCGCAAATACAAACCGATTGTTTTTAACTATAAATTGAAAGGTGAAAATCTTAAAAGGGATTCCATTGTTAGAGATCTCGGTGTTCTCCATGATTCCAAATTGATATTTGACGTTCACTTAGGAAGCATTATAACCAAATCTACGAAAGCTCTTGGATTTTCGATGTGTAGCTCTAGGGACTTCACTAAAGCTAAAACCACATTGTTCTCTTGTAAGAAGTAATTTGGAGTACGCATCTCAAATCTGGAACCCCAGGTATGCAACATATATTACCCGACTTGAAAATATCCAAAGTAAGTTTATGTGTTACCTCTATTATAGAACCAATGACTATAGATATACCTCAGATAATTATATTAGTTATTGTAAAAAACATCACCTTCTTCCTCTTGCTATGCGTCGTGAGATTTCTGACCTCACTTTTCTGTTAAAAATAGCTTGTAGTGCTATTGACTGTCCTGAGCTTTTATGTCAACTAGGTGTTAGCTGTCCTGCCAAACCTCTTAGATACAACAAAATTTTAAGTCTCCCGTTTTCATCTACAAATTATAGGCAAAATACATTTATATGGCAAGCGAGCAATAATTTCAATAAGCTAGCCAATGAGTTTAACTTCGATTTGTTTAACACTAGTGCTACGTCAGCTAGGCGCATACTTAACAATGCATTTTTTGGTAGCTCTAAGTGAGATATTGATGCGTTGCTACACAACTATGATTTACTTTTGTATTTGTGTTTATTTTTCTCTTAAAATAGCTTGTAGTGCTATTGACTGTCCTAAGTATGAGTTGATTGTCTTTTATATGTATAATACAAGTTTAGCTCTCATTTGGTATAAATATGTTGTATTGGATACTTTCGAGTGTTAAATCGTATTTATCACTGTTGTAAATTCACCTTTGTATCTATTAGTGAGGATCTTTTATTGGCTTACTGTTGTTATTAATACTATCTATCCTAATTATGATAGCTGTTGGTCTTCCAAATAAAATAAAATAAATAAAAATATAGAAGAATATCAAAAAAATTTAGGCAAAAATTATAAAGATACGTAGTTTTATTTATTCTCCAGATATCTTCAATTACATTGAAAAAGATGATTGGCAGTAAATGTAGTAGACGTTATGTAATACGTATCTAACAAAACACAGGTTAGACTATAAAAAATGTTTTACGCGTTGTAATTTTTAAAGTATTCTAATTTCAAACCAAAGCTTAAAGCCTTTGCGACTGTCTCAGCAGAAGTATTGTTGTCATTTTAAGGTATATTGATAATAATAAATGTCTTAAAGACGGAACTTTACTCACGGCGCTCAGACTTAACAGAAATTAACCATCTGCGTAGGACGAGATTATATTGCATAATGATTTCTTATATTTACGCGAACACTACACATTGAAATAATACTAGTTTTAACGGAATTTATCGCGTATATTTAACTTTTTTACCCGACGTTTCGAGAGCTTTACAGCACCCATGGTCACGGGAAGGACTGAGATGTTCAACGTCCAGCTGTCATAGTTAACCGCGGTTACCATAGATTAAAAATTTACTAATATTTATAAATCGGAACAAAAGTTAAATTTTTAATCTATGGTAACCGCGGTTAACTATGACAGCTGGACGTTGAACATCTCAGTCCTTCCCGTGACCATGGGTGCTGTAAAGCTCTCGAAACGTCGGGTAAAAAAGTTAAAAGTACGCGATAAATTCCGTTAAAACTAGTATTATTTCAATATATTGCATAAGTGTATGCGCAAAAACAGATTCACTCCAGTCAGGCAATCCGACAAGACTGGAGAGAGATTAAGCGCAGGACTAACTTCGTGGTTAGACTTGCTTTCTGAGACACATCTCTGAAACAATATTTCTAGCTACAGGCTGCCCTGAAAATTTCATGACAGAAAAACTCAATAACCCGGATTCAAACCAGGGACTTCATGATCAGCAGTTGCAGTTTCGATCACTACACCAATGGGGCAGCCTATTTGGTATATTACTAAACTTTCAGGGATGCTTCCACAGATGGCGCTATAACAAACAATCGTGAACCTCTGGGAACAGGAGTCAATTGTTGACATAAATCAACTTTTACGAGCAATTTCACCTGCGTATAAAATTTTGTAATAGCACATTTTTAGGATAGGCCGCATCTAACAGTAAGTAGAACAATATTATGATAGATTTTTTGCTTTTGAGTTGAACATGGCATAAACTTATAAATCTAAATCGTTCTGTTTTAAGAGCCTTAACAATGAAGTCTTCCTAAGATATGTTCATCAATACGAACAGTTTTATGATGAAAAAAGCTATCAACTACCCGGTAAGTGAATGAAAAAACTCAAATATCTACTGCTCGATCTAACTTATTTGTATTGGGCGTATGACGCTTTTGCGATATTAAGATCTGAAATAGCCTAGGATGCAGTTTCAAAAGAACAAAAACATCTGAACCGAAACAGAAGGAAAACAATGTTTTTATACAATAACTTATCCGGAAACAATATGAATTAAACTAGTTTGGATGATAAATGTAAATAACTTTAAGACAATATGTTAAGTAGTTATAATGAATAAAAGTATGTACATCAGGGTCACCGGTGTATGCAAATGTATGCACTGAGCCCGTCTAACAGAAAAAAACCTGGAATAATAAAAAAATTATTTCTAAAATGTTTCGCTATGCAATGTCTCTGGCCAGTATCAGAAATGGAATAGAAAGACAAAAAAGAAAAAGAAACTAGTTTGGATACTCGTAACTATTACACTGAATATAAAATATTAAGTTTGTATTTTATATGCATATCTAATAAGCAAGACGTATATTTTATATATTATGCAAAAACTGCTGGGAATAAACAAATCTTCACTGTGACTGGAGCTCTTAAAAATTCAGAACCTAAGCTTCTGTCAGTATCCTTAACATCAGATATTCATGACAATGGATTCTCCAGTCTCAGCTTTCTTTCAAACCAGAAGAGACTAAAATTTTAAAAAGCACTAGATCTAGTTTATGGATGTCAACTAGCCTACAAGTGTAATGGTGCGGGTAATCCAATTTGAAAGTTGAGCCCGACGAACCGTGTCATAATTAACCGAGGTTTGGGACGAGCAACGTGAATAAATAAAATCTAGTGACTGCGAAACAACAATACAGGCTTTTCGAAAATATAACGTCGTATGACGATGTCATATCTAGCTATAAGAAGTATATGAAGCGGTTGAAAATTGGGTTACTTTTAAAACATTACTAATATTAAATTTTTTATTCCTAATTTAGTGAAGAGTTAGAAACTTTTAATGTATTCTATAAATTACAATTTAGTATATTTTTTACATTTAAGTCATTATTCTTCTTCTTTTAAATTATGGCTTCTCTTTTTAAATATCCGCTATGAAAATCAATGATATCAAACGATGATAATTTACAATTTGTTTTTTTAAATTACTACATATTTACATTTTATAATTCCTCATATTTCTAATCAACGAAAATTAATTACAAAGTTGTTATCGTGGAAAAATTACAAATGGGTGTAATTTTAAACAAAATTTAACATATTTCTTTTAAATAAAAGTTTTAAACTTTACAATGCAATGATTTACAAATTGACCGGTTCATTAGACGCTGAATTGCAGTTACTTTACATAATTGTAGCATTGTAATACGATTGCCACAGGTGTGTTGGTAATTATTAATTTAGTTAAAATACGCATGGGTATTTATAAAAAAAAGTTTTCGAAAAATGGCAGTTATTTTTTTTACAATTTTAAAGGTTCAATTTAGAAATACTTAGCAGTGTTGCTTTTACAATGTCGTAGCTTTATGAAACAGTTTTTACTGTTACACTTTGTCATCATACAATTTGAGAATTATATCACTTTATTACAATTTTGTCATATCGTAATGTTTAATACATTGGGCCCTGATAGTACTTAGAAACTTAGAATTACTGTGTAATTATCCCGCGGAAAATGTCAGTACTAAAATGTAAAATATAAAACTTGACAGCAAATGTCAGTCTTCGTGAAGACTAGCGCCGCGGCTAGGCTACGTCATATATAAACCACGTATTGCAATTAGGACCGAAAAGGTCCGAATAAATACATACTTTCAGCAATAAGTGATATCTTGTTATTATGTTTTTGTATACACAAGTAATCATATCGTACCTAATAACGGGTCCACTGCTGAAAATCGGCTCAGAGGTAATCTCAAGATAGGCTCTGGAAAACGGGTTTAGTTATATGGCGAAGTCAGGATACTTGGTTTTAATATTCATAATTAGCAAGACACTTTTAAAATTCTAAGACACCATAAGCGAAAAATGTGTTGCGATTTCCCGAATTATGTTCATTACCAATCTACCTATTGGTTAGAGTTAAACTACTAGGGCATTATATACCAACTATATGAAATATAAAACCGAATTAGCACGTTGCAGGGGCAATGCGCTCTCATAATATGTAAGTACGTAGACGTGATAATTCAGGGGCTTAGCGGTTGCCGTAAATTTCACTGTACGCGAGCAACCCCAGTTTGATCCCCGCCGGCACATCTAAAACTGTGAAACGTAATTTTAAGTACTGATGAACCACGTGCTTGGCAGTGAAGGAAAACGTATAGAAACCTGCATTTTTTTAAGAATAAAATAATTCAAAAACGTGAGGAATCCGCCAATACCCTCTCAGAAAACAGAGACCTGTGATCAGTAGTGAGACTCTTCTATTAGAGAGACATTTCTTTTGCGTCGCTTCTACTTAGCTTTATTAAGACAAAATTTTGTATAAAGGATTTCCCATAATCTAAACGCATACTTGAAACAACAGGAAAGTATTTTTTTTATTTATCTTCACTACAATTAATAAAATCAGGCGTTACGTTCGTAACGCCAATATATTAAAGATTTTAAGAATTAATTTGTACACATCCGGTCAATAAAATAAAATGATGTGTCTTATCTAGTTTGAAGAAAGTCGATGTCGATGCTCTTCAAACTAGGTAATACACATCATTTTATTTTATTAAGCGGATGTGTGGAAATTAATTCTTAAAATCTTTAATTTCTTGCCTACATTTACAACACAATCGAGGATTTTTTTAGTACCGATTCTCAACAAGTTTCGCCAACATTTTTGATTTTTCCTAGCTCTTAATTAAACTCACTTTTTATACTAATTTACGTTAAAATTTAAAAATACAAAGCAACTAAATATTTAAAAAAAACTAATAAAATTTTAAGTTTTAAACATTTATTTTCTGTATAATTGAAATAAAAACAATTAACGATTGTAAAGTACCTAATAAAATTACACTGACCTTATTTAAACTGTACCTACCAGTTAATTTTATTTAATGATTAAAGCTTAAGCTGCCGCAAATGAATACCAATTTGCAGTCATTTGCGCTAACTATTTATAACAATATATAGATTTCTACATTAACATCACCACAGCTACCAAACGTTTAATTTTGGAAATGTCTCGTTTATTTATTTTTCAGGGAATTGAAATTTTGGAAATGTTTTGTTTCAAATTGATTTTGTTTAGGGATGATAATTGATTTTGTTATTAAAACAGGGAAATACAACACATGTCTATTACAAATAATATTATTTATTGCATTCTATACAACATGAGCTGTGTACTCATCGCAAACCGGTCGTTCACATTCACTGCAGCTCTTCCGCGTTTTTCGTCGTCTTTTATTGTCATTTTGTAACAGTAACCGGATGACCGAGCTTTGCTCGGTTTTTTAAGTAACATTTATATACAAATTACATGAATAATAGTTTTTGATCTTATTGACATAATAGAAAAAACTGAACTGGTTATTTGAATACAAAATCATGAGTGCAATTAGATTTTTAAAAAATACTAAAAAAGGGCTCGAAATAATAGATTTTCTCACAAAAGAAGAGAACTTGAAAAAAAAAGGAAAAAAAGTCGGACTCAAGACGGGACGCGAAGCACGGAACACCAATATCACGCCCGAACAACATCCCTTCTGTTATTATAGCTATTACGATCGTTAGTAACCTGTCAAATTTTACCTTCTTATATTGTAGCAGTTTTTTTATTGCCTGAAAATACGGACAAAGGGACATTTTCTAAAAATAAATCCTAGCTGGATCGATTTATTGCCCTCGAAACTCTCCAGACACTAAATTTTATGAAAATCGTTGGAGCCGTTTCCGAGATTCCGATTATATATACGTAAAACATAAACACTCACGCCTGTCACCCAAAGTATATTTATACAAGAATTGTTTGTTTAAAGTTTTAGTTGTTTATTTCAAGACCATGTACCACAGGTCTTGAAATAAACAACTAAAAATAGTATTTTCTGCAATTTTTGTTGTATAATTACGCCTCACTTGAAGATTCGTCATACGTTCTTCAATCATTGGCTTGGCAAGTTCTTCACTGAGTTTGCGTAGAAACAGACGTCGTTCCGCTGTTTTTTTGAAGTGAAAACTTCTTTAGCGGCGTTGTACACTTTTTTGTAATGGTTAAAAAATGTTAAACTCGCGTCAGGACACGTGACCTGATCGAAAATTCGTAAGACGAAAACTTCTTTAGCGGCGTTGTACACTTTTTGTAATGGGCAAAAAATGTTAAACTCGCGTCAGGACACGTGATCTGATCGAAAATTCGTAAGACGGATGGAGAGTAGACAGCCGGCGCGGCGTAGGAGAAGATAAACTTTTTAATGTGAAATAAATTGTCATGTTTGTGTACGATAGTGCAATACATAAATATTGTATTCTACCACATAAATGATAGTACTTTTATACTTATAATTTAAGCAATTCGTGTAAAATTATTCCCTAACCATTCCAAAATATCAAAAATGTACAACGTTAATATTCAAGTTTTCACTTCTGCCGACACTCCCGGAGTGCAACCCGTCCTTTTTTTTAAAACATTTTATTATTTTCATAATAAATTAGATATGCCACGAGTTCAGCGATGTCTAATATGTTGAAGAACATTGCCATTGGCCATCTTGAACAGCACCACTGACTGGTATATCTTTTGAGCATTTGGTCCATGGTGTCAACGCCGGTTTTGTATTTATTATAATAACTGATGACATCATGCTTCTTCTTTGCATCATCACCCACGGACATATCCGAATGCATTGTTGATATCAGAATTACTGCTTTGTTTTTAGGTACGTAAGAACATATCGTTACTTTGTCGCGAAATCCAAAAACTGTTGAGTATTGCTCTCGTGACATGCCATGATACGAGATATGTATGGTCTATTTTTCTTTATTGTTCCAACAACGGTGAGATTCCAAGATAGCAGGTGCTTTGCAACGGGTAGAGTTGTAAAAAAAATATCCATGCAGATATCTCTTCCACTTCCTCGGTAAAAAGCTGCTAATTCTTTTACCACTCTCTCTCTCCCTGATTTTTTTCTAACTGAAAAAGGGAGCTAACATTTCCACTACTACACTATGGAGACGGCGAAATTTGACCTAGACATTCTTTTCTATTAAGGGAGGAGCTGCTGTGCTCCGAACAATTGAAATAGTGTCTACTACCTGAGGTGCTCTTAATTATTTTTCATGTTAAATACATTTTTACAGCATTTTCTGTTTTAAAACTCTCTCGAATACTCAATAACAATGTATATTTTAGAGAAAAAAATTCTAAACACTTTTTAGTTAACGATAATATTAAAAAATGAAAATTTCATGAAATGGGTACCTGGGTACCCCGGGTGTTAGTAACGAGTAGCGACGTTAGTAAGTTTGGGTGTGAACACAAGGGTTAAACAGAAACCACCCACTACCCCATATCCCATATCATCGCGTTGGTGTCGGAAAAATGCAACAAAAGGAAACTGAAATAAGAGAAGGGCAACATTATATTCCTGATAACGACCAAAAATTATGAAATCTGCAGTTACTAACCTGCGTATCAAACATAGCAGCTTTGGCAAAATTCTCTCAGTAAGACTTTTATTTGCTGTAATGGAAACAGAAACCAATATAAATTACGTAAATATAATTAAAATATATACATATTGCTTATAACTACAGAAACATAAACAGAAACAGAAACTAATAATATGGATTATAAATAACACTTATTGAAAGTCACTTTTTTTATTTAAAACTGGTTCGCAAAAAAAACCTCTGTCCTGGGAAGAACCAGCAAGAAACCCAGCGGGACTATTTTCGTTTTAAATAACAGTTTGCAATCATGTATGTTACAATTAACAACACAAAACAAATTAGAAATAGCTTGGTAGCGATCACCCTTCCCAGGGGTTATTATTATCTATAAATCCCTTAACATTATAATAACCCTTTTTATACAAACTTAGTTTAACAAAGTTTTTTTACTTTGTATATATTTGTACTACTAATCGGATATGTTGTTCTTAGTTGGACAATCGGACAATCACAAGGACAAGGGGACCATCCCTTCACTGGTAGGAGATTACCGAAACCGACATTCTATCATTGCGTATAAATGCATGGCGTCGCCTGAATCAGTTTTTTTTTTCATATGTGTTCAATGTCGAGTAATATTGAAAATTGCTTTAATAGCATAAAGATAGCAATCATTATTCGCATCAATAAGTGTCATTCATGCGGATATTGATAGTCGCCATTGACCGTGTAACCGATTTGAACTGTACACAAAACAAACACAACAGTATATTAGGCAAATGGGTGTCCTTGCACCCCTCTTGATTTTTGTAAAAGACGACTATGAGAAAAGTCAAAAGACCGTATAGCCCTCGGATAATCATTTCACACCTATATCACAAATGCAAAATACCCACACATTGATGGGGAGCAGATAGGGTTCCCAATCCTCCCGGATTGCCGGGGAGACTCCCGTAATAATTGTTAATCTCCCGACTTCCCGGAGTCCGATAATTTCTCCGGTTTTTCTAAAAATTATATGCATCCGTCGCTCGCGCTTGCTTTGCGAAATTGACAAATATTAGATGTTGCTCGAAAAAAATTAATAAATGATTGAGATTCTTTCCCCCCCCCCCTCTCCCGGTAGACGATTACATAAAATTCCACCGGGTTGGTCCCTTCGAAAGTTGGAAACTCTAGGAGCAGAGTCAAGGATGCGAGACGTAAAATACCCCAGCCAATCGTGGAACGTTTATGACAAATCTATAAAACTATAATATTTACTACATTTTATTTTATTTTATTTCATTTGACATGGCACCTCATGGACCTCAATGGACCTCATTAAATTTTGAGCAAAATCGGTCAAATTGTTTTTGTGTCGAATGAAAAATTGTATAAAATATTAAAACATATGATATTTTTTTATTATTTCCAATGGGAAGTTAGTGGTGTAGACCTTTCGGGTCGCACCTAGACCGCTTTTTATCTTTTAGCTATTACTAGGCATTTGCGGCTCCCCATCTACTGGTTTGTTTCCGGGGTAGTGGATATACTCCACTAGGTACGCTGTTACAAAAATATAGTTTTCTTAATATTAATTTCCAATGGGAAGTTAGTGGTGTAGACCTTTCGGGTCGCACCTAGACCGCTTTTTATCTTTTAGCTATTACTAGGCATTTGCGGCTCCCCATCTACTGGTTTGTTTCCGGGATAGTGGATATACTCCACTATGTACGCTGTTACAAAAATATAGTTTTCTTAATATTAATTTTATTCACACCTACTTTGTGAAATCACATAATTATAGCAATATGTAATAAGAATACTTTTACAAAGTGACAACCTGTAATCGGGTAATACCAGAAATTATTACAAAATGCTGTTGCCGTATGGTGAGAAACAAAAATGTGGCTCACTTGATGGCTTAGACTACCGCCGTCCATGAACAATTGCGTCACCAGTTTTGAAGGTGCAGAATTGCAGGTGCGTTGCCGTGCCGGTGATGGGCCAACTTGCTTGCCAAACGTGGCAACAGGCAAATATATCCCCATGATAGATTGCCTCTATGGGGGAGGCCTGTGTTCAACGTTTGACTTGACTTTAATAGGCTGTTAAGTTTTGGCATCATTACTTTATTGAATACTAAAAGTATTCAACAAAGTAATGATGCCAAAACTTAAGCCATTTTCAAGTGTCATTAATTGAACAATATAAAAACATTGTGCTTAGCAAAGAAAATATTTTTTTAGATCTGAACTTTCATTTTTGTTTAAGTTCTACGCGGGCAAAGTCGCGGTAAAAGCTAGTAAAACGATTCGTAACAGATAGTGAAACACAAGGACATAAAGACATTTATTCCTACACTTACATCTACAACACTACACTTACACATGGCAAGTTACAATTAAAAATAAAACAAGTGACATATTAAACAAACAAAAAACAGGAAATATGAATAAATAAAAGAAATGTGTCCATTATACATGTATACATATGTGTATTTTATACGTAGCAGAGCCACGCTACAGCTATATTATTGTTGTAGCATGAATGGGTCGGCTCGACCGGGGATGGACCACGCTCTCACAGAATACCATCTTAAATAGCAGCTTACTGTTGCTGTGTTTCGTATGGTGAGTGTAGAGAACCGGAGACCCGTTTTACTGGAATTAAAGCATTTCATCTCAGGGTCCTCAAGGGTGACAATGCATCTGCATTTTGATTCTTAATCAAGGTTAAATATAGATGTCTATGGGCCACAGCATCCACAGACGGCCCAGAACAAGTTCGGATGGTCAATTTCATACGAGCGAGTAACTTTTTCTTTCTTATAATTCTATAACTCATGTGAGATGTGTCGTAGACGGTAGTATGCAACGTCCCAACGTTTTACTAAAAAGTTTATGATAAATATATGTACATTTATATATATATATATATATATATATATATATATATATATATATATTTATATATATATATATATATATATATATATATATATATATATATATGTGTGTGTATGTATATATATGTATATATAGAGGGTAATAAATCCTTAGTAATCATTACATTATCAATAAATATATAAATTATAAACGTATCTTAAGAGGTTAGAGTAAGTCAGCTCAAATTCTAATTTCGCCCCCACTTCCCCGCGCGTCGTATGCTATGTACCGAAATGTTTGTAACCACTAATACTGTAAGTAGAAAGGTCGTTGGTGGAGCCACGTGTTTAAGGCTGCCGAAGTCTAGTTCCCCGGTCGAACTTTAAACCTGTTACGCGAGATATTAACTAAAGTGGACTGTATATGCGGTTGCTTCTACGCTTACGTAAAGGCGACTACTATAGCATGCGGTATAATGCACTCGCTCTTCCCTAAAACTAAACTATTATTGTGCCAAATCGCTGAAAAGGAATCCTGCCTTATTAGGAGAACAAAAAAATTGGAGCGGGTTAAACTATGTAAGGCAGGAGCTAAATTAAGGAATGTTGACTCACCGGGGTTTCTTCTATCCTGTTGAGCACTATAGCTGCAACTTCTGGAACTTTTTCTGGAACACTCCGGAGAGAGGCGGTGCGCGACTATATCTCACACGAGGTGAGGCGGGTCTCCTGGAGCTCGACTGCTTCCAGGCTAAAGCGGTTTCTACTAGCGGTGTGTTTTCAGCGACGACTGCGGTGGAAAAGAGGCCGCGCAACGGTCGCGCGTGCCTTATATGTCCTCGGCCCCGATGATTACGTGACATTCTAGAATCATCTTCTTGCCCCTCCCACCCCACCACCCCGATGTGTCGATGGAGGATCGAGGAGGGTATGAATGATATCGTTTTGTCGGAAAGGAACAAGCGGCTTGGCACCTCTACCGTCAAATATAATAATCCAATGGTTTTTTCCGCGCAACCATCTCCCCCGCCCTTGAAGGATTTCCTTCAAAATTAACTAATACAACTAGAGCTAAGATCAACTAACAAAATAACTAACTAACGCTAAGATTACTTAAATTCAACTACAATTTAATCTAGAAAGCTAATTTAAATTATGGAAGAGGCAGGGGGCACAAACGGACAACCGGACGCAAGTAAGACCCAACCGTGGTCTTAACGCGAGCTATCCTAACTACTCCGTCGGAACCGGGAAAGACCTCTTCGACAATTCCTAACGGCCAGTGGAGAGGCGGCGTATTCTCTTTGGTGAGCACAACTACAGTTCCTACAGCTAAAGGCTCAGTTGCTGTGTTCCATTTTTGCCGAGACTGCAAAGTATGCAAGTATTCCATCCTCCATCGTTTCCAAAACGATTGCACTAACCGATCTAATAATTTGTGGCGTGCGGAAATGCTAAGTCTGTTCTCATCCATACCTGCGGCTGGCAAATACTTTAAAGGCGTTAAATTCAAAAAATGTGCTGGAGTTAGAGCCAGCGGTTCCGAGGGGTCACTAGACAACGTACGACAAAGTGGGCGACTATTCATTACGCATTCAATTTGAGCGAGCACCGTACTTAGCTCTTCGAAGGACAAAATTTGATCTCCTATTACTCGGTATAAATGACTATTTAGACTCTTGATATTAGTCTCCCAATTGCCCCCAAAATGGCTCGCGGCTGGGACGTTCAGAGACCACTCAATGCGGTTCTCGGCTAGAATGTGAGCGAACTCCGAATTATAATATTCGCTAGCTAAGAGCTCATGTAGTTCCGATAAAATACGTTTTGCACCGACGTAGTTCGTACCGTTATCCGAATACAATCTACTTACAGGGCCACGGCGGGAAAGAAACCTTTTGAATGCACCCATAAAGCCTGCTGTGCTTAGATCACCAACGAGTTCTATATGCACCGCTCGAGTAGTTAGACATACGAAAATGCAGACGTAAGCCTTTGTGGATCTTATACCACGCCCGCGAGTGGGCGTGACCTTAAACGGACCAGCGAAATCAGACCCGGTGTGCGTGAAGGGCTTTACTGATTGTATTACTCTACAAGATCTAAGTTCCGCCATTTCCGGAAATGACGGCTTGGGGCGTGCCCGAAAGCAAGCTATACATCGGTGCACCCGATTGCGTATTAAACTACGTGCAGAAAGAATCCAATAATTCTGACGCAAAATCGACATCAACAAGTCGGGGCCAGCGTGCGAGTTCAATTTATGATGGTAATCGACTAATAAGTTCATGATATGGTCTTTACGCGGTAAAACAATAGGGTGCCGTTGGTCGAAACTCAATTGCGAGTTGGACAAGCGTCCACCTACCCTTACAATCCCATCCTGTAAAAATGGCTTAAGGCGTTGAAAGGCGCGACTACAAGCTCTATTCGATTGTAATCTTCTAATTTCTTCAGAGAAGTGCGCACGTTGAAGTTCACGCAATACCAGCGACTCGGCATAGCTGTAATCGGATGCTAAGACATACGAACGTCGCGGTAACAGCTTCGCGAATCGACAAACGTAAATTACGCTACGCAATAATTTCGACCAAGAGGACAAGCGGTTCGCCAAAGCAATGATTGGAGAAACCTCACTCGAAACGTTCGCCACTAGAGCGTGTCTCTTCTCCTCCGGCGGCTGCGCCACTGACGAAGGTTCGAAGTCGGTTATTGGCCATTGCGAGGGATCCAAGTGAACCCAAGCAGGTTCGTGGAACCAAAGCGGGTGGTCCATTATTTGCATCGGGGTGAGTCCACGGGATAGACAATCGGCGGGGTTTTCCGTACCGGACACGTGATAAAAGTTCCGCGTTTCTAACTCGTCTTGTATCTTGGCCACTCGGTTCGCAACAAACGTATCCCAACGGTGGGGTGAAGAATGAACCCAGCATAAGGCGACGGTGGAGTCGGAAAAGGCCAATATCCTTTCCATGTGAACTCTATCCCTACATGCGCTGATAACTGCGGCAATAAGCTTGGCGAGTACTAATATTGCGCAAAGCTCTAAGCGCGCCAGAGAGACAACCTTACGGGGGGAGACTCTCGACTTAGAACTAATGAGGCTAATCGAATTTCTACCATTATTCTGGACGTGGAAATATACAACGCCCCCGTAAGCCTTCTCGCTGGCGTCTGCAAACCCAACGACTGTTATGGCGCTACTTCTATCTACGTTTATATGAAGCGGTATTTTAATTTCTCTTAATAAAGGAAGTTCCTCTCTAAAGCGCTGCCACAACCGAACAATGCTGTCAGGCGGCGAGTCATCCCAGTCGCATTCCAATAACCAAAGTTGTTTAATTAAAAGCTTAGCGTACAATACCACCGGAGCTACGAAACCCATGACGTCCCATAATCTAGCAACGCATGACAGTATTGTACGCTTTGTGCATTTCTCTAGGGGCGGATTTACCTTAAGGCTAAACACGTCGGACTCTGGTGACCAACATAGACCGAGCACCTTGTGTGTATCAGAATCGTCGAATTCCTTTATCGCCGAAAGACGGTGTGATAGTGGGATTGTATCCAAAACCGGACGCGAATTACTAGTCCACTTCACAAGATCGAATTGACCCGATTTCATGAGCCTTATAACCTCGGCGGTGGTTAGGGTTGCCTCCTCCACGCTATCGACCGAGTACACAAAATCATCCATATATAATCCGCTCTCAATTGCCCTCTTAGCTTTAGGATAAGAGGGACCTTCATCGTGAGCGAGCTGTCTCACCGTGCGTAACGCATGAAATGGGCTCGACTTTAAACCAAAACAAACGCGATTAAATTCAAACACCATTAGAGGTTCCTTTGGGTTGAAACGATATAAAATGCGTTGGAATCTACGGTCGCATTCACTGACCCCTATGCAAAGAAACATTTGACGAATATCGGCGGATAGTGCTATACTAAACAAACGAAAATTGACTATTATATTAAATAAACTGCCCTGTAAATTTTGCCCACTATAGAGGATATCGTTAAGCGACAGGTGAGTGCTAGTTTTAGCACTAGCGTCGAACACTACACGTAACTTAGATGTAAGTTTGTCCTCTCTAATGACTCCGTGGTGTGGTATGAAATACGACGGTGTGTCTTCGTAGTTATCTAATTTCGAAGCCACAAGTGATATGTAACCTTCTCTTATATATTCGTTGATGACGCCGTCGTAAGCTTCCTTTAACTGGGGTGAAGCGAGCATCCTACGCTCCAAGCTGTAGAAACGTTTTTCCGCCATTTGACGCGAATCGCCGAGAGATAAAACATCTCCTTTAAAGGGTAGCGCTGCACTATATCTACCGTCGCGATCACGAATGGTCGTGCGGACGTAAATTTTCTCGCATAACCTGTCATCTGAGCCAGCTATGGGTAGGACGTTCACCTCCTCCATCTCCCAAAATTTGCGGACCAACGACTCGAGCGGTTCGACAGCCATACCACAATAAGAGGTTGCCGAAATACTATCTATGATGGGGGCGGAGCCAAGGATCACATAGCCCAATACGGTTTCCAGTGCGTAAGACGCGGTATGCGAAGAGTTGCCCCTGACCTTATTGTTTAACAAAAGATAAGGGAAAAGCGATGCTCCAATGAGCATGTCTATGTTTCCAGGAACGGCGTAAGTGTCGTCCGCCAGAGTCAAATTCTTAAATTCAATCATTGCCGAGGTGTCAACCGAAACGGTTGGCAACCGTTCAGTGACCCTATCTACTACTAGTGTATTTATATCAAAGTTAACATTACGATCTATCCGAGAATAAATTATTAAATTTATATATCCCTGTGTCGATTTACTAGTGCCTCCGATGCCTTTAATTACAGGACATGAGAGTGACCTATTTATTACTAAGCCTAAGCGCTGACAACATTGTCGCGTTATAAAGCTATTTTGGGCTCCGCTGTCCAGCAGTGCACGGACGCTTTGTTCGTTTCCACGCGAATCCCTAACCAAAATACGTGCCGTACCCAGTAACACGGTTGAAGGAGGTTGTGCTCCCATATTTGCCAATGAGCACAGAGCGACATCACCAGGTCGACCGCTAGAATCGTTGACCTTAGTAGGGGCGAATTCCTTATCCGCTTTACTTGACGCCGCTATGTTGCTATTTTCAAAATGTAATAGCGTGTGATGTTTCCTGGCGCACTTGCTACATACGGAACTCGAATTGCATTTTGCAACTAAATGCTTATCGCTTAAGCAGTTCAAACATAGGTTGTTTGTCTTTACTAATTTATAACGCTCGCTTGGTGAATATTTACGAAAAGTCGCACAATTATATAAATTACCGTGTCTATCTTTACATACTAAACAAGTATGCTGGAGTGATGTTGGCGTAGCGGTTACGTAAGTTAACGACCCTGCTATTTTAGATGGTTGAGTCTGTCTACGGTCGACGCACCTTTTAATCTCCTGTTTAACGTTCGGAGAGCGCTGCATCACCTTTATTTGATCTCGCACGAACGATGCTAATGAATGAAAGGAAGGCATCTCCGAGCTACGATGCTCCATTTCAAACGCACGCACGGTGTCGGGGTCCAACTTCTTCAGTGCAATATGGAGAAACACCACGTCCATAAGATCATTAAATTTCAAATTCTTAAGTGCAGCCACCGATGCCACAAATTTATCTAGAAATTGCTCTAAGCTGTTGATGTTCGCGGATGATATAGATTTAAGATCGAATATCTGGTTCAAATATTCGGAAGCTAACATTCTCCTATCTTCATATTTAGTTTTAAGCGTTTCGAATATTAATAAGTAATTGTTTGCTGTAGGTGTAAAACCAGAGCAGATCGACTGTGCCCTGCCACTAAGTTTACTGATTAAGTAATATAATTTTTCGGCGTCCGATAACGATGGGTTATTGTGTATATTGTTTTGAAAACTACTGAAGAAGAAGGGCCACGTCTTAATATCACCATTAAATACCGGAATATCTATTGGCGGCAACCTAATCGAGTCGCTTGGACGTACCTGTTTTTCCGGCTTTGCTTCGTTTTGAGATAGGGATCTCGCAATTCTTTTCACGCGACACAACATATCTTCGAATGCCAGCAGCGGTTGGTAGTTCACTATGTATTTCGGGTCGATTTGTAATTCCAAATGATTAATTTGGTCTAATATTTTTTCGTAATCTATTCGTAAAGAATCTATCGTTTCGATTTCGGTCAAAAAAGTTTCCCGCACTGCTTCTATATGGATGTTCTTTATATAATCACTTATATTCTGCATACGCGAAAAGAGTATGTCCCTCTTAGCATAAAGCGTTTTAATTTTGATTTCACTTCCACTAACTGCCATTTTAAACTATTATAATAAAGTTATATCAATCACAATTAATCTCACAACGCACAAACAATAAAGGATGGACACTCGGTATGCCGTATTACGTAATTAAATCGAACACCTGCGCAGCGAGTCGAGGTGACGCGTCATTTGCTAGACTCAATAATTTTATGAAGATTGTGGGAAAGCGTATCAAACGGTTCCTATTACACTGTTTCAATTATTTAATAGGCTTTAAATTTAATCAAATACGAGCGCTATAAAACGAATAATTCTGTTTGCGAGTACCTAATCAAAATTTAAATTTAAACGAACACTATTTAAGTCTATTCTATAAATTGGAGTGCATTATCTAATTAATTAATTCAACAATTCGACCAAAATCCTGCTCGAAGTGACCATAAAATGGTGGAGCCACGTGTTTAAGGCTGCCGAAGTCTAGTTCCCCGGTCGAACCTTAAACCTGTTACGCGAGATATTAACTAAAGTGGACTGTATATGCGGTTGCTTCTACGCTTACGTAAAGGCGACTACTATAGCATGCGGTATAATGCACTCGCTCTTCCCTAAAACTAAACTATTATTGTGCCAAATCGCTGAAAAGGAATCCTGCCTTATTAGGAGAACAAAAAAATTGGAGCGGGTTAAACTATGTAAGGCAGGAGCTAAATTAAGGAATGTTGACTCACCGGGGTTTCTTCTATCCTGTTGAGCACTATAGCTGCAACTTCTGGAACTTTTTCTGGAACACTCCGGAGAGAGGCGGTGCGCGACTATATCTCACACGAGGTGAGGCGGGTCTCCTGGAGCTCGACTGCTTCCAGGCTAAAGCGGTTTCTACTAGCGGTGTGTTTTCAGCGACGACTGCGGTGGAAAAGAGGCCGCGCAACGGTCGCGCGTGCCTTATATGTCCTCGGCCCCGATGATTACGTGACATTCTAGAATCATCTTCTTGCCCCTCCCACCCCACCACCCCGATGTGTCGATGGAGGATCGAGGAGGGTATGAATGATATCGTTTTGTCGGAAAGGAACAAGCGGCTTGGCACCTCTACCGTCAAATATAATAATCCAATGGTTTTTTCCGCGCAACCATCTCCCCCGCCCTTGAAGGATTTCCTTCAAAATTAACTAATACAACTAGAGCTAAGATCAACTAACAAAATAACTAACTAACGCTAAGATTACTTAAATTCAACTACAATTTAATCTAGAAAGCTAATTTAAATTATGGAAGAGGCAGGGGGCACAAACGGACAACCGGACGCAAGTAAGACCCAACCGTGGTCTTAACGCGAGCTATCCTAACTACTCCGTCGGAACCGGGAAAGACCTCTTCGACAATTCCTAACGGCCAGTGGAGAGGCGGCGTATTCTCTTTGGTGAGCACAACTACAGTTCCTACAGCTAAAGGCTCAGTTGCTGTGTTCCATTTTTGCCGAGACTGCAAAGTATGCAAGTATTCCATCCTCCATCGTTTCCAAAACGATTGCACTAACCGATCTAATAATTTGTGGCGTGCGGAAATGCTAAGTCTGTTCTCATCCATACCTGCGGCTGGCAAATACTTTAAAGGCGTTAAATTCAAAAAATGTGCTGGAGTTAGAGCCAGCGGTTCCGAGGGGTCACTAGACAACGTACGACAAAGTGGGCGACTATTCATTACGCATTCAATTTGAGCGAGCACCGTACTTAGCTCTTCGAAGGACAAAATTTGATCTCCTATTACTCGGTATAAATGACTCTTTAGACTCTTGATATTAGTCTCCCAATTGCCCCCAAAATGGCTCGCGGCTGGGACGTTCAGAGACCACTCAATGCGGTTCTCGGCTAGAATGTGAGCGAACTCCGAATTATAATATTTGCTAGCTAAGAGCTCATGTAGTTCCGATAAAATACGTTTTGCACCGACGTAGTTCGTACCGTTATCCGAATACAATCTACTTACAGGGCCACGGCGGGAAAGAAACCTTTTAAATGCACCCATAAAGCCTGCTGTGCTTAGATCACCAACGAGTTCTATATGCACCGCTCGAGTAGTTAGACATACGAAAATGCAGACGTAAGCCTTTGTGGATCTTATACCACGCCCGCGAGTGGGCGTGACCTTAAACGGACCAGCGAAATCAGACCCGGTGTGCGTGAAGGGCTTTACTGATTGTATTACTCTACAAGATCTAAGTTCCGCCATTTCCGGAAATGACGGCTTGGGGCGTGCCCGAAAGCAAGCTATACATCGGTGCACCCGATTGCGTATTAAACTACGTGCAGAAAGAATCCAATAATTCTGACGCAAAATCGACATCAACAAGTCGGGGCCAGCGTGCGAGTTCAATTTATGATGGTAATCGACTAATAAGTTCATGATATGGTCTTTACGCGGTAAAACAATAGGGTGCCGTTGGTCGAAACTCAATTGCGAGTTGGACAAGCGTCCACCTACCCTTACAATCCCATCCTGTAAAAATGGCTTAAGGCGTTGAAAGGCGCGACTACAAGCTCTATTCGATTGTAATCTTCTAATTTCTTCAGAGAAGTGCGCACGTTGAAGTTCACGCAATACCAGCGACTCGGCATAGCTGTAATCGGATGCTAAGACATACGAACGTCGCGGTAACAGCTTCGCGAATCGACAAACGTAAATTACGCTACGCAATAATTTCGACCAAGAGGACAAGCGGTTCGCCAAAGCAATGATTGGAGAAACCTCACTCGAAACGTTCGCCACTAGAGCGTGTCTCTTCTCCTCCGGCGGCTGCGCCACTGACGAAGGTTCGAAGTCGGTTATTGGCCATTGCGAGGGATCCAAGTGAACCCAAGCAGGTCCGTGGAACCAAAGCGGGTGGTCCATTATTTGCATCGGGGTGAGTCCACGGGATAGACAATCGGCGGGGTTTTCCGTACCGGACACGTGATAAAAGTTCCGCGTTTCTAACTCGTCTTGTATCTTGGCCACTCGGTTCGCAACAAACGTATCCCAACGGTGGGGTGAAGAATGAACCCAGCATAAGGCGACGGTGGAGTCGGAAAAGGCCAATATCCTTTCCATGTGAACTCTATCCCTACATGCGCTGATAACTGCGGCAATAAGCTTGGCGAGTACTAATATTGCGCAAAGCTCTAAGCGCGCCAGAGAGACAACCTTACGGGGGGAGACTCTCGACTTAGAACTAATGAGGCTAATCGAATTTCTACCATTATTCTGGACGTGGAAATATACAACGCCCCCGTAAGCCTTCTCGCTGGCGTCTGCAAACCCAACGACTGTTATGGCGCTACTTCTATCTACGTTTATATGAAGCGGTATTTTAATTTCTCTTAATAAAGGAAGTTCCTCTCTAAAGCGCTGCCACAACCGAACAATGCTGTCAGGCGGCGAGTCATCCCAGTCGCATTCCAATAACCAAAGTTGTTTAATTAAAAGCTTAGCGTACAATACCACCGGAGCTACGAAACCCATGACGTCCCATAATCTAGCAACGCATGACAGTATTGTACGCTTTGTGCATTTCTCTAGGGGCGGATTTACCTTAAGGCTAAACACGTCGGACTCTGGTGACCAACATAGACCGAGCACCTTGTGTGTATCAGAATCGTCGAATTCCTTTATCGCCGAAAGACGGTGTGATAGTGGGATTGTATCCAAAACCGGACGCGAATTACTAGTCCACTTCACAAGATCGAATTGACCCGATTTCATGAGCCTTATAACCTCGGCGGTGGTTAGGGTTGCCTCCTCCACGCTATCGACCGAGTACACAAAATCATCCATATATAATCCGCTCTCAATTGCCCTCTTAGCTTTAGGATAAGAGGGACCTTCATCGTGAGCGAGCTGTCTCACCGTGCGTAACGCATGAAATGGGCTCGACTTTAAACCAAAACAAACGCGATTAAATTCAAACACCATTAGAGGTTCCTTTGGGTTGAAACGATATAAAATGCGTTGGAATCTACGGTCGCATTCACGGACCCCTATGCAAAGAAACATTTGACGAATATCGGCGGATAGTGCTATACTAAACAAACGAAAATTGACTATTATATTAAATAAACTGCCCTGTAAATTTTGCCCACTATAGAGGATATCGTTAAGCGACAGGTGAGTGCTAGTTTTAGCACTAGCGTCGAACACTACACGTAACTTAGATGTAAGTTTGTCCTCTCTAATGACTCCGTGGTGTGGTATGAAATACGACGGTGTGTCTTCGTAGTTATCTAATTTCGAAGCCACAAGTGATATGTAACCTTCTCTTATATATTCGTTGATGACGCCGTCGTAAGCTTCCTTTAACTGGGGTGAAGCGAGCATCCTACGCTCCAAGCTGTAGAAACGTTTTTCCGCCATTTGACGCGAATCGCCGAGAGATAAAACATCTCCTTTAAAGGGTAGCGCTGCACTATATCTACCGTCGCGATCACGAATGGTCGTGCGGACGTAAATTTCCTCGCATAACCTGTCATCTGAGCCAGCTATGGGTGGGACGTTCACCTCCTCCATCTCCCAAAATTTGCGGACCAACGACTCGAGCGGTTCGACAGCCATACCACAATAAGAGGTTGCCGAAATACTATCTATGATGGGGGCGGAGCCAAGGATCACATAGCCCAATACGGTTTTCAGTGCGTAAGGCGCGGTATGCGAAGAGTTGCCCCTGACCTTATTGTTTAACAAAAGATAAGGGAAAAGCGATGCTCCAATGAGCATGTCTATGTTTCCAGGAACGGCGTAAGTGTCGTCCGCCAGAGTCAAATTCTTAAATTCAATCATTGCCGAGGTGTCAACCGAAACGGTTGGCAACCGTTCAGTGACCCTATCTACTACTAGTGCATTTATATCAAAGTTAACATTACGATCTATCCGAGAATAAATTTTTAAATTTATATATCCCTGTGTCGATTTACTAGTGCCTCCGATGCCTTTAATTACAGGACATGAGAGTGACCTATTTATTACTAAGCCTAAGCGCTGACAACATTGTCGCGTTATAAAGCTATTTTGGGCTCCGCTGTCCAGCAGTGCACGGACGCTTTGTTCGTTTCCACGCGAATCCCTAACCAAAATACGTGCCGTACCCAGTAACACGGTTGAAGGAGGTTGTGCTCCCATATTTGCCAATGAGCACAGAGCGACATCACCAGGTCGACCGCTAGAATCGTTGACCTTAGTAGGGGCGAATTCCTTATCCGCTTTACTTGACGCCGCTATGTTGCTATTTTCAAAATGTAATAGCGTGTGATGTTTCCTGGCGCACTTGCTACATACGGAACTCGAATTGTATTTTGCAACTAAATGCTTATCGCTTAAGCAGTTCAAACATAGGTTGTTTGTCTTTACTAATTTATAACGCTCGCTTGGTGAATATTTACGAAAAGTCGCACAATTATATAAATTACCGTGTCTATCTTTACATACTAAACAAGTATGCTGGAGTGATGTTGGCGTAGCGGTTACGTAAGTTAACGACCCTGCTATTTTAGATGGTTGAGTCTGTCTACGGTCGACGCACCTTTTAATCTCCTGTTTAGCGTTCGGAGAGCGCTGCATCACCTTTATTTGATCTCGCACGAACGATGCTAATGAATGAAAGGAAGGCATCTCCGAGCTACGATGCTCCATTTCAAACGCACGCACGGTGTCGGGGTCCAACTTCTTCAGTGCAATATGGAGAAACACCACGTCCATAAGATCATTAAATTTCAAATTCTTAAGTGCAGCCACCGATGCCACAAATTTATCTAGAAATTGCTCTAAGCCGTTGATGTTCGCGGATGATATAGATTTAAGATCGAATATCTGGTTCAAATATTCGGAAGCTAACATTCTCCTATCTTCATATTTAGTTTTAAGCGTTTCGAATATTAATAAGTAATTGTTTGCTGTAGGTGTAAAACCAGAGCAGATCGACTGTGCCCTGCCACTAAGTTTACTGATTAAGTAATATAATTTTTCGGCGTCCGATAACGATGGGTTATTGTGTATATTGTTTTGAAAACTACTGAAGAAGAAGAGCCACGTCTTAATATCACCATTAAATACCGGAATATCTATTGGCGGCAACCTAATCGAGTCGCTTGGACGTACCTGTTTTTCCGGCTTTGCTTCGTTTTGAGATAGGGATCTCGCAATTTTTTTCACGCGACACAACATATCTTCGAATGCCAGCAGCGGTTGGTAGTTCACTATGTATTTCGGGTCGATTTGTAATTCCAAATGATTAATTTGGTCTAATATTTTTTCGTAATCTATTCGTAAAGAATCTATCGTTTCGATTTCGGTCAAAAAAGTTTCCCGCACTGCTTCTATATGGATGTTCTTTATATAATCACTTATATTCTGCATACGCGAAAAGAGTATGTCCCTCTTAGCATAAAGCGTTTTAATTTTGATTTCACTTCCACTAACTGCCATTTTAAACTATTATAATAAAGTTATATCAATCACAATTAATCTCACAACGCACAAACAATAAAGGATGGACACTCGGTATGCCGTATTACGTAATTAAATCGAACACCTGCGCAGCGAGTCGAGGTGACGCGTCATTTGCTAGACTCAATAATTTTATCAAGATTGTGGGTAAGCGTATCAAACGGTTCCTATTACACTGTTTCAATTATTTAATAGGCTTTAAATTTAATCAAATACGAGCGCTATAAAACGAATAATTCTGTTTGTGAGTACCTAATCAAAATTTAAATTTAAACGAACACTATTTAAGTCTATTCTATAAATCGGAGTGCATTATCTAATTAATTAATTCAACAATTCGACCAAAATCCTGCTCGAAGTGACCATAAAATGGTGGAGCCACGTGTTTAAGGCTGCCGAAGTCTAGTTCCCCGGTCGAACCTTAAACCTGTTACGCGAGATATTAACTAAAGTGGACTGTATATGCGGTTGCTTCTACGCTTACGTAAAGGCGACTACTATAGCATGCGGTATAATGCACTCGCTCTTCCCTAAAACTAAACTATTATTGTGCCAAATCGCTGAAAAGGAATCCTGCCTTATTAGGAGAACAAAAAAATTGGAGCGGGTTAAACTATGTAAGGCAGGAGCTAAATTAAGGAATGTTGACTCACCGGGGTTTATTCTATCCTGTTGAGCACTATAGCTGCAACTTCTGGAACTTCTTCTGGAACACTCCGGAGAGAGGCGGTGCGCGACTATATCTCACACGAGGTGAGGCGGGTCTCCTGGAGCTCGACTGCTTCCAGGCTAAAGCGGTTTCTACTAGCGGTCTGTTTTCAGCGACGACTGCGGTGGAAAAATGGCCGCGCAACGGTCGCGCGTGCCTTATATGTCCTCGGCCCCGATGATTACGTGACATTCTAGAATCATCTTCTTGCCCCTCCCACCCCACCACCCCGATGTGTCGATGGAGGATCGAGGAGGGTATGAATGATATCGTTTTGTCGGAAAGGAACAAGCGGCTTGGCACCTCTACCGTCAAATATAATAATCCAATGGTTTTTTCCGCGCAACCAGTCGTTAAGGACACTTATTTCATTAGGTTTATCATATTTATGCCTGTTTCTTAAAGCCAAGCCAGCCGCTTCTTATTTTTATCACAGTTATTTCCCATTTTAATTTTACGTCCTTCTCCCTTCAAAAGCCTAAGCGATACTAACGGAACGACAGGAATCAAGCTCAAGACGCCGATAGTTTAGGTAATTTCTTTTTACAGTGAAAATAATGGTATTTTAAAAAAAGTAAATAACATAAGCACTGCTTTATAGTTAGTTCAGTTAGTATGCAAAGTTTCATGATCTTATTTAGTATTTTATGAATAACAGCGGTTTATTGTTTATTTTGGAGGTAACTTTGGATTTTTTTTCTATCGCGAAAATTTTACGAAATCGTGTTTTCGTCTAACATAATCACTAACATTAATCCTCAACTTTACCATATATTTATTTCAAAATTAATGCTGCAATATTTTCGGCATAACGAAGGATCTTGCTAAGCCATTGGACATTATATTTCCCCTTAAATATATGGTTTCATATCTCATATGTTTCAATACGGGATTAGAATATGGGAGTATCAAATATTCTGCATCTAATTATTCCTCCGATTTTGTATCATAACTTTTAACAAATATGTAAGAGTTAATTAAAAGTTGCGTATTTCACCCTAGTCCTTAGAGACATCTGAAACTCGTTTATTGGAAGTTTATATGAACATAGACACCTACAATAAAGATTTCGTTAAGTAGCGGTGTAAGAGAATCGACTGCGCCCGCAGGCGTCGTACAAAGCGACAGTGGGAAGAAATTAAAACGGAAGTTGGACAGCCGCACCTTCGTAATAACTACATAGAAAATAAATAAAATAAAAACTCGAAATAATAACCAAGCTGCGGTTATCTACATAAACCCAAGCGTGGCAAATATAACTTACTAACTTTAGTTATAAAGCTGTATTACAATCTGAGACAATTTATGAAGGAGGCCTATTTTCCGCAGAAGACTTTTGATAGGCTAAAATGAACAATTGAAATATAAGAAGTAAAAATTAAGCATTATTTTATTCTATTAATTTATTATTATTATTGAATTACTGACCGTCGTATTTAAAAATTGTTATAATTTAAACAAAAAGACAGCACTTTTTTTCTATAATTTATTTATATATAACTCTCACTGTCGGTCAAAGGACTTTTTTCTTTTCTTCTACAGGTATATAAACATCGCATTCATTTTTTAAATAAACCAATGCATCACTTATTAATATAGGTAGCCAAGTATAAATCTAGATCGTGAGTAATAAGTTTGAGACGTAAACCATGAAAATGTAAACTAATAACAAGCTTGAGTTCTGCACACGAGACGACGCTGCTTACGAGTGCTTTGATATTAATAACTACTAAAACTTTAATACATATATATATATATATATATATATATATATATATATATATATATATATATATATATATATATATATTTCATTTATTTATTTATTTAAGCTTTATTTGCACACATAAAAGAAATGTACAAAACGGCGGACTTAATGCCTAAAGGCATTCTCTACCAGTCTACCTTTGGTTTGTGCAGAGAATCTAGTGATGGGTGCAAAACTCATAATTAGAAAAAAAATTGAAGGTTTAAGGAAAAATACAAAATTATAATATAATGATAATAAATACAATACACATACATATACATTTACATTACTACTTACATGCATACAATATTATATATATATACACAAATACCCACAATAAATACATACACAATAAATAAATATGATATTTTTATGTTATACATACTTGAGAATATAACAGTTTCCGAAGTTTTTTAAATTTTTATTATTATCCGAAACTACTACTGCTTCGTTAAGTAGTATTCCCAGAGTAAACGTTTAAAGATAGGTTTAGTTTTTGCTTCTTTTATATTTCTGGGTAACATGTTCCAGAGTCTTACTGCATTTGAAGTGAAAGAATTGTAAGAGAAGCCCGTGCGACAGAAAGGAACATGAAGAGTTAGATCTTCCGCGGAACGGAGACATCGGTTGTGAGAATCGCCCTGATACTGAAATTTGCATTTCAGATATGCAGGGACAAATGGATCGTGTAAAATAGAGAATAGCATAGAAAGGATTCTAAAAGATCTACGAAGTGGAAGAGGCAGCCATTTGAGCTGAGAACGGAATGAAGAGACGTGATCGAATTTACGTAAGCCAAAGATAAAGCGAATACAATTATTGAGAAGACGATCCAGTTTGTTAAGAATTTCTTGAGAGGCATCAGCATAGCATACATCTGCATAATCTAGTATTGGTAATACGAGCGTTTGAACCAACATTACCTTTGTTCTCACTGGAAGAAAATTCTTGAGTCGATACAGACAACGCAAGGTGTTGATAACTTTTTTGCTTACTTCCGTGACTTGCGGCCGCCAACTTAGACTGCTGTCAATGATAAGTCCTAGATTTTTCACAGTAGCTGAATAAGGTATGACAGCATTATTAAAATTTACAGGTGGCAGTGAATTAAAATCCAATGTAGATAAGCGGCGGCTACTTCCAACTATAATTGCCTGGCACTTGGTAGGGCTTACAGTAATACCGAATTTGCTAGACCAATCAGAGATACGAGTGAGGTCAGAGTTTAGCTCAGTGATCGCATCTTCGATATTGTTAACATCAGACTGAGCATATATTTGTAAGTCATCGGCATAGAGATGGTACGTGCAGCGAATGTGAGATGTAATGAGATTTATAAAAATTGAAAACAAAAGAGGTGAGAGAATTCCGCCTTGAGGAACGCCAGCAACCAGCGTGCACCAGTCAGAAATAACTGGACCCACGCGAACAGCCTGCTGACGTCCCTGAAGATAGGATGCGAACCATTCCCGCGCTGATGAGGAGAAACCTATGTGAGAAAGTATTGTAAGAAGGATGTCATGATATATATATATATATATATATATATATATATATATATATACTCATATTATATGTTAGCCGACACTTGTTATTTTTACTATATACCACATTTTTCCCGCAGATTTGCACGTGTGGATTTCGCTAAACTAAGATTATTCTTAGTTTACCATTTTCGTTTCATCCCAAAATTTGAGAATACCCCGTTGTCTCTATCTCTGTCTGTCACAAACTTCCTTCTCAAAGACTTGATATAATCACTCTGTAATTTTTACAGTATAAATATAACATTTATTTACACAGCAAACTATCGGGTCCAAATTTTGTGATTTCATTTTTTAGCTCATAACTAAATTACATTGTTATTATAAGTCATCGTCACTAACATATAACTTTCGTTACTAACTTGACTTCAGCACCACCTATCATATTCTAACATAGTTATGAACCATGGTCTCGGTAGAATAAATATGTATATATTGTGTGTGAATATGAGCTTCAAGCGGCCAAGTCATTCCGAGCTTACACGATCAACTAACAGATGTACCAAAGTTTTGTGTAAAGAGAAAGATTTTGATATAGTGTGTTCTAGAATACTCGTACTATCGTCATTTATAGTTTATATGTAAAATTAAGTAACAAATTTTGCTTCTGTTACGATTTATAGAATTTTGATCGTCCTATAGGTAGCACCATGTATCACTGAACCGAGTTCCCGCCGCTTATTTTCAACCCGATCGACTGACTTGCCGAGAACTCTTTGTACGGCCTATGTCCATCAATTTAACTACTCCCACTTGCAGAAACTATTTATACATTACTTTTTTAACGACTATCATATAACAATACTTGTCAATTTCAAAATTTTACTTTTTAAACTCGTTACATTTCCGTTTCTATACTACTAACTTCTCACTCGATGTCAGTTACTTTTTACAACTTTCTGAAAATATACTCAATTGTTCATTATGCATAAATACGCGTCTATTAAAATTGGTTTGGAGTCATTTTTATTCAGTTTTAGTGTTTTTTAAGTTACTAAAATATACATATCGGAAATATTATATGAGTAATCTCTTTCAAAGTAGTACGTACGTAGAACGTAGGTACGTTCAAATTTGGACTTCAAAGACTCCCTTCAAAAACTTTTAAGTGGTTACTTACGTTATTAAAAATCTTCAAATTACTAATTATGCATGTGAAATACGGAAACCACATTTTAAACTAAGTAAGAGCGTTTCGACGCAAATATAATACGGAGAACTTCTACTAATACAGCGACTTGTAACTGTTGGAACGGATTTAAATTTAGTTAGGGATTGGAACTAACAGGCAAACATTTTGCCGAACGTTTCAATTAAGCTCTGAATCGGAAAATCGTGCTTTGATCCACATACTAAATTCCTTTTAATAATGATGCTTCATTAAACCGGCTCATCGGTTAATTACTATAGCAGCATAATACTGCAGTGTTTTGTAACCTTCATTTCGGACCGGCCAATACCAATTAACCGTGTAGTGCCTGCGGTGTAAAAATATCCACTACCCAATATCGTCCCGTGGGTGTCGTAAGATACGGCGTAGGGAAAATGAAACCGGAGATGGGGAGCAGTATCTTCCTGATAACAATTCAAACTAATAAAAAACTGCGGTTGCCAACCCGCAAGCATGGCGAGTGTGGCGAAATCCCCCTTCATGAGTGAGGTCTTTGTTCAGTAGTGAACTGTAATGGATGGATAGAATGGCAAAATTTGAGTGTTGGTGTCACGTGGCCCACAGTATCCACTTCCCATCAGATTGAGTGTTTGCTCGATTGTAACCTTTTCTTGGATCCGAAACAACATTTATTTGGTTAAAAAATTATTTTTTAATTTTCAAGGGATTTTTTAATTAAATCGAACAAGTTCTAGTGATACACGAATATTGATGTGCAACATATTTCCTCTCGCTTTCCCACAATCTGTGGGAGTGATTTCGTAAAAAGCGACGGCAGTATGTAACAGGAAGTCGGGGAAGCGCGCGCTATTTGATTTGACCAATGAGCGGGCACGGTGGTAGTAAAATTTGTTGATGTATAAACTAATCTGTATGTGCAAACTATATTAATAAAGGTATTTACTGGTGATAATAAGTGTCTGAAAAATATGCAGATCATTGATAAAAGAATGCAAGTGAGTAATAATGAATAATTATTCCAATAAATATTTCAGTATTTAGGTTTTTAAATTTTAAAGTTAATTTCTGTCTTGCTCTATTGATATATTTAATATTGATAATAATTAGGAAAAAAACAAATAGCTTTCTTCTGGACATAATGTTAACGTTGCCTATTAACAAGGTGAGACTACATCATATGCGACCACTGTAATGGACACCACACACGTTTAGTTAAACTGATCATTCCAACTGATCAGTTCAAAATAAAACTGTTGATATTTTTTGAAATATCGGATTTTCGATATATCCATGAATAAACTTATATGTAAAACTCCGATATTAATATGTTTATGATGATCGATATATCGAAAATCCACTATCTATCTATCCAGGCTATCCATAACATGCGATGCGATGCGATGACAAGCGAGCACGCAGTCCGCCTGATGCTGTGCTAAATTAAAAATCGAACTGCAGATAAACGCAGATAACGTTATTAAACCTGAGTACTAAGTTTGCAATAAAAAGGATCTCCGTATCTTTACACTCACCCAGCAGCATTAAGCTATTTTACGGTCCTACCCCTGTCGAACCGCCCTATTCGGTTACTACCATGATAACGCTGCAGCGTGGCTCTACCACGTAATGTAGTTATAATGAAAAGTAAAATTAATTCAAACAATTTTTATAACTAGTATACGAGCAACCCGGTTTCACTTCCCGCCGGCAAAAATGATGGAATAATTTTAATTGTAGTTTTAAGTGCTGCTTTACCACGTGTTCTCGTTGGGATGGTCATGTCGTGAGGATACCTGCATGTTTGGGAAATCAAAAAAAAATCGAATACGTGAAGTCCGCTAACACGAACTGGTTCAGCGCGAGGTAAACTTCCTTGCCCTAAAACCTGCTCAGAAATGAAAGGAGCTTTGTGCTCAGGAATGGAACGTAATATTTTACATAGTCTATAGCTATATATAATATATTATATACGCTGTAACTTTTACGAATGATACTGTTAATAAATGCAAAACACTGTTTTATGCCAGTGTTAGTAAATATTCGAGATTATTTCATATGCAGCTGCAATTTAGCGAATTTCATTTTCGTCATGAGTAAAGAAACCTACCCTTTTTCTGTAGTATTACTTCACACGGTTAGTTAACTTAAAAGACCTGGCAACTGTATGAATGCATCTAAAAACACCGAAACCAAAGTGCACTGACGTGGTAGATATGACATGGTAATAGAGAGCAGCAGTACGCGGGTGTCGGCTTTGCGCTATCAACCTGTCCACGTGGTAAGCTAATTTTTGAACAAACCTGTGGTCAAATCTATTTGATTAAATATATAGTATATTCGACCACTACTATGTGGAGTTACAATATGTTAAGATATAAAAGAATTTGATAAATACGGGTGGCTCCATGTTTTTGGCCATTCCAAGAGAGAAGGTTTATAAAACGGCCTATATCCTGCAGTGGTTTAATAAAAGTTATTGAAATAAATGAGCAAAACTTCAGAACTACAAAAATAAATTAAGAATATTTCATCTATCTCGGCAACTAAATCTAGAGTGGAACGTTTCAAGGAGTAACAAAACCGTAATTTCAAAAGTTGCCGAGCGTGGAATGTTAAACAAACTCTCCCGTGACAACATCCGCAATAACAAACCCACATTTACTTAGCCGAGGCCAGGTGAGCGTGTTTCTCTCTCCCTCAATTTCTTCCATTAGCTAAGAGTTACGTAAACTTACAAATTATTTTGCATACGTTTAGGAAAATATTGCAACACTACATACTCTCTCTTTATATTACACTGCGATATGCATAGACTTTGGATTTAAACCAAAATATTCACTACGTATCTAATTATGAATTTCGTATTGTCGTAATAACTTTTAATTGATAACGACTACCCTTTAACATTTCGATTTTGTAGTTAAATACATTTTACAAACCCGTGTGGGGGCCGTGGTCGTGGTGGTGCAGAGAATCTATCACCTCGTCGTGTGTGATTTCGTCAAGAAAACACCTGATGGAAATGGAAGCACAGTACTGGTACAGCAGAACCTGCCCGTCTCCGGATGTTTGGAAGAATAGTAGTAATCTCTATGATCGGCCAACGGATTGACACTCACTTTACCAGACATCTCGCAGCTTCGACGCTGCTCCTCGTGGCCGCTGTAGTTTTTTCACTCCTGTCGTATATACATACTTATGTATCGCTATCTATAGGAAGGCGTAAGTTCTTTCTATCACATGCCAGGTGGTAGAGCATCTATTCCGACTGAGAGCCCGTCCGGGTAGGTACCTATTTCTGCTGCTAATTAGCAGTGCCTGCGCTGCTTTGCTAAATTATAGACAGTCACTATCATATTTTCATTTCAGTATGTTTTTAACAGTCTATCTTGATATATAAAATTACGTGTCACTTTGTTTTTCCGCGACGAACTTCTAAACTACTGAACTGATTTCATTGAAATTTTGTAAATGTATATTGCTTTCTCCAATTTAAGAGATAGGATAGTTTTTATCTTGATAAGTGACCCTCAATATTTTTATTGCGAGTTAAAGACTCTTTTAACAGCAACAACGCCTGCCGCCAGCTAGTTTAATGATGAGATTAAAAAATTAGATTGTATTGAATAATTGATGTTTTCAAACGTTATAGTGTTTACCCCGATACGGTGTAAATTTATCAAGTCTAGCGAACTTTAGGTAGCCACTAAAACCACGTTTTTAATGTAAAATAGCAATTAATCGATTAAAAAACATAAGTTCAATAGTGCTTTTTATACCATTTATATGTTGAATACGATTGTTAGATACGATTTTACATCTTTTTTCTCCCCCTTAGTTACATCTTCGGGCGACTAGACGCTTTGATAATCTCCACCTCTGTGTTGTTGACATACAACAAGACAAAGAAACAGATGTTTTTTAGCCGTTTGTAATAACCGTTAACCGTAAATGTTAACCGAAATAACACTATTTCACTGACTCATCGACACGATTGATTTGAAATTTAGTATAGTTAATCGTTTCGCGATGTCGTCTACATTGCAAAACGATTAACTATACTAAACTACGCTCACTAAGAATGGTTTTTAAGTTGGTCCCACCAAAAATGTTTTTCTGATATTTTACATCAAGGTTACGCAATAAATTATTATCGTGTGGCCAGCGAAGCGAGCGTGTAATATGAAAAAGTGATATTCAAAAACTCTTAATATTTCGATATCAAAATTTTATAAATTTCAGAATATAACAGTAAGCGAAGGCACATGAATTCCACTGACGTTGAATGGATAATAAAGTTCTTTTAAACCGTATCTATTTTTCAAAGCGACAAATTTTTCAAAAAAAAAACAAAACCAAATAACTTCATCATATTGAATTAAATTATATATCTGATTTCACATGACATGTAATAGGTAAATATGACTATACAAGCTCTTTTGTATTTTTTGTAAATTAAAATTTAAGGGTGTTTAATATATATTCCATAACCTTTTTTACGAGATGGGTCACCTAGTAACACATAGCTGTACCCTTTTTTAGACCCTTTTTACTTTCTTGGAACGAGGGATTCCATCTTAGTTCTCAGGGGTGACAACGCATTCTGCATCATAATTCTTAATTGAGGACAATGTCTTTGGGCCATAGCATTCACTTACATCGGGTGGACCATGTTCTCGCTTTGTCAGCCTCATCTGCAAAAATAAAGTTAAACTTACAGCCTTTATACGTCCCACTGCTGGGCACAGGCCTCCTCTCATTTCTCAGAGGGTTTTAGAGCAAGGAAATGGTCCACCGCGTTGCCCAAATGCGTGTTGGCAAACTTCAAATGTTTTTTTTTTTTTTTCTAAGACGTACAGGTTTCGTCTCGATGTTTTCCTTCACCATCGAGCACGTGGTAAATAAACACTTAATATTGTAATTAGCAATTTCATATGTGCCGGCGGGGATTGAACTCGGGTTGCTCGCGTACTTTGTAATTTACAACGAGCGTTGAACTCCTGCGCTGCCACAGCTTCTAAAATAAAACTATATCTATATAATTTATGTAAAACTTGAACTATATCTTTAATTTTATAAAGGTATTATGTGATGGTAGTAATGCAGTAGAAGCAATAAGCCACCACTCATTTTATTTTTTAGTAAATATTCTAGCTTCTAGGAGACCGGTTTAATAAAGTCTGCTATAATTCACATTACGAATAAGAACGTTTCTCAACGACACGCCAAGAGCTGCGGCTATATATAAATTAGTATGAATCAAAAACCTTTTGTAAATTTTGATATATAACGCACAAATTTATAAGGCATCGTAGAAAATTCTATATATTCTCCTTTCGCTTTAACACAAAAGTAATATTTCATATTCATTTCTCGGTCTTACTTGAAACTTAAATCTTATATATTACAAAAAAGTTTAATAAATTAAACTTTTTTGTAAAATACACGATACTCGTAAAATTCTTCAACGAGATACTCCCCTCAATCCCACTATCTATTACTGTCACCATTAAACCCATCACTACAAAACATTGAGATTTTCAATCGAGGATAGACGTAGGTGTCCTAAGGATTACAGCATTCACTAACCATCAGTTAGACTGTGTGCTCAATCGCCATCTTTGTTTGTATAACATAAAAACTCAAGTTCACATGTCAATATGAGAAGGGTAGTTTAATCGTTGCGAATAAGTTAATACCTTTACTAGAAATAAAAATGTATTTTATCAGTTTCAAATAGTCACCAATCAATTTTAAGTATTACATCATAGCTAATGTTACTCATAAAATATTCCAAGATTGTATTGTATTTGCATCAAGTCTAAAAGCTTTTAGCGAAGGCTCTCCTTTGAGCCAATAACTGTTAGATTGTTTTTGTCAAAAGAAAGAACAATGAACGACAGTTCTAATAATACTTCAGGAAGCAGTATTTCTTTTAAAACAAGTGTTGTAAGTAAATTCTCCGCCTTTCAAATCTAATAAAATTTTATTTACATATAAGTATAACCCTAAAGACAGCATGAACTCTAATCAATTAGTTTCTTAACCTTTTTAGAATTGAGTATTTCTAGGCCTAGCAGCGTGACACATATAGGCTGTAACTCTACTTCACTATTATTGCCGTATGGCTCAATGGTAAACACTCTTAAACTACATTTTGTCCTGCAGATATTATAAGACACGATAAATGAAAACGTCAGTAAAACCTCGTGGTCATCGATAGATGATTTTTAAGATGAGGTGGAAGGGCAAACGTGATTTGGCACTTGGTGATGGTAAGTGACCCTTCCTCCGCTCCATGAATAGTGCATTGAGAGCTCTATGTCTTATCGGTCTAGAAAAATCGCTAATGGTTGTTTCAACAAATTCCACAAAGAAGTCGTAAGACGCTGAAAACTTCTGGTAAATTTCACCCAAGCATTCAGATGGTGTCATTGGTAACGGAAATCTTGTCGCGATGTACGATGGTAAAATATGACAAATGAGACATGCAAATAATTTTTTGAGCACTCCCCGTAATAATGCGATCTTGTTTAAGTTAGATATAAAATAAGTTTAAAACTACAATCACGTATCCACTCGCTATGTACTATGGTAATTATAACAATAGTTTTCTCCGTTAAGCAGATGTTTGCGAACTTACAACATCTTAAACAATCATGACATCGACATCTTTAGCGACCCCGAACGTGAATTCAAAAGAAAATGTAAAGACTTATTGTTACCTGCCTTGCCAGACTAATGACCCAAAATTATTATTTATTGTGATTATTACTGGATGTGGTGCTTTTACTTTGATTGATTAGTTTAATTCCTTTTATTTTAGAGTTTATATGTTGTTTAGGTTTTTTTTCTCTTACATTGATGTATACGCCTGTAAAGACATATCCTTTATCTAAAAATGTAGTATTTTGTTTGTAACAATGTTTACTGATATTGTCGATGGTGTATCCATTTAAATAAATAAATAAACAAATATTTCAAACTAATCCGTATCTAGCAATGAAACTTTATTAGATGTAATATTAACGACTTATTCATTAAAATAATCACAAGACTAAGTGTAGCATGTAAATTCACAAATTCATATTATTTCAAAAGTATACTGACTTACATTTATAATGAAACGAAATATTTATGGACTATGAGACACACCAAAACTCTTGTCGTCGCCACTATGTCATGTAATTTGTTTTATTATGAATAAAAAATAATAAAGATTTATTGCTGCCGTATGGGAATGCAAATATATAAATAGTCAAGGTATAGATCGCTCCTTTAAAAATAATATAGCAGTCTTACATCACTGCATACAATTACAAGAAGAACATAGACCTATATGTATCGACTTCCTCACCTGGTTGTGCGAGGAAGTAAACCTGGTTGTCACTCGATCTAGTGTAGGCCCGCCATACATTTTGCTTAACATTACGAAGTTGTTACTCGAGAACCGAGTAGAAGAGAAGATTTCCTACTGGTTGTTGGTTCATCGCGCTATATGGTCGGTGCCACTTCAGCTTAGTAACCTTTAGGAAAAAGTAAAAAAGGAAAGTTACGGCCTACATGCCCCATAACGCTGGGCACAGGCCTCTTCTTATTTCCGCGAGAGTTAAGGATCAATACTTGCTAAATTGCGCTGCTCTAATGCATGTTGATGGACTTTACTTTTAGAAATATTTTTATTCGTCAGACATACAGGTTTCCTCACGGTGTTTTCCTCCGCCGCCATGCACGTGGATATTAGCATGTTCCGGTAGGTATTGAACTTCTTCCTTCCTTATACGTCCTGTCAAATTCACGGAGCTTTAGAAAACTACTCTTTTATTAATGAAAAATAATAATTTTTTGTTAATTCACTTGGCAAATACCATTCGTCTTTGTTCGACCGGTTTATCGTTATTCGGATTGAAAAGCTTCACTTTCACACAAAACTGAATAATTTTATATCCTTTACATAATAACATCAAGTTTATATGGCGTGTATTGGTAACGAAGGAGAATTCACTATCCCATATCGTCTCTTAATATGTATAAACATGCTTTAGGTTATGCGTATATACGTGATAGAGCCATGCTGCAGTTATATTAGTAGTATAGTTGTAGCACGAATGGGTCGGCTCGACCGGGGAAGGACCACGCTCTCACAGAATGCCGGCGTAAAATAGAAGCTTAATGCTGCTGTGTTTTGTATGGTGAGTGTAGAGAATCGGAGACCCTTTTTACTGGAAATGAGGCATTCCATCTTAGTCCGGGTGACAACGCATCTGCATTTTGATTCGTAATCGAGGATACATGTAGGTGTCTATGGGCCACAGCAACCACCTACCTACCATCAGGTGGACTGTGTGCTCGTTTGTCACCCTATCCTGTAAAAAAAAAGGTTTCTGTCAATAATATGATATAGTATGGATTTAATTATTACTAATTTATATTACATAGCTAAACATGAGCCTCTAAGCAAAGAAAATTCGCTTATTACGTGGGTTGTTGACCGCAGTAGCAGAAGTCTAGCACTTCCGGCACCGATGGATTTTTTAACCGCAATTACGTGGCATAGTAAAATCTGATTTAATTGTAACATCACTATATATAGACGATAGTTAAGCATTAGCACAAAGCTGATAGATTCATTTTCTTAATTGAATCACCTACAAACATAAAAATTGTCCAAAGCACTCTTTAGCTATATAAACTTATATTCCGGTTAAATAAGAGTACTAACATATTCAATTATATGTTGCATTTTAACTTAACATTTTACAGCTGTGACCTGAATCTAAACACAAACTTTTCCGCCACTCTTGCACGCTTAAGAATTTAAGACACGTGCATCTTCAACGTTGTTAATGTATTCAGTCTAGGAAGGAAAGGTTGCTTTATAAACTAGCATTAATCTATGTCAGTATTAAACCCTCTAAAACAAAAACCTTTATTAAGGAATTATAAACACTGTCTTTAGATTTTATTCGAAAAAACAAGCAAGAACTACCAATTAACCGAAAGACATCCACGAAACCAGTCCTAACCCACAAGTCATTTTATTCGAATAGATCAAATGCAGGTTGAATGTTTTTTTTTTCAAATCTAATACCTTATGAACAATCTTCTTGAGGAAATGTTTAGTCCTTAATCACTGATACAGTTTTATACGCGGTAGAGTTACATATTATTATGGATGTAACAAAAATGAGTCGGCTCGGCCGGGGAAGGACCACTCTCGTCGTGTGGTGAGAGTAGGTAACGGCGTAAGAGAATGCATCACATTAATTTGTGAATCTTTATTAGAAAAATGTCAGAAAGACGTCAGGAACTTCCGATAGATGGCGATATAACATTACGTTTAAGGTAAAACAAAATATACAGACTGGCGACAAGGAGCAGCGTCAAGCGTGCGAGATATTTGGTAATGCGATCGTCAAGGCTGCCAAGTGCCAGCCCACCCCAGCAGTGGGCTTTTGCGGACTGGTGAAGCGGAATTAAGCCTTGTATAACATAGCCATGTAGCCCTACAATTATGAGTGATATTCTCAGTCCGATATTCCCATTCCGATATTCCCAGTGAGAAGTTATTGTAATGGGTCCGATTTTGCAAAATTGGAAATTTTAACATATCTCCACGTTTCAAGGTCTTTATCGAATCGAATATATTGAGTCAAAGAGTATGGTTTTTAAGAGGATGTCCGTGTGTACACATGCATATGTATGTTCGGATTTAATTTTCGCCTCGTATATCTCGAGAACGAAGAGTGATATTGACATGGGACCGGTTTTATTTAACGCTTATTTATGTAACTTAGACCTCATTAAATTTTGAGCAAAATCGGTCAAGTCGTTTTTTGTGCCGAATGAAAAATTGTATAAAATATTAAAACATATTGTTACGAGCTTGAGGTTCGTGACAATAAAAATTGCCGATAGAATTACCTAAATTAACACTTTAATTCACTTTACACTAATTCAAGTTAAAAACACTAATAATTAATCACACTGATTCACTTTATTCCGCTCCGAAGCTTCGCTTGTGTCGCCAACTCCAATACTTCCTCGATCGCATCTTGCAGCGCCTATTTACGTAGGCGGTCCCATAATGAATTGGCCTAACTATGAACCAATGAAGGAAATGAAACGAAACCAATTTTATTTTTCAACATAATCACCATGAATACTAACACACTTCTGACATCTGTGAATCAACATCTCTAAACCTTTATAAAAATAATCACATTTTTTATCCTCAAAATGACTGAAGACGGCCGCCTCCAACTCTTCATCGCTTGAAAATTTTCTTCCTCTTAAGTCCCGCTTTAAATTTGGAAATAAATAATAGTCGGACTCTGGACTGTAAGGTGGATGTTGAACTTCCTTCGAAACACCAGCGGTATGAACAGGGGCGTTGTCATGGAGCAACAGTACACCTTTAGACAGCTTGCCTCTTCGTTTTTCCTTTATCTTGTCTCGTAATTTATATATTAAAGAAGCATAATATTCGCCATTCACGACTGTATTACGTTCTTTAAAATCCACCATCAAAATGCCTTGAAAATCCCAAAATATTGTGCACATCAGTTTTTTAGTCGATTGTTGCACCCATGCCTTTCTAGGGGGCTTTTCACCCTTATAACGCCATTCCATTGACTCGCGCTTGCTTTGTGGATCATAATACAAGATCATAGTTTCATCACCAGTCACTAGCCGCTCGATCACAGTCTGGATTTTCGCCACAAAGATCCAAAAACTCCGAAGCGCAGCGCACTCTTTCCTGTCTCTGTACCGCTGAAAGAAGTTTCGGTACCCATCTTGCACTCACTTTTTTCATGTGAAGATGTTGATCGTGCGATGAACGGTACTCTTAGAGAGCCCAAGCCTTGCTGCAATTTCTCTAATCTTCAAACGGCGGTCACTCAGAACCTCCTCTTCGATAAGAGCAATTGTTTCGGGAGTGAGCACTTCCACAGGTCGACCGTCGTGGCCAAAGTCTTCGATGGTTTCTCTCCCGAGGCGAAACTCTTTCACCCAATTTTTCACTGTGCTATAGGAGGGGGCAGACTCCTTATACACGCCATCCAATCGTTCTTTTATTTGGGCAGGGGATAAACCTTCTTTAAACAGAAACTTTATGACACTTCGATACTCAGTTTTCGACATTTTGAAAAAATACGCGACTTTCGTTATTCAAATGCCTGTTAAACTAAGACTAAGCATTTCATGTCGATGCATGTTTCTTGTATTAAGTGCACGATAAACGTACTATTTAATGCAACACAACACGTAGCGACATGTCGCGTTGAACTATGTCAGGCCAGTTCATTATGGGACCGCCTGGTATATAAATTAGCACGGAAATATCCAGAACATTCAAGTAAACACGCGCAGCGTACCGGGAGTTCGTGTTTCAAATTCAAGAAGTTTAGTTCTTCGGTTCGAGACTAGATGGCGCTAGTGCCGTCGACTTGAGCGCGTAACAATATGATATTTTTATTCTTTCCACTGGGAAGTTAGTAGTGTGGTCCTTTCGGGTCGCACCTAGCCCGCTTTTTTATTTTCGAATCCGATATCCAACGAATGGTCACGAGTCTTAACTCGCTTTCCAAAAAGCACACTTATCGGCTAGCACGAATCAAAGAGACAAGTTGATATAATGTTGATTATGATGTATCCATTGCTGCCTGAAATCAATGCTTTTATTAAATTTGAGTTAAATTTATAGTTTACCAGTATAATGATTGCTTAAAAACAATTTAAAATTTAAAAAACTATGACTTTTAAATAAAACAAATATGTAATATGTATTCTAAATTAAATATTTATACATTTTTAACTGATAGTCCAAAGAGACGTTTTTATAGAATAAGGTTGACAAGCGGCTGTATGGCTCAAAACATCCACCTGATTGTAAGTGAATGTTTTGAGCCATAGATATCTGAATAAATATACAATGCGTTGTCAGCCAACTAAGATGAAAAGTCAGCAGAACTAACAAAAAAAGGTCTCCGGTTCTTTGTACTCGTTGAAACACATTATTATACTGCTGTATTACCCTGGTATTCTGTTAGAGCGTGATACCCTGGTCGAGTAGACCCATTCGTGCTGCATTCGTAATATAGCAGCATGGCTGTACTACGTAAAACTTGCTTTAAATTCTTACATAAACTGCGTGCTACCGGGCATGGCCCTGCAACACATATAACGTATTTGTTAGAAATCGACAAATCAAAAACAATGTTAAGAAATAACTATAGTGCACATCTGAAACAATAAAAATATTTGAGCACACGAAAGGTTTGATCCCAATACACCCGCTCACACTTAGCACCCAATACACTCTCAAAAATGAAAATAAAAACACCATCCTTACTTATTCTCTTAAAATAGCAGAATTTTTAACAAATAAAAATATTTTGTAGTCGATATGTTAATAGTTCACCGTAAATATTCAAAAAATATACAAGAAGACCGCACCGTACCACACTGCACTGACAATGGAGGAGCGAAAGTTTAAAATTTGGAAGCTTTCCAATTGCCTTATGTTTTTACACTTGATTTAATTTATTATATTATAGTTTAATATAATGCAGAAACACAATTATTTTAAAAGTATGTTTACCACACTACTTTCAAATCTCATTTCTGTCGGTTCTTGCATTTTATATCTTGTAGCATGAAAGCTTTAACTAATTTGAGTCTTTTAAGCTGACTCTAATAAATGGAGGAAATTCTGAACTTGACTTAATTGTTTGTACGCGTTATCGATTACGCGAGATCTTAGCCAAAAGTGAATAGATTTTTATGTTTAGTTTCTCGTTAGGGTAGTCTTTTTGTGCTCTACGAGGCGCTCAGTCTTTCTTTCTTTGTTGGTCTTATGTAGTTACCATAAACGTGACATACCTTTGTCTACTCTAAAGAATCAAAATATTAAATTTTAGTAAAAAGTAAAAACCTATTTTAATTAACTAATAAGATTTGTTTTTTTTTTTATATTTTTTATATAAATAATATAGCACAAAACGAAAACTTATTGATTTGTAATTTAAACAGACGTTTAGTTATAAAATTATCTAGGCTTAGACTTAAAAATAATCTAGTCCAGTATAACCCTCAGAAGACACAAATTTGGACGTAAACCGCTAAAAAGAACCCCTTTGTCGTACTATATCCTCAGTTTTGGGCACTCTCCTTGTTGCTTCAGTCAGTGTCGGAATCCTCGTCAACGACATATCGAGTGACGTGCAGCTTCGTGATCACTTGGAAGAGAAGGCCAAATTGGTCTCTAAAAAGCTTGGCGTACTCAGCAGAGCGGGGCAGTATTTCATGCCGGCACACCGCCTGCGACTTTACAAGGCGCAAGTTTGGCCTCACATGGAATACTGTTCCGATCTCTGGGCTGGGGCTCCGTAGTGCCAGCTCCTTCCACTTGACCGCATCCAGCGCAGATCGGCTCGAATCGTCGACGACCGAGTGCTTTCCGATCGGTTTGATTCACTGACGCTGCGAAGAGATAATGCATTTCTTTGCATTTCTTTCGCATGCACCACAGGGAGTGCTCTGAGGAATTGTTCGGATTAATCCCAGCCGCCAAATTTCATGAACGCACTACGCGGCAAGCCTCCCGATTCCATCCACACCATCTGGATGCTTGGCGGTCTACCACTATACGTTTCACCAGGAGATTTCTTCCGCGTACGACCTCTCTGTGGAATAGTTTCCCACCGGCGATTTTTCCGGAACGATACGACCTAGAGACCTTTAAGAAAAGAGCTTACTCCTTTATAAAAGGCCGGCAGCGCACCTGCAATTTCCCAGGTGTTGCAGTTGTTCATGGGCGGCGGTAGTCACTTAACATCAGGTGAACCGTATGCTCGTTGTCTCTCTCTCCTATTAAAAATAAATAAATATAAAAATAAAAACGTTACAAATATCTCCTGTTGATGCAATCTATGCTGGAGGCCTGTTCTCTACGTTCAGCTGTAGACTTCTAATAGGCTGTAATAAAGGAACGTAGGTATTAAATTAAAAAAAAACTAAATATAAAAATTTATTCCTGATATTTTTAATATTGTTATTTTTAATTTATTAATAATTTTAATCTACGTACTTAATAGTAAAATATTTTAAAATGTAATAATTAATTAGTATTGAACTAAGTACATGAAAATAAGATGTTAATTAATTTAAGTATATTATATGTGGTCCAAAAATTGTGTATTTGCTTATATTATACAGAGTTATTTTTCAAAGAGTAGCTAAATTTTAAACTTAAGTTCAAATATATAATATAATGATAAACTGTTACTGCAGTTGTTGTTGTTGTTGATATACTGTTACAGCAAATTGAATGTGATTTATGGGCAACAATGTTTTTGCCTACCGGATCGACTTTTACGAATGTGTGCGTGCGCGTAACATCAGTTGACGTAATGCATTACCACGCATTTTAAATATAAAAAAGGACAGAATGAGATTTTTTTAACTAATTTTCTTCACCGTTTGCCTATATTATTTATTCTTAACCTTCCCTACAAATTTGGCCGGTTATTGCAAAATAACCCTGTATACTTACGAAATATTACGCTGTCAGTCGCTGCCTTTATTAATATAAATATAATTACGCGCATTTATGCAAAAACTCTATGTAAACTTACTATAATTTTAGTGAACGTAATTTCCATCGGGAAAAGATCTGAGTTGACCTCAAGTCACGCCTAAAGTTTATGTAAAAAATATATACTGAATATTACTTCGAAATAGAGTAAAATATTTTTGTGTGGTAATCTGCCATAGAAATATTTTAATACACATATTATGTTACAATTTTCCGCTTGTAACTCCTCAAATATGTTAACCAGTATATGAAAGCATAACTGCGAGTAAACTAATTTGTAAGTTATGTTCGACGAACCACAATGTTATTTACACAAAAGCAGTAACTACTTATGATAACTCAACCGTGCAAAGTACAAACGGGGCGTAGGTTTTCATAGTCGCAAAACTTACAAGGTTCATCGAACTATAAAAGCTCTATTCTTACTTGTGTTGTATTTAAGGGGAAATATAATCTCAAATGGCTTAGCAAGATCCTTCGTTATGCCGAAAATATTGCAGCATTAATTTTGAAATATAATATATGGTAAAGTTGAGGATTAATGGTGAGGGTTATGTTAGACGAAAACACGATTTCGTAAAATTTTCTCGATAGAAAAAAAATCCAAAGTTACCTCCAAAATAAACAATAAACCGCTGTTATTCATAAAATACTTTAAATATGATTATGAAACTTTGCATACTAACTGAACTAACTATAAAGCAGTGCTTATGTTATTTACTTTTTTTAAAATACCATTATTTTCACCGTAAAAAGAAATTACCTAAACTATCGGCGCGTAAGCTTGATTCCTGTCGCCCCGTTAGTATCGCTCTGGCTTTTGAACGGGGAGGTTGTGTCGCTTACGATCAGAATATACATTACGCAACAGGACGACGTAAAATTAAAATGAGAAATTACTGTAATAAAAATAAGAAGTGATTGGGTTGGCGTTAAGAAACAGGCATAAATATAATAAACCTAATGAAATAAATGTCTAACGACCTTTCTACTTACAGTATTAGTGATTACAAACATGTCGGTACATAGCATACGACGCGCGGGCAAGTGGGGACGAAATTAGAATTTGAGCTGACTTACTCTATCCCCTTAAGAAACTTGGTTTCAAATTACAATCATGTATTCTTATAGAACAGTAAAAACAAATAAACTTACTTGATAGTAAGTGGCTACTGGAGTTCTGCAGTCCAAGGAAACCTGCAGCCACTTTCAAATGTTGACGTTAATATGACGTTAATATTGTATGTTTTTTTTTTTAATTTTATACGTTACCTCCACACTAGGATTTTCTGCTGGATCATGGGGACAGTGAACAAACACAAATTTCACAAGGACAAACATCCACGACAAATACTTGTTCCGTGCGGGATTCGGACCCGCGGCCCTTAGGGCTATTACTGATTGCTAAGCCACTGCGCCACGGAGCCGTCAAATGCATTGTCACCTATGAGTACTAAGATGCATGGCTGCCAGCCTGTAATTATTCGGGCTTCCCATACCCTTCAGACTGAAATACAGCAGTGGAAGTACTGATATTTGGCGGCAGACAGAGGGTGCTGGTGGCAGACAGAAGCCTACGTGGACGAACTTGGTGTGAGAGTATCAACTACCCCCATATCATCCCGGGGGTGCCGAAAGAGGTGACAGAGCGAAAAAAACCAGAAGATGGGCAGCAGCGTCTTCCTAATAACGACTAAAAATAAAAAACTGCGGTTGCCAACCCGCTTGCCAAGAAACAGAATCAGAAACTTTTTTATTGAATATGGATTATAAATAATACTTATTGAAACTCACTTTTTTTCATTTACCACTGGTTCGCAAAAAAACCTCTGTCCTGAGAAGAACCAGCGAGAAACCCAGCGGGACTACATTTTTTATAAATAAGAGCTTACAATCATGCATGTTACAATTAACAACACAAAACAAATTAGAAATACCTTGGTAGCGATCAGCGATCAGCGATCAGCGATCCCCTTTCCAGGGGTTATTATCATCCTTAATTTTTTAATATAATATAATAACTCTTTTTATGCAAACTTAGTTTAATAAGGGTTTTGAACTTTTGCGCAACTGGCAACTATGGCAAATATCCACCCTATGAGGTAACCTACGGGGGAGGTCTATGTTCAGCAGTGGATATTAATAGGCTGTAACGGTAACTCTAACCGTTTTATGAGTAACTTATAGTTTCAAAACTAAATCAGAAAAGTAAAAATCGAATTTAACTCATAAGAGAATCCCCCACTACGTCCCTTGGGCACATAAAGATGGAGTACCCGGATGACCGAGCTTTGCTCGGTTTTTTTTTTTAAGTTACATATAGATACAAATTACATGAATAATATTTTTTGATCTTATTGACAAAATAAAAAAAACTGAACTGGTTATTTGAATGAAAATCGTGAGTGCAATTAGTTTAATTAAAACTTTTCTTATTTTGAAAAATTACTAAAGAAAAGGGCTCGAAATAATAGATTTTCTCACAAAAGAAGGGAATTTCTAAAAAAAAGAAAAAAAGTCGGACCCAAGACGGGACGCGAACCACGGAACTCGGATATCACGCCCGACCGACATCCTACCTGGGCAAACCTCAAAATTTACCTCCTTATATTGTAGCAGTTTTTTTATTGCCTAAAAACACGGACAAAAGGACATTTTCTAAAAATAAATCCTAGCTAGATCGATTTATTGCCCCCGAAACTCCCTGGGCAATAAATTTTATGAAAATCGTTGGAGCCGTTTCCGAGATCCCGATTATATATATAAACATATAAACATAAACACTCACGCCTGTCACCCAGAGGGGTAGGCAGAGACTACGGACTTCCATTTGACACGATCCTGACATACCTCTTTCGCCTCCTTTACATCCATATATCTACGCATACATGCTCGTCGGTTAAGGGTACTTTAACGTGGCCCATTTTCAAAATATCGCCAATTTGGTCGATAAACGTTTTTCTAGGGCGTCCCTTCCCGACTCTGCCGTTCACATCTGCCATATAAATTTGCTTTGTCACCCTTTCCTCATTCATTCTTTCTACGTGACCAAACCACCGAAGCATTCTTTTCTTAATCCTGGTCACAACATCATCTTGCATACCACATTTATCTCTTATCACGCAATTTCTCACCCTGTCATTCAGATTCAACCCTATCATACTCCTTAAAGACCGCATTTCTACAGCATTTATTTTACTTTCGTGCTTCTTCTGCCACACCCAGCTTTCACTACCATACATTAAAGTAGGGACTAACACAGCATTATGAATTACCATACGTGCCTTTTTTGATACATTCTGGTTCTTCACAATAGAGTGTAGTGCCCCATTCACTCTATTCCCTGCATTTACTCGTCTTTCTATATCCTTATCATATCTACCATCCCTGCTAAATACACATCCCAAATACACAAACTCATCCACTTGCTCAATTAACTCTCCTTCTATTCGTATTTCACATACCGTTTTGCTTTCCTCTCTTTCCATCACTTTCATCTTACTTGCGTTCACTTTCATTCCCCTTTCTTTTAATGCCCAGTTCATTAATGTAACCATCATTTGCAACTCAGCCGCCAATGACGCAAATATGACTTGATCATCGGCATACAAAAGGCATTTGACGGTTAACTCGCCCATTCTTAACCCACATTCTTCATCTTTCAAAGTTTGCAAACACCTGTCCATAAATAGGTTGAACAGCCAAGGGGAGGCCACACAGCCCTGTCTGACATCTTTTCGGATGCCAAACCAGTCCGAGTAGACCCTATTGATCCTGACACAAGCACTAGAATCCCTATAAAGAGTTCAGTATTTGCCATAACACATTCCTGTCCACTCTGTCATAAGCCTTTTCCAATTCCATGAACGCACAAAAAACTTTCTGGTTTTTAGCCAAAAACGTCTCCGCAATCATGCGCATGGAAAAGACTTGATCTGTACACCCCATACCCTTTCGAAAATCCGCTTGCACATCCCAAATTTTTTCATCAGTTTCTTTCATAACTCTTTCAATTAACACCTTAGCATACAGTTTACCCACAATACTAAGCAAGCTGATACCACGGTAGTTTTTGCAGTCCTGCTGTGACCCTTTTCCTTTATATATTGGTACGATAACTGTTTTACACCAGTCATCCGGTACCCGTTTTAATTCCCAACACAAATGAAACAAGGTGTACAGCAGGCCTGCCACCACTCCCTCTCAAGCCCTTAGCATCTCGGGTGATACTCTATCATATCCAGCTGCCTTACCTACTTTCATGCTTTTCATTGCCTTCATTATTTCATCTACACTTATCTCCATACCCCTTTCCACTTCTTTCGGAATTTCTTGTTCATCTAATTCAGACGACTCTTCACTCCTAAACACGCTTTCAAAGTATTCCTTCCATCTGTTTAAATTCTAAACTTCATCATTCAGAATACATCCATTCTCGTCTCTTATAGCATTAATTATAGGCTGTTTTGTATTTCCCCTGGCAGTTCTTACGAGTTTCCAGAACATTTTATATTAGCCTGGAAATTATCAGATATCCTTTTATCATTCTTATCCGTTCTTTCTTTCTTTTTCCTTTCAACTACTTCTTTTACTCTCTTATTTAGACATCTAAATTCTGCCTTTTTTCTTTCAATCTCATCATTCATACCACCAGAATTACTAGCTTTAGTTGCTAGTAAATCTAACCATGCTTTCTTCTTTGATTCAACTTCCACCCGTACCTCATCATCCCACCACAACGTATTCTTTTTCCTTTCATTTGTTCTCTTATTTACACCACATACTTCGGTGGCTGCATCCACCAAACCTTTCTTAATATTATCCCACACAGTATTCAAGTCTAAATCATTCATACACAACTCATTCAAACACCTAATATTTTCTCTCAGTCTGCATTCATACTTCGCTTTCACATCTTCATCTTGTAACTTCTCTATTCTTATACGCTGTAACGCAGTGGTAGACACAGATGTCCGATGCCGCCAACGCTTGAAAAGACCATTAATTCGACATCAGACCAAGTAATGATCCGTCCCTACGTTGGACCCCCGGTAAACCCTTGTATCTACGACTGCGCTCCTCATTCTTTCATCCACAATTATGAAATCTATCATGCTTCTATCATCACCTCTTTCCCATGTATACATATGAATCTTCTTATGACGAAAAAAAGTATTCGTCACAAAGAGATTCTTTTCCACACATACGGTGAGGAGGTCTTCACCATTCTCATTTATACTTTCATCACCAAACGTTCCCAATATCCTTTCATAACCAGACCTCTTCACCCCAACCCTTCCATTAAAGTCTCCTAACATAATAATATTTTCATTTTCCTTACATTTTGTCAACACCATCCTTACCATGTCCCAAAACTGCTCTCGGATGTAAGTGGGCTTAGACATGTCTGGGGCGTACACCCCTAGCAATAACAGCTTCTTTAAGCCCACTTTCATTCGTATCCATAGCAGCCTCGGGCTTACACATTCATACTCTTTCACACATTGACCAATTCTTTCCGAAATGATGAAACCGACTCCCTGGCATGCCCGTTCGGTCTCGTCTACACCAGACCAATACGCGGTATACGTGCCATGTGCAGTGGCATCCCTTCCCTTTCGTTTCGTCTCATCTACACATAACACATCTATTCCTCTGTCATTCATCATTTCGCATACTTCATCCATCTTATCATTCATTGCTCCAAATACATTCAACGTACCCAGACGGGCTTCCGCAATCCATTTATCGCCCCTCCGGGAGACAGAACGTGACGGGTGGCGAACCTCGTCGCCGGTTTTTCTCCCGGAGATTCTTCGCACACCTGCCCCATTAAAGGGCGCAGGGAACTTGGTCCATATCTTTTATCTCCTGACTCATGGTGCGAACAAGGGGTGGTGGTAGATTTTACGCCGCTACCACACGGTGGGAAGCCGAGTCTATTTTTTCGGCTTGGTCGCTCGTTTAGCACCACCCGGGGGACACGTGTAGGGTGGGCCTAAGGTTTGGTGGTCGAAGCCTACGGACGCGATATATATATATATATACAAGAATTGCTCGTTTAATGGTATAGGATATTTTTGAAATGTCAGTGTCAGATTAGCATTTCAAGAATTCAAATTAATGAGTAAAACTATATTTACGGATTTATTTAATTTATGTATTTTATTTTTTACGGATATTATATGATAGGGATCATTCATCATCTGCTAAGGATCCTATAATTGACAAAATAAAACTCAAACCCAAGCATACATAAGCATATATGAATTTAAGAACTCAGTATTTCGAACAGTTTCATTGGTGGCGGGATTCGAACCCGGGTGTCGCTAGCGTTCTGTATAAAGTACTGTGAGTGCTTCTCTTCTAAGCTACTATGGTTCTATCTATACGCCTATCTTTCTTCGTTCTATCCATATATGGTATTATAGGCGTAAAATAGTCAGTCTGGAAACGGATAACGGGTCATTGAAGCGAGATTACTGATATTGAGTTTGACTATACATCTTAAATGCGTGGTTATTTACCTCAGTAAATACACATTTAATATATATATATATATATATATATATATATATATATATATATATATATATATATATTTATATTTATATATATACCAAATGATTCTTACAACGAGGATGGAGCATGTCTAGTAGCTCACTACAAGTAGATATTATACGTGAGGTTTGTATAGATGGCTTTGTGATACGACAGCTCGTCATCAGTCAATCAAATAATAAAAGGTGAAAAAGGCGATGCTTTATCGACGCCATTTTGACAGTTGATATTATAGTAAATGTTTTAGTCGATTTTAGTATGGTGTAGTGTAGTTAATTTTCTTAAGTAGATTTTTCCAAGTGTTCCCAATTACTGGCAAAGTTTCTTTGTTAGTTTTTTCGTTATAGTATGTTGCCCCATTTACATTCAGCCCTGTTGGGCAGGGAAGTGAGCAGGGCAGTGGACAGGGCAGTATGTAAACAGGCTACTCGCGCTGACACTGCCGCTGCCGCTGCCACTGCCCTACGGTCCCTCAAATGTCGGTTTTTCGTGCGGAAATCAAAGGACGGGCAGCGCGAGCGGCAGTGAGTGTTCACATTCAGCTCCATCTCCATCGCTCACTTCGCGCCTTCGCGCCAAGCGCCTGGATGAACGGACGTGCGTGCCGTCTTGTTATTAAATAAGTACGATCTATCAAAATGCCTTTCATGTGGAATAATGAAAATACAATAAAGTTTTTAGAACTGCTGGAATCAGAAAAAACTATATTATGGGATTTCAACGATAAAACCACAATTCATCATCTTCTACGTATACGAATTTTCTTTTTGAGATAACATAGTACCTATGTACATAATTAATTATAAATTCGTCAAATTTATTATATTAATATAAAATTTAGTTGAAGGAATTAATGAACATTGACAATGTATTTCTAAAAACGATTAGTAACTCATATTGGTTATTTATTCATTAAAATGTAAAATAAGTTAAATGGTAATATTTGCATAATAGCCTGAGATTTTTAAATTATAATTTTATTGTTATTACAATTATGAATTAATTTATACTGTAGTGTAATTATTAAAATAATAATCGCTTAACTAATCTCATATAATATTTAATATTATTTATGTAACAATAATGTAATAATTCTCATGGTGCGAAATGGGGTGGTATATTTAACGCCGCTACCACGGCGTGGTGCCGAGTCTGTGGTATCGGCTTGTCGCTCATTTAGCACCACCCGGGGGACACGTGTAGGGTGGGCCTAGGAACTGGTGGTCAAAGCCTACGGACACGAGCGACTTATTCCCCAGTTTGGTCATGTGGAAAAAATGAATGAGGAAAGAGTGACAAAGAAAATTTATGGTGCAGAAGTGAATGGCAGGGTCGGAAAGGGACGTCCTAGGCGAAAATTTATCGATCAAATTGGCGATTTATTGAAAACGGGCCAAATTAGGAGTACCCTTAACCGACGAGCATGTATACGTAGGTGTATGGATGTGAAGGAGGCAAGAGAGGTGTGTCAGGAAGTCTGTAGTCTCTGCCTACCCCTCTGGGTGACAGGCGTGAGTGTTTATGTATGTAATGTAATAATTCAATTAATAATTTATGAACAATTTACTGTATAAGAAATTAGAGTGGATCTGTATAAGTATTTAATTGTACATAATATTTGAGTTCAAAAAGAATGTTTATACCTAACTTTTAAGCAATGCAATAATTTTAAAATGTAACATTGGGTTTGTGTAATTAGCTGTATTTCATATTATCATTTTTGCATACCAATTATGGCAAAACATGTCAGTTCCACGTCATTGATCATCTTATGTACCATGTTTCTAAGCAAATAAAGTTTTCTATCTATCTATCTATCTTCTTTTGAATTTGAAATCTTTTTAAATTATGTATTGCAAGAAGACACGCGCGGGCGCTGTAATTATTTCGACGTCTGCCATAGTCGAAAGCCGAAAGCGATGTGAGTGGTAGTGGTAGGGCAGAGCAGAGTGTAAATACACACTTCCCGCGATCCTGCTACGGCAGTATTTAGAGAAGTATTGCCGGCAGCGCGAGCAGTGGCAGGGGCTGAATGTAAATGAGGCATATGACTGTGTTTTTGTCTCTGTCCTCCTCCTAATTTTCGTTTTGAAGGGCGGCAAAGCTTAAGGTGCCCATATTACCCTCATGTCAGTGGCGTAGCTACCTTGGGGCTAAGCGGGGCGGTGCCCCGGGGCCGCCAAGCTCAAGGGGCCCCTCGGCCTCCGTTCGAGTTGACTGAGTGAATGACGAAAAATTATATAATATCCTAGTTGAATAATAATCCCTGACTTTTAAACATTTTGGCCCCTGACTAACAAACCTCGAACGGCTGAAATCACAAAAATTTCTTCCAGCTCCAGAACATAATTACATCATCTATACTAATATAATATACTAATATAATAAAGTAGAAAAGTGTTATTTTTGTTTGTCTAAACACGCTAATCACCGGAACTACCCGATTTGAAAAAATTCTTTTTGTTTAATATAGCCAGATCATAAGGTAGACTATCTAGAATTAAGCCACACATCACAAATATATATAATTAAATATTGGTTTTTGTTTAGCAAGATTTACGCAGGGTGGATGAAATGGCGACAGGTCACAGCCACAACGTGCGATCCCCGAATGCCAATAAGGCTGAAGGGGAAAATTTACAAATCGATCATCCGACCTGTCGTCATGTATGGAAGTGAATGCCGGGCCGTCAAAAAGAAGGATGAAAATAGACTGCATGCGAATGAAATGAGAATGTTACGATGGATGTGTGGTGTGACAAGGATGGATAAAATAAGGAATGAGTATATAAGAGGAAGCCTGAAAGTAGCGCCAGTGGTAGAAAAGGTGAGAGGAAGCAGATTGGCATGGTTTGGGCATGTGATGCGGAGGGATGAAAGTCATGTCACAAAACGAGTGTTGAATGTGGAGGGACACACGGGCAGAGGAAGGCCGAATAAAAGATGGATCGATTGTGTGAAGAGTGATATGAGAATGAAAGGAGTAAGTATGGAAATGACGGCTGATAGAGATGAATGGAACAAGAAGATTTATTGCGCCGACCCCAGATAATGGGAAATGGGCTAGAGAATGATGATGATGATGGTTTTTGTTTAGCAAGTCAGAAGAAAAAGCGCTCCCGAAATATTTTTTTTATATAGAATTAGGGTGACACACGAGCACACAGTCCACCTGATGATAAGTGGATGCTGTGGCCCATAGACATCTACATTTATACACGATTAAGAATCAAAACGCAGAGGCGTTGACATCCCTGAGGACTAAGACGGAATGCCTCGTTTCCAATAAAAAATGGTCTCCGGATCTCTACACTCATCAAACGAAACATAGCAGTGTTACGCTGCTATTTTACGCTGGTATTCTGTGAGAGCGTGGTCCTTCCCCGGTCGAGCCAACCCATTCATGCTACGACCATAATATAGCTGCAACATGACTCTACCACGTGGTTTATCCGCGTGCGCTGGTCTAGTAGTTAGTGATACGTAAATGCAATGTTCTAACAAAATGTGGATCTTTACTACACATCTAAAGAAAAGTACGCGATACCTAACACCTGTCAATAACAAAAGTTACTTCATCTTTAAGAAAAATTTTATAAAGATTAACTTAACTCTTTAAAGCATGTTAATTGGACGCATAGTTTACTCGTAAGAGACAATGAAAAATTATTTTAATTTTAATTTTTATTTAACACGGGTCAGCGCGCGAACGACGCATAAACTCTAGCCGCCCGATGAGAACCGCGAGAAACCAGCAGTGAACGCTTCTATGAGTTAGTTCCGTTATTTTAGCCAAAGAATTGGCAAATGAGGAAAACAATACCTACACGATAAATAAAAAGTGTGAAGGTACAAAATAATCCTTAATAAATTTGCTATCAACCTCTTATACATATAAAAGTCATATTACCAAAATAGTTGCCGCGCAATCTACTGCGAAATATGTACATTTTTTTGCATCACATTCACATTCATTTCAAAATAGCATAGCGACGTGGAAGGAAAGAGTTTAGAAATAAATTATACTTCTTCTTAATATATTCTACTGTTACATGTATTTTGGCTGTAAAGTGGGAAATTTTTGAAGAAACTAAACTAAAGGATTTAGTCGCAGAGTGCAGGGAAACTATAAGTGACATCGCTTTTGTATGTATAACAGTTTGATAGCAAATTAATAAAGGATCATTTCGTACCGGTATATTTTTAATGTATCGTGTATGGTTTTCTTTCAAAATGGAAAAAACCACGCTTCGGGACACTTTTTGAGGCGCGGAGGGGGGGTAGGAGTGACACTCATCCGGGAGGGGGAGGGAGAGTGGATAAAATTTATCGTTACTTTATAAAGTACATGCCGATTTACACATATTACTTAGTAGTAAGTAGCTTTGCTTTATTATGCCCTGCAGTGGGCGCTAAACAGCTAATGATGAACTAGTTTTGTACCGGTACCTGTTTTGTAGTATTTGTCCCGGGGCCCTTGGCTACATAGCTACGCCACTGCCTCATGTACCTTAGTTATAAAACTTTATTATATAATATTAAAACTTATTGCTCCTCAAAAGGATATAGAAACTCGATTTTATTCGTCGCAAACTGTACCTCACTTAGATAGTGTATTGAACGCGGAATAATTTATCACAGAAAAGGTCTCATTCTTTCAAAGTATTAATTTAGCTAGCAAATATTTTCTGTCCTTGATAATCTCATCCCAAATGTACTTTACATTCAAAAATTGTTTTTTTAAACTACGTAAAAGAAAATAAATCTAGGTTATAAATTAAAGTAAAATTTTATTTTATAGCTATTAATTGTATATTGCTTAAATATCTGCAATAACGCTAAATTATATTTTCTTTAATTTATATGCAAAAATCTCTCATAATCACGTCAACAAAAAGTTCCTGTCACACGTAGCCTTTTTGCGCCGCTAAAAGAACATATTACGTATAACCATTATTATTTTTACTGCAGTTTTTAAGTAAATAAAAATATATCAGTCATATACGGCGACAAACTTTTGGGTTTGGGCACAAAGATTTATTAAATCTTTGTTTGGGCATAAGTGTAACTACACTACCTGTAAATGGTCTTGCACTTTGTCGATAGTATTTTTAAATGATAGTTTTATTTTAGGCATTGTAGAAAAGGTAGTCATACAAAGAGTGAGTAGATTCTTAGAGAAATTTAACATTATTACTGATTGTCAACATGGTTTTAGGAGAGGACGGAGTACTAGTACTGCGTTAACTAAGTTTTCGGAAGCAATTAACTACAGTCTTAATAATGGAAAACAGGTTGTGGCTCTTTTTATAGACTATAAGAAGGCATTTGATACTCTGGACCATGAGGTACTTCTGGGAGCTATTGAGGAATGTGGAATTCGGGGCCCGTAAATGAATGGTTCCGTAATTATTTATCAAATCGGACTATTCGCACTACGGTGAGTGGGACGACTGGCGCTGAAGAACACATCTCTCTCGGTGTACCAACCGGTTCTGTGTACGGCCCCGTAGGGTACATTATACTGGTGAACAGTGTGGTTAATGTAGTGCATCACTGCGATACCTACATGTACGCCGATGACATGTGCCTATTGTATGCTTCCAAAAACTTACATGAAGCTTGCGATAAAATACAGGAAGACTTTGATCGGATTACCCAATGGGCACATGATAACGCTATAATATTGAACTTGAAAAAAACAAAGTGTATGCATTTACATTCTCCATACAAACAGCTAAGAATGTACGCTATGAAGAAATAGGTATTGTAGGGCATGACTATGAGTGCTTGCACAGGGGAAAATTATCATGTCAATGTGCCAAAATAGAATTTGTTAATAGTTACAAATATTTAGGATTGTTGGTAGCTAGTAGTTTTAATTGGAAATCACACATTGAAGAAGTGTTCAAAATTAAGGACCATTTTAGGCAAATTCTATCAAATTCGAAAAGTAGTAAGTAAACATGTTCTATTAGTGGTTTACTATGCATTAATTGAATCTTTAATTAACTATGGTTTTATTGTGTACGGCCGTACATTTAGTACTTATATAAAACTAGTGAAAAGCCTACAAATACGTATTATAAAATGTTTAATTAATTCAAAAGATAAGAAAAGCTGTAAAAAACAATATGAAAAATTATTTCCCATGTGTAAAATACTCCCTGTTGAAACACGGTTAAAATATTTAATTGCAATTGAACATTACTATACTGAAGACTATAAAGTACCTATTATTAACACCTACAACACGCGTAAGGTAAGGGGAAAAAACTTGAAGAGCCTAGTGCAAATAACTATTATGGACAGCGCTTGAATAAATACATTGTACCCAGAATTTATAACAAAATAAAATGGTTAAGAGAAACGCTAACAAATAAAAATAAAAATAAATTAAGCAAAAACTTATTAAAATCCTCTCTGAAAAGGACATTATTAACAGAGACACATACATTGGTGCATACTTTTGTTAATCATTTTTTTATGTTTGATTTATTTGATTTGTTTACTGCTGTTGTTGTTTATTTTTTAGTTTAGTAATTTCTAAATATTGTGAAATTGTAGTAAGGTCAGGTTATATTTTCATTTTTTTTTTGTAATTAATTGTGTTTTTGTAGGTGATGGTGCATAATGATATTATATAGTTTTAAGAGCGTGTACTCACCGACAAACTGATTGCAGTTTGGCGAGAGAATAGTAAAAATAAAGAACTTACATTTGTATGAATAAATGAATTAAAAAAAAGTTTTTAGAGAAAAAAATATAATTTCTTGCAGGTGTCCTTTGGTGACTCGTTTTGGAGCTCTAATATTTGAAAAGCTTGACGACTTGAGACAATTTTTTGTTTCATCTCTCTGCTTATCTGAATCATCAAAAGAATTGGTCGGAAGTCATTAGCAATTTATGCAAGCTTTATACGTATTCCTATAAAGTCTTCATTGATTTATAAATTCTGCAGAACCGGTGTTGTTTATTGTTTTTCTATATAAAATTATAGCTAAATATACTTGAACAAGGAAAATTCACTATCTCTATGTTTGAAAATTTACCCTCTCTATGTTTGAAAATTTACCCTCTCTGTTTGAAAATTTATCCTCTCTATGTTTGAAAATTTACCCTCTCTATGTTTGTGATAATCATGATCGAAATTCAGTTGAAGAAAAATCTATTATATTTAACCAATAGTTTAAGGACTTCTTCCAACTTTACTAGTAGATACAGAGCTGGACATCAACGGCTTCATATCAACATTACTTGTTATGGATTTATCAACAGGATTACATGTTACTTAAAAAAATATTTTGAGTTAATAATCAAATAAAGATGCTGCAACTGGAATGTCATTTACATTAAAGACACAATAGCCTTTAAATTGTCAATATTGTTTAGATAAACATTGCAAAAGATGAATTAATATGCTTCACTAAGCTCAGTAATCCAGGTCAGCACAACTACTTACTTCACGTAACATGTACGAACGATAGCCATGTGGTTAGCCACTAGGTCGATACAGTATTATCTCTAACAGGGCTTTGCTTATCTGGGCTTGGAGGGACGATTAGTCGCTTTGTCACTTGCTTTGTCCAACAAAGATTTATGTAATAACAAATTAAGAAATATTTACAGTTATCGTATCAAAAAGTATTCAAATATGTCTTTCGGTTCCATCATTATTCCCGTCATTTCACTTGGTGATTGTAATTCAAGACAACTCTTATGAGGCGCTAGCTGTAAATTTCACAGAACAACAGCAAGCGGTTTTGATCCCCACCGGCATCAATGAAAATATTAGTGCTGATTTACCACGTGCTCAACAGAGAAGGAAAATATCGTAAGGAAACCATGGTTGAGAAATGAAAATAAATTTGAAGGCGGTTTTCCGCCCATACGCGGTGAAGCAACAATTCTTTGCCCTAAAATCCTTTTAGTATTAAAGGAGGCCTGACCCCAGGAGTGGGATGTACCAGGCGGTCCCATAATGAACTGGCCTGATATAGTTCAACGCGACATGTCGGTACATGTTGTGTTGCATTAAATAGTACGTTTATCGTGCACTTAATATAAGAAACATGCATCGAAATGAAATGCTTAGTCTTAGTTTAACAGGCATTTGAATAACGAGAGTCGCGTATTTTTTCAAAATGTCGAAAACTGAGTATCGAAGTGTCATAAAGTTTCTGTTTAAAGAAGATTTATCCCCTGCCCAAATAAAATAACGATTGGATGGCGTGTATAAGGAGTCTGCCCCCTCCTATAGCACAGTGAAAAATTGGGTGAAAGAGTTTCGCCTCGGGAGAGAAGCCGTCGAAGACTTTGGCCACGACGGTCGACCTGTGGAAGTGCTCACTCCCGAAACGATTGCTCTTATCGAAGAGGAGGTTCTGAGTGACCGCCGTTTGAAGATTAGAGAAATTGCAGCAAGGCTTGGGCTCTCTAAGAGTACCGTTCATCGCGCGATCCATGAACATCTTCACATGAAAAAAGTGAGTGCAAGATGGGTACCGAAACTTCTTTCAGCGGTACAGAGACAGCGCTGCACTTCGGAGTTTTTGGATCTTTGTGGCGAAAATCCAAAGACTGTGATCGAGCGGCTAGTGACTGGTGATGAAATTATGATCTTGTATTATGATCCACAAAGCAAGCGCGAGTCAATGGAATGGCGTTATAAGGGTGAAAAGCCCCCTAGAAAGGCAAAGGTGCAGCAATCGACTAAAAAACTGATGTGCACAATATTTTGGGATTTTCAAGGCATTTTGATGGTGGATTTTAAAGAACGTAATACAGTCGTGAACGGCGAATATTAGGCTTCTTTAATATATAAATTACGAGACAAGATAAAGGAAAAACGAAGAGGCAAGCTGAAGGTGTCCTGTTGCTCCATGACAACGCCCCTGTTCATACCGCTGGTGTTTCGAAGGATGCAGTTCGTCAATGCGGGTTCACAGAAGTTCAACATCCACCATACAGTCCAGACATGGCCCCGTCCGACTATTATTTATTTCCAAATTTAAAGCGGGACTTAAGAGGAAGAAAATTTTCAAGCGATGAAGAGTTGCAGGCGGCCGTCTTCAGTCATTTTGAGGATAAAAAATGTGATTATTTTTATAAAGGTTTAGAGATGTTGATTTATTCATGGTGATTATATTGAAAAATAAAATTGGTTTCGTTTCATTTCCTTCATTGGTTCATAGTTAGGCCAATTCATTATGGGACCGCCTACGTATATAGGCTGTAATTTTGAAATTTTGTTAATATGTGCATAATCAAATAACATATTTCCACATTTTAGTTTTACAATTCATTTCTTCATTCATGAATAATTCAAATAAAATGTTTTACAGACTAGTTTATTGCTGATAACTGTCAACTGCTGTTTTCTCTTTTGTAGGTCTCGCTAGAATTAGCGAAGCTTAAATGCATTGAAGAAGTATTTGCTTGCTTAAACAAACTCAATTCTAATTGAAAAAAATCTTACTAAATAGATTTTTAACATATAATTATGGGCATAATTACAATATGGAGTGTAGTAATTGCGCTAGATAATCCTCTAACCTATACAGGTTTTTTGCCATTTATTGCAACAAAAGTTGGCGGAGAAAGTTTATAATAAATAATATAGGCAAGTGGTGAATAAAACTTCATTAAAAAAATCTCAAACATTCCGTCCTCTTTATCGTTTAAATTCAAAATGCGTAGTATAGCATTAATTTTAACTAATTTTACTGCGCACGCACACATTCGTAAGGGTGGATTGGCAGGCAAAAACGTTATTGCCTAATTATTCAATTTGGGATAACTTGAAATGAAAGAAGAGGCTTATTTAAACGTATTTTCAAAAACCGCAATAACGGTTTATCATTATTTATATATTTGAACTTAAGTTTAAGCTTTGGCTACTCTTTGAAAAATAACCCTGTATAGGGGTCGGTTTCGTAAGAGGTGACACAAAGTGAATAACGCCTTCCAAACATATGAGGCAATATATCGAGGAGGTCAGTATCCTACTGTGGACTTTTCAATCTCTCTGTAATGAATGGTAATGAATAAATGATGAATGAAGACTATTGCACTATATACATAGCAATGAAATGTTATATATAATAAACGTAACTTCAAAGACAAAGCTAGATTCAACTGGCCTTAGATTGCAAGCTAGCACTAAGATTAATGTGCTAAGGCGCACAAATGTCTCATTTCTGAGATCCTAATTCCTCAGTTGCAAAATAGGACAAAAGGAAAAAAACTTGTTTAGCTTACTCAACAATTTTATGGACCGCGATTGAATACACAGGGTAATCGTAATCGATAAAAGAAGAAAGCTGAAATATAAATTTCAACTTTTTTATCTTTTCCTGTTTACATATAAATATCGTACAGATACGAGAAGGTTGACCGACCGACATGTTTACGACCAAACACCAGTTCCGACAGTCCCTTTTCGTGAATTACTTTGATTTTACCTGTTCCTTCTTTGCAATACTTCCAAACTAAAGTAAAGATAGTAAAAATATACAAAACACCTTTGCTTGCTTCCACATCATATACCGTATCGCACCAACTATAAACGTAAATGTGAGAATGTAAAGCTATTTTATACATCCCACAGGCCTCCTTCCATTTCTGAGAGGGTTATGGAGCTGCTAGTCCTCCGCGATGCTTCAATCCGTTTTATTTGATTTCACTTTTTCTAAAATTATTTTATTTCTCAGGCCAGGACAAGCAAGACTCTACACTAAATTTTCCTATAACCGATGAGCACTGGTGAATATGCAATTAAAATTGCAATAACATTTTTAAGGGTTTTACAGGTATATAAACTTTATTTAACATTTAAATCTTTGTGATTAAAATATAACATTTCTACGTTTTTTTTTATAGTATTGGGTGACAACCGAGCACACAGTCTACATGATGGAAAGTGGATGCTGTGGCCCATAGACACATTTATACTCAATTACCCCCTGAGTACTATTATCGAATGCCTCGATTCCACTAAAAAGGTTAACCGGTTCTCAACACCCACCATAGGAAACACAGCAATATTAAGCTGCTATTATACGCTGGTATTCTGTGAGAGCATGGTCCTACCAGGCGGGCCGACTCATTCGTGCTACAACCATAATATAGCTGCAGCGTGACTCTGCCATTACCAAAGTATTTATTCTACATCAAATACATTGTGAAATACTGAAGTTAGATTTTGTCAAAGACTCTGTAAAAAATAAAAAATAAAGTTCACAAAATATTCCCAAGTCATTCGATAGAACTTACCTATCCTTTTGCCTTCTGAAACTGGCTTTCAGATTTCCTGCGAGATAAATCTAGTCGAGTAGTGATTGATGACTGTTTGTCTAGACTGAAGGCCAACTAATGCCATGTTAAAGCTTGGGATTAGCTTCGCTATCGAGCTCGAGCTCAGCCGGAGATTGTATTTAAATGCCAGTGTGACATGCATGGCATTATGGCAAATACTACAATAGGGTATCCTTATTATTTTATATATTCCCATATCCATAGTTTTCTCTAATGTCTGATAAAATAAAATAGTAAATATATTTAAGATTTCTAGACCTTATTATAGTCTATGTACAGATTACATAGTAGTATAGAGTTTGTAAAATTGTCTGTTTTGTCTTACTGTATTGTACGTGTTTTGTTTACTGTATTGTACGTGGTAGAGCCATGCTGCAATTATATTAGTAGTATAGTTGTAGTACGAATGGGCCGGCTCGACCGGGGAAGAACCACGCTCTCACAGAATACCAGCGTGAAATAGTAGCTTAACGCTGCTGTGTTTCGTATGGTGAGTGTAGAGACCGGAGACCCTTTTAACTGGAAACGAGGCATTCCATCTTAGTCCTCACGGGTGACAACGCATCCGCATTTTGATTCGTAATCGAGGATAGATGTAGATGTCTATGGGCCGCAGCAACCTTACCACCAGGTAGACTGTGTGCTCGTTTGTCACCCTATCCTATAAAAAAACCATTTTATCATTCTATAATAATCTACATAAATAAACAAAATTGAAGTGTTTGTTTGTAGTATAAAAAATGTAATTTTTTTACTTTTCTTTCTATTTTTAATTTTATGAAAGTATATACAGTACTTATAACAAAATTACAATGTTTAATTTATTTTTTCTGTCTGTCTGTCCGTCTCTCTGCGTGTCTGTTTGTTCCGGCTAAACTCCGAAACGGCTAAACCGATTTTGACGGGACTTTCACTGGCAGGTTGTTGATGTTATGAGGAGTAACTAAGGCTACTTTTATTTTAGGAAAAGAATTAGGGTTCTGCCCAAAAACATTAAAACCCATGAAGTTCATCGTTGTAAATTCTACGCGGACGGAGTAAATAAATAGCCAGAATATAAAATATTTTTTTCGAAAATAGATAACTCAACACAAGTGCTATTTAATTTATCTACTAAAGCGCTCGTGACGTCACAGGCTTCATAACGCTTGTCAGCTTGTCACTGATCAATAAGTTGGATAATAGAAGGTATTTTCATGAACATTATTGTTTCTACTTGCAGTTGGAATACCTTTAGCTGATACCTTAACATCAGAACGTAATATATTAATTTTTAATTAGAATTTTTCCGGTTGTAAAAAATATATATTTATTTTCTCTCCCCCAGTGGGGACAACAAAAGACTAAGGCACCTAAAGTTGATGGATACATAGCTAAGTACCTTCTGCTGACCACCGATCTAGACATACAATGTTCAGGCTACCTCCCCGTTTGGAACTTCTGGCCACTGTCTTGTGAAATCTGTGTCATTATATTCCTCACCTAACTACTTTCCAAAGTGTGCGACAAATATGGCGATGCAAGTCAGCAATGAAGGATGCGATTGTGATGATTCATTGCTTTGCATGGAATATTTCATTCCCTTTGCTGACATAGCTCGCATATGGTACCATGCTGAATGCGCCCGAAAGGAAAAATACACGCATATCGTATATTTATTTTAGGTCGATGCATGAGACCGCAAAGCTAAAACAAATTTAACTAAGCCCTCAATCCCTGCAAAAAGGAATTATGAAAAGCTAGTTTCGACCTTATTAAGCATATTGGCGCATAGTTGGTAACCATTAGGTGGTAAAGCTTTTGGGTCTCTCGCCAAAGCGGTCGATGCTAACTTATGCCTGTGGCTTAACACTACCTCTAATGGTAAAACCACGCTCTCACAGAATACCAGCGTAAAATATCAGCTCAATGCTGCTATGTTTCTCTATACTCTACCTCGGAGACGGGGCACTCCATAGTAGTGTCTGGGGGGATGACAACGTATCAGGATTTTGATTCAATGTAAATGTCTGTGGACCACAATATCTACTTACCATCAGGTGAACTATGTGGTCATTTATCACCCCCGTAGTATAAAAAACTACTGTTTTACATGTTTTTCGCAACAAAAGAATTAATGTTATTGTTACGAAAATGTAACGTATTTTTCATTTATAAAATAGAACAGGCTTTCTTATTTTACCTCGGCTTTGTAAATTTATGTAAACACTTAATTGAAACCTAATGATTTCGAGATAAAGATAAACGTGAGCGACGGCAACCCACGAACTCCTTTAAATTAAATTAGCACTTTACATAGAAGCTCCGTTTGCTAGTAACAGGTTCCTTTGAAACATTCCTAAAAAAAACGTATTTTTCATTTCAGTGTCACTGATGTATTATTAATGACCTTGGGTTGGTAATTTTATTTCTGTTTCATCTCTTATACTAAACAAAATAACAAAAGAAAATTACTTTGTTGCGACAAAAATGATATTATTATGACATTTTTCAAAGAAGTAAGGTGCCTAGAGAGCAGACAATAGTCATAAACGGGTAGTGTAGGATGGATTTTCACCTCGAAGTCCTCCACGAATATAGATATATCAGCTACAATGAAAGATATAGCATTTTAAAATAATATATCGCTGATGTGAATCTGCAATATGTCTACATGTTAAGGATCGATTCAGGGGACAGTAAACTTCATATAAATTATTTTGGACCCCCAACACATTTTTTTAATTATATCGCTATGCTGCACTTTAGCGTCACTTGTTTATAGTTGATGTGCCAACAGATTTATGTATAGTAAAAAGAAGTTAATGGGATCAAAGTTACTTTACCTTAAATAACCAGCATTAAGCAACCACTTACCAGCAGGTGGCCTGTGTGCTATACAGCGAGATATACAACATGTAACATAATTAACGCACTTTGTGAAAGTAGTTTGTTCAGGGTCGTTTACTTAATCGATTCCTATCATTTTTAATATAGGTAACTTTTTATCCCAAAAATAATTAAAATTACGTAAATTACAGTCACACTAAATCTGTACAGTCAAAACGAACTGAAATGGACCGTAACTTAAAGCAATAAGACTTTTAAGAGTGCAGTTTTATTTGTATTATTACCAATTCTGTAATTCAATAGAAATAAAGAAAAATGAACATTATTTCAAGTACGTTAAAGTCTTTGCGTTCGTGGATTTGTACCACAACATTCTTCCGGAATTAGTATAATTAATTTGATAAATAATCAGTGCATAAAAATGTTTAACCAAAAATTCGGTGTATGTATTACGATTATAACATAATATACTAATTGGGGTGTCTGAGGGTGTGCGTTAATTTTACGGAAGAGCCAGTATTTCTCGAACACAAACTTACCATAGCCTCTTTTGTCCTGACGGGACTGGAGAGAAATACGGCGCAGGGTGGCAACGGCTTGACGTGCTTTCAGAACCATCGTTAAGAGCTGAGCGCTGCTGCTGAGAGCTTCTTGGCAGAAAAACCCAGTTACTGGTTTTTGCACGAACTGAGATTCGAACCCGAGGCCACTTGATCAATATTCGGCGCTTACGATCGCCAGACCATGGAGGCAGTTAACCTCTACTAATAGTGTATGTACCTCAACAAACAGACCATTAAAGCTCTTATAACGATAAGCTAACCGGCTTTAATGGCGCTAAGCTAGTGGTTACGGACGGGAATGGTACGGGTTACGGATAGACTGAATAGCATGTCATTATTTTTCAATCATTGTACATGTAGGATATGAATGAGGATAAAAAATATAACAACTATTACATTTTACGAAGTACTATAAATAAATTATAATGAACTAGCGATATGCCCCGGCTTCGCTCGGGTGATGTCTGAATTCTACAACAGCGCCACTTACCGGGTCCAACTATGCATATAAACTTGGTGGAAGTGCAAGCAATATGTTTAAGCAACAGTGAATTTTTATCGCAATCTGATGAACGGTATAGCAGCGCATAAAATACGAACAAATATTATTTTTATATATTAAATAAGTAGAATTAGATAAATACATATTATTTCATTATTTGTCTTTTTTTGACAGAAAGAATATTAACAATGCTATTAACATTACTAATATTTCCTTTAACCACTCGTGTTAAGCTTAAATTGCTTGTGTGTTCACGCCAGTAGTCAAATGGCGGATTCGAACCCACGAACTTTTTGAGTTCGCGGTCCGCGCCCTGCCATTAGGCTGTCGCTTCCAATTAAATTTTCAATTATTTATCATTATCAGGCATTTTCATTCATCCATTGTAGCCGATCATAAACAGGAGGTAGGTCTCCCCCATAGATTACCTTTGGTGGGATGTTTGCCACGGTTGCCACGCTTCGCGGGCGAATTGGCAACTTCGGTTTTTTATTAATTTAAGTTGTTATCAGGAAGATGCTCGTGCCCATAGCCCGTTTTAGTTTCGCACTGTCGCCCTCTTATTCGATTACTCCATATCACACCCATCCCGGGGGGATTTTCTTAATGTCACAAAGTTAATAATCGCAGTTTTTTATTATTATTTTGAGTCAGACATGTGTAGCACTGCACTGCGACTCAGTTCACTGCGCTAAAATCACTTCTTCAAAAGGTGTTAAGGTGTTGAGTTGCCTGCAGAATGCAGAAGAGTGAACAATGAAAAAAATAACAACAGTCTCATTCATTCTCTCAGATGTACATGTGAACATGAGCCAACGCAATTCGCGTGTTATGTACGAGTATGTGCTGAGAACCTGTGAGCGCGAGGTGCAGTGGCGCGCGATTCATTGCTCACTGGGCGCGTTCCAATTTGCAGCGCCATGACGCAATTTTGAGTTAAAGCACACAGTACCGTTAACGCAAGAAATTTTTCCGAATTACTGATGTCTATTTTGATTTGTTATCAGTTAGATGAAGAGAATAGCCTCTAAGGTTAGCTTCTTTTAAATCAATTACACGTGGAGGCGGACCTTCCCAATAATAAAGTCTAGTCGTTTTTATAGAATAAGGGTGACAAACGAGCACATAGTCGACCTTATGGTAATTGGATGCTGTGGCCCATAGACATCTACATTTATCCTCGATTAAGAATCAAAACGCAGATGCCTTGTCACCCTGAGGACTAAAAAAACCGGCCAAGAGCGTGTCGGGCCACGCTCAGTGTAGGGTTCCGTAGTTTCCCATCCGTCACAATAAGTGTTCCCACTTATGAGTTTAAAGGTGGGTATCCATTATGTTCGCGCTCCAGCAGTGCTTCGCGCTCCTGCAACTGGTCCCGGTAGTGGGTACTGTTGTTTCCATCCAAGTAAAAAATGATTTTCCTAGAAAGTCCTTATAAAGTTCTACTTTTCAGATTTTTTTCATATTTTCTAAACTTATGGTTCAAAAGTTAGAGGGGGGGGGACACATTGTTTTTTACTTTTGGAGCGATTATTTCCGAAATTAATGACATTATCAAAAAATGATTTTAGTAAACCCCTATTCATTTTTAAATACTTTTCCAACAATATCACACGTCATATCACACTTTAGGGTTGAAATTAAAAAAAATCACTTCCCACTTTACATATAGGGGGGCTACCCTAAAAAAACATTTTTTCCAATTTTTACTTTACCACTTTGTCGGCGTGATTGATACACATATTGGTACCAAATTTCAGCTTTCTAGTGCTAATGGTCACAGAGATTAAGCGAGGACGGACAGACGGACAGACAGACATGGCGAAACTATAAGGGTTGCTAGTTGACTACGGAACTCTAAAAAAGGGTCTCCGGATCTCTACACTTACCATACGAAACACAGCAGCATTGAGCTGCTATTACGCTGGTATTATTACGTTGGTCGAGCCGATCCATTCGTGCTATAACTCTCTACCACGTAAAATTAAGTTTATAATAATACGAGCGCTTGTTTCTAGTGCTGAGTAACCACGTGCTCAACGGTGAACTGGAATTAAAATATTCCGAGTACTTGTGACGATGCACGGGGCATTGGGAAAGTGCGGTGGACTATTTACTGCTCTGAAAAACTCTCCCAGAAATTAGACCTGTGCCAAGGAGTGTATCATAATAGTTACCTTTTTTTTACACACCTTGGTTTTTAACTTTTAACTTCCCGCTAAGAAAATTGAAAATTTTCAAAAATCGGTAAGTTATTGTTTTTACCCCGTTTTTGGAAATTGAATTTTCATCAAGTTTCTTGAGGTAACAGGAAGCCACCCTGACAATTTTTCGATGGTGTCTCTATGTATGTATGTATGTGTGTGTGTGTGTGTGGATGTATGTAAAGCTCTTATAACTTTTGAACGGCTTGACCGATTGAAATGAACTAAGTGGATTTCCAGTGTTCAAACTTAGGTTTTCTATGAATTTTAACTAATACGTACCGGTTTTTGGGAATCTCATAAAAGAAAATTTTGAAAAAAAAATTTTTTGGAATAACTTTTAAACGGTTTTACCGACCGATTCCAAAAACTAATCATTTTTTAAAACCTTGAAAAACCAAGTTGATCACCACCGGTCCAGTCAAAATCGGTTGATTCGTTCGTGAGATATCGTTAAGGTGAATTAAATTTTTTTTATTACTCAAGTCATAATTTCGTGAAATTTGGAGCGCTTTGCATTTGAAATTAGCGGGAAGTTCCACAGATGACCTGCAGAGTCAACCAATTTTTTTATTTGTAACAGGTATCCCTAAAATTGTCGGTCACAAAAGCTTTGTTCATTGATTAGCAGGATGCACCGCATGCAAGTGATTGTGGCATTTGAAGTTATTACATGCTCCCTCCACACAAAACACATAATTATATATAGAAGTCAAAAAGTAAAAACTAAAATTATGATTTTCTGATTTCGTTGTAGACATACAGGTATATCGAAATTTAAATATTGATTAATCTACAAATAAATCGATATAAATCTTCAAGGTAAATGTTTGAATTCCGGAGTATATTTCCTGTGATATTGATTTTAATTTAAGTCATGGAATTAAATTGTACTAGTGCGTAGTACATAGTATCTCGATGTAATTTGCGAATATTGTTCAATGGCAAATAAATAAATTAGAATATGAATGTTTTCTCTTATAATGTATTATTTCTACCCAACTGCAACGGAGCAAAAGGTGGGTAACAATAAAAATAGTATTCGTGTATTATGACCCACTTTATGTCCGCACAAAACGACTAAACTAGTCCTTGGATTTCACTAAAGTTATCCCCACACTGGAAATTCCTCTTGTATTGTGGAAGCCTTTTACATATATAAATTGTATAGGCATAAATAACAATCACACCCAATACCCAATACTATCAGTCACTCAGCACTGTGCCAAACGCTTGTCACAACAAAGGCTGTATATAAATCACAAAGTTTACAACGTGTTGGAATAGCTTTTCTAGTACAAGTAACTTATACTTCACTACATATAAAATGGTGAAAGTAGTCTGATATTTTGATCGCCTATCCGCTTGTAATGTAATATCATCCCTTCGACATGACATGTCGTCATGAAGTGGACTTTCACGGACAGACGTAGTAGAGGAATCGACAGAGTTGGAACTTGAAACTGTTAATAAATATTATTGCTACATTTTAAGCGATTGTTCATTTGCATTTTCTTTACGATTCCTACTACAAAGCCGTGAATTGTCATAAAATCTGACGCGCCAGGACTACATTGCGAATTAGACTATAGTCCAAATGCATATTTTATACAATTCACATGAGAAGACATTTGCCTCTCGTTACTATCGAACAAAACGTAACTTAAATTGCCAATGTTAAATGTAAACTCACAAAGATGTGTTGTAACATTGAAAAATGAATATTTAAAATCCAATTCAATTTTAAAAGATAAAAAAACATTGCAGGTGATAGCAGACTCAGAGGTCTTGCACCTTCCGAAGGTACACCCTGTCGCCGGTTGTACTTTTTATTTGGCGTAAACGAAATGGTTGGAACGAAAAATACACAGTGGAGGAACCCACTCAAATGGGGTGGCTATTTCGCCCTGTTGTTTCTTGGTCTTTCGATCTCTCGATCTCTTTTTTTCACACCGCCACTACACCGCAAACTCATATTATACACAAAGTACCTATTTAAAACAAGATAAGTTATGATTCATTAGTCACAAGTCATTTATTGTTAAATATTTATAAAGTTGTTAAAATATAATACAATTTGTACATTTCGGACCTACAATTCTTATAATTTTTTTATGGGATAGGGTGACAAACGAACATACAGTCCACCTGATGGTAAGTGGTTGTTGTAGCCCATAGACATCTAATATCTATCCTCGATTACGAATCATAATGCAGATGCGTTGTCACGCGTGAGGACTAAGACGGAATGCCTCGTTTCCAGTAAAAAGGGTGAAATTAATATGAAACATTCCAGATAATGTTTGTGAAAACATAGTATTTTCGTCAGCAATGGTCAATTACTGAAATTCATCACCCATATCTTCCCATGCCTGTCGAAAGAGAACTATTTAATACAGTAATAATATAGCAAACTAGGAAGCCTCCAATAGATGGCAATACAAATCCATGTGTTATAATATTATAAAATAGCCAGCCCGGGGATCAGGAGAAGGGTCAAAGAGACAACTTTTTCTGTCACCAGGTTGGTGCCACCTTGGAATGAGGTTAAATATTTAAAGTGTAAAGTTTAATGTGTCTTTCTGAAATATTAATTATATTTTGTATTAATTTTGTACGTAGTAGAGTCACGCTGCAGCTATATTATGATTGTAGCACGAATGAGTCGGCTCGACCGGGGAAGGACCACGCTCTCACAGAATACCAGCATGAAATAGTAACTTAACGCTGCTGTTTCCTATGATGAGTGTAAAGAACCGGAGACCATTTTTATTGGAAACGAGGCATTCCATCTCAGTCAGTCTCAGGGGAGTAGTTACGTTGTACCAGTTCTGGCGCACTTGTAGAAAGGTTGTACCAGTTCTGGCGCACTGAGTCACGAGTGGTACAAGTACGACGTCCGTCGACTTACGATCCTAAAAAAAAAAAAAAAAAAAAAAAAAAAAAAAAAAAAAAAAAAAGGTTTTGGCATGCTCTGGTCACGAATCTGCGGTCCATTTTTGCGTAGGATGCACGGTTCCGGAGATGTGCAGATCAATTAACTCTTATCTAATTGATATCCGCTGCGAGCCTCCACTGTCATTAGCGCTCCATTGTCCTTATCTACTTATCTATTGTCGATTGACTACCGTCATTATCTATTATTCGCAGCGTGTGGGTCGACTTATGCTATTGTATTATACTCCTTTGTTCCTATCTACAACACTAATCTGAATCTACAATAAAACACATTACCTAATTTTGTTAAAATTTTTATTTATAAAATACAAAATCTTATTACTTATTATCTATAAAATAGGAGCGAAACATCTCATCCACTAACATATCGTCGTACAATGTGTTCTCTGTAAATATACTCGTAAAACTATGCATTGAACATCCCTGAAACTTATATAGCAAATACATTAAGCGATATTCGCCACAAACTGAAGTCCTATCAACATTCCAGTTCCATCTTTTACAATTTCGTACAGGTGCCCGTCCATATGAATCAAAATATTCACCGACGTCATTCGTATCGATATATAAAGCTACCCAATGTGACCCTGGTTTATCATCTGTACCCAAATTGCATATTACCTAGTCAGGTCATAAATTCTATCACATGTTTAATATAAAATAATTGAAACAAGTTTATTCATTATGTAACCATTTATATACCAAAATGAACTTAACAAAACATAGATTCTTATGACACTATAGTTTATTCAAAATGACCTCCGTAATTTTGAATACAGGCCTTCAATCTGCGCGGCCAGTCGTCTATCTCACCACGAACGAGGTCCATGTCATATCGGCGGCTGCCTTAATTAAAGATGTCTTGAGTGACTCGAAATTGGGATGAGGCTTTGAGCACGCCTTTTCCTCCAAGTGTTGCCATATCTTGTAATCTAACGGATTCAAATCTGGATTGGTCTTTGTGTCGGATGAAGTCGATTTCACGCGCCGCCAGCCAGTCTTTTTTTTTGTTTTTAAAGAACGTTACCTCCACACTAGGTTTTTCTCCTGTATCGTGGGGGCAGTTTACAAACACAAATTTCACAAGGACAAACATCCAAACTCGGAACAATTACTTGTAGGTCGTACAAATACTTGTTCCGTGCGGGATTCGAACCCGCGACCCCCAAGCACAGCCACTCATTGCTAAGCCACTACGCCACGGAGCTGGCAAAAGTCCTGTGTGCTCTTCGCTCTATGAGTTGACGCCGAATCTTGTTGGAATACCCAGTGCCTGTTATTGAACATGGTATGAGAAACAGGTTACACAAGGTTCGTCAGGACTGTATTTTGATACACAACTGCATTCGTTTTTAACCTTTCTCACAAAAATGTACCTCTGTTAAGCCCCAATAAGAAACTCCCAACCACACCATGAGCGAGGATGGAAAATGACCCCGTTGGACACGCGGAATACGGTTGCTCGCTTCTTCACTACTGCGTGCGTACACCTTATCATTTTGTTTGTTGTAGCTCTCTTCTACGGTAAAAATTTTTTCATCCGAAAAAAGAATTTCCCGATATTTTTCCCGCGTACCGCTTCAACAAAGCGCGGCATCTCTTCAGTTTCAGATCCATTAGACGAGCATTCAAACGATGTCCTGTTTTTCTTCGATATGCCCGAAGCCCTAAGTCTTCATTTAACGCCGTGGTTCTGCTTAACCCCATCTGAAGGGCCAACAGTTTCTGCTTACGTTTGGGATTTCTTTGAATTCGCACCTTTACAGCTTTTATCACTGCTGGAGTCCTAACAAATCGAGGGCGACCACTTCTTGACCTGTCATCTACACTAGAGTCTTCATTGTATCGTTTGATGGTACGATAAACGAATCTTTTGGTTATATTCAAATTTTTCAGTATATCAAAAAATTTAATTGGCGTGTAATCGCAACTGCAACACGGTCTTTTTTAAGCGTCCACTCCATATGTAAAAATGAGTAAAATTCTAAAAATTATACAGTTTTATTTTCATGAATAATTCGAATTCAATAAACTTTTTTGTGGCCAGCATTCTAAAAGGGTGCGTTTGGCAGAAAAAAGCGCTAGCAAGCGCTTATAAGCGCTGAAATAGTTTTCGGCCAGGCCACGGTTGCTACTTCAGTAGCGCTGACACAATCCGCCATTTTGCTTATTTAATTTGTTTGTTTTGAAGTAGAGTTGATAAGTTGTTTTGTGCAATATTCGTTTTAAGTAATATAATGACATGAATAAACATATACATGTTATTAAAAATTCATGATTGGTAAGTTTTTAATATGAATACTTTACAAACATATATTTAAATTAGGTTAGGTTCCCCCGTTAAAACTAACATCGTGTCCTGGAGGAAAATAGCTACTTACGATTTGACAGCGCTTACCGCTTACGATCGCCATTTTGCTTACAAGCGCTTGCTAGCGCTTTTTTCTGCCAAACGCACCCAAAGAAAAGTTTTTACTGTGTGACAATACTTATGACCTGACTAGGTATGTACGTTGGTACGTGGGTGTACATGGACAGTCTGTTAGCAGCATAAACATTATTTTCTAGACTGGGGTGAATCTTTTTCAGATGTTGTTGTACATCTAGTGTATCCATGATATTACTGCTATTAGTAGATTACTACAGTACAATCTACTCAATGACTAACATAGGAATGATCAATTATGTGATTTCTAAATATTAAATTGCATTTTTTCCGTTATACAAAACCTATTTGAGTCATCAATACACTGAATAAGACGCAACACGAAGAATGTGAGATAAGGTTGTTGACGCATAAAGTTATTATCAATTCTACTGTAGAAATTCTTTAGATTAGAATTATTACTTACTGGTACTATATAAGACCAAGCAACTGCAGTCATGGAGTTAGTGTATGGTCGTTTGACCGCAGTGTATCTATCAATAATACATTTGTGTTACTTCAACGCATCAATACATTTGTGTTACTTCAACGCATCAAAGGCCATAGATGTAAGTGTTTAATCTATTGACAAACTTACCTTTCTTTCTGTTATTTTTTTACGTGTGTATGATTTTGAACGACAGGCCTGTTGGTCTAGTGGTTAGTGACCCTGACTGTTATGCCGGAGGTCGTGGGTTCGATTCCCACCCAGGACAAATGCTTGTGTGATGAGCACGATCATTTGTTCTGTGTCTGGGTGTAATTTATCTATAATATTTATGTATTTAGAAATATATAAGTATGTTTATCAGTTGTCTAGTACCCATAACACAAGCTCTGCTTAGCTTGGGACTAGATGGCGTTGTGTGATAGTTGTGGAATATTATTATTATTATTATTATTTAGTGTTAACAAATTATATTTAAATATTGTGTGTGTATATGATTAAGCCGTGGTAGCTCAGATGGTTAGCGCAAGCTGTAAATTTTACAGTACGTAACGCGGGTTCGATCCCCGCCGACACCACTTAAATTGTTAATTGCAATTTTAAGTGCTGATTTACCACGTGCTCGGCGGTGAAGGAAAACATTGTGAGGAAACCTGCACGTCTGAGAAAATTTCGAAGGCATGTGAAGTTCGCCAACACGCATTGAGACCGCGCCGCGGACATTTCCTAGCCATAAATACAAAGACAATAGCAGAAAGTAAAAAGTTAAAAAATACTTTTTTGACAATGACAGTCATTAGTTGATCATTAGTGAATGTGATTCTGTTTTCTTAAATTACAGGAAGAAAAGAGCAGAAGGAAGAAATGGGATGATGGGAAGTAATGAAGAATGAATTGTTATGTGAAGTTTGTTGGAACAAACATATTTTAGTCACGTGTAAATACTTTTAACATTTTGGTTCAAAATGACACAAAATCTAAAAAATATTAGATACATCATCGACATGGACGGATTTTACATTACATATCCTCATAAACATTTTCAATGTAGAGAAATGGCTATTCTAGACGTAAAACTATCTAATAAAAATGATTCGTTTATCGATCATTATTTGTTTCGGCCAAGTTATCCTTTCAATTATTTGTCGCCAAAAGACAAAAAAACTGTTCGTTATTGTGAAATACACGTGCACGGCATTCCATATTTTGATGTGACCGAAGAATTAAAATGTGCCTACAAACAAGAGAACATCATTCCCATACTAAATTGGTATATTAGAAATTTGTGCAAAGACGAAGTGATCGCATACAAAGGTGGTTCAACAGAAAAACAATTTTTAAAAATGTTGACGACGAATGATAGAATTTTTAATATTGAAGAATACAAATGTCCAAAATACAATGATTTGGTAAATGTCATAAATTTAAACAAACGTTATGTGTGTAATAATCATATATTTGCAAAAAATAATCACAAAATTTTACATTGTTCTTGTGACGAAGTGTGGGTTTCTTTACAAGTGTTTATTGCTTGAAAATAAAATTTTAAATTAATCATAAATTTTCTTTGATTTCCCAAAAACATTAGTTATAGTATACTATATAATACAAAATTGGTTCAACAGAAAAACAATTTTTAAAAATGTTGACGACGAATGATAGAATTTTTAATATTGAAGAATACAAATGTCCAAAATACAATGATTTGGTAAATGTCATAAATTTAAACAAACGTTATGTGTGTAATAATCATATATTTGCAAAAAATAATCACAAAATTTTACATTGTTCTTGTGACGAAGTGTGGGTTTTTTACAAGTGGTTATTACTTGAAAATAAAATTTTAAATTAATCATAAATTTTGTTTGATTTCCCAAAAACATTAGTTATAGTATACTATATAATACAAAATTGGTTCAACAGAAAAACAATTTTTAAAAATGTTGACGACGAATGATAGAATTTTTAATATTGAAGAATACAAATGTCCAAAATACAATGATTTGGTAAATGTCATAAATTTAAACAAACGTTATGTGTGTAATAATCATATATTTGCAAAAAATAATCACAAAATTTTACATTGTTCTTGTGACGAAGTGTGAGTTTTTTACAAGTGGTTATTACTTGAAAATAAAATTTTAAATTAATCATAAATTTTGTTTGAATTGTTTACACCAACACTTTCATTTTTTATAAACAATAAACACTTGTAAAGAAACCCACACTTCGTCACAAGAACAATGTAAAATTTTGTGATTATTTTTTGCAAATATATGATTATTACACACGTTTGTTTAAATTTATGACATTTACCAAATCATTGTATTTTGGACATTTGTATTCTTCAATATTAAAAATTCTATCATTCGTCGTCAACATTTTTAAAAATTGTTTTTCTGTTGAACCACCTTTGTATGCGATCACTTCGTCTTTGCACAAATTTCTAATATACCAATTTAGTATGGGAATGATGTTCTCTTGTTTGTAGGCACATTTTAATTCTTCGGTCACATCAAAATATGGAATGCCGTGCACGTGTATTTCACAATAACGAACAGTTTTTTTGTCTTTTGGCGACAAATAATTGAAAGGATAACTTGGCCGAAACAAATAATGATCGATAAACGAATCATTTTTATTAGATAGTTTTACGTCTAGAATAGCCATTTCTCTACATTAAAAATGTTTATGAGGATATGTAATGTAAAATCCGTCCATGTCGATGATGTATCTGATATTTTTTAGATTTTGTGTCATTTTGAACCAAAATGTTAAAAGTATTTACACGTGACTAAAATATGTTTGTTCCAACAAACTTCACATAACAATTCATTCTTCATTACTTCCCATCATCCCATTTCTTCCTTCTGCTCTTTTCTTCCTGTAATTTAAGAAAACAGAATCACATTCACTAATGATCAACTAATGACTGTCATTGTCAAAAAAGTATTTTTTAACTTTTTACTTTCTGCTATTGTCTTTGTATTTATGGCTAGGAAATGTCCGCGGCGCGGTCTCAATGCGTGTTGGCGAACTTCACATGCCTTCGAAATTTTCTCAGACATGCAGGTTTCCTCACAATGTTTTCCTTCACCGCCGAGCACGTGGTAAATCAGCACTTAAAATTGCAATTAACAATTTAAGTGGTGTCGGCGGGGATCGAACCCGCGTTACGTACTGTAAAATTTACAGCTTGCGCTAACCATCTGAGCTACCACGGCTTAATCATATACACACACAATATTTAAATATAATTTGTTAAGACTAAATCATACACACGTAAGAAAATAACAGAAAGAAAAATAAGTGTGTCAATAGAATAAACACTTAAAATTGCAATTAACAATTTAATTGGTGTCGGCGGGGATCGAACCCGCGTTACGTACTGTAAAATTTACAGCTTGCGCTAACCATCTGAGCTACCACGGCTTAATCATATACACACACAATATTTAAATATAATTTGTTAACACTAAATCATACACACGTAAGAAAATAACAGAAAGAAAAGTAAGTGTGTCAATAGAATAAACACTTAAAATTGCAATTAACAATTTAATTGGTGTCGGCGGGGATCGAACCCGCGTTACGTACTGTAAAATTTACAGCTTGCGCTAATCATCTGAGCTACCACGGCTTAATCATATACACACACACAAAATATTTAAATATAATTTGTTAACACTAAATAATAATAATAATAATAATATTCCACAACTATCACACAACGCCATCTAGTCCCAAGCTAAGCAGAGCTTGTGTTATGGGTACTAGACAACTGATAAACATACTTATATATTTCTATATACATAAATATTATAGATAAATTACACCCAGACACAGAACAAATGATCGTGCTCATCACACAAGCATTTGTCCTGGGTGGGAATCGAACCCACGACCTCCGGCATAACAGTCAGGGTCACTAACCACTAGACCAACAGGCCTGTCGTTCAAAATCATACACACGTAAAAAAATAACAGAAAGAAAGGTAAGTTTGTCAATAGATTAAACACTTACATCTATGGCCTTTGATGCGTTGAAGTAACACAAATGTATTGATGCGTTGAAGTAACACAAATGTATTATTGATAGATACACTGCGGTCAAACGACCATACACTAACTCCATGACTGCAGTTGCTTGGTCTTATATAGTACCAGTAAGTAATAATTCTAATCTAAAGAATTTCTACAGTAGAATTGATAATAACTTTATGCGTCAACAACCTTATCTCACATTCTTCGTGTTGCGTCTTATTCAGTGTATTGATGACTCAAATAGGTTTTGTATAACGGAAAAAATGCAATTTAATATTTAGAAATCACATAATTGATCATTCCTATGTTAGTCATTGAGTAGATTGTACTGTAGTAATCTACTAATAGCAGTAATATCATGGATACACTAGATGTACAACAACATCTGAAAAAGATTCACCCCAGTCTAGAAAATAATGTTTATGCTGCTAACAGACTGTCCATGTACACCCACGTACCAACGTACATACCTAGTCAGGTCATAAGTATTGTCACACAGTAAAAACTTTTCTTTGGGTGCGTTTGGCAGAAAAAAGCGCTAGCAAGCGCTTGTAAGCAAAATGGCGATCGTAAGCGGTAAGCGCTGTCAAATCGTAAGTAGCTATTTTCCTCCAGGACACGATGTTAGTTTTAACGGGGGAACCTAACCTAATTTAAATATATGTTTGTAAAGTATTCATATTAAAAACTTACCAATCATGAATTTTTAATAACATGTATATGTTTATTCATGTCATTATATTACTTAAAACGAATATTGCACAAAACAACTTATCAACTCTACTTCAAAACAAACAAATTAAATAAGCAAAATGGCGGATTGTGTCAGCGCTACTGAAGTAGCAATCGTGGCCTGGCCGAAAACTATTTCAGCGCTTATAAGCGCTTGCTAGCGCTTTTTTCTGCCAAACGCACCCTTTTAGAATGCTGGCCACAAAAAAGTTTATTGAATTCGAATTATTCATGAAAATAAAACTGTATACTTTTTAGAATTTTACTCATTTTTACATATGGAGTGGACGCTTAAAAAAGACCGTGTTGCAGTTGCGATTACACGCCAATTAAATTTTTTGATATACTGAAAAATTTGAATATAACCAAAAGATTCGTTTATCGTACCATCAAACGATACAATGAAGACTCTAGTGTAGATGACAGGTCAAGAAGTGGTCGCCCTCGATTTGTTAGGACTCCAGCAGTGATAAAAGCTGTAAAGGTGCGAATTCAAAGAAATCCCAAACGTAAGCAGAAACTGTTGGCCCTTCAGATGGGGTTAAGCAGAACCACGGCGTTAAATGAAGACTTAGGGCTTCGGGCATATCGAAGAAAAACAGGACATCGTTTGAATGCTCGTCTAATGGATCTGAAACTGAAGAGATGCCGCGCTTTGTTGAAGCGGTACGCGGGAAAAATATCGGGAAATTCTTTTTTCGGATGAAAAAATTTTTACCGTAGAAGAGAGCTACAACAAACAAAATGATAAGGTGTACGCACGCAGTAGTGAAGAAGCGAGCAACCGTATTCCGCGTGTCCAACGGGGTCATTTTCCATCCTCGCTCATGGTGTGGTTGGGAGTTTCTTATTGGGGCTTAACAGAGGTACATTTTTGTGAGAAAGGTTAAAAACGAATGCAGTTGTGTATCAAAATACAGTCCTGACGAACCTTGTGTAACCTGTTTCTCATACCATGTTCAATAACAGGCACTGGGTATTCCAACAAGATTCGGCGTCAGCTCATAGAGCGAAGAGCACACAGGACTTTTGCCAGCTCCGTGGCGTAGTGGCTTAGCAATGAGTGGCTGTGCTTGGGGGTCGCGGGTTCGAATCCCGCACGGAACAAGTATTTGTACGACCTACAAGTAATTGTTCCGAGTTTGGATGTTTGTCCTTGTGAAATTTGTGTTTGTAAACTGCCCCCACGATACAGGAGAAAAAGTAGTGTGGAGGTAACGTTCTTTAAAAACAAAAAAAAAAGACTGGCTGGCGGCGCGTGAAATCGACTTCATCCGACACAAAGACCAATCCAGATTTGAATCCGTTAGATTACAAGATATGGTAACACTTGGAGGAAAAGGCGTGCTCAAAGCCTCATCCCAATTTCGAGTCACTCAAGACATCTTTAATTAAGGCAGCCGCCGATATGACATGGACCTCGTTCGTGGTGAGATAGACGACTGGCCGCGCAGATTGAAGGCCTGTATTCAAAATTACGGAGGTCATTTTGAATAAACTATAGTGTCATAAGAATCTATGTTTTGTTAAGTTCATTTTGGTATATAAATGGTTACATAATGAATAAACTTGTTTCAATTATTTTATATTAAACATGTGATAGAATTTATGACCTGACTAGGTAATATGCAATTTGGGTACAGATGATAAACCAGGGTCACATTGGGTAGCTTTATATATCGATACGAATGACGTCGGTGAATATTTTGATTCATATGGACGGGCACCTGTACGAAATTGTAAAAGATGGAACTGGAATGTTGATAGGACTTCAGTTTGTGGCGAATATTGCTTAATGTATTTGCTATATAAGTTTCAGGGATGTTCAATGCATAGTTTTACGAGTATATTTACAGAGAACACATTGTACGACGATATGTTAGTGGATGAGATGTTTCGCTCCTATTTTATAGATAATAAGTAATAAGATTTTGTATTTTATAAATAAAAATTTTAACAAAATTAGGTAATGTGTTTTATTGTAGATTCAGATTAGTGTTGTAGATAGGAACAAAGGAGTATAATACAATAGCATAAGCCGACCCACACGCTGCGAATAATAGATAATGACGGTAGTCAATCGACAATAGATAAGTAGATAAGGACAATGGAGCGCTAATGACGGTGGAGGCTCGCAGCGGATATCAATTAGATAAGAGTTAATTGATCTGCATATCTCCGGAACCGTGCATCCTACGCAAAAATGGACCGCAGATTCGTGATCAGAGCATGCCACAACCTTTTTTTTTTTTTTTTTTTTTTAGGATCGTAAGTCGACGAACGTCGTACTTGTACCACTCGTGACTCAGTGTGCCAGAACTGGTACAACCTTTCTACAAGTGCGCCAGAACTGGTACAACGTAACTACTCAGGGGTGACAACGCATCTGCGTTTTGATTCTTAAGCGAGGAAAAATGTAGATGTCTCTGGGCCACAGCATTTACTTACCATCAGGTGGACCGTGTGCTCGTTTGTCACACTTATTCTACAAAAAAAATTAAATTAGAAATGAATTGACCAAAATACAAATATATATTAGTTATTATGTTTTGAGAGATGATGATAATGAATATATATATATATATATATATATATATATATATATATATATATATATATATATATATATATATATATATCAAGTTTAAAAGCAATTTAAGTAATTTAAGAAAAAGATTTTGAGATTTGTTCTTTATTTACAAAACGTCGGAAGGGTTGGGGAGCACATTTGTCGTAATAAAATGCTATAAAATCCTCAACGGAAAAGTAAATACGTTCGTAAAAACTAATATTCAGACATATTATACGATCAGTCTAATAGCAGGTCGCGTGTAATTTCAAAAACTGCTCCCCCACAGCTGAGTGGTGTACGAGTATGTAAGACGTGAAACCGGAATTTCATATGCATATTTGATATAATCGAGCCGGGATATTTGCCTTCAGCGTCGAATAGGACGTAACCGAAGCATTTACGGCAAAATTTCAGCTTTATTTTGCTTATTGAATTTTCAGGTAAAAGTATAATATTATGTCAAAGAAAGAAGAGAAACCCCATCGTTCTTACTACGGTACGTTCGTTTTGAATGCCTTGTATTCCAATATCAATATTTGTACGATTTATTAATTTTACGATATATTAATAAAAAGTTTCTAGCACTGTTATATCCAAGCCCACTTCAATGTTATTGTAATAACTATGCGGTCCAGGAAAGCGAGCTCAATGCAAACGCAGTGCGGCGCGGAGCGACTTCATATTATACTCTATTGGGGCAACACGAATATTGTAGGCTAAAATATACTAAGGCCTTAGCAAAGTAGATTTTAGAAAGTGCTAATTTGGTAGTCCACACTTGGTTACGCTGTTCTACATTCCACCTTTGTCGCTGCATGTATCTTGACATGAACGATGTTATCGGATGCGATTTTTAATAGTAAACTTGTTTTAAAGTAAAACTTGCACAGGGAGTAATTCGGGAACAGCGCTACGTTCTAATAGTATTTACTACAAACTACAATAAATAACGTCGAAAGTAACATTTCAATTTTAAATTCGATTTTAAAACAATTTATAATAAACATCATTTTTTTTAGGAAGGAAAGATAAAAAAATGTAGCAACATTGAGTACCTACCTACGTGACAAAATGTTTTATTTCCGGAATAGTAACATAATGTATAGACATAATATAATGAGGATACACAAAAAAGTTTAATTGAGTTTAAATCATCACATCCATCTTTTACATGTCAACCAGAATGCAAAAGTAATAACCCGGGTTCAATTCAAGAGCAGGACCTAGCGGGCCGTGTCATAATTAACTGGAGCTCGGAGACACGCGCCATGAATAAACAAAAACACTAAAACAACTCGAAACAACTGTACGAGTACAGTATCGACGGCTTGTTATGTTTGAATTGCTTTAATATATAAGTTGCCTACTGGATGCAAATGGCTAGAACCATGTTTTACTGCAATCTATAAGGGAGGCCTATGTTCAGCTGAGAGTTTTAGATGGACTATAATTATAATGAAAAATCTAAAATAATTACCATCCAGCGGTGATACAACCCCTTCGCTCTGCTTCGGCCACATTCATACACTCAATCCTTTCAGCGATTTTTGGGTTTCCACAGAGTGTTTTCCGTGTCGTATCGTAACTTTAAAATAATAGTTTGCAAGACAACTTTGTGATCAGAATTAAAAACGAAAAGGTTGCAGTGGTTTCGACACGTAGATAGAATGAATAATAAATGAGTGACAAAGCCAATTTATGCTGCAAAACTGAATGGCAGAGTCGGCGCCCTAGGTGAAAACTTATCAACCGTGTTGACGATATATTGAATATGGGCCAAATAAAGAGTAACTAAAATTGACGAGCATGTATGCATAGATATATGGATGTAAAAGATGCGAGAAAAGTCTGGTAAGATCATGCGAAACGAAAGTCCGTAGCCTCTTCCTACCTTTCTTGGTGATAGGCGTGAGAGTTTATGTGTTATAAGATTTTTATACTAATCAATAAACTTGTGTAACACAGGTGTAAAAGAATCCACTATCTAAACCATATCACCCCGTGGGTGTCAGAAAATGGGACTAAAGGAATCTGAAACAGAAGATTTGTGTAGCATTTTCTTGTTAACAACTCAAAATAATATAAAACTACATTTTACCCTATAAAGCAATTTATGGGGAAACATATTGTAAGAATTGTTCGGATTAATTCCATCTACATAATATATATATACACGAAGTTATAGTGTTTATCCATTTTGCATACTATATATCTACATAACTAATATATATGGTATGTAAAATAGATAAGCACGAACTTCGTGCGAGCTTCTGCCTAAAAAAAAATTTTCCACTAAAAGTGTTTCCGAAAAACTGTAGTCTACTTTGGCAGACAATGCTCCGTCTCATTCTATAGTGGCATACTGGTGCGCTGAATTTAAATGCGACAGAACCGCCTACAATGACGCCGTTCAATAACTGTCGCTACGCAAGAAAACGTTAAAAAATCGAAGATATTTTTAAGCTACATCGACGTCTGACCATCCGCTTTCTTTGGAACAATTCGGTTTATTTAAAAGGTGGCCGCATACAGGATATCAAGAATGTTAACAGACGTACAAAAGAAAGCAAGAGTTGACATTATAAGTGACAGTAGCCTAATGGTAGGGACCGCGAACTCAAAAAGGTCGTGGGTCCGAATCCACCATTCGACTACTGGCGTGAACCACTCGTAACACAAGCAATTTAAGCTTACCACGAGTGGTTAAGGGGAATATTAGTAATGTTTATAAGCATTGTTAATATTCTATTTAAAAAAAGAGTTGACATTTCGTAGCTAGATTTAGTAATAATTGAAGAAGATCCAAATTATTTTTACGCTCAATTAGTAAACGTAGATGAAACGTGTGTACAACATTTTGACCCGGAAACGAAACACCAAAGCAAGCTGTGAAAAAGACCGTCTTTCCCGCCAGCCAAGATATTCAAATAACGGCCTTTGTATTTTGGAACGCGGAAGCTATAATAATCGACTATTAAAGTATATGTATAGAGGAGACAATAACCGGAGATTATTATGCATCATTAATCATAAAACTACGGGAATAACTAAAGAATAAATGTCGAGGAAAATTGCGTGCTGAAGTGCTTTTTCATTGTTATCGCGCTGTCATCTGAACTGCTGGGTTTCAGTTGATACAGCATCCACCATATTCTCTGGGTCTAGCTCTGAGTGATGTACTCACTTCACACACACTTGAAAAAGCACTTGCGTGGCATAAAATTCGACGGCGACGATGAGGTGATGTGTGCTGTACTGTATAGGCCTTTTTCGAGTCCCAAAATCAAAACTTTCTTTCCAAGGCAATTAACCAACTTGCAGAACGCTATTTAAGTAGTAATATTAGCTTAAAAGACGATTACGTTGAAGAATAAACATAATTTATATATAATTATCCTCGACTTTCATTGAGTTTCCAAAAACTTATTGATCAACCTAGTATATATACATATATTCGAAACAAGTCGATAATAATTGAAAATCTAGGTGAAAACTCTACGTGCTTGACCGAATTTTGTAAACCCTAACGTTTAGTACGTCATCTATACCGATGGCTCGTGTGTCATGACACTTAAAATTAACGGTCACGATACGGAAGGCAGGCGTCGATTATAATATTATCAGAGCCAATATTAACTGCGTTTTAATCCAACATAAACAGCGAAAGGACGTCGTATTATTTTATTAACTAATCACTTACTTTAATTTGCATTCAAACTTATGCTCACTTCATCCAAAACTCACACAAACGTGAGCTTAGACGCCTGGCATACGCAACTTATACACACGAGTAAATAATTAATGTTCTCGCTCACACAAGCACTATTGCCTTACGGAGTTTGTAGCGAAGCCTTTGAAAATTTAAATCCGCAAACACGATACGCGTGCTAAAGGCGTTTTCAGTGGTTATTATATGCCATATTTACCTACACAACATTAATTTAATGGTCGCCAGTGGGAAAGTAAGATGAAAGCAACTCTCTTACTTTATTTGACTAATAACTTTTAGAATAATGCTAGTTCTCAGCAGTTTAGTTAAATAAATACAATAAATAATTAATAAAGTTGTATAACATATAAAATATAATTTTAAAAAAAGAGTACATATTATGTAAAACATATTATTATGTTGATTTCCAATGTCTTTCTTTACTACGGAGTTCCTAATAAATCAGCACTGTAAATTCCAATATATTAATTTATTTAAAAGAAACTGTTCACATTATCCATACGCTAGATATCGACTCAGAGTGACAGAGGACATCATCATAGTCACAAAAGCACCTAATATATTTTATATTAAATAAGGGTAAAACGAAAAGAGTACAAAAGAAACTGAATCTGAAAATCTGATTCATAAAATATTTTGAAATTCTGTTTTCAAACCGATTGCTTCTGGGGCATAGAGTTTTATCGTGGTAGCCCCTCATTATAGTTGTATCAAGGATGCAACATAAATGCATCGATCTAGCATCGATTCACCAGAAAGGGAGCTAATTCTAATTTTATTAAAAAACGCGGTACTCATATGCACTACAAAAATGCTCGATATCGTAGGGTGTAATATTAAATGTAAAAGGACCCGTGTATAAGGAATAATAATACAAGTCGACCTTTAGGTAAAATTATGGTATTTTCGCTTAGTATTGTTACGAAACTATATACTAGAAACTATGAAATAATTTCGTGTTTTGATACGACGTTTGTTTTATGACAGATGCGCTACTTTTTCTTGTATGAAAAAGTTATGAGTAAAATATTATTAGATTATTAGATGGGCCTATCCTTCCTTTTGAAATCATTGCCTATAGCATCGTATTTATCTTCCCATTGGTACTTTTATCTTTAGAAAAACCGTAATGAAATAATTCGTTTATCGAGAAATGACAATAGCTGATGAACCATTTGACCGATTTCTTGCATTGTCATCGACCAATAACTGTTAGACAATATAAAAACTTTTTAACAAAAAAATTAAACCGCCGAACAAACTAAAAAGCAAAAGACAGTAAACCTTTTTCTTTTACCTTAATAACTAAGTTCTTAAACTAATGTAAATGAACCTAAGTATATATTTTGGAAATTATTTTGAGTTTTTAATTAACCTTAATAACTAAGTTCTTAAACGAATGTAAGTATACCTAAGTAATTTTGAATCGTTTAAAATATTAACATACATTTTAAATATTGAATTGGTTAATCCGTGTGGTAGTTACCAAAAAGAATCAATCACCAATTTCCTCTAGTGACTGCTATACGAAGTGAATACAGGAAATGCCAGAAATATCTTATAATGGCTTGGGATAGATTGGGGCATAACTATCTTGTTTATATCCTAAAATAGACCAGCAATGGGAACAGCTAGTGTTATTTAAATGAAAAGATTTTTTTCTGTCATGTATTCTAACTAATAATAAAATATTGAAATTGTAAGTAAATTTAAAAGGTGGATACTGTGGCCCAAAGACACCTTAAATTTATCTTTGATTAAGAAACAATATACAGATGCGTTGTCACCCCTGAGGACTAAGATGGAATGCCTAGTATCTAGTAGAAAAAGAGAGAAAGAAGAAAGAAAGAAAGAAACATTTGTTTGCACAGAATACAGATTTAACAGTGGTGCATAGTTCAAGCTATATTCTGCTTTTAATAGGCATTCAAATATTTATAATTATATAAGATAATTAAAATACTATTAAATTACTTACAAAAATGTCAAGTTATATTATTTATTATTATCGCATTTGTTGAGCAAAATCCCATGATCTACAAAATCAAAAGCATTACTCATATCAAAGAATATGGCTACCACCGGAATTTTCTCATCAATGTATCCAGTTATATTTTTATAAGGAATGCTGCTAAAGAAGTTGATTTATTGTGTTAAAAACCATTTTGTTCTTTTTTAGTAATATTATGTTTATTAAGGAATTCAATTAAACCTGTTGTAAAAAACCCTTTCAAAATTTTTTGATACAATAGGTACAAATGTAATAGGACGATAGTTATTAGGTTCCTTTCTATCAACTTTCTTGTACAATGGTTTAATAATAGAGTGCTTTAATTTATCTGAAAATATTCCTTGATTCAAGGAATTTGTGATTATATGGTTAAGAATGGGGGCAATGACACGAGCACTTGCTTTAATTATATTTATAGATATAGTCATACCCCACAGCTTTGGTGTTATTTAATGATTTAATTATATTTAAGATTTCAAGCTCTGAAGTAGGTATCAAGAATATTGATTTATCATTAACATCTATTGATATTTTTGATATTGTTCGTTTGGCGCATCTAAATTATTTCTATTACTAATACTAATAAAAAAATCATTAAAAATGTTGCTATTTGGGTAGGATTGTGAATTATATTTCCGTCATTTTGTATTGATTTCACGCTCTTGATCGAGTTGATACTATTATGTTTATCTTTTATTATATTCCAAGTGGCTTTTCCTTTATTTTTTGCGCGCCTAAGATGTTTTCTATTAATATTTTTTGACCATATTATGCATTTCTTTAATATTTTTCCATAAATATTATATTTTTCAAGTGCGTCCTGTTTCTTAAATGTATAATATGAAAACCTTATTTGTCTTTTAATGGCACTGGTTGTTCTCAGGCCTTTAAGGGGAAATATAATCTCAACTGGCTTAGCAAGATCCTTCGTTATGCCGAAAATATTGCAGCATTAATTTTGAAATAAATATATGGTAAAGTTGAGGATTAATGTTAAGGATTATGTTAGACGAAAACACGATTTCGTAAAATTTTCTCGATAGAAAAAAATCCAAAGTTACCTCCAAAATAAACAATAAACCGCTGTTATTCATAAAATACTTTAAATAAGATCATGAAACTTTGCATACTAACTGAACTAACTATAAGCAGTTCTTATGTTATTTACTTCTTTTAAAATACCATTATTTTCACTGTAAAAAGAAATTACCTAAACTATCGGCTTTTTGAGCCTGATTTCTGCCGCACGGTCACAACGCTTCGGCCTTTGAACGGAGAGGTTGTGTCGCTTAGGATCAGAATATACATTACGCAACAGGACGACGTAAAATTAAAATGGGAAATAACCGTAATAAAAATAAGAAGCGACTGGCTTGGCGTTAAGAAACAGGCATAAATATAATAAACCTAATGAAATAAGTGTCTAACGACCTTACTACTTACAGTATTAGTGATTACAAACATATCGGTACATAGCATACGACGCGCGGGCAAGTGGGGACGAAATTAGAATTTGAGCTGACTTACTCTATCCCCTTAAGATCCATGCAGGAGATCGACTGTTTGAAGTTATTTTAGATTTATAATAGGGAAAGCATAACTCATAATACAATGTAAGTTCTTAATGAAAAATACTAAATGATTTAATATTATACATATTAATGTTTAAATCACCTGTTATTATGAATTTTTATTTTTAATTTTGAATCTTAATTTATATAACAGTATTTCTAATTTATTAAAAAATGAATTAATGTTAGATGTAGGTGTCCTGTATAAACATATTATAACTGTATTTAAGCTGGGGATTTCTATCCCGCAACATTCAAATATATTATCACAAGAGCATTCTTTACATACTTCTATTGGCTTGCAATCAATTGCGCAATACGAGGGGCACATTTAAATGATCGGGAATAAGAAAAACCACATGCACGGTATAGCTAAGTTGTATTTTATTGTTTTTCGAAGTATTCTCTGTTCAACTTCATGCTATTTTCCATTCATGTAAACCAATCATTAAAACAGTAACTCCAGTCTGAAGTTCATGTTGACAAAATGGATGATTTGTACGCTTCCACAGATGCTTCGTTCCTTAAAACTGTTGACCGCGTAATAAATTTTTCATTCTATTGAATGTACGGAAATCGTTTGGGCTCCGGTCAGGACTGTACGGAGGATGGCTCATCAGCTCAATGTTTTCCTGCTTCAAAAAATTATTTGTCTTCCGAGCCGTATGGGAGCTCGCATTATCGTGATGTAAGATGATGCGACGTTTCGGATTATTTTTTTCGGAATTCGGCTATCATTTCTCGCAAACAAACCGTGATATACCATTCAGCGGTAACCGTTCTGCGTTTCTGTAAAGGAATTGTAGCAACATTTTTTACATTATATGTATAATACAAGTTTAGCTTTCATTTGGCTTAAATATGTTGTATTGGATACTTTCGAGTGTTAAATCGTGTTTATCACTGTTGTAAATTTACCTTTGTATCTATTAGTGAGGATCTTTAATTGGCTTACTGTTGTTATTAGTACTATCTATCCTAATTATGATAGCTGTTGGTCTTCCAAATAAAATAAAATAAAATAAAACATGCCCCTTTTTCGAGACAAAGGTGGAGACCATTTTCTTTGACACGCTGCGGGAGCGAACCACTTTCGTTGGTTTGATCTCGTCTTCGAAGACCCAAACTGCTGACTGATGTTTTCTTCATCACTCACTCAGGTTCGTATGAATAAATCCATGATCCAAGTTGAAGCGTTGCCGAGTATTCCGGCACCAATGTACACGAGCCGCCTTTTGCTCTTCGGACAAACAGTGGGGAACCCAGCGGGAAACTAGCTTTCTTACACACAGCTTATTATGTAATATCGACTGAATTGCAGTCATTCCGATACTGATGACAGCCCAAGTCTGCTTGTATGTCATATGACGGTCATCTAATATAATAGTTCGCACAGCTGCGATATTTTCAGGCATAACCGTTGTTCTTGGTCGATCTACAGAAGAAACAGTGCTGAGCGACACACGACTGCGTCGGAACTCGGCATACCAGCGGTATACTGTCGTTTGACTCGGTGCTTCAACATCATAAATCGAAACAAGTTCGCTGAGACATTTATCTTGAGATAAGCCGCGACGAAAATTGTGTTAAATTATGGCACGGAAATGTTCACGCGTGAGCTCCATTTCTGTTAACGACGTGTCAAATTTAAACCAACATAGTTTTTGTTTTTAAACATTTTTTTTTATTGTTTGTGCCAGTATTCAAATTCTAAAAAAGGTTTTATTGTAACTCAATCCAAAATATTCTATTCCCGATCACTTCAGTGTGCCCTAACTGGCCCTAACGTATGTTAGAATGCACGTACCACAACGCATTTGTGTTTTCCTAGAATAGTAACTGCCAATTGTATATCCCTTAATAGTAATATGTGACTCATCCCCTCTTTTTATAAAAGTTCCACTAAAGCATAAGATCTGTATTGGATAGTTATTTTTGGAAAGTTCAATTAGACATAGTTCTATGGGGTCAATTTTGTTTAAAATACCTGCGATATTTTGATGGAGTAGTCTTAATTAATTTTTTTATCTATTTTTACTTTCGATTCCCGTGGCTTACTCATAAAAAAATATTATTAAATATTTTAGATGAAGTAGTTGAATTTCGAAAATATTTCGAAAAAGGAAAATAATATGGGATCGTCCCTTTTACTCTGCATATATCCGAAGGGGAACTTTTATGTAAGCCATGTTTAATAATAGGAAGATACCTAATAGGGTTTTACTTTATTTGTTCCTGAAGGAATGCATTCAGTTTTATAGTCTTCGGTATCTATGGTTAGATTGATTAACCTGCATATATGACCCTGTAAGTAGTGGTAGTTATAATAATGTTCATTTAAATTAGATATAACCAAAAAATGGTAATTATGGTGTGACATGTAAATTTTAGAAGTGTATTTAATTTTTTTTTCATTTAGGTACGTATTTCTATTATCGCTAAGTAAAATTACATTACATTTGGTTTTCACACAAAACAATTCTAAACACTTCTTTAAGTGAAAATGGATTTGGTTTGGGTTTGCATCATTTTCACCAATACACAATATAACCCAATCTTTTTCTGATATGTCCAAATAATAGCATGGTTTCAATGACTCATTACGTTTTATAAAGGAATATATTTTGTATTTTTCGTATTTATTTGTATACCTCGAAATTGTTAGTTTTTTACAAAGTCCCATGCACTGCTGTTCTCCAATAATAAATATTCTTCGGTTGTTTTGTACATTAATATTTACTACCTAAGTTCTTAGTGCCATCTAGTGGTTGATTGTGACTGGAGTTATACATTGACAATTCTTGTGTATCAACGCCACATCCTGGTGCATTTTGAATTTCTGGAACCACTTCAGAAACTACTATACTTCGTTGTATGCGTATGTTACTGGTGTCGCCATCTGTTGGTAAAATATCATCGTCTATTTTTAGTCCAAGATCCTCTCTCCTCCTCCTCTCCAGTTTATAAAAAGTACTCTGTGATCTCCATCCACTCCTTATGTTCAATTTTTTTCTTGTATATTATTTGTATTTTCTTCTTTATTACAGAATAAGTGATTTTTTTAACTTGTGGTGAACCTGTACAAATTTGTTTTAACTGCAGAATTTTCCGTTCATGTTCATTAATTTGCTGTTTAAGATTGCTGTTTTCTGAGTTTAAATTATCTATTTCAGCATGCGCCATTTGTAGTCGTTATATAACTTTGCAGTGGATAAATCTGGTAAGCTTCTTGCCAGATAATCCGTGATATAAATGACATGTTTAGTGATTCATTTAATTTTTTGGTCTTTTGAGAACGAAAGGTAACATTTTGGTACTCCATTTCAGTCTTTATTTTATTAATTTCAAGTCCTTATTTTGTTTCTGTATAGTAATGTTATTCAATGCCCTCTTTCGGCTAATCACAGTACCATATTAGTATTATAATATCGATCAACTGTGCTAGTTTTGGTATACTTCGATAGATGTCGCATAATATTTTTGTTAACGAATGAGATAACCGGTTTTTGATTTTTGTAACGATTTATATTTACCACACACACTTTTCAAAACATTATTTATTTTGATCTTTTTATGCACTGAAAAATTATTTTATTCACTATAAACTATTGTCCGTAGGGATTTCCAAAGATTTTAAGCACATTTAGAGTCAAAAATCCTTTAATAATTCTTATGTCGAATTGATGTTCAAGTCACTTTAACACTTATTGTTTATTGTTGTTTTAGCTGTTATAATTGTATCTATTGTTTTTTTTTTGGATTACACTTTCACCTGTAATTTAGATTTCACTTTAGCTAATTAAACTAAATATATGGTTAATAATTTACTTTAACTATTTTTATTAGATAAAATTTACAGAGGGAGAGGAATGGCTTTATTCAACTAGTTTACTCACGCGGCGACAACGCTGTACTTTGTTGTGTAGTTTGCGTGATGTCTCTCACTATTATCCAAGATGTGAAAAAATCAGTCCGTAAAACAATACCGAGGTAAAAACAACAGAAGGAAAATGTCTCCAACTGTCTACACTCATCATACTAAACTCAGCAGCATTAAGCTAAGTGTGTTCCTTCCCTGGTCGAGCCAAACCATTCGTTCTACAACCATAATATAGCTGCATACAAACATACGTAGAGGAGAGTAACTAAATATGGGCTACCATTTTGTTTTGAGGTCAAAAATTAGAAACCATATAAAAATCAACTTTATATTAATGTTACAATATTCATGTATTTTTAAAGAGCAAAATGACAGTCTTATGTTTTTGTTACTAAACTATACTATCAAAATTGAGCATAAAACAAAATTGCAAAACTGGCACTGAATATGGAACAGGTACTCAAATATGGACTATAACAGCTTTATTATCTTTTAAGAAAATTATAGGCATAAATGATTTTCTAGATCAATAATTAACTTTAGTAAGAGTAAGAATTGAATTATTTTACATCCAATGTCTCATATCCAACTATCAAATTCTGGCCCAGCACAGCCATTATGTGCCCAGAGCCCACACACATCAAAAATTTAATCCAGTCTCCCGAATTTTCCGAAAAAAGTTGCTGGCAGAACATACATTATGCACTTGCAGAATCAGGAGCTTCTTTGCCGATTATGATATCTGGTTTAGAGTCTGAACCAAACTGGAAAACCTCTCAACCTTCACTGTGAATCACTTCAACGTCACTAGTTGATTTCTCGTCTTGTTTTTGTTCTTATTTCTTATTTTTAGTTTTCTTTTCTTTTTCAATATTCTTCTATTTTTTTTTTTGAAACAAGGTCTCTTTTATGGGGTGAGGAAGTTATAACAGAAGCCACAGCAGCTTTTCTATCCCTATTAGACATCTTTCTGATTTTTTTGTACAGGACTTATGTCATAAGGAGATACTAGGTCTAGGCTATTGTGATCAATTCTGGAAGATGACGTTTCGCCATTATTTATAGATTCATGTGAGTTCTAGAAGTAGATGCTTCTGCACTCAAACGAGTGTCACATCCGGTCACATCATGTTAAGAGGGAAGAGTAAGTCAGCTCAAATTCTAATTTCGCCCCCACTTCCCCGCGCGTCATATGCTATGTACCGATTTGTTTGTAATCACTAATACTGTAAGTAGAAAGGTCGTTAGACACTTATTTCATTAGGTTTATCATATTTATGCCTGTTTCTTAACGCCAAGCCAGCCGCTTCTTATTTTTATCACGGTTATTTCCCATTTTAATTTTACGTCGTACTGTTGCGTAATGTATATTCTGATCGTAAGCGACACAACTTCTCCCTTCAAAAGCCTAAGCGATACTAACCATAGAGTATCTTTTTATAAACTAACGGGGCGACAGAATTCAAGCTCAAGACGCCGATAGTTTAGGTAATTTCTTTTTACAGTGAAAATAATGGTATTTTAAAAAAAGTAAATAACATAAGCACTGCTTTATATTTAGTTCAGTTAGTACGCAAAGTTTCATGATCTTATTTAAAGTATTTTATGAATAACAGCGGTTTATTGTTTATTTTGGAGGTAACTTTGGATTTTTTTTCTATCGAGAAAATTTTACGAAATCGTGTTTTCGTCTAACATAATCACTAACATTAATCCTCAACTTTACCATATATTTATTTCAAAATTAATGCTGCAATATTTTCGGCATAACGAAGGATCTTGTTAAGCCATTTGACATTATATTTCCCCTTAAGGTTGAAGGTCCAAATTGAGATTTATTTTCTATTTTAGATCTCGAACCTTGAGAATGATGCTTTAGTGAAAATCAAACTGTCTTCATTAAGAATTACAGTCAAAGATTTAGGTGAAAGGGGCATTCTAGGATTGTTATTTAGTGGTTTTTCATTACTGGATGATGATTTTATTGTCTTCTCGCGAACCACTTTTATTACTTTAACTATTTGTTCTTCATCCCAATTTTACTTGGTTCTTTTTATTCCATCGGTGTCATTTAGAAAAAAAAAATTACCTATAGAGACTAATTTCTACCCAAGTAAAAGTAAAGTAAAGTTACAGCCTATATACGTCCCACTGCTGGGCTCAGGTCTCCCCTCATTTCTGAGAGGGTTTAGGGCAAGGAAGTGTCCGCCGCGCTGCCCAAATGCGTGTTGACGAACTTCACATGTCTTCGAAATATTTTTTTTTCTTATTCCTCAGACATGCAGGTTTCCTCACGATGTTTTTCCTTCACCGCCGAGCACGTGGTAAATCAGCACTTAAAATTGCAATTAACAATTTCATTGGTGCCGGCGGGGATCGAACCCGGGTTACTCGCGTTCTGTTATATTTACAGCGAGCGTTAACCACTGAGCTACCACGGCTCTCTACCCAAGTACTAGTATCTAAATATGGGCCAGCCCATATTTAGGACCATAGTCTTAGCCCATATTCCATATTATTGAATGAAATAATGTTGAACTTTTATCTCACAAGTTATACATCACTAACAATTAATCTTCCGATAGACATAAAATTACACTTATATTCTACAAATAAAAGATATAGTTACACTATTTACTCCTGATTATCATTGATAAAATAACATGTTTTTACTCATCTTACGAAATTTTTTGAGAGTGGTGAAGCAACGTCTTACCTTATCATCACCTCCCGCAGAACTCACTAGATAGAGTGATTGCGGTGTTGGGGCTAATGAATGCAATAGGAGATATTCGTTTGCAGCGCCTTTTAATTATTTGTTTTCGAGAATTTTTACTAGCCCATATTAAAGCACTAGCCCACATTTAGTTACTTTCCTCTAATTTTGAAATATTAAATCTTAAGATGTGCTCAAGAAATATACCGCTTTGAATAAATACACTTTTACCAGAATACCCAGTAGTATATTCAAAATATTATTGTTCTGTAATCTAATCACAGCTGGGCAATTAAATAACTAATGACAAAGTGAGAATGGCACTGAATGGCGGTAAAATAATCTTTTACCTGCATAAAATACTAATAAATCAAGCGTATGCGCAAGCACAGAGGCGCTCCCCTTTTATTACCTCACTCTCAGTCCGATAGTACGGCAATGTGACACGACCGGAGAGATCGGGCGCAGGACCAACGGCTTTACGTGCTTTCCGATGGACGACGGTTAAACACCACTAACTACCTAACTCCGTATTGGTCGTGGGAATTTCTTGACAGAAAAACCCACAATAACTAATTTTGGCCCGACCCGGGATTCAAATACGGAATCTCAATATTAGCAACTGCGTTTACGACCACTAGACACGAAACAAAACAAAATTAAAATACATAAACCGTTTATTTTATAATTTTTTATTTCAATTTCACAAAAAAAAAACAAATCATTCAAAATAATATGTTTACATGATAAAGACAAAAATGTAATTTAGGATACATAACTCTATGTACAAAAATATTTTACAATAAATTTACGACAGCAATTGAAACTCCAATTACAGAGAATACCACAATATCACACACAATAGAACACACTACCCAATATCACCCCGTGGTTTGTTTCCTGATAACAGCTGAAAAATTATTTAAAAAAACTGTTTAACAACACGCCCGCCAAGCGTGGCAAATATGCAAATAACTCCCCTATGATACTATTTGCTGGTTCCCCCCAACTATGGTTCATAAATGATAGCTTGATCTCTGCGACAGCTGTCAGTAAAAATCACGCCTATGAAGTCCTGAATTTCTTAGTAGTACAGACAGTATCTGTCAATGTCATACGTGTATAACATGTTTATATATATGACAAAACATATATATATATATATATATATATATATATATATATATATATATATATATATATATATATATATATATATATATATAAACATGTTATATATTAATGTAACAAATAATTGTATTCCATTCTCCTTGTATTTATTTTATTTACTGTTTCAATAAGAATATTTATATACATGTTATATAATTCTGTTTTTACGATAGGCACATAATGTCATTTTCAATTAGACGTCTAAGGTATAAAGCTATATTTGTATAAATGCTTATAAGTACTGTAAGTAATTAGGAAGGCAAAACAGTTACTGTAAAATTTTTCGTATCACATAATTTTACTTCATTTATACATTTTATCAACCAATTCTTTGTGACATGTCTAACATTGGAAGGCAATCTCTTTCTTAATTTCTGCATTTTGCTAAAATTTATACACTTATCTTTATGAACAACATAATCAACATCCACGAACTTCATTGATTTTACAACAACACCTCCATACGCAATCCAGTGCCTTTCAAAATCTCCTCTTTCTTCCTCTGGAAAGCTTATAAAATCAGGATAGAAACCTAACCTTTTACTCATAAAAACATCTGGCAAAGGATTTTCTGGTACTAATTGATATTTAATATCATTTGTCGTAGTCTCCTCGTAACTTACAGTACTAGTATCACTTGTAGTGTCTGACGAATTTGATATATCCACATCTTTAGTTTTTCTTTTCTTATGTGAACCTTTATTTGTTAGAAATTTATCAATTCTTGCAATACTATTTGAAGTTTCTTTTTTGATTATACTTCCTGAAGTTTTAGCGGGACTATTTTTAAGTTTCTTTGGAGGTGGCTCATCATCCTCAACTGCAGTTGCTGCCAGGTTGTTAAGAAGAGATACATCAGTTTTTTCTTTGGATGTTTTATACAATTCTTTTAACTCTTCTAAGTTAGTTGCAGTCTTCCAGTCTTTATCATCCCTTATTCTCGTTACTCTCGGAAACCTCACTGATATACCATCAGCTGTGTGAAGATTTGCTTTTGTTAATTCAGTGCCTGCAACACAAATATAAATTAGTGTAATATTACTATGGACTATTTAAAAATTAAACTGACTTCAATGATAATTGGATCTGGTCAAAATATTTATGTGAGCACTGTTAAAAATAGTCTTTAATACAAAATTAAAAAATCTTCAAAAGTGGTGAAATACATTTAGAGATATTGTGTTACATATTACAGAAAAAGGAGAGAGACAAATTAATTGACCTTTATTAAAGTTATTGAAAATGAATGTAAAAAATAATTTAGTATAAGTCTGTACCAAAGACATTTAAGTATGTAGTAGTAATAGACCGGACATAAGCAACAAAATTGTCGTCTTAAACTTTTGTCCTACAGAATATATCTCCGATTTTTGTCATTTAGTCTTGGTGACATCGTCAGAAGGTCAAGGCACATTCGTTTTATAAATTTAAAAAATATTTTTAAAGAAAATATCCCCGGTTTGACATTAAGTTATTGTAAGTCACGATATGGAGCATAAAACGAACATGATTTCGGTTTAGTATCATAAGAATAATGTATATTTACCAAATAATCTTAAAATTTTATTATTTCTAGTAGATTGTTCTGGAAGAAAGAAAAATTATTGCAATAAGCGCACTCTGTTATTCAGTAACATCACTATTTATTTACCAATTTGTTAATAATTGACGACGTGCCTAAAACGGATTGTTACCTTATAATTATTAGCGTCACCCAATGGGGAATAGCTGAAATGTTATCCAAATAAGTATTCAGCGTAGTATTGCTACATTTCGCTAGAGGGTGTAACACAGGCGGTAGCTCATAGATTTTGTATGAAATGTTCCCAATGCCCGCTCTATAGTATATATATTTAAATCTCTGGTCTGTACACACATAATGATAATTTTAACTGACACGGCAGTCAAAAGCTTAATAGAATATACTCTTCAGTTTTTCTAGCTAATGTTACCAATTCGTTATTCTGAATTAGAATACATGTACCTAATATAAAGTAAAATATGTAAAATACTAACCAGTTATCTCCCACACTGGTTGATTTTTTGGATCTTTTGCAATAAAATCTGGTACCATTCCTTTATTACAATCCAACCACGAAGGTAATTTCGTGTAGTCTTGTGATATCTTCATCATAAGGGGTCCTAATTCTTTTTGCAACCTTTCTAATGTGCTATCATCATGTCCTGTGTGAACCTTAGTGACTGTCACCCAACAATTTCGCCGAGTATCTAAACAGCCCATTAAAAACACCGACATCATTCCACCTTTCTTGCCAGTCCCTGAAATTTGAAAATTATAATTGAACTTTTATCTTTTATATGCCATGAGTTAATAAGAATTTCCAGACAAACATTTACATACATACTCAATTATTGAGTATAGTTTTATCACATTTAAAATCTAGTTAGCAAGTGTTATACATCTGGTTAATTCTTAGACATCAAACAATCATAATTATATTTTGTGCTAAATTAAATCCATCAGTGTTAAAAAAATAAACATATATAGATTTAAAATATTAACATACATTTTAATATTTAATTGGTTAATCCATGTGGTAGCGACCAAAACAATCCATTACCTATTTCCTCTAGTGAGTGCCATAAAAAGTGATGAAATGCCAGAAATATCTTATGGCTTGGGATAGATTGGGGCGTAATCATCTTGTTTATATCCTAAAATACCTAGACCAGCAACGAGAACAGCTAGTGTTATTTAAATGAAGAGGTTTTTGACTTTAATGAATTCTAACTAATAATAAAAAATTGGAATTGTTAGTAAATTTAGAAGGTGACCCATAGACACCTTAATTTATCCTTGATTAAGGATCAATATGCATATGTGTTGTCAGTTGTCACCCCTGAGGACTAAGATGAAATGCCTCACATTGTGTAGAAAAGGTCTGCAGTTGTCTACACTCACCACACGAAACTCAGCAGCATTAAGCTGCTATTTTACACTAGTATTCTATGAGTGTGTTCCTTCCCTGGTCGAGCCGAACCATTCATTCTACAACCATAATATAGCTGCAGGATGGCCCTACCACATACAAACATACATAATTTTGAAATATTAAATCTTAAGTTTTGCTCAAGAAATAGACTGCTATTTTACACTAGTATTCTATGAGTGTGTTCCTTCCCTGGTCGAGCCGAACCATTCATTCTACAACCATAATATAGCTGCAGGATGGCCCTACCACATACAAACATACATAATTTTGAAATATTAAATCTTAAGTTTTGCTCAAGAAATAGACTGCTATTTTACACTAGTATTCTATGAGTGTGTTCCTTCCCTGGTCGAGCCGAACCATTCATTCTACAACCATAATATAGCTGCAGGATGGCCCTACCACATACAAACATACATAATTTTGAAATATTAAATCTTAAGTTTTGCTCAAGAAATAGACTGCTATTTTACACTAGTATTCTATGAGTGTGTTCCTTCCCTGGTCGAGCCGAACCATTCATTCTACAACCATAATATAGCTGCAGGATGGACCTACCACATACAAACATACATAATTTTGAAATATTAAATCTTAAGTTTTGCTCAAGAAATAGACCGCTTTGAATAAATACACTTTTACCAGAATATCCAGTAGTATATTCAAAATATTATTGTTCTGTAATCCAATCACAGCAGGACAATCAAATAAAACTAATGAGAGAATGGCACTGAATGGCCATAAAATAAGCTTTTACCTGTATAAAATACTAATAAATTTAGCAAGCTAAAAATGGCAAAAAAAACTGTGATTTTTTAAGTTTGATATTTTTATTAACATTTTTAGGCATATTTCACATTATTTTACATTATAAGCTCACTAATAGTACTGTTGGTGAAAGACCCAGTTACTTTGCTATTTGGAATTGTATTAGATGAGATCATTTATTATTTCTATGTGCTTTGTCAATCTTATTATCTGTGTCTGGAAACCATCAGCTATGTAAGCAGGGGTATCAACACATTTTTTTTATGGGATAGAGTAACAAACAAGCACACAGTCCATCTGATGGTAAGTGGTTGCTGCGGCCCATATACATCTACGTCTATCCTCAATTACAAATCAAAATGCAGATGCGTTGTCACCTGTGAGGACTAAGATGGAATGCCTTGTTTCCAGTAAAAAGGGTCTCCGGTTCTCCACACTCAACATACGAAACACTGCAGCATTAAGCTACTATTTTACGCTGGTATTCTGTGAGAGCATGGTCCTTTCCCGGTCGAGCCGACCCATTTGTGCTACAACTATAGTACTAATATAACTGCGGCATGGCTCTACCACGTATAAACATGTACCTACTACTACACATGTTATCTTTTTAATATATCTACTAGCAATCCGTCCCGGCTTTGCGCGGATGAATTCCAGATCTCGACAACCGGGTCTAAATGTGAATCAAAACCATCTAGGGACCCATTCGAACACACACAAAAAATTTCATCAAAATCAGTCGATCCGTTCTTGAGTTTAGGCAAAACTAATGGACAATTGATATTTATATACAGTGAAGATTATAAAGGTTCTAACAACATTTTATAACTTACCAAACCAAGCTCCAAGAACAACCAGATCTGCAGTGTCAGCCATAGCTCCATCAAATAAATAATCTTTTTTCACTTTCAACCAGTGCCTTTTTCCTGGTTCATACGTAGACTCCAGATCCTTCAACACGAGGCCTTCCAAACCAAGTTGTAAAACCTGAAAATTTATTTAATGAAAAAATACTATTATATCATGGGTATATGTTTGTGTGACTAATTAGAACAAATATCAACCATCCATATTTTAAGTTTTTGACTCTATTGGACTGATTGATTAATTAGTCCTAAATGTACGTAAACTACAATAATTGTAAATGTAAAAAGCAAATTTATTATTTACTTTACAATATTTTTGTTAAGCTTCCAAAAATAAATTTACTTTAACTATCATAGAAATTCATTACAAAGGCAAGTGTTTACTAATTTAAAAAATTTTTTAACTTACGGAATACCATTAAATTATGTTTTTATTTTTACAGCCTATCAAAAATTCACTGCTGAACATAGATTACCACAGAGGTGGGATATCCGCCATAATTGCCACGCATGGCAGGCAACTGTATTTTTTTAATTTTGTTCCATCACCTATTTTATTTTCTACTGTCAACTCTTATGACAGTTATGTAAAGATGTGTGCAACTTGATTTTCTTTTGATGCTACTACATGGCAATCTAATTCATCTTTTTAATTTTATTTTAGTGTGGTAATAAATGATAGTGCTAATCTCTCTCTGAAATTTTTTATTACACTTCACTTGAGGGCCTATGCACACGACCATTGTTTAGGTGTTACACAAACCTAGATCAACTGCACAGCAATCAATACATCGAACAGAACCAGAAATATATTGTGAAAAAGACATACAACAGCAAGTAAAACAGTTGTTCTGTGTTAAAGCCACATTTATTCTTAAATAGTATTATAATTTACATACATACATAATATTATTCCTGTAACATGTGAGTTAGTAGGGAAAGGAACTGCGAGCTAACCAGACCATGTTTATAAAAAAAACATTGATTTAGATGGAAAATAGTGAAAGAAGTGATAGGTGCCTAGCCCAACTTCTACCCAATCATTAGACCAATATCTCATTAGTCGCCTTCCACGGCCTGCCAGGAAAATAACACAATTGGCACATTCTTTTATGTAATAAGTTCCTATTAAATATTTAACCAATAACACTAGCATTTTTTTCTGTATCACGGAGGAAGTTTACATACATATATTGCATGAGGACAAACATCCAGACACGAAACCATTACTTATAGGCCATACAAATACTTGTTATACGCAAGATTCTCATTATAACTCATTGCTAAGCTACTGCACCACGGAGCCGTTAACATCGTAATTCACATTGTAATTTCATATAAATTTCAGGTATTAAACACAAAGTTACAGCTTATCCGATCCTGGGCACAGGCCTCCTCCCATTTCTAAGGTTGATGGAATGCCTCTTTTCCAGTAAAAAAAAAAAAATTGGTTGCCTGTAAAGTCGGTATACGGGCGAAAGTTTTACGTGACGACTTTGAGTGGTAAAATAATTTTAATGTGAATATTCATTCGTATAGTAGGAATAAGGATGAAATAACACTTTTTATGTCTGTCTCTCTCGCTCTTAGGCGGGCTAACCATGCCCGAGTGGAAGGGACGCGTGCCTCTCACTCGCTCTCATTGTGAGCGCATAACGTGAGCGGAGCGTAACGCAGTTTCTTGAAGTGTCACCCGGCAAACCAATTTATAAGACGTTGTCACGTCAAAAAACCGTCTCCAGATCTCTACTCTCACCATACAAAACACAGCAGTATTAAGCTGCTATTTTACTCTGGTATTCTGTGAGAGCATGGTCCTTTCCCGGCTGAGCCGTCCCATTCGTGCTACAACCATAATATCGCTGCAGTGTGGCTCTACCACATACAAAATACACAATACAAACTACATACTGTAATATTTACAGCAAACGCTTAGTCCCTGAGCCATCATTGCTTTATATTAAGCTAAATTATATTAAATATAATTAGAAAAATTACCATTGCAATCATTTTAGCTAAATCAGCTGATTTCTTTATCAACTGCTGCTCAGAAAACATAACATGATTTTTGACCTCAACCATATTATCATGCAGTACCTGTCTTCTTTTTTTTATTGGATAATCAATCAAAATCTCACCATTGTAGTAAAGGCAATCAAACACATACAGACAAACCTCAGCATCTTTGAATGCAGACTGTTTATGTATACCTAACGTACCAAACGGTAAGGGTTTCCCCGTATTTACATCAACCATAAGGACCTCTGCATCCAGTATTAAATCTACTCCTTTTGGAAATGCTTGCGGCAAGAACTCTTTAAAGTGATTTACTTTATGAGCCATCACTGGTTTAAGGGCACGTGAAAAATATTTAAACTCATCACCCTTTTTATGAACCTGCACTCTCTCCCCATCATATTTTATTTCTGCAAACATCCCATTAGGACATTTTTTCATAGCCATCTCAACTGACTTGCAAGCTTCGGCTAACATAGGCAATACAGGTGTCATAAGAACTAATTTTGCTTGCATGGATTTTTGGATGGAATCTTTATGTTTTATTTTATCACTCTGTGACAGAACTCTGTCCAAAACCATATTCAAATCTCTTGATGTTTGAAATACATTGTAAGCGTCTGGGTGAACGCCTTCTAAAATATGTTTTGGTCCAGCGTTTATTCTTAAATCACCTTTAATTAAACGGATTAACATTTTCAAATCATCTAAACTACACTTTTTTACAATTTTTTTGAAGTGATATATCTGCTCCTCCTCTCGAGTCAGTTTTGAGAGATCTTCTAGAAAAACTTCCACTTCTTGAATTTTAAGTGTACTTTTACTCGCTGGTTGCACAGTTTTAGATTTTGAAAAAAAGAATTGAATTGTATCAGCTACATCCCCTTGTTCTAAATGTGTAAGCATGTCATCATGATCAATTTGAAATATTCGGGAAAATAATTTAATGAGTTGTTTACTTTTTAAATTGTATACACGTTTTGTCACTTGAGGTAGAAGCAACTTACACCATAATGCAAGGTCACCCTTAAAATGATCACCTTCACAACCTCGTGTAAAAAATTTATTAACAACAGCAGTCTTTTCTGTGTACGCATCCACTTTTGCTATTTGATTACACAACTGAACAAAGCTTGAAAATTTATTATCTTTTATATCTTCAACATCGCTGCTAGCAAAATTTTGAGAATCAATATTAATAGGCTTTGACTCATTTTTGAGAACTTTTGCTGTATACTTCCCACTGTTTTTCTCTGCAAAAAGTTTTTCGGTTTCATTAATTTTTTTTAATATAAATTCTTGATCGTCTTTACTTAAATTTTCCCAATTTCCAATATCGTCAATAGAATCAACCCGTTTTGTAGTGGGACGTTGCTTCAGTAAAATGTCCATAAAGCAATCTACATGATACCAGGATTTCATATATTGATTTTCTCCGTATGGGCTTGGAATTAATTTGGCTAAGCGTAGTTCACCATTTGGGCAGTTACCCTTGCAGGCTTTGCAAGAAGCTCGACCTCCTTTCGCCCGATCCACATAAAATGGCGTGGTAGATTCTGCCATGTTCAATACGTGTAAATTTGTATACACCCAAAAAATAAATATTTCATGATAATTTGTAATACAAACAATAACTTTGTAGTTTTGACTTAAGTTTTTAACTTTGAAATTTTTGAAATTTGAAATCTGTCACCAGTCTGTCACTGTCATAGATAATATGATTGTCACTCTAACCTCCATGTATGGAGTGTAGAAGTAAGGAGTACAGACTGTGTATTAAAAAGTGTCCATAGAAAACCGTTAAATAAGGGTGGCACCACTATAGCTACGGGCAAAATTTTAAAGAGCGTGCCGAAAAATATTAGTGGGATAGACAACTTTTTCGTGGTTATATTTACTAAATAAAATTATTTTAAATTTTAGAGGTACTGAGCAGTTTAGCAGCACACTTCAAACAACGACAAAAAACGACAACTGCTAAGTTCATTTCATCCCAGTAGTTAGTCCAGCGCTGTTGTGGAGAGTTTTTGAACTGTTATTTATGCTTACAGGTGTTGTTCTACCATGGGAGTTGGTACTCTTTACTTCTACACTCCATACCTCCATGGTTACTATCATGCTTATAGCATATAGTAATTATACACTCTTGCACTCTTTGGTCACCCTTAACTACACAACACGGAACACAGAACCAGTTTTCCCCCTCAGTTTACTATATTATTAACAACTTGGAATTAAAAATATCTACAGATTTCACCTGCCTACTACTTTTTGGTCACTTCATAAGAAGTGACCAGAAAGTAGGTACACAAGAAAGTTTTAAACGCAAAATGCCATTTACAATATTATATATAACATAAATGATACCAGATATCTCTTAAAAAACTGCAAACAACAATAACAAAAGGACTACATTGATCTTAAACCTATATAAAACTGACTTCTTATTTGTGAGTTGAAGAAGCTTGACGTAAGAAACGGACATGCGCATTATGTTGCAAGTAAATAGCGTTCAGGCACGTTCTATACAGATCGTGTAAGCAGTTTATTTTTTGCATCCTTAAATTTCACCAACATCATCACAACTTTTAACTTACTGCCAAATATTTGGTTTGCCATGCCTTTCATTTGGTTGTCCATGATTTTGGCAGAACGGAGAAATTATTTAACTTTATGTATGTTGTGAACTTTTAATGAACGAAACCTTGGTTCTGTGTGTCCCAAACATTTTTCTAAGAAACTGTTCAGTGTATGATAGTCTATACGAACCCCGCTGGCACCAATAAAATTGTTAATTTCGATTTTAAGTACTGATTTAAAGCGTGTTCAGCGGTTAAGGAAAATATGTTGAGGAAATAGACACGCAGGTCTGAAAAATAAAATGTTTTGTGGTGTTAGCCAACACGTACACCCGTGTTCGATCTCGTGAATTTATTGATTGCAATTATAAGTGCTCGCAGATGAAGGCAAACATCATAAGGAAACATGCATGTCTAAGAAATAAAATATTTAGAATGTCCAACAACACGCATTGGAGCATCACGGCAGACTAATTGCTTTAGAAATGAGGGGAGGCATATACTACATGAAACGAATAAAAGCTGTAACTTTATATTAATATTACGTTCCGTGTTAATTAGCTAATCCGATTTGGTAAGAATTACGATACGATTTCGTTACAATAAAAATATTAATTTTTAACGAAAATTCCTGCAGTAGTTCTGCAGATTAAAGAAACCTGAAAATTGAACATCACATTGATGTGTTTCAGAATTTTCGTATCACCAGATTAAAGAAACGTGAAAATTGAACATCGTATTTATGTGTTTCAGCATCTTCGTGTCACCAAGAGTTCAGCAGTGACGGTGCAAAACACGGGACGCTTACATCGCCTCACTACCCACTGGCGTACCCACCAAATACTCACTGTCACTACGAGTTTTTAGGAAGGGGGAAGGAGAGAGTCAGATTGCTTTTCCATGACTTCTACTTACATAAGCCAGCGGACGGATCACTAGAGTAAGTTTATTATTAAGCCATTATCAACTTAACACTTGCCAATAAAAAATCCGTTACAAATTTTATGAACTTGCCGTAGCAATTATAATAATTATATACGACTACTGCTATCTGTAAAACGACTACGTGATGTTAAACTAGATTATTAGTATGCTAGAAACAATGTAGATTCATTCTCTAGATAAAGATATGACATTGAAATGAAATGACTCGTGACATTGAATCCGATGAAATATTTAACTATTACTTATGGGATATCTGGGATATTTAAAGATTTAATATATTGCTATCGCACTGTGCCTGAATTACCGATTTTTGCTAGATGGCAATTTTAGTAATTATTCTAAGGTTCCTAGTAACACATAGGCACATGGCAGTGTTAAATTAAGGGTTGTATCGTAAGAACATATTTGCTCTAGTTTCATTATTTAGGGAGAAGAGGAACAACACCGGCGCCAGGATAATCTTTGCGGGATTCACGACGTCTAATCATACACATCACATACACATATAGTTACGGTATAATATTTATAATAGCATCAAACATTACTTTTAAGGAGTGTAGAAGTAAGGAGTACAAACTCTGTATAAAAAAGTGTCCATAGGAAAGCGCTGAAAAAGGGTGGTGTCACTGTAGCTACAGTCTAAATTATAAAGAACTTTTTATAATTTTTTTATTGCATAGACTTTCACCATAATTCTTTTTACAATAATTATTTTATTGCTTTCAAAATTTTTATTTTCAAAATCAGTCTCAACGTATTTTACGGCGATTTATCAAACCCTGTAGCTACTCGAGCGCTGTTGTGGAGAGTTTTTGAACTGTTATTTACTGCTTACGGATGGACACATTTTCAAATATTCTTCTATGGGTGATTGTCCTCCTTACCTCTATACTCCATGATTGCTTTATTTAAAAAAAATCCATTCCACTATAATGTTATATGATTTTAAACTACAAATCAATGATGTCTCTCTTTTTCTAGTTGCACAAATGTGGATTTATTGCAAGCATTCGTCAACGTAGACGGCAGACTAGAGAAGGTTGACACTTTCTGCGGGACTGACCTTCCAAAACCTGTTATGTCCAATGGTCCCAAATTAATGCTGGAATTTCGTGGGATTCATTCATCGAGACACTCGAGGGGATTCAAAATATCGTATTCATTTGTTGAAAGTAAGTAACTATTTTAGGCTTTTAGAATTTGCGTCTTGCCTCAACTACGAGGTGTCATAGCATCGTGGTACAATTGCGAAAAGTGTTTCAAGTTATCTAAGTTCAATATTCAATTTGAATTTTTAACTAAACTATAGATTCATTTTGTAGACTTTAAGTTTATTTTATGAATATTATTATAACTGTCGAATGGTATCTACATATATTTTGGACTAGACGAAAATGTCAAATTGTAGAACAAGACTAATTAATGATATGTCCACATAATTGCTTCGTGCAGGAATCGAATACACGACCAGCAATACCTACGACATTGAGCCGTCAAGTTATTTTTTCGTTTCTTACATCCTATTTGAATTTTTATTATAATTCTCCTTTTTTAAAATATTTCTACAAAATTGTCGTAGATTTTACAGGCATTTATACAATTTAAACAAATATTATAAATAATATTTATAGTTCCTTAAAATATAACCTAATTAGAATGACAGCTGTCATCCTGATGTGACTAGTGCTGGGAACATTAAATCGATGTATCGATAAAGTATTCATAAATGTTAATAAAAAATATGCATGCAATACTTATTTTAACCAAGTATTTATTACATTTTGGGACTCATTTTGGGCTAATAAAACAATATAAAAATAGCAATAATAAATTTATTAACATAACACCCTTATACATTTTAAGTCACAATCATCATCATCAGAATCAGAGTCACTGGAATAATCTTCGAGATTAAGAGGTTAGAGTAAGTCAGCTCAAATTCTAATTTCGCCCCCACTTCCCCGCGTGTCTTATGCTATGTACCGAAATATTTGTAATCACTAATACTGTAAGTAGAAAGGTCGTTAGACACTTATTTCATTAGGTTTATCATATTTATGCCTGTTTCTTAAAGCCAAGCCAGCCGCTTCTTATTTTTATCACGGTTATTTCCCATTTTAATTTTACGTCGTACTGTTGCGTAATGTATATTCTGATCGTAAGCGACACAACTTCTCCCTTCAAAAGCCTAAGCGATACTAACGGAACGACAGGAATCAAGCTCAAGACGCCGATAGTTTAGGTAATTTCTTTTTACAGTGAAAATAATGGTATTTTAAAAAAAGTGAATAACATAAGCACTGCTTTATAGTTAGTTCAGTTAGTATGCAAAGTTTCATGATCTTATTTAAAGTATTTTATGAATAACAGCGGTTTATTGTTTATTTTGGAGGTAACTTTGGATTTTTTTTCTATCGAGAAAATTTTACGAAATCGTGTTTTCGTCTAACATAATCACTAACATTAATCCTCAACTTTACCATATATTTATTTCAAAATTAATGCTGCAATATTTTCGGCATAATGAAGGATCTTGCTAAGCCATTTGACATTATATTTCCCCTTAATTATTAATTTCTGATCACACAAATAATCAATGCGGTCATCACGTTGCCAATCTTCTAAATAAACCACGTCTTTTTTTGTAGATTTAATCGCTATTTATTAAGCTTTAGTGTTAAATGACTGATTTATTTCATTTCACATTTGGAAGAGTTCAATGAAACTTACGTTCAATCAATACTGATTAAATATGCAATTAAAAAAAAGTAGTTTATATGTTACGTAATACAACTAAGTATTACTTAAATATCTGTTAGTTTCATTTATCCAGTTAATAAACAGTTATTATTCGTTTATTTACTAAACGAATAATAACTGTTTATTTAATGATTTCTTATATTTACGCGAACACTACACATTGATTAAAACTACTTTTAGGGATTTTATCGCGTTTAATTTGAATTTTAATTATTTTTAATTCCCGACGTTTTGGGTGCTTTCCAGCACCCATGGTCACGGGGGACTGAGGTGACTGACGTCCCGATGTCGCTTTTATTTTACTACAATATCGAACCCTCATCGCACGCGAACTGTGAAGTTTACGGCAAGCGCCTTAGCCCTTGAGTTACCACGGCTCATTTTTTCAACAATAAATAAACAAAAGTTAAATACTGTTTAAATTATAAAAACCGATCGCAATTTTTGACTACGTTACATTGCTATTATATTGTAAAAGGCGCTGTAATGAGTTTTGACTTTTAATAACATTTTAAAAGCTGACAGTTCTGTTACAACATTAAGGTATTAATTTTATTATCATTAAAATAAATATTAAAAAAAAACACCGTAAGTATTCTTTGCAACATGTCGAACATTGTTAAGAGACACGAATCACGAATTTGTACTGCACCCAAAATTTAGAGCCAATGCATACATCCGAGCCGTAGTAGCAGGATAGGCAGGTACAGTATGTATCCGATGGCGTTTCCTATCCTGGTGGTCAGTAAATTTTTAGGTTTTCGAATTGGAATAAAAATGGCGTTGGTAAGTGTTGCCGTTTTGATATTATAATAATAATTTATCTAATTGAAAATTGGACACCATTCGTTTTTGTTACGTCAGTTTTTTTTTTTGGTAAAATAAGAAGTTAATTGACGCACACATGAATGATAAGCATACTTTTGTAAACTTTACTACTGTGTGTACAATAGTGATTAGACCACGTGACTAACATTAGAACCATTTATCCATCTCAGATTCGTTGCCGAATACTAATATTTGCGCAAAATACTCAAATTGTGTTTTGCTTAGGTCTGGATGTCGCTCACTGCATCCTCCATCTAAACTTATTTTACAATAACGTTACCTTGGGTACTGGTAAAAAATAAGGAAAAGCTACATATCTCTGTTTATGCGTACATTTTTGTATGTGGTCCTATTTTGGAAAAAAACTGTCACGGCTAGAATCATCAAGGAGAATGTCATCATCGTCATATAACAGATGCATCAGTTCTTATTACAAACGTTACTATAGCTATAACTAACAAAGTGAATGTAATGGCATTTTTTTTTTAATTTTTAAAAGGTTTTTTTACATATTATATACCAGTGTTTGATTACAATTGCACCTGGTCGTAAGTGTTAATGAAGCCCTAAGCCTTATGTAACAAACCGTACTGTATAAGCGTAACACAAGCCTATTTACTCTTGCCTGTAAGACACCCAGATTCTAATGGGACGGAAAGTAAGACGCCGGCAAAAAAAAACGTACAGCAAGGGAGTGGTATTCCACTCACTTGCTGTACGTTTTTTTTGCCGCTGTACGCATTACGAAAGACGAAGTAAACCCCTTGATTCGAATGCATGGAATATCGACACCAAAAACTAAGGACAGGAAAGGGGAAAGGGAGGAAAAAGAAATGAAATAATACTAGTTTTTACGGAATTTATCGCGTATATTTAACTTTTTAATACCCGACGTTTCGAACGCTTTACAGCACTCATGGTCACGGGCGGGACTGAGATGTTCAACGTCCATATGTCATAATTAACCGCGGTTACCATAGATTAAAATTTAACTTTTGTTCTGATCTATGCAGTATGAATTAAATTTTAATCTATGGTAACCGCGGTTAACTATGACATATGGACGTTGAACATCTCAGTCCCGCCCGTGACCATGAGTGCTGTAAAGCGTTCGAAACGTCGGGTATTAAAAAGTTAAATATACGCGATAAATTCCGTAAAAACTAGTATTATTTCAATGTGTAGTGTTCGCGTAAATATAAGAAATCATTATGTAAAAAGAAATGAATTTTTTTTATAGAATAAAGAGTGACAAACGAACACACAGTCCACCTGATGGTAAAAAGGGTCTCCGAATCTCTACACTCACCATAGGAAACACAGCAGTATTAAGCTGCTTGTTTACCCTGGTATTCTGTGAGAGCGTGGTCCTTCTCTGGTCGAGCCGACCCGTTCATGCTACTATCATAATATAGCTGCAGCGTGGGTCTACCATGTATAAAGGAGGAAAGGTAATTGAGGAAAACGATATTACCAATGATTTCTAAGTGCAGGCTGTGGCGGATATTACCTGCAATCTCCTTTTATAGTGTTTTGATCGTGGCTGACGATGGTTAGCTTTGGATTCGGATTGAGCAGCATAAGTGTGGATTTGGTCATGAGCAGACCTAAATGTTGGTGTTCAAAACGTTGAATAAAATCTGATTTAAAATAGTAATTATTATTAATCATTATTTGATACGCATATTTATTTTTAAGCGTGTAGTGGCCGAGTAATAATATTCATTATATTTTTTTTAACATTATTATATACGCACCGTAGATGTCGTAAGGCCCGTTTTCCACCAAAGCAGAGAGGAGTGGAGACGAGAGGAGATGTGTTCGAATAAACCAATCCGATTTCGTTATTTTCACATAACTTCTCCGCTTAGCTTCGGTGGAAATGGATCAAGCGGAGAGGAGAGCAATTGTCTTATTTTTCTATAGAATTTTGTGCGGCGAGCGAACAAGTGGCGCGGCAGAATGGAGAAGTGTCTAGTTTGGCGGCCGGGCGGCATAAAAATTATTACTTGTGTTACACTGTAAGATTTTTGAAAACTTTCATCATCAAATTCTTGAAGCAGTGTGGCATATTCGCCATGACTGTGACATTTTATATGGTTTCTTATCCAGAATCTATGTTGCAGTCGATAATTTATATATTGAAGAATTAATTGTGTTTCTTCAACCTCCATAATTCCTCTTCCTCAAGGAAATTCTGATACAACTCGTAACGACATGACGTCTGTCTTTCGCAGACAGAACTCACATCTCCTCTCGTCTCTTCTGCTCTCTGCTTTGGTGGAAACCGGACCTAAGAGGCGACAGAGAGGAACAAACCACGAGACGGCCAATATCAACCTACGGTTGCCAACGCGCCTGCCAAACGTGGCAACTGTGGCAAAACTTCCTCTATGAGGCATTTTATAGGGAAGCTCTATGTTTAGCAGTGAAATTGTATAGGCTGTCATATATGTATGGATAGCTCGTCTGTGCACCACACATACGTATAGGGTTAAAAACGGATCAAGCCAGAAACAGAAACATAAACTTTTTTATTCAATGTAGATTATAACAATACTTATTGAAAGTCACTTTTTTCATTTACCACGGTTCGCAAAATAACCTCTGTCCTGGGAGGAACCAGCAAGAAACCCAGCGGGACTATTTTTTTCCAATAATAGCCTACAATCATGTTTACAGTTAACAACACAAGACAAATTAGAAATAGCTTGGTAGTGATCACCCCTTCCAGGGGTTATTATCATCCATAAATTCCTTAATATTATAATAACCCTTTCTATACAAACTTAGCCCATGGTCTGGTTCCAAATCCATCCGTCTGTTAGAAGTTATAATTCCTCCTTTTGTAAAAATGTTGAAGTTACAATGTCCGCGCATCCAACAATTAAATATCTATGAAACATTTTTCAGATTTTGGTATCACTACGGGGAGACAGCTGAAGGAGTTCCCATGCGCTTTCGTTTACAATAGCTCCGAAAGTCGGAACGGTTCTTTCGCTTCCCCCAACTGGCCCGGACCCTATCCACGTGACACAGAGTGCACGTATTTCTTTCACGGAAGTCAGACTGAGAAAGTGCATTTACACTTTACGAACTTCGGGGTCGAAGGAGTTTTACCGTAAGTTAATGATCTATAATGTTTATTGACGACATTAATTCAGAATGTACTAATTCGGTGGCAATTCCCTTGAGTTTTTAATAGAAAACTACTAATGCTAAGTGTTATGTATAATAAAGAGAAAAAAAGGTATTTCTATTCAACCGCAGAGAGTCTTATTAAAAACAGCGCATAGCTCCTTTGTATTTTTAACAAATTTTGACACATTTAGTATTAGGTATCAGGAAATTTAAATCTGCGCATTCTTTATACTGTCTTTTAGTAGATATTAGCATTTGTACTTTAATTGGCATGCTAAAAATGATAAAATCTACCCAAACTATGGGAGGCGAGTTCAGTTTTAAATAGGAGGGTCTTAACTTTACGCTATGTGTTGGGTATAGCTCTGTCTATATTAGGCTCTGTGTGACTAGTCTTTATGGGCTATTTTTTATTCTGCGATTCATAATTTCATAACTAATACAAATATATAAACATTGATCAATATTGTATTGCCGCTGTAATAATATATATATATAATAAAATTTAATATTTTCGAAGCTATTAGAGCCTTTATTACGAAGTACTAGTATTTTTATTCTGTGTCTTTATTACAACATCGCATCTTATTAGTCAGCCTTCATTAAAATATAATCATCGTCGCATTCTATAAATTTTTTTTCAATAATAGTATTCGTAGTTCTCACCATTATCCTCATATTTATTTTGTTGTGACTGCGCCAACCTAATAAAAGGAGGAATTTAACAACTCCACTGTAGCATGTTTTAGTTTTCTTTGTTTAATGCATGTTAACAGTATAAATAAGTATTATAATAGTACCTAAGTACTTATAGCTAAATATGGGTTGAAAGTTTTAGTGGAACGATTTTTAGTGACTATGAACTATTTTTCACTCTAAATTAGAATTAAGGTACCGACTTCAGAATGTAAATTATTTAACCCTTTTCGTTTGTTAATTTTATTTACATCATTAATTACAGCCTATCACGAGTCCACTGCTGAACATAGGCTGCTAACTTACAGGCAGTTGGTTTGGCAAACGCAGTTTTTCATTTTTTCAAGATGTCATCAAAAATACGCTGATGCCCATTTTCAGTTTTAATTTCTCTCACGAAACGAAATGGGGTAGTGAATTCTTTTAAACCGTCACTACACATGGCCATGACGAATACTTATTGTGATATTAGATATTATTAACACTTTATCAACGCAACATTCCAGATGTGAAGCCATATCGGGAAGTGACTACGTAGAGTTTTCCAACTACATGACCGAGGATAGCAGGTTCGGCCGATACTGCGGCCAGATGAAAGAGTTCCACGTGGAGTCCGACAGAAATTTCTTCAAAGTAACGTTTCGATCCAACGATCGATTAGACGGAATGGGTTTCAAAGCGATGTATCAATTTTTAGAAGTCACCGACGAGTACCGAGCTCCGCTGCAAGATCGAGCTTCATTTTCTGCGAGTAAGTTTTGTACTGTGACTTTTTTCATAAAATTAGACTTCGAAAATATATTCTGTAAAGGAATAAAACGACGTGTTATCGTTAGTGTACAAAAAACTCGTTTATTAAGCCAGCACATAGTGTTTGAAACTTAATTAACTCTATCTCTCTAATGATTTCTTATATTTACGCGAACACTACACATTGAAATAATACTAGTTTTTACGGATTTTATCGCGTATATTTAACTATAAATACCCGACGTTTCGAGCGCTTTACAGCACCCATGGTCACGGGGGGGACTCTCTATCTCTCTATCTCATCACTAATTACGACCAATAATATACTTCCATATGCATTTTTAAATAGATGTTATTTTGACATAACGAGTACAAACGGACTCTTACATTTTATTTATGAGGTTACTTATTTTTAGTGCTCATAATTATTTTTCACAAAAATATGTAATGTACAGACACCTGCAATTTACATTTTTATTATATATGTAGCTAAAGAATCAAAGTCAAATGGAAAGAGAAAAATTTAAACTTCATTACTGATCAACCCGATTTTCTTAACACAAACTTAATTGAGTTCAATTAATTTTCTTAAGACAAAAATTGGGTTGATTTTGACTGATTTCAAAAAAATCGAAATTGAGGAAATTTATGTCAAGCTTTGGAAAAATAAATCAATGAAACCGCTGGAACTAGAAATAAAATAAATTGCAAAAGAAAGTGTGCAACCTAATTTATCCTGATACGAATATCGCAAGGCGGCGACGCTGTATTTTATGTAATAATACGACATTCATTAATTAATTAGCCGAGAAGGTTTGTGGTGTCTGGTAATATTTTCGCCAAGTGTGATGCAAATAATTTTATAATAATTATTTTTTATTAAGCAGATTAAACCTTCAGGGCGATCTTATAAAATTTTAAAGACAAAAAACCTCACCTAATGGTAAAAAAACGTGCGTGCAGCTCACACGCGACGGAAGTGAAACCTTCAAATTAAATGAAATATAAAATACAAATGCTTAACAGCAAATGATTTATTTAATATTATAATTTAAACTACAAGTTCGGCATAAAATATAAGAAAATTTAATTTTATAGTAATTAAATGTACCAATCCTTTTAAATATATATATATATATATATATATATATATATATATATATATATATATATATATATATATATATATATATACACTACTTTTCGATTATGTTACTTTTTTCGATATACCTTGTATAGTACTCAATAATCACCTTCGTACTCGACTTTTTCTCGCGAGCATTGAACTATAATCTATAATGTTTCCTATCTGGGGGCACGGCAGCATAGAGATAATAATACCTATACTTCTAAGTCAGTGCACGGCAGTGCCCCCGCCAAGTCGAGCAAAAAGCGGCAAGGCCGTACCATCTTTTCTCGAAGCAATTCGGGCCATTTTCGACGCCTTATAACTTCGTGGTCAATAAAACTAGAGGCCTGAATTTCCAGTAACCGAGTGTAGCATTGTAAAAACATGGTATATTTCAAATTTCATTCAATTTGAACGAGTACTTTAAGAATTGTAATCAGTCAAAATTTCTTGACTGATTACAATTCAATTAAAACATAAAAGACTTTTTAACATTGATATGGTCACTATAAAATGTTGTTAGGTTAGCTAATTAAGTAATAACTTAAAACAGAGAAGGACCCTTAAGTAGGAACGGAATAAATTAACCGACTTGGTATTACATGGATCTCACAACTTTTTACGGTAGAAGAACTGAGTTGCGAGACTTGGTTTTTTTACAAGTTATGTTTTTAATGGTATCTCATTTTCTCCCGCGTTAAATCTTATGAATTTATGTGTCTGTCTCTTTTTACTGTCGTTTTTTCATTTCATAGACTATCAAGTCTAAACATTTCATAGACTTTGCTAAAGAAGTTTTCACTTCGTAATAGGGAAGAGGGAAAATATTTTACGCTAAAGGGGTGTGTTCCGATCTACACTGTGACCACTGTAAGGTGTGACGTCAATTCGGTAAATGTGAAGCCGTTCCTTTTTAGTTTGCTATACTGGTTACTGTTTAAAACGGAACGCAGTTCAGTATATTATCATCCCCATTTTTCGACACTGTTTTTAAATTAAGAATTTTGTTGTTTTTAAAACTTGATGTCCGAGTTTATTTGTATAACAATATTAATTAATAATAACAACAATCATTCGTGGAAACTGACGCTGCTTTTTTAGAAGAAGGGTGACAAACAAGCACACAGCCCACCTGACTTTAAGTGGATGCTGTGGCCCATAGACATCTACATTTACGAGTATCCTCGATTAAGAATCAAAACGCAGATGCGTTGTCACCCCTGAGGACTAAGATGGAATGCCGCGTTTCCAGTAAAAAAGGGGTCTCCGGATCTCTACACTAACCATACGAAACACAGCAGTATTAAGCTGCTATTTCACGCTGGTATGCCGTGAGAGCGTGGTCCTTTCTTGGTGAAGCCGATCTATTCGTGCTACAACCATAATATAGTTGCAGCGTGGCGCTACCACGCATAAAAACTAATGTGCAATTATTTTATATGTTATATTAATATATTTTTAATTTTTTAAGGTATCCTAAGAGGCCTGATACTTGTCGCCGCCATCGCAACACAACTACATGGGTTATATCATTAAATAAAGTGATATTAGAATATTTATAACTATTAGTCTATTAATCCTGTACATTTTGTACCATAGTAAGTGCCGTATCTACTCTTGTAATTTAATGTAGATGTGCAATATTTTCTATAAAATTATTTAAGTTTTCGTCTATTAACATTACCAACTAAAGCAATATAACACAATAAAGTCTTATTCACGCAGGCACGTCGTATTATAAATAAAATGTATGAAATTTGACGTTTTTGTTTTATTTAAATAACCCATGCATACGTAGGTATCTGGGGGCACGGCAGTGCCCCCGCCAAGTCGAGCAAAAAAGCGGCACGGCCGTACCATCTTTTCTCGAAGCAATTCAGGCCATTTTCGACCCCTTATAACTTCGTGGTCAATAAAACTAGAGGCGGCCTGAATTTTCAGTAACCGAGTGTAGCATTGTATAAACATGGTATATTTCAAATTTCATTCAATTTGAACGAGTATTAATAATCAGTCAAAGTTTCTTAATTTTGTCACTCACTGACTGACCGATCATCAAAACTCTGAAGGCACTTCTAGCAGACATAGAAGCTTCAAATTTAGAATACGCTTGGTGTTTAGTGTATAAATCGGGGAAAAACTAAAACATTTGTTAATTTCTGTCCTGTTTTTTAGATACACTAACTGCATGAATAACTTTGTAATCCCATATAAATGTATACAATTACAAAGTTACATTTGCAGTGAATGAATCAGTGTATTTGTATATGTATTACATAGGTATGTTGTTGGTACTCAAGAAGTAGAAGGTACCGGAAAGGTAAAAAATTAGGATTATGTTATATACAAAAAGAAATGAGATACCATTAAAAAAATAACTTGTAAAAAAAACCAAGTCTCGCAACTCAGTTCTTCTACCGTAAAAAGTTGTGAGATCCATGTAATACCAAGTCGGTTAATTTATTCCGTTCCTACTTAAGGGTCCTTCTCTGTTTTAAGTTATTACGTAATTAGCTAACCTAACAACATTTTATAGTGACCATATCAATTTTATAAGTCTTTTATGTTTTAAATATATAGATTGACTTGGCAATCGCATTAAGCAATCTAATACGTATTACTTGTGAGATACATTGTGGTTTCATGCGATGGCCAAGTGAATCTATATATTTAAAACATAAAAGACTTTTAACATCTATATAGTCACCATATAATGTTGTTAGGTTAGCTAATTACGTAATAACTTAAAACAGAAGAACCCTTAAGTAGGAACTGAATAAATTAACCCACTTGGTATTACATGGATTTCACAACTTTTTACAGCAGAAGAACTGAGTTGCGAGACTTGGTTTTTTTACAAGTTATGTTTTTAATGGTATTGTAATAACAGTAATCATCATGTGATACATAGTGACAACATAGGGTACATATAGGGCTTATTTTCTATCTGGGACACAATCAACGGAACTTGTTAAGTGTGTACTACCACAGAAAAAATAATAGTACTAGGTACAGAAGTTGCATTCCTTTGATGTCGACTGCTTGCCGACGTAATAGCCTACATAATTATTATTAATCAGATAAGTCGCGCACGCAAGCTAAATAAAACTTTATCGCTGCGCGTATGTGTCCATATTACTTTGCATGTTTTCCGCTTCCTAAGTCACGGCGGACTTTCCGTGGTTATTAAGGGATGTCAATAGAAAGTAAAAAAATACATTGCGAAGTGTTAATTAAGTTACTTAGGTGAAGTACCTATTCTGACTATGATCGACTGACCATACTTTCGCCACTATGTGAGTTCTGCGGTGCCTAACACATGCAAATTGCAAGGTCATTCGTCGGGAATCGCAACGCTTGGTTCGGAAGAAATAGGTAGATAGTGTCAACAACAAATAAACCTGAAATACGATTCCTAACAGAAATATGATCTATTCTACTTACTTAAAAAGCTTCTTAGTCTACAAAGTTTTAATTTCAGTATTTTGTGTTATTATAACTTAAAATATTTTAATTACAAAATACAAGTATAGGTTTGTATATAAGTAGGTAAATACTTGGTAGTATAAATTTTTTTGCTATCTAACAAAAAATTAAATAAATTCACCTTTCATAATTTCCTTCTAAAATTCTTCGGTAACTTAAAGAATGATATGAAACCTTTTGTTGGTCATTTCATTTAGTTCATCCACGCAACAGTTATAGTAGGAACGACGTTTTGCTGTTATAATTTATCAAATAGGTAATATACATAATAATATAATTTTTAAAATACATTAAAACTTTTACAACTATTTTTACCTACAATTAAATATACTAAACACTAAACAAAAACTATTTCAACAAGTATTTATATAAAACTATTTACGTAAACAGCGTTAAAAACTTTAACATCGAATCGCCTACATCGCGCTAGCTCCGACTGCGTATAACCACGGAATAAATTCTCTAGTATATATACAGTAATCTATGGAATAAATAATAGTACTACGTAGTCATAGAATACTGCGTATATACTACACCCACAGAGTACATTATATATATCTGGAATAGAATTGCGAGTCGATTCCGTGGTACATAGACATCTATAGTGGAGTTGTCGAACTAAACGGACGATATGTCTATCTATAAATATATTTTATATATAGTACAGCCCCATCCCTGGTGTACTGATTATTTTTAATTAATTTTACAAGATCACATAATTCTGCAACTAGTTTTGTGCATATAGGCACAAAACTAGTTAGTTGCAGAATTGTGTAATCAAAGGTAAATCATAAAAAAGAAAACTCAATTTAAAAATAATAATCATCTTTATTCAGGTAATTTACACCCATAACCAGTAAAAAAATTAAGAATTAAGCAATCTACAAATTTCAGAAATAAATAAATAAATGTCGATCAATCAATACACTTCATCAAAGTAACAATTTTAAATTAATAAATCCAACAGTAATTATAAGTAGGCAGTAATGACAGTAATAAATAAATAAAAAGTCTTTTTATTTCTTACAAACAAATGAAAGAGTAAGTAACAGTGTTATCTTATTACTAAACCTAATAATTTTTTTAATATGTTACCTACGATTATATCTATTTATGTGTATTTATTTATCTACGATTGTAGTAATTTTTTTTCAAGCTAATTTGGTTTGCAAGAACCCCTCCTCGGGTGAAGGCCTCCTCCAAAGAATCCCAATGGTCTCTGTCTTTGGCTATTTGTAACCAATTTGTGCCCGCTATCTTTGTGATGTCGTCTTGCCATCTCTTTGCTATATTAAGCAAAGCTTTGCTATATTAAGCAAAGATAAAACTTTGCTATATTAAGCAAAGATAATCGAAGTCCAAGATTAGCCAAGTCGTAAGAAAATATAGGAAAAATTTCAAAAATTCAAAACATTCAAAGCACAATCGTGACGTCAGAAAAACAAAACGCCAATGTCAAATTCAAAAACAAACACAATAGTGGTAGAGGGTGGTCACGTTTAGAAATTAAAACACCAATATTCCGTCTTCCAAATAAAAGAATAAACTAGACTTAAAGCAGCTAAATCTTAATATAATTAGTTGTTTAACTCATTTTCCGGTGAAAATATCTAAATTCACATAATTAACATGTCGATTTAGTCAATGTGATACGAACATTTAATTTGATTTAATTAACTAAAACAACGCACTTCCGAACGTAAACTTACTCCAGCGCCGTCCTTTGGAGAGTTGTGGAACTAAATATGCAATGCCAGTTTCTATAGAACAGAAAAATGTTCTAACTACAAAGGCCCTGACTACACCTTACCTGTGTCAAAGAATATATACACTACGCGAAAAGAAACGACACTTAAGCATGTGTGCACGTAAAATCGCTTGCGGCTATGTGTGGGTGTCTGGACGTGTGCGGGGGCCTTGAGAGGCGCGCGGGGCGTGGAACGGGCAGTCGCCGACTGCCCTGGCCGAGGGCTAGTAGGAATACCGATATTTGTCAGTATTAGTTAATATGAAAATGAATATATTCGTCAAGTGATATATTTCAATTAATATATGAATATTACTGATATCCTAATGTATATATTACTATTCTATTCGTGTAGGTATTAAGTTTATGTTACCAAGTAAGGTTATTAGTTTTTATAGCCGTGTATGCTCGGTTTATATGCTTTGATACATTAATAATGTTTTATGATACCTACCTAAAAATATGTGAACTCATTTTAATGAAAGTCGATATGATCTTAACAAGAATTATGGGGAAATATCATGACAATAAAACTAATATATCGCCAATAATTTTATTATGTTACATTAACTGAAATATACACTATTAAAAATACCACCAGAGAGTCAAGAAATTTTAGATATCTATAGTTTTTGTATTTGTTCATTGTTGTATTTATGGATTATTTCATTAGAAATAGAAATGACTTATCTCATCAGCACATAGGGAACAATTTGTTGGCCGCCATGTCCCAGGAAACCTGCATACCTTTGGATTTTCTAAAAAAAAATATACATGCTACGAATTTTTGCAATTGTTAGAAATAATAATGAAAATTAAAAAATTTATTGTAAAATTCTAAAATATATAAGAGTAGATTATTTTTAAAGGATAGTAGGTAATACTGATTATTGCGTACTGAAATACTAAGTGTTGGTTAATTATTTAAGATTACCATGAACTGTCGTGCGTATTTGGTTTTGTCGGAAGTTTTAATATTCCTCATTTAATAAAAGTTGATATTAAATTGAACGTATCTTTCACTACCCAAATACATAAGTCGAGTCGCCACTCGCCGCTACGCGTGGCTTGCTCCATACATCTCTATACATTTGTTTTAGTCACTAGACTCCTCGCCGTTCGCGCCGCGCGAATTTTCGCTACGGCGAATGTCCCGTGGCCAGGCTGTTAAGGCTTGGAGTCTTAGTGTCTTAAGACACTAAGTAATGGAGTGTGTATAGTGGCTTGGCGTAATGCTGCAGGGCTGCTTTACAGCCTTGATTATAATGATTTCTTATATTGCAGTCCCCCGTGACTATGGGTGCTGTAAAGCACCCGAAATGTCGGGAATTAAAAATAAATTAAAATTAATCGCGATAAAATCCGTAAAACTAGTTTTAATCAAAGCCCTGATAATTCTGTTATAACCATAGAAACGTGCATGATCTGCCAAACGTGGTAACTGTAGCAAATATCCTCCCAAAGAGGCGATGTATGGGAAAAGATTTTCAGGAAGTTCAGCGGTGGACTTTGATGGACTGTCATGAACTCATGAATGAATGAATAATAATGGATAGATTGCGAGGTATTATCCATATGACCACATTGGATCATAATCCTCAGCTGTGACAAAGTTAGGTTAATGATTTCTTATATTTACGCGAACACTACACATTGATTCAAACTTCTTTAACAGATTTTGTAGCCTCCTTTTCTATTGGAATTAGGTTGTTTTTTTTTTAATTTCAAAAGCCTCACGCATCATTCTTGGTAAGAATCGATGTTCTTTTGCGAGGATTTATGATAACATATACATCAATGGGATTTGTGGTCTATCGAATCTGATGTAATGGTTGGGCCGTCTAGGATATGATCACAAACTGCAGACTTCCAGGAATGTTCTAAGGGTTCTAATTGTTCTTTTTTTTTTGTCCTATATATGAGAGACCACATTGACACTCAAGCCTGTACACTCCCGCATCTTGTAGAGGAATATGACACTTGACGGATGGTAAGAACTGACTAATCTCCTTTGGCGGCTTGTAGAATGTTCTAATAGACGCTCGCTTCAAGATGTAACCAATTTTGTCTGTGACGCCTGTTACTTATGTTAGTACAGCAGGCACACGCTCGACTGTGACCGCCTTCACTCGGTCACTATAATTTAGACACGGGACCCGAAGCTTGTTCTCATGTAGAAACTGCTTGACGTGCTGAAGTATTAGTAGTCACTTTGCCTGGCGTATGTGGACTATGAGAAAGCCTTTGATTCCGTCGAAATTTGGGCGGTGCTACAGTCCCTTCAGCGGTGCCAAGTTGACTGTCGGTATATCGAAGTGCTGAAGTGTTTGTACAGTAGGGCTACGATGGCTATCCGAGTACAGAACCAGAGCTCGAAACCTATCCAACTGCAGAGAGGTGTAAGACAGGGTGACGTTATATCCCCGAAACTCTTCACCGCTGCATTGGAAGACGTTTTCAAGCTACTGGACTGGAAAGGATACGGTATTGACATCAATGGCGAGTACATCACTCACCTTCGATTTGCCGACGATATAGTCCTTATGGCAGAATCGCTGGAGGACTTAAGCACTACGCTCAATGACCTCAATAGTGCCTCCCAACGGATAGGTCTTAAGATGAACATGGACAAAACAAAGATCATGTTCAATGTCCATGTTACACCTATGCCGGTAGTTGTTGGGAGCACTATGCTCGAAGTTGTTGACGAGTACGTTTACCTGGGACAAATAGTCCGACTAGGTAAGTCCAACTTCGACCGAGAGGTCAATCGACGGATTCAACTCGGCTGGGCAGCGTTCGGGAAATTACGACATATATTCTCGTCAGGTATACCTCAATCTCTAAAAACTAGATTGTACAACCAGTGCGTATTGCCAGTGATGACTTACGGATCTGAGACGTGGTCCTTCACTGCTGGCCGTATGAGGACGCTCAAGGTCGCTCAGCGAGCTATGGAGAGGGCTATGCTCGGAGTTTCTCTGCGTGATAGACTCAGAAATGAGGATATCCGCAGTAAAACCAGAGTGACCGACATAGCCCAACGGATTACTAAACTGAAGTGGCAATGGGCCGGCCATATAGCTCGAAGAACCGATAACCGATGGGGAAGAAAGGTTCTTGAGTGGCAGCCTCGTACCGGTAGGCGTAGTGTAGGGCGACCCCCCACTAGATGGAGTGACGACCTGGTAAGATATGCAGGAAGTCGATGGATGCAGGTGGCTCCGGACCGTGCTTTGTGGCATTACTTGGGGGAGGCCTATGTTCAGCAGTGGACTTGTGAAGGGCTGTAATGATGATGATGATGAAGTATTTGCTGTCACAGATCCCTTGTACTCTCTGTAACAAAGATTTGCCAACGGTAGCTAACTGTGATGGATGATGGTGAGATTCACCGGTTAAATATCGGTTTGTATGGGTCTTTTTGTCTATACACAGTGTGACCTATAGTGTTATTGTTCGGTAAAACCCGTAAAAGTAGTTTTAATCAAAGTTAAGTTAGTTGTAAACAAAGAGCAACAGTATGATTGTGTAACTCTGATGGGAAGTTGGTGGTTTCAACTTAACGTTTAATTTATAACTAGATGGAAGGATTCCTTCTTTATCTAGGAGTTCGTCTAGGTAGGTAATACCTCGCCACCAATTAGTAGTACCGCACCGATGTGTTCTGCTTCTATAATTACAGGACGTAAGGTGTTCCATCTTAGTCTTCAAAGGTGACAACAAAGCCTTCCTTGTTTGAAGTTGGTTGTAGGTAACCATAAGTTGTGGTAGCTACTCAACATCACATGGTTTGTTTGTTTGTTTGTCACCTCAGTCTAAAAAATCACAATTTATTGTAAATGCATCAGCATTGAAAGTAAGACGATGTCTTTTGTCTTGTGACCTATCCTTTATATTATACTTATTTTAGATGACTAAGTTATCGGGTGCGTTTGGCAGAAAAAAGCGCTAGCAAGCGCTTACTAGCGCTAAAATAGTTTTCGGCCAGGACACGATTGCTACTTCAGTAGCGCTGACACAATCCGCCATTTTGCTTATTTAATTTGTTTGTTTTGAAGAAGAGTTGATAAGTTGTTTTGTGCAATATTCGTTTTAAGTAATATAATGACATGAATAAACATATACATGTTATTAAAAATTCATGATTGGTAAGTTTTTACAATGAACACTTTACAAACATATATTTAAATTAGGTTAGGTTCCCCGGTTAAAACTAACATCGTGTCCTGGAGGAAAATAGCTACTTACGATTTGATAGCGCTTACCGCTTACGATCGCCATTTTGCTTACAAGCGCTTGCTAGCGCTTTTTTCTGCCAAACGCACCCATTATATAAATACAACCCAGTTGCTGAGTGATGACCAGTAGCAACGATTCTTACCAGAGTTTCATTATTGCACTGATAGTTACTGTTGCAAATTAATTTCTTTAATAATATTCTTTACTAGTTTATTTATAAGTCATCAATCATTTTATTAATGTACCTGTACGTATATCGCGGGGTTATAGTAAAGCAATGGCTTATAAGATGTAATTTTTTTTAAATGTCTGGTCTGAAGGTAAAAGGTCTTGGAAAGACCATCACCATCCGGCCCGGCTTATAGCTGTTTAAACTGAAAAATTTAGTAACTGGCTAACTACGCTTACCATAAAGTAATCTCGGCGCACGGGGAAAGCTTGCACATAAGTAGGTAACTATAGAGAGCCGCGTGCAGGAGCTCCTGTCGTCGCCCGCGCCACCGCTTGCAGGAGAGTGGTTTATCTCCCCCGCTGAACTGCGGAGGACAGTAACCCGCCTGCAACCGAGGAAGGCGCCGGGGCACGACGGGATTACTAACGCTGCACTACGACAGCTGCCCAATAGAGTCCTTGTAGAGATAGGTCGGCTCTACAACGGAATATTGCGGACATCCCACTTCCCGGAGGACTGGAAGAAAGGCAAAGTCATCGTCTTGCCGAAACCCGGGAAGGACAGGCGTAGAGCTGCCAACTACAGGCCGATCACGCTGCTACCGCATATAGCTAAACTGTGCGAAAGACTATTGTTAAGACGTCTCCGCCCGTGCATCCAACTTCGGGCGGAGCAACATGGATTCAGGAGGGGTCACTCAACAGCAACACAGCAGTAGTTACGTTGTACCAGTTCTGGCGCACTTGTAGAAAGGTTGTACCAGTTCTGGCGCACTGAGTCACAAGTACGACGTTCGTCGACTCACGATCCTCAAAAAAAAAAAAAAAAAAAAAAAAAAAAAAAAAAAAAAAAAAAAAAAAAAAGGTTTTGGCATGCTCTGATCACGAATCTGCGGTCCATTTTTGCGTAGGATGCACGGTTCCGGAGATGTGCAGATCAATTAACTCTTATCTAATTGATATCCGCTTCGAGCCTCCACCGTCATTGGCGCTCTATTGTTCTTATCTACTTATCTATTGTTCATTCAATACCGTCATTATCTATTCTTCCTCAGCGTGGTGATATTGTTATATACTCCTTTGTTCCTATCTACACTAATCTGACTCATTAATAAAACACATTACCCAATTTTGTTAAAATTTTTATTTATAAAATACAAAATCTTATTACTTATTATCTATAAAATAGGAGCGAAACATCTCATCCACTAAAATATCGTTGTACAATGTGTTCCCTGTAAATATACTCGTAAAACTATGCATTGAACATCCCTGAAACTTATATAGCAAATACATTAAGCAATATTCGCCACAAACTGAAGTCCACTCATTCTGAATCCTATCAACATTCCAGTTCCATCTTTTACAATTTCTTTTAAAAAACTCTAGATGATATCGTACAGGTGCCCGTCCGAATGAATCAAAATATTGACCGACGTCATTCGTATCGATATATAAAGCTACCCAATGTGACCCTGGTTTATCATCTGTATCAAAATTGCATATTATATACGTTGGTACGTAGGTGTACATGGGTAGTTTATTGGCAGCATAAACATTATTTTCTAGAGTGGGGTGAATCTTTTTCAGATGTTGTTGTACATCTAGTGTATCCATAATATTACTGCTATTAGTAGATTATTACAGTACCAATCTACTCAATGACTAATATAGGAATGATCAATTATAGTGATATCTAAATATTAAATTACATTCTTTGTGTTATACAAATCGTATTTGAGTCACCAATACACTGAACAAGACACGACAGGAAGGACGTAGGAATGTAGAGATAAGCAACAGAATGTAAGGTAAGCTTGTTGACGCATAAAGATACTATCAATTCTACTGCAGAAATTCTTTAGATTAGAATTATTACTCACTGGTACTATATAAGACCAAGCAACTGCAGTCATGGAGTTAGTGTATGGTCGTTTGACCGCAGTGGATCTATCAATACTACGTTTGTGTTACTTCAACGCATCAAAGGCCATGGATGTAAGTGTTTATTCTATTGACAAACTTACTTTTCTTTCTGTTATTTTCTTACGTGTGTATGATTTAGTGTTAACAAATTATATTTAAATATTATGTGTGTGTATATGGTTAAGCCGTGGTAGCTCAGATGGTTAGCGCAAAATGTAAAATTCACAGTACGCGACCCGGGTTCGATCCCCGCCGGCACCAATTAAATTGTTAATTACAATTTTAAGTGTTAATTTACCACGTGCTCAGCGGTGAAGGAAAACATCGTGAGGAGGCATGTCTGAGATAATTTCGAAGGCATGTGAAGTTTGTCAACACGCATTGAGGTATCGCAGCGAACATTTCCTAGCCCTAAAACCCTCTCAGAAATGAGAGGAGGCCTATGTTCAGCAGTGGACTTTAATAGGTTGTAACTTTAGCTTTTTTAACTTTTATGATTAAGTGTTACCAAATTGATATTAACATGATAACTGTGTTGTTGCAGAAATCATTGAGCTTCGATGAAAATACATATAAACAGTATTACTACTCGCCACTCTCCCCTCAAGAAGAGAGTGATGACATCGTCATTAATAATAACACATGCGATGGTGGAAAAAGAAAATCGCAATCGATTGATCATTTTTTTGAAGCTGAATCAAAAATAAAAAAGAGGAAGCTGTTATCATCAACCGTAGCACGAGCCGCTAGCGATGGTGTATCATACATTTCTACTAATTCTGACGATGGAGACCAAGCGACGCATCTCATCAAAATTGAAATGTACGATATGAAGAAGCTATCCAAGATTCCAACTATTGATCATTGGAAACATGCTTCCACGAGGATTAAATATTACGTAAAGACTAATAAGGATAGCATCTACGACAACACAAACGCCCTCGTATACAATATTACAAAGACAATAGCAGAAAGTGAAAAAGTTAAAAAATACTTTTTTAACAATGACAGTCATTAGCTGATCATTAGTGAATGTGATTCTGTTTACTTAAATTACAGGAAGACAAGAGCAGAAGAAAGAGATGAGTGTGGCATACGTGTACAGAACACATCATTGAAGAACAAAACTACAACACTGAGTGGAGATGAAAACGAGAAGAATATGCAGTACTCAAGAGCTGAATATCCATTCTTCAGTTCAAAATCTAGCCGGTTGCTCAGTTTCGAAAACTGGCCTCTCGTTATGCGACAGAAACCTGAAGATCTTGCAGAAGCCGGTTTCTTTTATACTGGCCATGCAGACAGGACCAAGTGTTTCCATTGTGGTGGTGGCTTAAAAGATTGGGAAGATGATGATGATCCTTGGCAGCAGCATGTTCAGTGGTTTAGTCAGTGTGCTTATGTAAAATTTAAACTCGAACAGAGTTTTGTATTAGATTAAATAGAATATTTATAAAGAAATAAAAAATAATATATTGCATACAATTTGTTTTATTTAATTTTATAATGTTTCACATAGTTACATACACACAAAATGCATTACACATAACTGATAAAATCTAACACACAACACATATTATAACCTTAACTACTATAGTCTACAGTAACATTTCTGTTTTTATCGATCTCAATAATATTATCAAACTCAGCATAAACTATACAGTTAATTGTTTGTATTAGTGAGGATTCAAATCGTACTTCTAATCTTACACTACCATGCTTTATGAGATTCCAATGAGCTGATGAGTTGGCTGATAAATCAGGAGTTAAGTCAAATGCTAATAGACAGTAACCTCTGGCATACTGTTCACAAGAGATTCCATTTCCTTCATTAAGAAAGTGAATACCAGTTCCCGAGAATAGAGTATGATATGCTGATGTAAATATGCTATTATTAAAAGATGGTTGCAAAGCTTTTGAAGGTATTTGTTGACCATCAATATATAAGCTGAAAGAATTAATACCATAGTTTTCAAAGTTAAATGGATTTTTAGTAAGGGAACCATTAAATGCAGAATTGTTCACAAATCCAATTATACATCTTTTGGGTACCTGCCCTAAAAATATATTATCAAGAGTTTTTCCTTGAACACCCGATGGAATTGTTAAAACTTTTACTTCAGCTCGAGTAATAGGATATTTAGCAGTGGTAGAAGCTAAAACTTTTTGATGTGCGAGTAATACGCTTGGATTAATTCGTGCTCGTCGAACAATAAGAGTTGCGTCCGTAATGCAAACTTTAAACTTTACATCGTTTGACCCAGCAATTAAATTAAAGCTCTCTCTCGATCGAACCAATTTAACACTCATTTCAACACCATTAATTAAAAATTTATCTTGGTTGAAAATGTCACCGTGAAGATGACCAATCATATCTATTTCCTTACTTTCACTAATCAATTCCTGTCTTTTAACAAATCCCATGTTTTTACCATCCGTAGAATCCATTTTTCCTGCTGTATCATCATACCAAAGACTACAAGTAAGATGAGATTGTTTAGCAGCAGGAGCATAGTTTAAAAGGGTTTCCATGTATGCTCGATATGCATAGGTATTATTAGGTGGTGATACAAGTTTTTGATTTAAATAAACATCAAGTTGACTAAAAAGTGAATGCAGCCAATTATTTACAGGTGCTACTATTGTAGTAGATATCAAGTTAGTTGAATCTTGATTTAATACTTTTGCCTTTATGTGGAGCAATGTATGAGACAAATCTATGTAGTCATCGCCTGTCCCAGGAACTTGAAACTCGATAGGTCCATCATCACCAAGAGATGAAATTGGTTTATAATGAATCCACAATCCATTTTCAATGCTAGTTTGTGTAGAGGGTAGTGCAAACAAATCCAATTCTGACTTAACGCACTCGCAAGAATGATTATGAAGGAAAGACATATTTAATTTGAAAATTTACAAATTAGACATATTTAATTTGTTATTTTTTGGTTTTAGACCAAGTTTTTTCGCAGCTTTCACTTTAGCAGTTAATGGTGGAATGAACGAGGTCAATCGTTTTCTTTTAGTTTTATACCCAGATCCTGTCATGTTAAATTGATCAATTTTCTCATCAGCCTTTCGTTTTAAATTCGTACTAACTTGCTTTAGACGATCTTTTATTGAGGCTTCCATAGGACGCGCTTGAACCATATCCGATAAAAGTCCTACTCCAGCGCTTAATGCCTCCTTACCAATCACTCGAGCACCACTTGAAAGTAAAGGTAAAACTGATCTAAATAACCCCCCTAAGAAGCTCCCAATACCATGACCGCGTTGGTATGGTGCACCCTTATAAATTACTCCAACTCCTGACCCAGCTTGATGTGTATAATAATTTTCATATGGACATTTATGATGATCACGAAGAGAATTCATTATAATAATTTTCGGAAATGTAGTTTAATACACACGGTTCCAAACTGGAATGGTATTTTTTGTCCTGTGCTCGATCTTATAACTATTTCCAGCGTATCGAACTCTCTTCGCATAACAGGTAAGTAGTGAGGTTGAGAGAAAACGTGCATTTTATTTGCACCATAAATGTATTTTGTAGGATCTAATGAAATGACTCTTAGTAAAGGAGTCATAACATCACCCACAATCTGAGGATCGATAATGTCACAATATAGAAAGAGTTGAGATGGTAACCCTAAGTGTAAATTAGCAGGACACTTTCCAAAATTTCTCCCTAGGAGATTTTTATTTGGTTCATAACCTAGTTGTAAACTTAATTTGGGTGATAATGTTACGGATGTTATATTTTTATCCAAAACAGAAATAGACACAAATTTTGTTATTTCATCATAGCGAAATTTCAAGTTCTCTCCGATACCATTTAACACTCTTAAAATATGCTCAACGTTATCATAGTTGGTAGCTGGAATATGTTTTTTGTAGTACACTGTGGATGGTTTATCTTCATTAGGCATTAACATAGATTTTGTAATGTATATAACATTTTCATGATCTTGAACAGTAAATATGGTACATGGATATTGAAACTCGACAACTCCAACCGACCATTCACCTTCTAATTTAATAGCTTTCGGTAATTTCGTTGAAAAATTTGTGGTCTTGTTATCAGGAAAGTATTCCATTGAACTATTGCTGAGCAAAGTTAAATAAAAACTTTCTTTATTCATATTTCTTTTAAACTAGAAGCTAAAATCCAACTGTTAAATTTATCTGGATAACCTTTCCACTTCACTAATACTTCTTTTCTGTTACCTGAGTAACGAGTGTCAATTATTTTATCTATTTTATATTGTGAGGTGGGGTTGTAAGTGATTTTCTGTAATTCTCTTTCATAAAAAGTACCAACTATTGGTTCATTTTGTAAATCTGTTATTGTATAAACAACCCATGGAGATCTATCAATTATTGAAGATATAATAAATATTTCATCACTCCAATTTGATTCATATCCTTTTTGGAAAGCATGTTTATATTTAGTTATTCGAACATAATCACCCACATTGAAATTTGGTTTAGGATTTTCTAAAGAAAGTTTGTTTGACCGTCTATCATAAAGATTAGTCCAAACTGTCATAATATTGTTGGAATTTACATCACATGGGCACATCTTAATACTAGAGTGAAAGCTGTGATTGTAAGAGTATATTAAATCTTGTAAAACATCTATATATCTATAAGTATTATTATGAGTGAAATAACGCCACATTTTCATTTTTAGTGTTCTTTGAAATCGTTCAACAATACTGGCCTTAATGTCAGGATTGTTAGTGGTATAGTAATTAATCTTTTTGGATTTAAAGTATTTTTGTACATCTTTTGAAACAAATACTGTACCTTTATCAGATTGTATGTGAGTAGGTGTTAAATTACTTTCAGTAAATATACTTTCAAAACATTCTTTAGTTGTTTCTGAGTTTTTCTTTTTCATTGGTCTTGCAAAAGCATATTTACTAAATACATCAATAACACAAAGTATATACTTGAAACCATCATTATATTGAGAATAAGTTCGCATATCACTTAAATCAGCTTGCCACAGTTCATTAATATTTGATAGAATGTACCTATTACGCGGGAATTTTTTTCGAATGGGTTTATGTAATGTGTATGTTTCTTGTGATTTTAACCATTTCTTTACTTGCTTTTTATTCATTTTACCCTTCATGGCTTTTGATAATTTATCAATACTACCAAAATCAGCGGGATTAGATGGATCATAATAAATCCTGTTAATTTCTTCTAGTACGGGGTCCATTTTTCCCACTCAAGCCTTTTACGTATTTTAGTTGTAGACTTTTTATCTCTACTGCTCGGTGTAGAAAACTCTTGAAATTCAATCTCAGAGGGTTTGTTCAGATCTTTTGCTTGAAGTTGGTTAATAAACTCACATCTCTTTGGATTTCCAATATAAGTAAGTGGTACTTTAATATCTTTTAATGCTTCAGCAAATCTATCCCACCCTACTGGATCACTTCTTTTTAAGGGTCTTAGTGAATCATTTATTAAATCAACAATATTACTTCCAGGAATTTTTTCATTATCAATTATGACTGTACCTTCATTATCCCAATGTATTTTACCTTTACTTGTTTCAACTAAATTTAATAATAACTGTCCTTTTTTATTATAAGTTTTTGGTATTAAACTGAGTATTTGAGCTGGTGTGTAAAGTGGATTTTCAACATTTTCTTTACTTTTGATGGATCGATTCTCCTCCAACAAAGATTCAGCATCAACTGAAGTTTTTAGATCTCTATCTTTATTTTTAAAACCAATTTTAGACTCGTTTGAATCTTCATTAGATGTATCAGAATAAATTGGTAATCTGAGTGGTTGACGATCCTCTTCGGTAAAATGAAGGTATCTTTGCAGTGTTTGTAAATATAACATCCATTTCTTTCGGTCTTCCGTCTTACTATTCATAATATTTTGCATTTCAATATCTAATCGAGATAAACTACCACTCGTATTAATCTTATTTTCTTGTTTTAATTTTTCAATCAATCCAGGTTCGATAAGTATCATTTTCTTTGCATTTTCCATGTTAACTGGCTAGTCCACTCACTAATCCACTCAATATTGCACCTAATATTATTGGTAAGAAAGCCCCTCCTTTTTGTATAATTATATTTTTTCTTAGTTTATGTTTACACTTACGCACTATGTGACGGAGTATATTTTTGTGTTTATTCAATTTTTGTTTATCTTGATCTTTAAGAGGTACTTTTCCTTGTAAAACGTTATGAATACACTCACAAATACAGTTAATTTCTTCTTCATCACACGTTTTAAGTAATGCTCTTTGATATTTTGGTTTAAGCGTATGCAAAGCGTTTAGCAAATGTTTATGCGTTGTGAGTCGACGATGCATCATTTAGCAATGATTTGAAATGTTTGATTCTTGGTGTATTTAAACTCTTTTGTGGGAACGTAGACTGTGCAGAAACCATTAAATGGGAAGACATTTGTCTTGATACGACAAAAATCATTGGTATTCTGTTTTAAATCTACCATTAAATATCCATGCGCCTCTAGAGTTGCATCCCTGTAGGCATCTTCAATAAATTTTGGGTTATCTGGTGACACTTGTCGTGCTAAATATCTTATTTGAGTTTTATCTCGAGGGTTTTTAAAATATATTATATAACTTGAGTTTAAGGATATGTCTCTTTGCCCTTTACCCTGATGAAATAAATTTTGTGTTAAATAAAATACACTAAGATTCCTGTGATGACTACCTTTTGTAAATATATCCACAATTCTTCCATCGGACTCTCTCATTAGATCATCAATAATAACAAGATGTGGGTTTTCACCGTCAAACATATTAACATTTGGAATTCCTTGATGGTAGTTAACATTTGGTAAATTATATAAAGGTTGCATTTCATCAAAGCACCATGTGATCTGATTAAAATCACAATTACATATTTCTGTAACTGATTTTATGAAATTTGTTACAAAATTTGACTTCCCACATCCACTTGGCCCCGCCACAATAGCAGTAAACGGATGGATAAAGTGAAACATTACACACGTCTAAAGTACTAAGGGGTGAAATAAAAAATGAAAGTGTTGGTGTTAACAATTAATATATATTGCAAACATTATATAAAACAGAATGATCTGTATACTATTTCTAACACAATTAGTACATCATAATTTTACAATCAACTCAACCTCAAATAAATGCACACACACACACACGCAAATATAAACAACAATTAACTTAAATTATTTACAATAAAACAACGATTAAATATGTAATAAACTCTACGTCATATTATACTATTATCATTATTTTACAATCAATACAAATTTTATTTACATGCAGACATAAAATTAAAAACTATCAACACTTAACGCAGTTTATAATGACCCCAAGCTAATGTTTCAATATTATTATCTAAAATATGCCTCTTTGTGTCATTATATGATAAACCAATCTTATTTAATTTTTGTGTAAAAATTGTGTGTTTAATTGATTTAAATCTAAGCATACTATAATATTGCACTTTTTTATTAAATAGAGAAGACTTATAATTATCCATGGTCATCTTTTTAGTGATACATTTATTTACCCCTTTTGCCTTGGCTATAGTCTTATTCTCTAAGTTAAAAGCGTACATTTTGGATCGTAAACCCACAAATTCTTTCATGATTTTACCATTATTTTCATCTTTAAAAAAAACTAATTTCTTTTTATTTAATTTTGGATATTCAAAAATATTATTTGCATCATAAGCTGAGAAGACTGAAGAGTACAATCTGCCACTTTGCCTGGCGTATGTGGACTATGAGAAAGCCTTTGATTCCGTCGAAATTTGGGCGGTGCTACAGTCCCTTCAGCGGTGCCAAGTTGACTGTCGGTATATCGAAGTGCTGAAGTGTTTGTACAGTAGGGCTACGATGGCTATCCGAGTACAGAACCAGAGCTCGAAACCTATCCAACTGCAGAGAGGTGTAAGACAGGGTGACGTTATATCCCCGAAACTCTTCACCGCTGCATTGGAAGACGTTTTCAAGCTACTGGACTGGAAAGGATACGGTATTGACATCAATGGCGAGTACATCACTCACCTTCGATTTGCCGACGATATAGTCCTTATGGCAGAATCGCTGGAGGACTTAAGCACTATGCTCAATGACCTCAATAGTGCCTCCCAACGGATAGGTCTTAAGATGAACATGGACAAAACAAAGATCATGTTCAATGTCCATGTCACACCTATGCCGGTAGTTGTTGGGAGCACTATGCTCGAAGTTGTTGACGAGTACGTTTACCTGGGACAAATAGTCCGACTAGGTAAGTCCAACTTCGACCGAGAGGTCAATCGACGGATTCAACTCGGCTGGGCAGCGTTCGGGAAATTACGACATATCTTTTCGTCAGGTATACCTCAATCTCTAAAAACTAGATTGTACAACCAGTGCGTGTTGCCAGTGATGACTTATGGATCTGAGACGTGGTCCTTCACTGCTGGCCGTATGAGGACGCTTAAGGTCGCTCAGCGAGCTATGGAGAGGGCTATGCTCGGAGTTTCTCTGCGTGATAGACTCAGAAATGAGGATATCCGCAGTAAAACCAGAGTGACCGACATAGCCCAACGGATTAGTAAGCTGAAGTGGCAATGGGCCGGCCATATAGCTCGAAGAACCGATAACCGATGGGGAAGAAAGGTTCTCGAGTGGCAGCCTCGTACCGGTAGGCGTAGTGTAGGGCGACCCCCCACTAGATGGAGTGACGACCTGGTAAGACATGCAGGAAGTCGATGGATGCAGGTGGCTCAGGACCGTGCTTTGTGGCATTACTTGGGGGAGGCCTATGTTCAGCAGTGGACTTGTGAAAGGCTGTAATGATGATGATGAAGCTGAGGTATCAAAGTATGATGAAAGGTCAGGTTTTATATCAGAGTAAAAATCATCTGTAAATATATGATATATTAAACTATCCGTATCTGTATACAATAATTTGATTTTACTAAACTTTTTAACCATATAGTTATAATGAAAATCATACATTAATGTTTTTGAAATATCTAAAATGCAAAACCCTAAATAAATTGGTTTGTTATATATTAACTTTGTTTTTCGCAACTGAACCGCAACTAGGTTTTCCGAAAATACTAAAAGACTATGAAATTGTGGTTTAGCGATTAGATCTTGAACACCTAAAGCTTTGCCCTGGTTCTCCCAGTGTGTAACTAATTTTATGTTAACCCCTTTTTTCAATATTCTCCATAGTCTTTCCGAAGACTGAATTATTCATTAATTTATAAAAATCTTTTTCGAAATCTGATTTTGCTAACGTTCTTAATTTTGTGTTTAGATCTATGTACATCTTCAACCAGCGAGACTGTTTAAATTTTAAAACTCTATGAATTTTAGTTAATTTAACCCCCATTTCTATGCACTGCTTTAAATTTCTGTAATGAATTACATATTTATCTTTATTATTTAAATTTGGGACTAGTTTATTTTCATTATTATTGTCTGCACAAATGTTTTCGGGGCATAAAGGAAAGTCCGAATGTAAATCATGAAGTTCATCTGGATATTCCAAATCAACTTCTAAAATAAAACCGAAGTTCGATGTCTCAGACACATTAAATTCTGTATTCGGATTTACCCATTCGAATCCACCAGTAGGAAGACATTGAGACATAGCCCAACCATATAAATTGTTGGCATCAAAATATGTGATATATGAATTTGGTTTCCCTGCATCATAATCCCCCATATATTTGTTATTAGCTCTAGCATAACGATTACTACATTGAGATACACCACCCCTGATACCTGATCTAATAAATGCAATTTTCTCATAATCTGTTAAAAGTTCTAATTCTATTTTTGTATATTTTAACATTGCATCCCAACTTAAACCGGGTGCTGTGTAATAATGGGCAGGGTCTAAATCATAAGTATTAATACATAACTTTCTAAAGTTTTCAAATACATCGGTTAAAAGTAAAACGTCTGTTTTTAAATACAGGTTTGAATAATCTAGCATATTACAACACCCAAAGTGTTCCCAAACATCTTTAGCATGATTGTAATCATCATTTGAAATATGGGAATCTGTGAGCGAGCTATAAAAAAATTTTTGTTCGGGGAGCGATGTTAGGCTTAAACTATCATAATTAGTCATAAGTTCATATGGATAAACGCCTTTCCGTTTTAAACGAAAGAAATCTTCATCATTAGGATAATTTCTACGTAATTCTTGAAATTGATCATTACTGAGATTTTTGGCCAATTCTTCTAATTTACATGATAAAAACTTAAATGAATCTATGAATCTTAATATAATTTCGTGGTTATTCATTTTTAATTTTTTGGAAAAGGATATATATTTTTCTTTATTTTGAGGGATAACTTCGACTTCACCATCACAAAAGTTTAACGCGTGAACAATAAAATGAGCATCATAGCGACTAAGGTTGTGTAAAAATATTGGTATATAACGAGGTTTTCTGAACTTCGAGCTACATGATCCGTGAGCAACACCTATAAAACTACCGGTGTACCAATCAAAATCATAAAAATGTTCTGCTAACTCTGTTTCACAAATATGACAAATGGTTGCATTTGAAATTTGGTTTTTGTCTTCATTTGTTAGCGGAAGTGGAGGATATTTTTGAATTCTATTTATTTCTTTGAGATTGTTAGATAAACTTTCCATAAACACTTGTGCACAGTTGGGTCCGCAATACGTTACATATTTTGATAATTTATCATCATATGAACATTTTATATATTAACCAAAACTATGTACTTCATGTTTCTGAATATTGTGTGTGAAAGGTTTGGAAGGATCGTTAGAACATGATTCTATTGGTTTTAAAAATGCTTCAAAATCAGCATAAACTACGAATGGTATCTTCAACTTTTTTTCATAACTATCAAATTTAATTTTATCATTTGAAATAGGTTGACCAAACCAATTCTTTTTTTTTTAAAAGTTTCACTGTTTGGTAATTCTGTACAAATGTGGGCACAATCGTATTGTTCATGGTTATTTAAACTTTCCTTAGATGGAAAGTGAAGTAGACATGCTTCGCAAATGTACATGATGTGACCGTCTTTTGAAATTTGTTTACTAACTAACCGCGATAAATTTTTTATGTAACAATAATGATTTTTTGTATCCTTGGAAAAAAATAATAAATTGATATGTCTATCTTTACGACACTTTGTTAAAAATAATGGACCTACTATAGAATTACATCGTTTTTCTTTATTATATTCTAACCCAAAAACATTAACACTAATATCATTTAATTTCTCTACTTTTGCTATGTCAGAAATTTTAACTGGAAAGGAAATACCATCAAATTTAAGTTTATTTGCATGTTTAACGTACGATGATACACGATCCGCGTCTTTGTTTACGGGATATAACGCCGAGAGTAACGCCCATTTAAAACAAAAATAATCCTTGCTTTTTACATTTATAACAGCCTTTTTTAATTTTATGTCACGAGGAAGATCTATGTATGAAGTACCGCGTAGGGGGTTAAATTTATTAACATTCGTGTCTATAGATTTTATGTTTTTTAGACTCCATCCACTATCTTTTTTTTCAAATGCACTAATTTTAGTAGTAATTGTATCATTTAAAGATGAAAAAAAAATATTTAAGTCATCTCCTTGACAAATAATATAGTTAAGCGTTTGAAAATCGAACGTATCATGAATATCTTTAGTTTGTTGAACAAAATCAGCATGCAATATGAAGTTTACTTTAAAAATTATGTGTTGATGAATACACTCTTGTATTAAAAATAAAATATCATCTTTAATAGAATTTAAAAATAGTTCAGGAGTTTCAAAATTTACCAATGTCGAACTATCTACTCTACTCTTGATTTTATAAGTTAAAATCCTATTTCCAAAAGCAGATTCAATAACACTAACGTTTGATAAAGAATTATGTGAATTTAAAAGATTATTTTTGTGAACATTACTTTTAAAATGATTAGCTAAATACCGTTTCTTGATAAATATATGACACGTTAGACATTCCACTTGATCATCGTTACTGATACTGTTCCCTGCAGAGGTAGGCGCTTCTGCTTCCGTTGTTGGTTTTTTGATGATCTTGGGTTCTTTGCTGCTCGTTCGCTTCGTTCCTCTTCCAAGTTGTAGTGGTTGACTACTAAAATGTTTAAATTTATTAAAAACTGTACAAGACATTGTGTAAATTATGATCGAAATGAATGTTTATTTTACTTACTTAAACTGTGTTTCAACCATCGCACAGTGATTATACAAATCATCATCATACGATGAATCGAACAGTTGATCCTTCTCCATTTCATCACAAACTTTAGACAACTCCTGATTTAATTCGCTGTTGAATAGTTCCGTATTCTCTTCCATGGTTGTGGAAAAGAAAGCACTGGTGCACACTTCACTGAAGTTTGCCATCCTTATAGTAAAGAAGAAATTAGGTAGCAGAGTAAGTAACAGTTCAGTGTTGGTAGACCAACTGATACCCAAATTTCAAATAATGTCCGATATTTAAGTCTAACAAAGGATTAGAAATAGAATATAATGAGTACACGGAAGTAATTTAAGTAAACAGAATCACATTCACTAATGATCAGCTAATGACTGTCATTGTTAAAAAAGTATTTTTTAACTTTTTCACTTTCTGCTATTGTCTTTGTAATATCGTATACGAGGGCGTTTGTGTTGTCGTAGATGCTATCCTTATTAGTCTTTACGTAATATTTAATCCTCGTGGAAGCATGTTTCCAATGATCAGTAGTTGGAATCTTGGATAGCTTCTTCATATCGTACATTTCAATTTTGATGAGATGCGTCGCTTGGTCTCCATCGTCAGAATTAGTAGAAATGTATGATACACCATCTCTAGCGGCTCGTGCTACGGTTGATGATAACAGCTTCCTCTTTTTTATTTTTGATTCAGCTTCAAAAAAATGATCAATCGATTGCGATTTTCTTTTTCCACCATCGCATGTGTTATTATTAATGACGATGTCATCACTCTCTTCTTGAGGGGAGAGTGGCGAGTAGTAATACTGTTTATATGTATTTTCATCGAAGCTCAATGATTTCTGCAACAACACAGTTATCATGTTAATATCAATTTGGTAACACTTAATCATAAAAGTTAAAAAAGCTAAAGTTACAACCTATTAAAGTCCACTGCTGAACATAGGCCTCCTCTCATTTCTGAGAGGGTTTTAGGGCTAGGAAATGTTCGCTGCGATACCTCAATGCGTGTTGGCAAACTTCACATGCCTTCGAAATTATCTCAGACATGCATTCCTCACGATGTTTTCCTTCACCGCTGAGCACGTGGTAAATTAACACTTAAAATTGTAATTAACAATTTAATTGGTGCCGGCGGGGATCGAACCCGGGTCGCGTACTGTGAATTTTACATTTTGCGCTAACCATCTGAGCTACCACGGCTTAACCATATACACACACATAATATTTAAATATAATTTGTTAACACTAAATCATACACACGTAAGAAAATAACAGAAAGAAAAGTAAGTTTGTCAATAGAATAAACACTTACATCCATGGCCTTTGATGCGTTGAAGTAACACAAACGTAGTATTGATAGATCCACTGCGGTCAAACGACCATACACTAACTCCATGACTGCAGTTGCTTGGTCTTATATAGTACCAGTGAGTAATAATTCTAATCTAAAGAATTTCTGCAGTAGAATTGATAGTATCTTTATGCGTCAACAAGCTTACCTTACATTCTGTTGCTTATCTCTACATTCCTACGTCCTTCCTGTCGTGTCTTGTTCAGTGTATTGGTGACTCAAATACGATTTGTATAACACAAAGAATGTAATTTAATATTTAGATATCACTATAATTGATCATTCCTATATTAGTCATTGAGTAGATTGGTACTGTAATAATCTACTAATAGCAGTAATATTATGGATACACTAGATGTACAACAACATCTGAAAAAGATTCACCCCACTCTAGAAAATAATGTTTATGCTGCCAATAAACTACCCATGTACACCTACGTACCAACGTATATAATATGCAATTTTGATACAGATGATAAACCAGGGTCACATTGGGTAGCTTTATATATCGATACGAATGACGTCGGTCAATATTTTGATTCATTCGGACGGGCACCTGTACGATATCATCTAGAGTTTTTTAAAAGAAATTGTAAAAGATGGAACTGGAATGTTGATAGGATTCAGAATGAGTGGACTTCAGTTTGTGGCGAATATTGCTTAATGTATTTGCTATATAAGTTTCAGGGATGTTCAATGCATAGTTTTACGAGTATATTTACAGGGAACACATTGTACAACGATATTTTAGTGGATGAGATGTTTCGCTCCTATTTTATAGATAATAAGTAATAAGATTTTGTATTTTATAAATAAAAATTTTAACAAAATTGGGTAATGTGTTTTATTAATGAGTCAGATTAGTGTAGATAGGAACAAAGGAGTATATAACAATATCACCACGCTGAGGAAGAATAGATAATGACGGTATTGAATGAACAATAGATAAGTAGATAAGAACAATGGAGCGCTAATGACGGTGGAGGCTCGAAGCGGATATCAATTAGATAAGAGTTAATTGATCTGCACATCTCCGGAACCGTGCATCCTACGCAAAAATGGACCGCAGATTCGTGATCAGAGCATGCCAAAACCTTTTTTTTTTTTTTTTTTTTTTTAGGATCGTGAGTCGACGAACGTCGTACTTGTGACTCAGTGCGCCAGAACTGGTACAACCTTTCTACAAGTGCGCCAGAACTGGTACAACGTAACTACTCACAGCTGACCAGAGTGCTGCACCTGCTTGCGGGCCGAACACAACCGTGGCCGCATATCGTTGGGCGTCTTTCTCGATATCGAGAAGGCGTTCGACTGGGTGTGGCACACAGGATTACTCTACAAGTTAGATGTTCAAACAAGTATCCCTCCTGCTATATTGCGGCTAGTGGCGTCTTTCCTGGAAGGCAGGAAGTTCTACGTCTGCGTAGAGGACGCCGAGTCCGCAATTAAGACCATAACAGCTGGTGTGCCACAGGGCAGCTGTCTATCTCCAGCCCTGTACGCGGCGTACACTAATACCCACCCTGGCAGGACACTTGCTAGAATGGGAGGACGACGTTGAACTAGCGCTATTTGCGGATGACAGCGCATACTTCACGTCGTCCAGAAGAGCCCACATAGCAGCTGCCAGGATGCAACGTCTGCTGGACCTGTTGCCACCATGGTTGGATGAGTGGAGGATGGCCGTCAATGTTAGCAAGACGGCCGCTCTACTCACTCGCCGCTATAGAAACCTACCACCACCACTAACCCTCAGAGGCCAGGAGATCGCATATGAGAAGGCCGTGACCTACCTTGGATGTCGGATTGACAGGATGCTGCGTATGACTGCGCACGTTGACTCTGCTATACGCAAAGCTCGATGTGCGCGGGCAATGCTCCGTCCTGTCCTGACATCCAAGTTACCGACAAAGTCGAAGATAACCATTTATAAAACTTACATAAGACCCTTGCTAACATACGCTGCTCCGGCCTGGTATGCACTCCTGAGCGATCGTCAGAAGCGGCGACTTCAGGCCCAGCAGAATTTGTCATTAAGAACTATAGTCGGTGCGGGTTGCTACGTCCGTAATGACGTCATAGCGGCCAACCTCAAGATAGAGAGCCTTAATGAATTCGTGGTGCGGCTGGCGCGCGGTATGTTTGAACGGGCCACACGAACACCTCAACGGCTTCGCGCCGTTGCATGCAAGGCCGCCGGACGGGCGACCTTATCCAAGAGAACTCCTCCCTATATAGATTAGGGAGTCTGAGTAAACCCCTCAATGCCGCAGAAGGGCCAACTTTGACAAATAATTGTGTTATTTAAACACAATTATTAGATAACCATCTTTTGCTTATAAATTAACCGACTGCGACAATAGTCGTTATTAACATCAAGGCGCCCAGGACCGGCACACTGTAGTGTGCCGTGAGGAACATCCGGGTAAAGGGGTATACCCCGAGGCCCGAGACCTGCACGGCATTATGCCCTGCAGAGGACAACAACGACGAGGTAACTATAGTTATTACTAGGAGCGGTGATCTGTTAAACTTATCAAGGTCTTTGTGGTAGTGGTGTAGATGTGTATAGGCTCCTCGGACTTCCATGTAAAAAAGTGCAGGTAGGTTGTCTTGTCACATATTTTACTACAACAAAAAAGCTCTTGTCTTTTTTATTTGTTCTCTCTATTTTAAAGATTTGTGTGATATTTAAAAAAGCGGTGGCAGCAGACCTGACGGTGCGACTTTGGCCATTTAGGAGCTTTTTCTTTTAATAGGATAGGGTGACAAAAGAGCATACAGTCCACCTAATGGTAAGTGGTTGCTGTGGCCCATAGACATCTACATCTATCCTCGATTACAAATCTAAACGCAGATGCATTGTCACCCGTGAGGACCTAGGTGGAATGCCTCGTTTCCAGTAAAAAGGGTCTCCGGTTCTCTACACTCACCGTACGAAACACAGCAGCATTAAGCTACTATTTCACGGTGGTATTCTGTGAGAGCGTGGTCCTTCCCCGGTCGAGCCGACCCATTCGTGCTACAACTATAATACTAATATAACTGCAGCATCGTTCTACCACGTAAAAAAAAGGTTGAAAAATCTCTTGTGTGCTCCCTTGTATAATACTCGCGTTGTACCATCCCTGAGATCATTGTCTTTGGTAGCCTCTCATCTCAATGGTAATTTGTTCAAAGAGCCGTGGTGGCAGTTTAAAAACTTTAAAACAAAACCCGAAAAAACAAATTTTCTGGAAACATAGTTACTAATACACTTGATTGAGAAACCTTTCCGACGAAAATAATTTAATTTAATTAAAATCGCTACATCCGATCGGGAGCTATGATGACACAAACGGACACACAGATAGACATTACAAACTTATAACAACAACACTCTATTTTCGTCGGGTCACAGAGTAGATAATAATAGCCCCAGGTTTGAAAGAAATTACGGGTACAGCTAGTTAATAAATTAAATATAAGAATTGATCATATTTGGTAATGCGTGAAAAACTAACTCTGCGAAATCGCTTAGTAACTTGACTTGCATATGAATTTGTACGTTCACTAGATGGCGTTGCCTTACTTCTAAAATAGAGTCAACCCAAAAAACGTTTGATTAATTGTTCCAAGATTGGATGTTTGTCCATGTCAAATTTATGTAAAGAATATTGTGTGTAATATTTTATTTGCTTTGATATAAGCATTACTAATTTTATAATATGCAAACCAGGCAGGCACAGATTGTATAATATGCGTATGCCATACGTGTCGTTACAGCCTATATTATTGTGTCTCAAAGACGGGAATAATAGTTTCCTCACATGTCTGAGAATTTTGTGAAGCAACTAGTCCGCGCGCTGCTCCAGTGCGTGTTGGAGTACTACATTAAATGATGGACTTTAATAGGCTATGAGGCAATAGACATAGACCGCCGCCGTAGATTGCCTCAAGGGGTGATATTTCCCACGGTCGCCACGCTTGGCAAGCGGGTTGGCAAACGTAGTTTTTAATTTTAGTAGTTATTAGGAAGACGCTGTTGCCAATCTCCAGATTTGTTTCTCCCTATCGCCTCTACGACACCCACGGGAAGGTATGGGGTAGTGTTGGTTGAATACTCAAAGGGTAGCGGATACTCTTACATCGCCACGTCGCGGTAGATATTGCTTGAAATACTTTAGTGCCCACAGTATGTTTTTTCTTCTCCGCTGAGTATACTAAAATTTGTAATTGGTGACATTTCAACATGCTAATTTACAAGGAACAATTTTATTGTGCTGGCGGGTATTGAAATCTAGCTGCTTACATTGTATAATACGAAATCAAAAGTAAGCGTCCAGTTCAGTTTATTTTTATACTAATATTAAAATAAATAAACTGCCTCGTTGACTCGTTGGTGTAGTGAGTGACTGCTGACCTGCTGAATACATTGAGTCATACATTCATACAAAACTAAAGGAGCAAACCACATTACCGCGCGTCGAAAAAAGTGCAACCACTATCCGCCCGCGACGACGTAGCTTTGAAATTATTAAACATTTTATATAAACATACATCTGTCTCACTTACACAAGTTGCGAAAACAATACCGTTGCTAAGATAAGATAAAGATAGACACACAAACCAAAATACGCAATAAAAAGGATTTTTTAAGCTGCGGGTGGCGGGAGACGCGCAGGAGGGCAGCATCGCCGAAAAATAGGTCGGCCGGCTATCCCGTTCAACTTAATCGTTAACTTGCTACTTAACTCGCTTATTGTCGTTCAAACGAGGTTAAAACTTAACTCACCAGGCTCGCAAGTTAACTCGCTAGTGTACTTGTCGAAGTATAAATCGGTCTTTAAGCAACTTGAAATTGTTTTTAGGAAAATTCATTTATTTATAATAATTGAATCAACTACCAAACCTCCCTATTTCTTGTATGTACAGTACCATAGCTTGACAATAAAATATGAGTCGCGGCTTAGTAAAACGCCATTTTGCTGACTCTTTTTTGCTCTGCCATTTCGTCGTTGACTTTCGCGACGATAACTGAAGTTATTTGCACAAAACAGTATAAATAACACATAATATTGTTTTTATTTAAAAAAAAAAGTATATTTTCTTATCAGGTAAATAGAAGTTAGCATAACTGATAAAATACAACATACTTTTATAAGTATTTTTATTGTACTAATAAATCAAACAACATAACATAGGTTACAAAATATAATTAATATAAAATATAAAATTTATATAAAAATAAAATTATAATCGGTATAAAATTATTAATATAAAAAATATATTTAACCGATCATTCATGAATAAACTAAAATAAGTATAATTAATTATTTTGTGTGAAAGTTAAAATTTAGTTTTTATTATAATTTCAAAAATATTTAAAATCAGAGGTAACAAATTAACTTACTCCATTCATTATATGTATAGTCTCCCGTTAATGTTGGATAATTACAAAGGCGGAAAAGTGGCAACATTTAACCTAAATCGCAACATTCGATAATATAACTATATATATATATATATATATATATATATATATATATATATATATATATATATATATATATATATATATATATATATATATATATATATATATATGTATATTGTATGTTACAAAATATAATTAATATAAAATAGGTAAAAAATATATTTAACCGATCATTCATGAATAAACTAAAATAAGTATAATTAATTATTTTGTGTGAAAGTTAAAACGTAGTTTTTATTATAATTTAAAAATATTTAAAACTACGTTTTAACTAAAAATAACACACATCTTAATTCTAGATTAAAAACTGTGATTATAAGACAGATAACATCTACTACTCTGTGTAAAAAGTATCGGGAATATGTCAATAAAAAGACCCGCGTAAAAGAGGTCGTTCTAATTTTTTTTACTGCATGTTGGTAGCACTGTACTGATTTAGCGCGCAAAGTTTGAGCGGGATCTGTCATTTAATTTGTTTTAAACTACCCCTTTTATTGGTCATAGTTTTGAGTTCTCGGCGATTTTTACAATGGAAAATATTGTTGAACAAAGAGTGTGACTTAAATTTTGCGTTTCGAATGATATTTCATGGGGTGAATCACTAAAAATGTTGCGAAATACCTACGGCGAATCGTGTATATCGAAAACAAGGGCTTATGAATGGTATAAGGCTTTTAAAGAAGGCCGAGAAGTAGTAGTAGACTTGCCTCGTTCTGGTAGACCTTCAACCGCTACGACCAAAGAAAACATCGAAAAAATCAAGAAGCTAGTGCTCGAAAATCGACGTATGAGTCTGAGAGAGTTGGCTAGTGAGGTGAACATATCTTTTAAGTCCGTCCACAACATTCTCGTTGACATTTTAGGCATGAAAAGAGCTCAATTTTGTTCAAAGAGCGCAGCGAAAGCATGTCGCTGAAGACATGGTTTCCCGAGCTTCTATGACCTTTATGAAACGTATAATAACTGGCGACGAGACATGGGTTTATGAGTACGACACGCAAACAAGCCAACAGTCTTCAGAATGGCGTCTCGAAAACGAGCCGAAACCCAAAAAACCGCGGCAAAGTCGCTCCAAAATCAAGGTGATGCTGACAGTTTTTTTCTGACTACCGTGGTGTGGTTCACTCCGAATTCCTTCCAAAGGGAGAAACAGTGAATAAAGAATATTATTTAGGCGTCATGAAGCGTTTGCGTGAGAGTATCCGCCGGAAACGTCCAGATTTGTGGCAACACAACTCATGGATGCTGCACCATGATAATGCACCATCACACATAGCCATTATAGTGAACGAGTTTTTAGCGAAAAATTCAACAAAAGTTCTCGACCAAGCACCGTATTCACCTGATATGGCTCCGTCTGACTTTTTTTTTATTTCCCAAGTTAAAATTACCACTTCGAGGAAAACGTTTTGAGTCGATAGAAGCCATAACAAAAAATTAGCTGAATGAGCTAAAGGCCATACCGCAAATAGCCTATGAAAAATGTATGGAAGACTGGGTGAAGCGTTGGAGATGTTGTATTGCAAGCGATGGGGCCTACTTTGAAGGCGATAAAATAAATTTAGATGAATAATTTGTATTTTTTGTTTTATTGACAAATTCCCGATATTTAGTACACAGAAGGTATATGTCTATAAGTATTATTATGAGTGAAATAACGCCACATTTTCATTTTTAGTGTTCTTTGAAATCGTTCAACAATACTGGCCTTAATGTCAGGATTGTTAGTGGTATAGTAATTAATCTTTTTGGATTTAAAGTATTTTTGTACATCTTTTGAAACAAATTCTGTACCTTTATCAGATTGTATGTGAGTAGGTGTTAAATTACTTTTAGGAAATATACTTTCAAAACATTCTTTAGTTGTTTCTGAGTTTTTCTTTTTCATTGGTCTTGCAAAAGCATATTTACTAAATACATCAATAACACAAAGTATATACTTGAAACCTTCATTATATTGAGAATAATTTCGCATATCACTTAAATCAGCTTGCCACAGTTCATTAATATTTGATAGAATGTACCTATTACGCGGGAATTTTTTTCGAATGGGTGTATGTAATGTGTATGTTTCTTGTGATTTTAACCATTCCTATACTTGCTTTTTATTCATTTTACCTTTCATGGCTTTTGATAATTTATCAATACTACCAAAACCAGCGAGATTAGATGGAACATAATAAATCCTGTTAATTTCTTCTAGTACGGGGTCCATTTTCCCCACTCAAGCCTTTTACGTATTTTAGTTGTAGACTTTTTATCTCTACAGCTCGGTGTAGAAAACTCTATTTTAGTTATAGATTTTGTATCTCCTCTACTCGGTGTAAAAAACTCTTGAACTTCAATCTCAGAGGGTTTGTTCAGATCTTTTGCTTGAAGTTGGTTAATAAACTCACATCTCTTTGGATTTCCAATATAAGTAAGTGGTACTTTAATATCTTTTAATGCTTCAGCAACTCTATCCCACCCTACTGGATCACTTCTTTTTAAGGGTAAGACCCTTGAATCATTTATTAAATCAATAATATTACTTCCAGGAATTTTCTCATTATCAATTATGACTGTACCTTCATTATCCCAATGTATTTTACTTTTAATTGTTTCAACTAAGTTTAATAATAACTGTCCCTTTTTATTATAAGTTTTTGGTATTAAACTGAGTATTTGAGCTGGTGTGTAAAGTGGATTTTCATCATTTTCTTTACTTTTAATGGATCAATTCTCCTCCCACAAAGATTCAGCATCAACTGAATTTTTTAAATATCTATCTTTATTTTTAAAACCAATTTTAGACTTATTTGAATCTTCATTAGATGTATCAGAATAAATTGGTAATCTGAGTGGTTGACGATCCTCTTCGATAAAATGAAGGTATCTTTGCAGTATTTGTAAATATAACATCCATTTCTTTCGGTCTTCCGTCTTACTATTCATAATATTTTGCATTTCAATATCTAATCGAGATAAATTACTATTAACCTTATTTTCTTGTTTTAATTTTTCAATCAATCCAGGTTCGATAAGTATCATTTTCTTTGCATTTTCCATGTTAACTGGCTAGTCCACTCACTAATCCACTCAATATTGCACCTAATATTATTGGTAAGAAATCCCCTCCTTTTTGTATAATTATATTTTTTCTTAGTTTATGTTTACACTTACGCACTAGTTGACGGAGTATATTTTTGTGTTTATTCAATTTTTGTTTATCTTGATCTTTAAGAGGTACTTTTCCTTGTAAAACGTTATGAATACACTCAACAAATACAGTTAATTTCTTCTTCATCACACGTTTTAAGTAATGCTCTTTGATATTTTGGTTTAAGCGTATGCAAAGCGTTTAGCAAATGTTTATGCGTTGTGAGTCGACGATGCATCATTTAGCAATGATTTGAAATGTTTGATTCTTGGTGTATTTAAACTCTTTTGTGGGGACGTAGACTGTGCAGAAACCATTAAATGGGAAGACATTTGTCTTGATACGACTAAAATCATTGGTATTCTGTTTTAAATCTGCCATTAAATATCCATGCGCCTCTAGAGTTACATCCCTGTAGGCATCTTCAATAAATTTTGGGTTATCTGGTAACACTTGTCGTGCTAAATATCTTATTTGAGTTTTATCTCGAGGGTTTTTAAAATATATTATATAACTTGAGTTTAAAGATAATTATGTCTGTTTGTCCTTTACCCTGATGAAATAAATTTTGTGTTAAATAAAATACACTGAGATTCCTGTGGTGACTACCTTTTGTAAATATATCCACAATTCTTCCATCGGACTCTCTCATTAGATCATCAATAATAACGAGATGTGGGTTTTCACCATCAAACATATTAAGACTTGGAATTCCTTGATGATAGTTAGCATTTGGTAAATTATATAAAGGTTGCATTTCATCAAAACACCATGTGATCTGATTAAAATCACAATTACATATTTCTGTAACTGATTTTATGAAATTTATTGCAAAATTTGACTTGCCACATCCACTTGGTCCTGCCACAATAGCAGTAAACGGATGTATAAAGTGAAACATTACACACGTCTAAAGTCCTAAGGGGTGAAATAAAAAATGAAAGTGTTGGTGTAAACAATTAATATATATTGTGTACTATAAGTAATGTTTTTGGGAAATCAAACAAAATTTATGATTAATTGAAAATTTTATTTTCAAGCAATAACCACTTGTAAAAAACCCACACTTCGTCACAAGAACGATGTAAAATTTTGTGATTATTTTTTGCAAATATATGATTATTACACACATAACGTTTGTTTAAATTTATGACATTTACCAAATCATTGTATTTTGGACATTTGTATTCTTCAATATTAAAAATTCTATCATTCGTCGTCAAAATTTTTAAAAATTGTTTTTCTGTTGAACCACCTTTGTATGCGATCACTTCGTCTTTGCATAAATTTCTAATATACCAATTTAATATGGGGATGATGTTCTCTTGTTTGTAGGCACATTTTAATTCTTCGGTCACATCAAACAAGAAAACATCATCCCCATATTAAATTGGTATATTAGAAATTTGTGCAAGACGAAGTGATCGCATACAAAGGTGGTTCAACAGAAAAACAATTTTTAAAAATGTTGACGACGAATGATAGAATTTTTAATATTGAAGAATACAAATGTCCAAAATGCAATGATTTGGTAAATGTCATAAATTTAAATAAACGTTATGTGTGTAATAATCATATATTTGCAAAAAATAATCACAAAATTTTACATTGTTCTTGTGACGAAGTGTGGGTTTTTTACAAGTGGTTATTGCTTGAAAATTTTGTTAACACTAAATCATACACACGTAAGAAAATAACAGAAAGAAAAGTAAGTTTGTCAATAGAATAAACACTTACACCTAATAATACCTATGCATATCGAGCATACATGCAGTGCCGTCTTTAGGATCAACGAGGCTATGGGCCAAGGTACTGGCTGGGGCCTATGTAAGGGATGGAAAATCCTTAAATTTTATATCTAATTTTGCTGCGAAGAAATCGAGAAAAAAAGTTTTTTAAGCTGTATATAATTACTGTTATTTTAGTGCAAAAATAAATTTTTAAACAAATTTTCTAAATCTTGTTTCTATTTTACCAAGTGTGTGATTTGATATTTTTCTTATTATGTTATAAAATTTAAAATTTGTTGTTGTATATCGAAAATTTTCAGAATTGTGGGGCCCCTGCCTACCTCAGGGCCTCGGGCCAGGGCCCTGCGGGCCCTGCCTTAAAGACGGCACTGCATACATGGAAACCCTTTTAAACTATGCTCCTGCTGCTAAACAATCTCATCTTACTTGTAGTCTTTGGTATGATGATACAGCAGGAAAAATGGATTCTACGGATGGTAAAAATATAGGATTTGTTAAAAGACAGGAATTGATTAGTGAAAGTAGGAAAGACCATACACTAACACCATGACTGCACTTGCTTGGTCTTATATAGTACCAGTAAGTAATAATTCTAATCTAAAGAATTTCTGCAGTGAAATTGATAGTAACTTTACACGTCAACAAGCTTATCTCACATTTTGTTGCTTATCTCAACATTACTTTGTGTCTCATCTTGTTCAGTGTATTGATGAATCAAATACGTTTTGTATAACACAAAATAATGCAAATTAATATTTAGAAATCACTATAATTGATCATTCCTATGTTAGTCATTGAGTAGATTGTACTGTAATAATCTACTAACAGCAGTAATATCATGGATACACTAGATGTACAACAACATCTGAAAAAGATTCACCCCACTCTAGAAAATAATGTTTATGCTGCCAATAAACTGCACATATACACCCACGTACCAACGTATATAATATGCAATTTGGATACGGATGATAAACCAGGGTCACATTGGGTAGCTTTATATATCGATACGAATGACGTTGGTCAATATTTTGATTCATTCGGACGAGCACCTGTACGATATCATCTAAAGTTTTAAAAAGAAATTGTAAAAGATGGAACTGGAATGTTGATAGGATTCAGAATGATTGGACTTCAGTTTGTGGCGAATATTGCTTAACGTATTTGCTATATAAATTTCAGGGATTTTCAATGCATAGTTTTACGAGTATATTTACAGGGAACACATTGTATAACGATATTTTAGTGGATGAGAAATGTTTCGCTCCTATTTTATAGATAATAAGTAATAAGATTTTGTATTTTGTAAACAAAAATTTTAACAAAATTAGGTAATGTGTTTTATTGATGATTCAGATTAGTGTTGTAGATAGGAACAAAGGAGTATAATACAATAGCACCACGCTGAGGAAGAATAGATAATGACGGTATTCAATGAATAATAGGTAAATAGATAAGAACAATGGAGCGCTAATGACGGTGGAGGCCATCACCAGATATCAATTAGATAGGAGTTAATTGTTCTGCACATCTCCGGAACCGTGAGTCCTACGCAAAAATGGACCGCAGATTCGTGATCAGAGCATGCCAAATTTTTTTTTTTAGGATCGTGAGTCGATGAACGTCGTACTTGTACCACTTCTGACTCAGTGAGCCAGAACTGGTACTAACTAACTACTATCCTATATCATTTCAATAATAGATATCCCTTATCCCATATCATTTCAAGATTAGATATCTATTATCCCATCATTTCAAGAATAGATATCCATTACACCATATCATTTTAAGAATAGATATCCATTATTCCATCCCATTTCGTGAATAGATATCCATTATCCCATATTATTTCAAGACTAGATATCCATTATCCAATATCATTTCAAGATTAGATATCCATTACCCCATATCATTTCAAGAATAGATATCCATAAGATACACCATATTATCATTTTAAGAATAGATATCCATTATCCCATCTCATTTCCTGAATAGATATCCATTATGCCATATCATTTCGTGGGTATCGTAAGAGGCGACAGAGGGAAATGAAATATGAATGCAGCATACTGCTGCATTCCTGTTTTATTTCCCTCCCTATTCCCTGAATAACAAGACTAAGTAATAAAAAAAGTGCATCTGCCAACAGTGGCAACTTTGGCAAATGTTCCCCTAAGAGGCAATCTGTAAGAGAGGCCTGTAGAGTTTTGATATATATAGTGAATATTTTAAGCACGAAACATTATGAAAGTTTAAAGCGACTTGAAAGTATGAAGCGATAGTAGCCTAATGGCAGGGCGAGGACCGCGAACTCAAAAAGGTCGTGGGTTTGAATCCGCCATTCGACTACTGGCGTGAACCACTCATAACACAAGAAAGGGGGATGCCCATATTAGGCCATGGAACGCCCAACAATGTGCATTTGTTAAAAAAATATATCTTTATTTATGGTTATTAATCGCGGTATTCATTTATCCTAAAACAATGGGAATATTTTTGCACAAATTAAAAGTACCGAAAAGATAAAAATAAAATTAGGTAAATACGTAATTCATTAGTCTGTGAATAAAATAAAAAAAGTTGCCAACCACAAAAATCATTAAAAAATCGATTCCCCTTTTCGATCGATTACTTATGGTGTCATTATTACAATGCTTATATGATCTTTCGATAATTATTACGATGTTATGATATAGGTTTAAAATAACCGTTGACAATGGATATTTATCCAAAGCAGTCGATACGCAACCGTTATTAACCAAATGTTTACCGACTACAGACGAAAAAGGATGGTTATGTTTTTACTGTGTGTGCGGATTAGGCTATGTTGAATCGTTTTTTGCTATGGTGCTTAAAACGTAGGATGCATTTTATTATTGAGGGAGCTACTATCAAAGAATATTTTATTCGCTTAACTCGTAAAGTACTTGACCAACTTTAAGAATTCTTTCACCACTAGATTGTTATGTATAATTTTAGATATCTAATATAGGGTTAATTTTATTATAGAGGGCGCTACTTTCAATGAATACGTTTTTTGGCTAATCTCAAAAATTACTAGACCGATTTTGAAAATTCTTTCACCATTACATTGCTAATGAGGGCGTTAGCTGTGTGATAAATTATATTATTACAATAAATAATTGTGAGATTAATATTTTCTAAATAAATAAAACTAAATACCTACCTAAGATGTTCAAATCCAATTATTATTTTTACAATTTAAGAATCGTATTTACACACTTTACTTACTCAGATTGATTATTGTAGATAAAGAGGTAATAAACCTAAAGTAAAAGAGCTCCGCTTAAACGAAAAAACTATTTATTAGAATAAAACTAAATGTTGAAAAAAAGTGGTTCAGTGCGAGTCGGACTCGCAGACCCATGAAGAGTTCAGTAGTAACAAGCATATATTTTAAATCGAGTCAAAATACCACTATCATTATCGCCAGCAACAAATTATTTTGTTTTTCATAGTGTTTGTATAAATAACAAAGTTGTTTTTGCGGTTCCTTAAAATGTGCTACTTGTATCAAAAAAAGGACTATTATACATTAAAGGGGTTTCTGTGATTTATTCATTACCAAAGAGAAAAAACTTATTGCGCAAAATAGGTTTTTATTAATTTCAAGTCATCAAAAGCGGCAGTCAACCATTAAAAACTAAAACAACCGTTGTTATAGGCTCGGTTGAATTCATTGACAACCTTCACATTTATAGTTATGATAATTAAACAAGCGAATTACTAGCTGATTTACCAAGAATTCTTTAGAGTATAACAAAACGCTACTTCACAAGTTAACTGTTATTCTTATCTGTTTTTAACATAACATTTAAAATGGAATCATGTTATGATAATTCAAGAAGTTAATTTCCAGCTGATTTACCACGAATTCTCTAAAGCATAACAAAACAATACAGCACAAGCTAACTGTTCTTAAAAATACATTTGAAATAGAGTTTCAATAAATAAAGGAAATTATATTTTAAAAAGCGTGCAGAACTTAAAACGCGTCAAAGATTATTCTTTTTATGATATTATTAATCGAATAAAAATCGATATCATTCCATAGATTTTATGACCGTTAAGTGGCAACATCGTATCCGACAGGTAGGCCGCTGTCACTGTTATGTCACAAGAATTAAATTACGTGTTGTTATCGTGTTATTGTTTTGTTGTAAAAGTAAAATGCAATTGTTGATCTCTCAATAATTGGTTCGAACACAGCAGGTAAATAGTTGGTACATATCACGATGTGGTATGTCTTCCTCTAAGAAATGCTTTATAACTGAGTTTAATTGAATAATATCAATATAATAATTGTAGCTTCTTTATTAGGTACAAGTTTCGAGTACAGTGAACGTGTAGTGTGGCACTCGCAAAATGCACCAATAGTTCGTCTTGAACATGTATACATCAGCTGTGGCACTGACACTTATGAGAATAAGATCACACACATTGTTTGTCTTCGATTTTCCACGTGAGGAATTATTTGCGCTACGTGAGGTAAGTGTTTAACATGTTTAACATTTCAATTTATTAAATGTGATCCATATATCTGATAATTATACATGTTTTTACACTGATTGTATATCAACTCAAGAACTTGTTTTATTTTTTCACATCTGCCCTAGCTATATCTGACAAACATACTAGCTTATTTATGAGATTAACCAGTTTTATCAACTACCAAGAAAGGAGACAGTTGATTTTTCATTGTTTTTGGACTGCTGGTAGTCTGTCAGTCCTTAATTATTAAATAATATAGGGCATTAAATCCGTCCTTGTGCAGTAACATTTAACTTGATAAATATTTTATTTATATTTGAGTTTGAAATATATCTATTTTATTTTTATTTTTTCACTTTGACTTCATTTTTTGTATTTTACATTGTTTCAGTTGTCATGCCGTGTATATCATAATTGCTGGCAATGAACTGATAGAACAGCATCATGTTCAACTGCAGAACGGGAACCATCTGAATCATCTAGTCCGTCCTCGTTGCAATCTGAAGTGAGTAATGTATTGCACCCAAAACAACAAAGCTTAGATCATACATCACACAGTGTACTGCTAACTAATTATATAAAAGCACAATGTTTTTTACCAGGTTGTAACAGTTCCATCAGCATTGCAAGTATGTCTCTTTTGTGATTAACTACATTTTGCGATAACAAACATACATAGTGACAAGTACTATGTATGTGTGTTATACTTGGTAGAGCCATGCTGCAGTTATATTAGAAGTATAGTTGTAGCATGAATGGGTCGGCTCGACCGGGGAAGGAGCACCCTCTCACAGAATACCAGCGTGAAATAGCAGCTTAATGCTGCTGTGTTTTGTATGGTGAGTGTAGAGAACCGGAGACCCTTTTTACTGGAAACGAGAAAATGATCTTAGTCCTCACGGGTGACAACGCATCTGCATTTTGATTTGTAATCGAGGATAGATGTGGATGTCTAAGGGTCGCAGAAATGTCTCCAGCAGATGGTGAATCTCAGTTAATGACAAGACATGCTAATAAATCCAGAGCCGTGACTATGTGTCGATATGGGTAGTAGAGGTGGTGAATGGCATTTTTAAAACTGAATTTAAAATATTTCATCAAAATTACTTTAACAGGGCTTCTACACATTTGATGATAGACTGCTGTGGCTTCTGCTATAGTTAATAAATTCCACACAAAAATAAGGGACAGGGATGATGCGGCTCAAATACTTGAAATAGTTCATCAAAATATGGAGACAAATAATGATTTTTCTGAGTATGCTAGGGAAAACAATCTAAATAGAGCTAGGGCAGGCAGACTTTAGAAATATAAATGTAGACTTTAAAATGTTAGGGAATTTCCTGTTTTAACTTACAGCGACTTAATATTAATTGCTTGTGTCACATACCAATTAAAGCAAGCTCGCTACTATTATGGTGAGCATATAAGATTTAATGGTTGCTACCGGATAGAACTCTGTAATAACCAGAGGAGCAGCATTATGGAAGGAATAAAGTTAAGCCCTAGCTGATCTTTACTTAGGGCTAGAATTGCAAGTCATCACTATTAGTCGTAAAGTGTATTTTATTATATAAATTCTGTATAATATCTAATATATAAATTCTTTTTTAGGAAGGATGCTTGGTACTACCACCTGCTTAGGACCCTGTAATTAATGAAATTAAAAACCCAAGCATACCACTGCAAGACTTCTAGACACAGTAAGTTCATTCTGTAGATCGGACAATAAATAAAAATTAAAAATCTGAAGGTACTCCGGGTTAACACTGACATTGGGACGTCGGTCACCTCAGTCTGCTGTAACCATGGGTGCTGGAAAGCACCCGAAATGTCTGGAATTAAAAATCAAAGAAATAAAACGCGATAAAATCGATAAAAATAGTTGTTAAAAAAACTGCATTTGTGAAAATAAAAACTTCAAATATTTTCAAAACCCCGACTTTTTTTAAAGCAATTCCTTTACCATTTCATTGTTTTAATAGCATATTATCATATCTATATGCTTTTATATGTGGGCACTCATGGCCGAAGTGTCTATGAAGACTGAGCATTCCCCTTTAAGCTTGCCACGAGTGGTTAAGGGAATATTAGTAATGTTTATAGCATTAAAAATATTCTTTAAAAAAAATTATAAAAGTGTCATTTTCCCAATGATCCTCTCATATTTTTTTTAAAAGAATATTAATAATGCTATAAACATTACTAATATTCCCTTATACACCAAATTTTTTATAATTTTTGAAAAATTAACGGCTTCATTATTTTGTCAAATGTAAAAATTTCTTCATAGTGATAGCGTGGTCCTTTCCCGGTCGAGCCGACCTATTCCTGCAACAACAAATAATATACCTTGAACGTGGCTCCACCACGTATTACCACATACGATTCTCCTACGCCGCTACCTTTTTTTATATAGAAGAGGGGGCAAACGAGCATGCGGCTCACCTGATGTTAAGTGACTACCGCCGCCCATGATCAACCGCAACACCAGGGGAATTGCAGGTGCTTTGCCGTCCCTTTAGAAAGGAGTAAGCTCTTCTAACCTTACGGACGCAAGTATTTATTTTAACTTAGCCTAATTTTTTTGTATAATTACGTTAATTGGCGAACTGGTCATTAAAAGAAAGGGGAATGAGAGTGAACGCAAGTAAGATGAAAGTGATGGTTTTAGAAAGAGAATATAGTAAAACGCTATGTGAAATAAGACTAGAAGGGGACTTGATTGAGCAAGTTGATGAGTTCGTGTATTTGGGACGTATATTTAGCAGGGATGGTAGGTACGATTAGTAAGTATATAGAACGATGACTGAATGCAGGAAATAAAGTGAATATGGCTCTCTTTTAGACACAGTTAGGAAAACCCAGAATGTGACAAAAAAGGCTCGTATGGCAATTCATAATGCTGTGTTAGTCTCTACTTTAATTTATGGTAGTGAAAGTTGTGTGTGGCGGAAGAAACACGAGAGTGGAATAAAGACAAAAGAGAGTAGATAAAGATAAAGAAAAAATAGAGGTTTGGCAATGTAGAAATCATCAACTACGAAAGAGCGGTAGAGTCGGGAAGGGACTCTAGACGAAGGTTTATCGACCAAATTGGCGATAGGTATATTGAAAATGGGGCAGATTAGAAGTACCCCTAACGCGAGAGAGGTCTGTCAGGATTGTGGCAAATGGAACGCCGTAGTCTCTGCCTAACCCTCTGGATGACAGTTGTGAAAGTTTATGTTTTATATGGGTTCTAATCAAAATTTCTACTATAATAATTTTATTAAGTATTTTATTGAATTATTTGTTGATTTTCAGGTTTTAAATTTCACAAATTTTACGCGAGCAGCCCTGGGTTCGATCCCCGCCGGCACCAATGAAGTTGGTAATTGCAATTTTAAGTGCTGATTTACTACGTGCACGGCAGTGAAGGAAAACATATTACGAAGGAAAACATATTACGGAAATAAAAAAAATATTACGAAGACATGTGAAGTTCGCAAACACGCATTGGGACATCGAAGATCTTAAAACCCTCTCAGAAATGAAGTATTACAGAATAATACACATAGTAATTTAGTAATACAGAATTTAAGTTATAGGAAGAGTCCTGTGCCCAGCGGTGGGACGTATATAGGCTGTAACTTTTCTCATGTTTTATCGCGACGCTTAACTACATTGAATTATAGTCTAGGCTATTTTTTCTCTTCGTATGTCTTCTCGCATAATGATGACCGTGTCGTCTAGTCATCAGAGCACCAGCTGTGTACGCTGGGTTGCATCAGCTGACATCAACATTTGTGTGAAAACACAAATAGTTAGTTTTTAAATCCGATTATTTTATGATATTGCTTTGAACTCGTGTCTGATACTGAACTACTTCCGAATTTATTGGAAACAGGTAATGAAAACGTAGCCCAAGTTGAGCGGGTATTGTCAGCTGTGTTAGTTTGTACATTTGTTACTATTATAAAATCTTCAACTCAACTTAGATAGCTTCCGACAGTATTCGGAAGTAGGCGCGGATCAAAATTCTTATCGTCTAATGTTTGTCGCTTATCAGATTAGTAGTCGAAAACAAGAGGCATCCTATCGTACCGTTACTTATGAATATTATTCCTATTACATCAATTTTGCAGAATGTACAACCGTAGCGAGCGCACAATACCATAACAAAGAATTTTAATTAGCCTTTGCCAGTAAAATGCATAATTCTCGCCCGACATTTTCTTCCTGACCGCACACACACCCGGTTAAACTTTACCGCGTTGCATCACCGGAGAACGAATGCCTGTTCGCTCACCTCATTGGTTCCTTGCAGTTGTCGTCGTGCGCAAACAGGTGTGGCAGCCATGAAGTTATAGCGCTAGGATTTCTGTCTCATTCTCGCCTCCCCCCCACTCACTGTCGCCGCCGCATACTCGTTGTTACCGTGTGACGTCAGTTCAGATCCGTTCGCCGCGTGTTTTGCCGCTTGTTAGCAGATTGTACGCCGACACTAAACGCGCGAACTTTTTCGATAAAAGTTCAAGTGACATTTTAATCTGTTTGATTGATTACTTGTGTTTTATACGTGCAAACGCTAATATCTACACTGAAAACTCGTGTGAAATCGTGCGTTAGTACTGTGCTTTGTGGTCGCAGGTGTCACATTCCAACCCGAACGCCAGAGCAGACTCTGTGTACCCTACACAGTGAGCAGGTGGACATTTTAAAGGATCTATTTACTATGTAAGTGCGTTTACTTTTTTTAAACCTTTAACTGGTACCATTCCATTCTTACTACGGTTTATTTGCTAACACATCAAATTTTTGAATGTAACAAAGTTATACAAGTAAACATTTGATGTTATTATTACAATTAGTATTTAACCAGCATATATAGGGGTTTTTCTTGCTTATATATTATTTATGTCAAATTATTACATATAAATATTACAAAATATTAGCACTAATTATATAAAGAGAAGGCTTTATTAATGTATATTTTGTATTTTAGTTTACCGCTATTTGCACGTTTTTATAACTAAAGAATATTTGATGGGAAGAGTACAACGAAACTTAAAAACTATCTTAAAGCTATTTAATGTTTTATTCATTGTTTTAATAATTGCATATAATATGTGTGTATAACCCCGACATTTAATTACCAATACAAGGTTGACTTAAATATCGAACAAATAAAATTACATATATTGCGTTGTTTTATTTTCGAGGTAAACATACCTTCTACTACTATATTTTATGTCCCAAAACCTCATCATAATCAGTCTTTTACCAACCCACTGCTGAACGTAGGCATCTAAGGAATACTCAAAGCACGGTTCTGAGCCACCAGCATCCATCGACTTACTGCATCGTTTACCAGGTTGTCACTATCTAGTAGAGGGCCATACGGTACGAGCACCTTGAGAGAGTATTTCTTCCCCATCGGATATCGGTTCTTCGAGCTATATGACCGCTTCATTGCCACTTGAGCTTAGTGATCCGTTGGGCTATGTCGGACTCAGCACTTCAGCGGCTTGTTAATATTCCATTCATTGTCATGAGCCTCTCCAATAGTGAGGTTTTGATTCCTCACACTTTGAAGCTAAATTGCATAGTCTCGAGCACAATCAAAGAGTTGTTGCATCTGTGTCCCTACGCAATAGTTCCACAGTCCCTGTTCTACAGGTTACATTTCGTAAATTGCAAAAGAGATGCACAGTATAGTTTCTGCACCCACATTTCGTCATCGAAGGATTTGACGTACGGTTGGATTTTATTCATATGTTATTGACGTGCCTCGAACCCGTGGTGATAAATGATTCATTATTTTTAGAGGCATAGCGAGAGTTTGGAATCCTTTGCCTACGAATTCTTCTCTGGTGACCATTAGATACGATTTGCGACTTTTCAAGGCAAGGGTGAATAGGCATTAGGCATTATTCGACGGCTAACGTGATTACCATCTAGGAAGCTAGGAACTTATCATCAAAAAAAAAGTACCTACATAGGAGGCTGACAAATGACAAAAGTTGTCATTTTACCTTTCTATTACAAAAAGTTGCCAACTCTAAATTATGATTTTGTAACTACGAAATCATAATTTTGAGTTGGCAACTTTTTAACCTTTTTTATAAAATTAATTAACGGATCCTCATAGCGACGGTAATTGCCATTTCAAAAGATAAATAAGAAAAAACGGTGTTAATTGCTTCCTTTTTATTCAGGTTTTATTAGATTAACGACACAGTGCTAATTAAGTAACCAGAAAATGTCGCATATTTGTTACTTTCAATATGTTCACATACACTATAACAACTTGAGACCTCACGCGGAGAGCAGTCATTTCAATGTATGTAAACATATTCATTATTATTAATGTACATACATAATTATTATGACGACGATAAAATATAATGTTTAGTAATTAGCGTACATGCATGCTGAGTCAGTGGTTCTTAGACGTGAATAATTTTTTCTTTGCCATCACTTGATTTATGCTTCTCATGGGACGACCTGCGGGGTTGGCGAAGTCTACTTTCTACAATAGTTAACGCTAATAGAAAAATACAATTGTGAATAAAATTAACTATAAGTCACATGACAATCACGTGAGAACGTCGAGCATATGTCACTCCCATTCAATTTTATAGTTTTCTATTGGTTTGTATTGCTGTTTCTGATGAAGTGATAGATTCTCTTAAAACCGAGCAAGTAGTTGAGATGTTGGGACCACATCCTTGTATCCAAAATCCTATTCGTTATAGTTCATAAAAGATAGCTTGATCCTTGCGACAGCTGTCTGTAAAAACACGCCTATGAAGTCCTGAATTTCTTAGTAGTACAGACAGAACCTGTCGATGTCATACTTTATGGGCATGCCGACCTAATTAGTGCATGCCCATAAAGTATGACATTGACAGCTACTGTCTGTACTACTAAGAAATTTAGGACTTCATAGGCGTGATTTTACTGACAGCTGTCGCAGAGATTAAGCTATCTTTTGTGAACTTAGTAAGCACCATTTTAGCAGACCATTTTTTTTAAATATTTATATTCCCCAGAAGGAGTTTCGTTCATGGCGGCCAATCTCAACGGGACTAGTCAAGTGTAAGAGTGTGTTGTGTGTACAAGTACAAGTGCACTCTTTATCTTCTCAATTTCTAACGTTGTATAGCCGGAGCTATGTATAACTATATACTATGCTAGGATAGGTCAGCTCGACCGGGGAACTGCCATGCTTTCTCATGTAAAATACTGGCGTAATGCATTAGAATCAAAATAATACTGCTGTGTTTCGGATGGTGATTAAAGAGGATAGGAGACACCTTCTACTGATATGAGGCATAGATAAAAACGCATTAGAATTTTGATTCTTAATCGATGATAGATGTCTATGGGCCGCAGCATCTTCTTTCCATCAGTTTGACGGTGGTGGATGTGTTCGTTTGTCACCCTTATTATATAAAATGGCATCTTCCCTCATAGTCTCACGGGTTAGAAATCCGACACGACTCGGGAGTGATCAGGTGCAGGACTGCAACCGACGGCCTCGCGTACTTTTCTAGGCATCGTCGACTTTCTGACTTTGAACTGCTACTGATAATTTCTTGACAGAAAGATTTGAGACTTAACTGTCGGCAACAAGCCAGCTGCTGAGGATGATCGACGCAAGAGGCTTGTCGCTGGTGCTGCAGTACCTAGCACTCGACTTGAAGTCCGCATGTTGTCACTAGCAGTGCCAGCATTTATTATTATCTATATATATATATATATATATATATATATATATATATATATATATATATATATATATAAATATATATATATATTATTGCGTATCACGTTGTTTGTCCGCAATGGACTCCTAAACTACTAAACCGATTTTAATCAAATTTGCACACCGTGTGCAGTTTGGTCCAACTTGAGAGATAGGATAGTTTTTTGCCCATGAGTGACCCACATTTTTTCTTGCTAAGTTAAGAATTTTTAATAGGACATGACAAAGAATCGTCGAAAAGGGCACAACAACGTCTGCCTGGCAAATTGGTTAGAATATATCTAGTAGTACACAAATACTACGAATATATTATAATATTTGTGTACTACTAGATTACAATTACCTATTATTGTTATTTGTCCGCATTAGGCTTTAGCTATAAGCCATGACTTTCTATAAAATCTTATTATTAATTTTAATATATACATGCCTTAACCATTGTTTTTATCGTCTATAGTGAATAGTCTGCATGTAATTGAATTAATAAGATCAGTGATAGGTATATCTCTTCGTATGAACTCCATAAAAACTAAAGTAAATGTAAAATCGTCTTAAATGTTGATTTAATCTCCCCCTTGACATGGGTAAATGATTAAGAAACCTTGGCGCCAGCGTTTATGGCGCCAATATCCCTCGCAAGTGGAGTAGCTAGGACGTTTAAGTATGAAAAAAAGAATTGCGGGCTCCTTGCTGACAGCTTTAGCTCACTTGAACACTTACAGATAATATACAGACCAGATAAAATTGGCCTATAATAACGGCCTCTTTTATCTAGTCTGTACATTATGTGTAAAGTGTACAAGTGAGCGTTGTAAGTGTTCAACGAGTGTAAGAACATTTTTGTAATATATCTATTAAATAAGCAGTCTCCTACAAAAGCGTTATAATCACAACTTTTTAAAGGCAGTGTTTATGAATTTTAATACCATGTTTAAACGACCGTACTGTAGCGGCAAATTATAGTCCTTGTTATTAAAAATAAAAATATTTAATAACTTTTTTATCTACGGGTTTCATCAATTGGATATGTCAAAATACATTAACATTGTATGTACTTAAAAAATAAAAATATAAATTTCTTTGCAACCTTCCGCTAAATAAATACAATGATGTGTCTTACCTGGATTGAAGGGCACCTCCCGCCCTCCCTCAATTGCATGCACTAACTCCGTCACCACTAGTCCCAGCACCACTACTCCCAACACCACTATTCCAGGTAAGACACACCATCGACGATAATACGACACGTGTTTCGCCTCTACACGAGGCATCTTCAGGTAATGTAGACTCTACGGCAGCTGACTCAGCTGCCAGCTGCCGTAGATAGTATAACTTGACATTTTTGTAAGTAATATAGTATTTTAATTGTCTTATATAATTATAAATATTTGCATGCCTATTAAAGGCAGAATATAGCTTGAACTATGCACCACTCTTAAATCTGGTACCACCTGTATTCTGTATAAATAAATGTTTCTTTCTTTCTTTCTTCTTGGAAGAGCACCTCCCGCCCTCCCTCAATTGCATGCACTAACTCCGTCACCACTAGTCCCAGCACCACTACTCCCAACACCACTATTCCAGGCAAGACACACCATCGACGATAATACGACACGTGTTTCGCCTCTACACGAGGCATCTTCAGGTAATGTAGACTCTACGGCAGCTGACTCAGCTGCCAGCTGCCGTAGATAGTATAACTTGACATTTTTGTAAGTAATATAGTATTTTAATTGTCTTATATAATTATAAATATTTGCATGCCTATTAAAGGCAGAATATAGCTTGAACTATGCACCACTCTTAAATCTGGTACCACCTGTATTCTGTATAAATAAATGTTTCTTTCTTTCTTTCTTCTTGGAAGAGCACCTCCCGCCCTCCCTCAATTGCATGCACTAACTCCGTCACCACTAGTCCCAGCACCACTACTCCCAACACCACTATTCCAGGCAAGACACACCATCGACGATAATACGACACGTGTTTCGCCTCTACACGAGGCATCTTCAGGTAATGTAGACTCTACGGCAGCTGAGTCACGTGTCGTATTATCGTCGATGGTGTGTCTTACCTGGAATAGTGGTGTTGGGAGTAGTGGTGCTGGGACTAGTGGTGACGGAGTTAGTGCATGCAATTGAGGGAGGGCGGGAGGTGCTCTTCAATCCGGGTAAGACACATCATTGTATTTATTTAGCAGAAGGTTGCAAAGAAATTTATATTTTTATTTTTTATTATAATGGATTTCCGCAAAGTAACGCCTGATTCTATCAATTATTGTATGTACTTGTCTATTTTGCGGATGGAGATGATATATAAGGGTCATTATTGCATAATCATATTATAATACAGACCAAGAGATCCTACTAAAATAATGATTCCATCTTGCAGAACAGCTTTAAATAAACAGAATGTATATCATATGTGCATATCAGCTTTTAATGAACTGCCTAAGAGTCTACGGGAACTTCCATTTAAATATTTTAAAATTAAGTTAAGAAAATGGCTAGTTGATAAGTGTTTTTATACTATACGAGAGTACATGCAACATAAAACTAATGCAAATGATTATTTGTAAAAATAAATATTATGTAATATAATAATAATAATAATAAATAGTATAACTTGACATTTTTGTAAGTAATATAGTATTTTAATTGTCTTACATAATTATAAATATTTGCATGCCTATTAAAGGCAGAATATAGCTTGAACTATGCACCACTCTTAAATCTGGTACCACCTGTATTCTATATAAATAAATGTTTCTTTCTTTCTTTCTTCTTGGAAATAATACAGCTTCGAAGGTATTATCATACCTATTATAATATATTAGTTAAATTATAGTAAACCAATTCGATATTTATATTCAACACATATTAATATATCCAATATTAGGTGTTTTCCGCGACTTCGCCCGCGTGGAATTTATTACGACTGGATTTTATGAGGTTGAATTTTTTGTGCGGTACCCTAATACTTTTTCTGAAATAAAAATAGCCTAAGTTATTACTTATAACAACAGCTATCTGCCTGTGAAAGTCTCGTCAAAATGTGAGAGAAACAGAGACCTTCTTACTCAAAATCAGTTAGCGAGGCAGTCTATCTTAGTTCTCGGGGGTGACAACACATCCGCGTTTTGAGTTTTATTCGAGGATAATTGTATAGTGTGTCTATGAGCCGCAGCTTCCACTTACCGTCAGGAGAACAGCGTGCTCGCTTGTCACAGTGATCTATTAAAAAAAACTGATAGGATAACAGATGTAATAGGTTCAGACCGACAGTGATATATAGATTTAAAGACGCAAATAAGTGTCAGGTAACATCGCTTATAGGTATGTTATTTATTAGACCAAGATGTCAAGACAATCAACATCTTGTTGCAGTATTGTTCAGTTAATGCCCTTGCTCTACATATCGATCGCATTAGCAACACAAATGCACTCCACGCTTAATAACAATGTGGGTGAAGACGAGATCTTTTTCAGTACTGACGAATTAGACATATCTTGTTGGAGAAAACCTTTGTTGCTAGCCCACTCTCATTTCTGAAAAGGTTATGGAGCAATTTGTCCGCCGAGGTTTCCTGTCCTGGAAATATTTTATTTTTTAGTCATGTAGGCTTTCTAGAGGATGTTTTCCTTCACTACCGAGTACGTGGTGTTTTAAAAGTGCATTCAACAGTAAGTAAAATACATTGTATTCAATGTGTAATATTCGGGTAAATATAAAAATAATTATGCATTGAAGAATTACATTACATGCGGGGATCGAACTTTGTTTGCTAGAATTGTTTATTTTTGTTCGAATATTTTTACGTGGTAGAGCCATGCTGCAGCTGTATTAATTGTATAGTTGTAGCACGAACGGGTCGGCTCGACCGGGGAAGGACCACACTCTCACAGAATACCAGCGTCAAATAGCAGCTGTGTTTCCCAGACCAGAGAACCGGAGACCCTTTTTACTGGATAAGAGGCATTCCATCTTAGTCCTCAAGGCTGACAACGCATCTTCATTTTGATTCGCGAACGAGGATAGATGTAGATGTCTATGGGCCGCAGTAACCACTTACCATCAGGTGGACTGTGTGCTCGCGCTAGTCTACCTTTTCCTATGAAAAAAAGAATAATTAGAAAAGAATTATGCAGCGTCGAATAATTGCAGACAAAGTAGTAAGGAAAACATACACACACTAATAAATGAACATCAAAACGTACGGATAGTTTATTTCTCCTAAATACAGCAAAACAAATTGTTAAAAAACATTAGGACTGGCATTATATATTAGCCAATAGCAAAAAAATATATCCGGTTTTGTGCCATTCATATGTCCTTGGAACATTTTGTTTCCAATGTATGTACAATAATTAAATATATTTTACTAAAAACCTCCATCATTTTCGTCGTCTACTTGTAAATAGACAAATTCTTGAAAAAGATGACGAAGTTGTAAGTCATCCACAAAATTATTAAGGTGAGACGCGTAGTAACTAAAATAGCTGTTAGTTAGTTGTTCCGCGTTGTAACTAAAATAGTTGTTAGTTAGTTGTTCCTTGTTTGAACAGCAACTCCCTCTCTACCCTAATTGCGTGCACTATCACCGTAAAGAATAATATCAATATCACTGCCCGCAACCCCAATACACTAGAGAAGTTACACCGTCGTCGGTAATACGACACGTGTTTCGCCTTTAAACAGCGTTGGCATCATCAGAAGAAATAGACTGTACATGTTTTTATTAATGATTGATTGGTCTACTTGCTGTGATTGATTGATTAATTGGGAGTTGGAACCCACCTTAATGCTGCTCCCAATCACCAATCTGAATGTTTGTGCGGATTTCATGGACGGATTTTCCGCCCAGAGTTAGTTCTGTCAGTTTGTTAATTAGCGTGATGCAGATGCGTTTGCAATGTAAAGAAAAAGTATTCGTTCGTAAAGTAAGTAGGCGTATTCACCATTACAACATTTTAGCAGATATAACAAATATTAGCAGATCTTTAACGCAAGTATGCACGTGTGAAAACTGGTTTGCTTTACTAAGTGTTTCCTCCTTTGCCTTTCATTTAGTAACTTTACGTATTCAATTAACTAAAAAGGTCTTAAGTTTAACATCAAACGAATATTTGACATTTAAAATTATTCTCATTCTTATATCTATATGCATATCTATATCTATTTGCATACCTAGTGATGAGTTAAGCAAGACTAAGACCAAGACAGTTTTGGTATCGGTCTCGGTCTTACTTGCCCTTGCACTGGTCTTGCGTATTCAGTCTTGGTAATGATTTTAGTCTTGTAAAATCGCAAGAACAAGATCAAAACCGAATTACTCATCAGTAAAAATTTGTGGGATAAACTGGAAATATTAAACACACAAAATATTTTGTTCCGATAAAACATATTGATGTTATGAGAAATATTATCATATATCCTATTTACAATGGAAGTTACAATTTTTTGTTTAATCTCGCACTTTGGTCTTGGTCTTGCATTCTCGGTCTTAGTTTCGGTTTTGTTCTTGTTCATTCGGTCGTGGTCTTCGTGTTGCTAGTGTATCTACAATCCTGATATTGGTATTGGTCTTGCATAATCGCAAGACCAAGACTAAGACTGATTTTGCTCATCACTATGAATGATTGATTCACTGAAGGACTTTTGAATTCAAATTCCACGTATTTTAAATTTACTAAATACAACAATGCAGATATTTGTCTGCTTGCTAAATACTGAGTGACCAAAGTCGTGAATGACGTAATACGTTTAGTAAATGATTATGGAAGTAAGAATTCTTCTGAATGCATAACGCCATTTCGTAATAAGGGCCTTCAAAGTTGTAAAGAGCCAAAGATGTTATTATGTAGAGAGGCTTTTTCAATTGTTATAGTAAGTGGATTTGCTGTTGTAGGCTGTAATTGTTTGTAATTGTAAATGTCGGTGAGGATGTCGAGGCAGTATTAGGTTAAGAAATAAATTATCGAAGAACAGAAACAATTGCACCTATCGACGACCGATGGTCGAATAAATAATAGATTTTTTACGTAAACTATAATCAATATTTGATTTCTTTTTCACATTCTAATTTATATCTATGTAATATATTATTATGATAAAAAGATATATTATCTCCTACTGAAAGTATTTTTTTAATAAATAATTTCATAAAACAATAACAGCGCCATATCGGACTGGATCTAGGGCGCTATTTAACTTCAATTCCTTACAGAATAAAGAATATTTTTTATAAGTTATATACTTAATAGATAAAACAGGCAATATTTTAAGTGCTCACAATAATTTGTGATTCCAATCTTATACCAATTTATCTATTCACGGAATGCATAGGCTTGTGGCATTTGAAAGAGCCACGTATAGCCTTATTTATCTAATGTGACGGCTCCGACAATTGACTGGGCAAGGTAAGGTAGAGGCGTAATCAGGGGACGTGTGCAGCTGTTTTGTATGGGGGCCACGACCTGGAAGGATGACAAATTGGATGATTAGTACTGAATCACGACCACCGAGTAGTCCGTGCGCTGGGGCTACTTTCGTAATTCGAATTACAAGATAAAGGCGTAATCAATTGCTTATATCAATTAGATCTAATTGTGTAAGGGCGTGGCGTGTTTGAATGTAGTAAAATAACTTTGATAGATTGTATTGTTCCGATTTCAGATCTTTTGAGATAAGTGAGATACATCTGGTATGGAAAGGTGAGATATTCCTTGTTAATTACAGCTTACATATGGGCTCAGACCTTTTTTGATTTCTGAGATCGCTCCGGAGCAGTAAAGTTTTATTGAAATATATTTGTCCCACATAAAAGTTTCCTAATGCTGTTTTTCTTCACCATTTAACTGGTACCGTTAAAATCGAACTCGTGCTGTCCTGTGAACTTCACGGAAAGCGCTTAGCCCCTGAGCAACCACGGCCCTGAAGACTGGGCGGCGCCACGTAGGAATTGTTGAAAAAGGACATTTACCCCGCTACAAACAAATATATATATATATATATATATATATATATATATATATATATATATATATATAAATATAAATATGTATATGTAAATACAAAATATGTCAAGTACCTAATATCAGCGAAAGATGTGGCTGCGACTTGATGAAGCCGTGGAGATTTAGAAATCTTTATTTATATTTTGATTTGTTTGCTTTAATTCTGAATTTATCTAAAAACCCGGGTCAACAAAGGTTATTATTACTTATTCAGGCATAACATAACATATATTTATATATAACATAGCCATATATTTTAATTTAATGATGCTCTCCAATGCGAGCTAATAATTATTATATATACTCGGATATGAGTTAGATTGTAAATTGAATAAACCAAATTAATAATATTTCTAAAAGTAGTACTAGTAGTAGAACTTTTATATTTGTATGTATAGAACTTTTATACTTGGTAGAGCCATGCTGCAGTTAGATTAGTAGTATAGTTGTAGCACGAATGGGTCGGCTCGACCGGGGAAGGACCACGCTCTCACAGCGTAAAATTGCTGCTCTGTTTCGTATGGTGTTTTTACTGGAAACGTGACATTCCATCTTAGTCCTCACGGGTGACAACGCATCTGCATTTTGATTCGTAATCGATGATAGATGTAGATGTCTATGGGCCACAGCAACCACTTACCATCAGATGGACCGTGTGCTCGTTTTTCACCCTATCCAATAAAAAAAATAATTTGTAAAATATTAAAGAATTCAGCACAGGGTATAAACGTACACAAAAAAAAAACTAAAAAACATGATTTTATCGTAACTGTTCAATTTGATGACACTTTGTGAACATCTGTGTTACTGTACAGATAACTTCACCTTTGTTCCAACTAACCATATCCAATGAAGGTAACATTATTGACCCTCATCAAGTAAGAACCCTTACCAACTATTGTTGAATTCTGTGAATCCAAGCTAGAGTTCGAATCAAATGTTGATTGGCTTCGTTTTGACGTTTGGTTTCATTGTATTGCCGAAGCCTTTTTATGTATAATATCTTATTTCAGGTTAAAAAATGCTATATCTACTAATAAATAAAATAACGCAATTGTTGAATAATTCCCACCGGTAAATTATTCCCCCAAAAATCAAAGGATGATTAAAATTACTTTTACGGATTTTATCGCGTTTATTTTTACTTTTTATTTTTAATTCCCGACGTTTCGGGCGCTTTCCAGCACCCATGGTCACGGGGGACTGAGATGACTGACGTCCCGATGTCATTGTTAAACCCGGAGTACCTTCAGCTTTTTTAATTATTGTATTAATAATTAAAAAAGCTGAAGGTACTCCAAGCTGAAGGTACTCCGGGTTTAACAATGACATCGGGACGTCAGTGATCTCAGTCCCCCGTGACCATGGGTGCTGGAAAGCGCCCGAAACGTCGGGAATTAAAAATAAAAAGTAAAAATAAACGCGATAAAATCCGTAAAAGTAGTTTTAATCATGTGCAATGTTCGCGTAAATATAAGAAATCATTAAATCAAAGGATGCTTTAGGGCTGCCAACTAGTATATATATTGTAGCCTATTACTATAACTTTAACCGAAAAGAGTGGGAAAAGATGGAGAAGGCCTTTACCCAAAGAGGGGTCCTTAATTGAAATATATATTGTATTTTATTTTCTAAGCGTAAATATAATCGTTGTATTGTAATTATTTTATATTAAGAAATAAAGAGGTTTTATTATTATTATTATTAGTATAACTTTAGGTGTCATTATCATTATGATAATATTAGGAGTGCGAATACTTCCAATCCAATTCCTGACCAAAAATATATATAAGATGAAACTATTTTAATGGCGCTAGGCTAATACAAGTTCAAAGCAGCAAAAAACATTTCCCATTAGAATAAAGTATTAACCCTAAACCACCTATCCTATGTTCCTGTGGCACAAAAACCTAGGATCCGTCTGACAAACCGCTATTATGTGCCTTATTTTAAGTTAGAATTTGATAAGTAGATAAAATTTGTAAATGAAATGTAGATCTAGGGTTTTTACTATTATATTATTCCAAATATCAACACTTATGTAACTAGTACCAGTGTTGCGAAAATAAGTATAATTAGTTCTCTTGTACATCGCATTTCGTTGCTTTTATCTAAGCTTATAATCAAGAATCGAGATAAGAAAACATACTCGAAATTTACTTCCTTACACTAGTTTACGTAATTTTATAAATTATACAATACAATATAAATCTAAAATAAACCTCTTTTTTATAAAATTGCGAGGGTTTTCGGAGCATTTATGACACAGTGTTTGAGAACGTGTCGCTCTACGTGAGGCCGTGTTGTCTGCCAAACTCTTTATGAACACGAACGGGGTTCCAGTTCTCTGATCCTGATTACACAAACTTGTGACATAAGCATTTGAAGCTGATATGTCCAGCATTCTATAGAATATTGCTATAGGCCATCTTCGTGTTCGGTAAGCAGTGGACTAGGTTGAACACCTTTGGTCTAGTAGGTCGACACCAATTTTGATTTGATTAGTACATTTTAATATTAAAAGAACGAAAAATAAATTCGACATCACTTCCCTCGGTATCATATACCGGCAAATTTATCCAAACGAATGCACGTAAAAGCTAACCGAGCGCAAGCAATAACATTGCCAGATGCTTAGAAATAGTACATGGACGCACCCAACCATACAACGTGAAATGACAAAGATATATGCTTTCCAAAAAATATAGCGGTATTCCATACCGTTATCAGGTGCTTAAGGGTTAATTTGAAGCATGCTATAGGTTATTATATTTCGCTATCCACTATATTTTCTTAGGTAAGTAAACCTTGAAAATACTACATTTGGCATAAAAAAGTTGGCAACCCTAAGATCAATGATTTGGAGGCTGTACCTTGTGAAGTAGCACATCACTTTGCAATTGTGGCGGCGCTATCGTCGCACCACAAGCGAATCACACCGAAGCCTAAATCGAGCTATCAAAGTTCCGAATCATAAAAGGTATATATAGAACAGCTCCGAACTATCACACGGAGCGTTGACCGTTCCCCAGGCATAACACATTGCCTGGCAGGAGATCTCCCCTTTTCCTTCCACGGCTACACAATAAAGCGCGGTGCTTTTTCCAGATCATACATTTACTTCTGCGAATATTTGGTATATAATTTGTACAAATTTATCTAGTGAATTCACCGTGGTGTACGCTTTCATGCGATCACATTTACGACATACACTAAAGCGGGGTCCGATCACAAACAGCGGCCATTTAATTGTATCTGATGGAATTACCAATTCAAAATTACAGTAACGCGAATAGTTGTGCGCTGCGCTTTTGAATTTAAACGTGGCACGACTTCTAAGCATTATTTTCTTTATACATAATATATACAGTTACGTCGTCCATTGATAAACACATTCTACGGAAGCTTTGTTAAGTTTAATTAGTAGTGTAATGTTATTGATTCGTGTGTTTGATTGATTTAAAAGAGTGTACATGTCGTTTTGTGTGTGACTCTGTGACATTCCTTGGGAGAGGCATATATTCAGCAGTGGACTTGTGAAGGGCTGTAATGATGATGATGATAACATGTCGTTAATGATTTATGATAAGTAGTATTTTTCGTTATCGTTGCAGTCTATTAAAGCCCACTGCTGAACATAGGCCTCCCCATGGCTTGCATCTGAGGGGGGATATTTGCCGTAGTTGCCACGTTTCGTTTGCCACACAGTTAACGTGCGTACGTAAGTGGGCACGACTAAAAATTAAAAACTGCGGTTGCCACCGCGGTTTTTAATTTATAGTCGTTATTAAGAAGATACTGCTGCGCATCTGATTTGTTTTCCTCTGTCGCCTTATAGGTACGACACCCACGGGATGATATGGGGTACGGATATTCCTACACCGCCACTACACGGTAGTAAAGTAAGGTTAAATAAATAATAAATGGTGCTAAATTAATAAATGTACATCCGTGCGTATTGTTACGAGCTTGAGACAACTTTGTAAGACTTCACGTGAGACGGGCCATTGCGGCCGGGCGTCGAACGGTGGTTGGGAATTAACCCGAGGCGTTCCGCTGAGAGCACGCACCCCCCCCCCCTGCGAGCGAGACGTCGGATAGCCGGTTTGGTGATACCCTGGATGTTATCACGAAGAACCTTTCTATGCTGCTTCGCTCCACCTTTCCCTAAACCTTTACCACCTTTACCGCGACCGGTCATGTTCGCTTAGAGCCAAACACACACAAAATGTACAAGAAACTTGACGTACGTGAATACAAACTTGACTAACGCTATTTTATACCAATGTTGAGACAGCTAGATTAGTTACTTTCAATGCGGAATGTTACTAAGAGGTAATGCGACTGATATTGAAGTCATACTTGTTTTGCAAAAGAGAGCCGTACGGGCGATTTATAACTTAAATTGTAAGGAGTCTCTTATAGAAAAATTTAAAGGAATAAACATATTGACTTTGGCATCGCAATATATTTATGAAAATGTAATGTATGTACATAAAAACATAAATAGCTTTCATAAGAATAAAGATGTTCATACGTTAAATATAAGGAACAGACATAAACTTGTAATACAAGTAACTAGACTCCACAGAATTAGTAATTCATTTATGGCGCAATGTACGCTTTTACAACGCAATCCCAATTCACACACACAATTCCAAAGAAAATGTACAAAATTTGTCATTAAACAAGTTTAAATGTTTTATTAAGGAAAAATTGTACAAAAAGGGCTATTATAATATCAAAGAATATATATATATATATATATATATATATATATATATATATATATATATATATATATATATATATATATATATATATATATATATATATATATATATATATATATATATATATATGAAAATAACCCATGGGAATGAGGTGATCGCCACCATGCTGGTTCTATAAAAAATCATTCAATTTTTATCGAACCAGTGGTAAATAAAAAAATTACTTTCAATAAGTATTGAATAAAATCATTCATTTCATGTATATTAATAAATACCAAAAATATTTTGTGTAATTTTTGCTTAAAAAGATAGTAAAAAGTAAGATAATAATAATTACAAAAATCGCATATCAGACACTAAAAAGAACCATAAAGGGACTAGAAAGTTTAAGATCATAGCGCGCAAATATTCACGGTTAACGTTTTAAATGAAAAGCGCGGGAAGCGTTGCAGGAAAATTTATAGAATTTTGTTTATTTTTTTAATTTTTGACAATTGACTTATAGAGTTCTATTTTTAAATAAATTTGCTTTTCAGAAACATATAACACGGATGCGTTTCTTTTTTAAATTTCGAGCATCTCAAAACTTGTTGAGTGACCTACCGTATAAGGCTTGCGAATTTTTCCTGTACGATTGTGTATGGAATCAGTCCTGAAGTAAAAATAATCATCAAAATCGGTTCACAGCTCACGAAGATAGTAAAATACATACAAAAAATGTATCAATTCATCATGAAACGTAACGAAGATATTTTGTATGGTAAAGTGTATATATAATCCCTAGAAAATACCTTATATCACTGCAGTCGATTTCATTGTATTGTAATAATTATCTAATTGTTTATTCCCACGGAATATAATTTTCAAACTTCAATAGGATTAAACATTTGGTGACATAAACCAAACTGCCTGCAAAGTTTAGATCCTTGTTTACTGGCCATATATCAAGTCGCTCGTCTAACAGTGCTTATCCGTGTTGTGGGTTTGCGTGTTTTCGTGACTGCCTCAAATATTAAAGCTCGCTACTGGCAAAGTTTCGACTTAATATCGTCAGGGCAATGTAAAGATCGAGTTGCATGGATAAATTATTTTCGACTTATAGGGTAATAATAGGTATATTTCACTTAGGTGGCGGTATCCATATCGTTAGCGAGTTATGAAATGATCACTTATCAAATACACTTCAATTTAATGGTCCTTTAACGTTTATAATGAGGTTGAGGCTTGTTTTCATATTATATTTTTGAGATACGTTTCTAAGCAGTCAATCAAAAGCAATAAACAATTTAATATAATGCAAATTTTGTATTGAATATTCAATTTTTTTAATTAAAAAATGCCGTAACTGACAACTTGTCTCCCATAGAACTTATAGTCCTATACGTACATATGATTTAAAGTATTAATGTTCGCAGTGACTTGCTTAAGACGGAATGCGATACGAGATAGTTGTCGGCCTCAACACCTCGCGAGGACGTGAAGTGGTGTGGACATACTTTTACTTCGGGGCTTTGTTTGATATACGGTTTCGGTATTCGTGCAAAAAAATTGAGCCAAGTACGAAGATAAGGCTATATGTATTAAGGCTATGTTATATTTAGGATAATGACCGCCTAGCCTATTGTCAGCAGGTGATTTCAGACTGCTTCTGAGAATTTTTGTCAGAAAACCTCAATAATTCAAATGAAAATACTAAAAAGTGTTCAGAAGGAATATCATCATCATACTTTAATTTGATAAAAATGGGACTTTGATCGGTAAATAATTTTAAACTTGTAAATGAAAGCTTTCCGTGTATCATAATACGCATTACTGATTATTATTTTATGTATCATAAACGATCCATTAACATAATTACCATGATCTTAATAAACTTTGCATAGACAACTTCCAAGTTTTATACAAACACAGAATTAAAGTTTTCTTATAAAACCTCAATGCTTGTATATTCACTTTAATTTATGGTATTTCTCTTTTCTGTGATTTACTCAGAGGTGTTTTACCAACAATTTCCGCACGTGCTCGCGTCAGCTTACCTGTCTTGAACTGTCACAAAATTAAATTGTGTGGGCTCGTACTATTCCTAGCAAAAGTTATTATGTATTATATACATATCATTGTTCCTAGCGATAACAACAGTAGAAGAGAAATTTAGATGCATTTTAAAAATATGATTAATGTTTTCCGGTGGTGATTAAAGTACATTCCAAAATGATAAACCAAATCGATGGATTACATAATGATTTCTTATATTTACGCGAACACTACACATTGCTTAAAACTACTTTTACGGATTTCATCGCGTTTAATTTTAATAATTTTTTTAAATCCCGACGTTTCGGGTGCTTTCCAGCACCCATGGTCATGGGACGGGAACAATGACATCGGGACGTCGGTCATCTCAATTCCCCTTGACCATGGGTGTTGGAAAGCACCCGAAAAGTCGGGATTTAAAAAATAATTAAAATTAAACGCGATGAAATTCGTAAAAGTAGTTTTAATCAAATTGAAGAATTCAAATGTGAAAATATTTTAAATTCTCATAGTTAAAAGAACCAGAAGCTTTCTAGCAGAAATCAATAAAATAACAAAATATAAATAAAGGTATTTTACAGTATTTCGTTTCATAATTTTTCTTATGGGTTCTAGTAGCAAAAAATTGCATTATAATTTTACATGCAAATGTTAGCAAAAAGCCATTAAAGTTTTTTCTTAGACGAACTGAAGGGTTTTTTCTGTACGTCTTTTCGTTTAATATTCAAAGTAGGTATAGTAGATATGAAATTTAATCCCTAATTACTATCTGACTCGGTAGACGCTGATATGACCTTTCTGGTAGGTGGTAGGTTCAGAAATTCTACGACTATCTTCCTTATTCATGAAAATCTACGTCACTAAATAAAATGCGTAAAATTGAGCTCTCCTTATTTATTAAATAACAGTAGAAACATACAGGTATAGTGATAATTAAGCGGTAATCAAGGATTAAAAGTTAGACCGCATATATTTAAAGATAAATATTCCTCTAATAACTTTTACGTCCTCTCTTAAAAAGGTTGCTTTTAGTTATTTTAATTACATATTTAGAAATTATTCACACTTTCAGCTGTCATAAAATAGATTTTAACAAAGAACAACTTCTTTAAGGTATGAGATAGTAACAATAGACATGTGTTCCACTCGTGACCGGTTTGTCCTCGCTTTGTTTTATCGCTTTGTTGAAGCCTGCATTGATATTTTGACAAATGAACAGAATGCGATTAAGTCATAGCCTATTAATAGAGCTTGCGTATGTTTTTACTTAAAGCCAATAAAAAAATTCTAGATGCTCATTAAATGTGTTTACTACATCGCGGTTACCACTTTAAAGTATTTATATCTCTCACTGCTAGACATGGTTATCACCAGCAGGTAAAGAGGATTATTCTTAATGTTTAAAAGGTGGATTAACACTAGCACCAGACGTATCGCACTTTTGCGCATCACATTTTGTACATCTCGCGCAAATGTTATGGTATACCGCCCTCTATCGGAAGCCATAATAGTTATCTATCATTTTCCAAATCGCCTTTTGTAACACCAGGGGCGATATGCAGTGATGCATTCTTTTTTAAGCTATTGCATAGCTTTTATCGCGGGCTTTCAGCGCGGCGACCGAATCAAGAAATTTCGTAACGAAAATAAACCTAATACCCCAAAACCTAACATCGTCTAACGTCGTTTCAGTTCGGCAGACTTCGGCACGGTGTTTGTGTGCGTGCGGCTAGACCAGACGTATGCTTGTAGACTAGTTGCATGTATAATTGTTTAAAATATTTTTATTATATTATTGTTTAAAATATTTTTATTGTATTGTAAGGTAATAAAAATATTTTAAACAATAATATAGTTTATTGCAATTGCTTTGGATTTATATGAGTCGTCGTCATGCTAGCAACTTTCGTGAATTTAGAGTATTTAATAAATACAGACTTTATAGAAAATTATCGTTTGTCGGAAGAACTAGTTTATAATTCTTTCGAAAATATTGAATTTGAAAATGAATAATGATACATAAGAATCTACAACAAAATATGTGACCACCATTGACGCGGTATTTTCCAGATATTTAGAGGATATTAGGTCTCAAACTTATGTTTCTTATTTCAGTTACCACAAACCTATAGTATCAATCATAAAAATTCCTGAAGAACCTACATGTATTGTAAGATAATAAAAATATTTTAAACAATATTAACTTCTCATTTATGCAATAAAGGAAAAAAAAAGTTTCCTTATCGGTCACCACGCTCAAAAAGTGTAACTTGAATTAATATCAAAGAAAAAAACAAATAAAAAAACTGCATAAATAAAATAAATAAATAATTATAATTGCATCAGTTGATAAAATATGCTATGAAACAGATTTTCCGCGGCAGTCCCCGAGTGCCACACGTATTTTTTATAGAAGAGGGGGCAAACGAACATGCGGCTTACCTGATGGTAAGTGTCGTTCGCGGTTCGCCGCCCATTAACAACTGCAAGTGACCAGGTCATTCCCCAGGTGGCAAAGTCACCAGGGGAATCGCAGGCGCTTTGCCTGCCTTTAAAAAAGAGTAGGCTCTTTTCTTGAAGATCCTTTAGTCGTATCGGTTCGGAAAAATCGCTTGTGGCGGTCGATGTCACAAGGAAGTTGTCCGAGGAAGAAAACTTCATGTAATAATTAATAAAAATTAAATTAATAATTATCTTTTGCCAGTATATATCGTTTACAACGCACTAGTACTAAATGTCCCGTATCATCCTAACAAGTCTAACGGTTTTCATAGGAAATTGGTAATGAAGTATGCAAATTTATGTTAACTGGTACATAACGGAACGTTAACATTGATTGAATGAGCGTAATAAACTGTTTGATGTTACGGACGTTTTGATATTAATTGATTATTAATAGTGGGAATATGGTGGTAGCTTCGGATTACAACCGTCTTGTTTCAATTTGTAAAAATTAAAATACTTAATTATATCTGTTCATAACTGTGAACATATTGTATACATATATAGGTTCGGGGAGGATTTTGGATTAGTCTGCCGTACTACTTCAATGCCTGTTAGCGGACTTTTTACGTTCTCCAAATATACGTGGTAGAGCCATGCTACAGTTATATTAGTGGTATAGTTGTAGCACGAATGGGTCGGCTCGACCGGGGAAGGACCACGCTCTCACAGAATACTAGCGTGAAATAGTAGCTTAATGCTGCTGTGTTTCGTATGGTGAGTGTAGAGAACCGGAGACCCTTTTTACTGGAAACGAGACATTCCATCTTAGTCCTCACGGGTGACAACGCATCTGCATTTTGATTCGTAATCGAGGATAGATGTAGATGTCTATGGGCCACAGTAACCACTTACCATCAGGTGGACTGTGTGCTCGTTTGTCACCCTATCCTATAAAAAAAAAATATCCCCGTTGTTTAGGTTTCTTCACCATGTTTTTCTTCACTTACCTTTAGCTTGCTGTGAACGAGCACTTAAAGTTTCTAATACATATTTAAATGATTTTGACGAAGATCGAATTCTGATCGGTAGCGTACTATGAAAATTTAGAACAAGTAAACTCTTGTCGTACATTTTCATAGTTCACTGACAACCACAGTTTTCGTGAGATACCACAGCTCTTATATATATGCTTTCTATTACCAGCCTATGTACTTTGGATTTTCTGTCATTAGTCGATGAACATCCACAAGGATAACTGCAACCATTTACAAAAAAAAAAGCCTGGAGATGCGGTTTACCTTCGAGGACTGTGACTAGTACTTACTACTATAATATAATACTATAGTATACAGTACAGTATTACTGTACTGTTCTGTTCCGTTCCACAAGTACCACGCAGCAAGCAGTGCAGGCACCGCTCCTTGTGTAGCGTCAGCAGTGCAGGCACTGCTCCTTGCTGACGGAAATAAATAAGAGCGTGGTATCTACAAGACGGACCCCTAGACAAAAGGTAGTCAAACTGCCGCAGTGTGTGATCAACGTATTCATAATAGAAACGTATCGAAATTGTTTTAGTTCAGATAACGTTACGAAGAAATTAAAATTATCATGAAATACCTGTTCAAATATTCGTCTACGTAAGAAGTTGAAAAGTTGATCACAACTAGGTGATAAAGTGTAATCGGTGCGTTCAAATTCTTAGTGTAGTTTATATCTTACTATTAGCATTGAAATTTTGCCACAAAACAAAATATATTTAAAAGAAGCCTACCTTACGCGTGTCATGACACTTGTCCAAATTATATATCAGTAATCCATTTGAATAGGAATTCCTGACCTGTACTAAAAATACCTATCATCTGGTAATCTTACGTAACTCTCTCGCATTAGCAATATCTCCAAGCTCGTCACGTCACATGATAGCTTAGCTTAACATCGTTGGCTGTTTGTCAATGAAGGGCAAATCCCTGTAATGCTATGCAAAAAGACTGGTATATCCATGATGACTTAGTTTTCATTTTGTATTAGTTTTTCTTAGATACGGGATTCAGTCCAAGCTATTTTTTCCGATTTACGCAATTTAAATTAGCCTCCTCGTGAACAACTTTCAGTATAATAGCTAAAGAAAAAAGCATACCAGAAAAAAACAGCTTCTGCAGTGCTTTATAGTGATAAACTTTGCTGTTTATCCTGTCATCTAAACTCATTAAGATATTTTTTTTATAGAATAACGGTGACAAACGAGCACACAGTCCATCTGGTGGTAAGTGGTTGCTGTGGCCCATAGACATCTACATCTACCCTCGATTACGAATCAAAATGCAGATGCGTTGTCACCCGTGAGGACTAAGATGGAATGCCTCGTTTCCGGTAAACAGGGTCTCCGATTATATTGCTATCAGTACCCGAATTTTCATTAAGTACTTCATCCAATCAAGAATTAATGCTTGTTTTAGGGGTGATTAACGTGAGTAGTTTTGTAGAGTAGAGTTTTAAGTTTGCAGTTTTCATCTATTCATCCATTATAGCCTGTAAAAGTCTACTAAAGAGCATAGGCCTCGCCCATAGATTTTTTTTATTTATTTATTACACAAAAATACAGTTCTTTATACAACTTTGCTTCATAGGGATGATTTTGGCATAACTGGCAAGCAGGTTGGCAACCGCAATTTTTTGTAATTTTGTGTTGTTATCAAGAAGATGCTGCTGACCATTTCCTGTTTCAGTTTCCGTTACTTGTCGCTCGTCACGACACCCGCGGAACGATATGGGCTAGTGGATGTTCTTAAACCGCCACTACACGGCTAGTTTGTCTGTTTAAAGTTAAAAACTACATACTCATGTCTGGAATAGACTAGGCGACGGAAAGATAACGAAAAAGTGACCTATGTAATGATTTAAACTATTCTTTAGATTTGTTCTTAATTTAGACTTCGGTGAAAGATTCCATTTAAACTATTGTTTTTATTTCTTTACGTTGATGCAGACATCAAGTCTGTTCTGCGGTAACTAAAGACACTGCGTGTCTATATAAATAAATAAAATGGAAGTGAACAGCTTTTAAAAAAAATCATGTGAAAGTATTTACGATATTACGAAAAAAAAATTATGAAATTTTTGTCTATCTTTCTGTCTGTTTGTTTGTTCCTGCTAATCTCTGAAACGGCTGCACCGATTTTGACGGGAATTTTACTGGAAGATAGTTGATATAATAAGAAATAACTGAGGCCTTTTACTTTTTCTTTAGAAAAAAAGTTGAGTTCCGCACAAAAAATTGTGTACAAAATCCGATTCAAATAGGAAAGTATAGTAATAAATTACGAAATATGAGAACGAAGTTGCGGGCACAGCTAGTATATTAAATACAAATTATAAACATACTTTTTGAATCAACTAACATAATATAGCTAAAAACTAACATATTTACTATTTGTAATATAATTACCATTTTTATATTCCAAAAATATGAAATAATATTTCCTCCGACCATTCTGTATACTGCTGAAGCGATCGAACTACCTTCTTACTCTAAATAATATTATAATGTTTGCTCTCGAAAGACGGTGAAATACAGTGTGCAAAAAAATCTTATATGGGTTTATGTTGCACTGTACTTATGAACTGTATGTATTTTTGATGTTGTAAAATAAAAATAACAATAAAAAAATATTACTACACAATAAATGTAACTAATGGACGAAAGCAATTCAAAGTGATTGTAAATATGGCCTTACACGTTCGTGTGCCATTTAATAACAATGTAAGTGCATTCACGAATATATTACAACCACGAGACGGTTATGTTTTCTCGGAAGGTCTAAGTTTTCTTTTCTCTTTATCTATATGTGATGATACAAATATGGATGTGTACCTCGATGTGAGTAAATACAAAATGTTGCCCGCACAGATGAGATAGTGATGGAAAGCCGTTCATGTTAACGAATTCGGTCAAATCAAAACCAATTGTAAAACAATCTTTCAGAAGTTTATTTAGGTGATAAAAACGAGAGTTTTCCGTAATTTTCACTTTTGTTCAATCTATTGACTACGTCTTAATGACTACATTCGTCACCCTAGTCTTAAATATTGTTTAGTATAGACACAGCATTTTTTATAGGAGAGGGGCAAACGAGCATACGGCTCACCTGATGGTAAGTGATTACCGCCGCCCTTGAGCAACTGCAACACCAGGGGAATCGCAGATGCGTTGCCGGCCTTTTAAAAAGAAGTCTTGAAGGTCCCTAAGTCGTATCGGTCCGGAAAAATCTCTGGTGGTAGTCGTTACTACTATATATATAGTATAGTATATCATCACCAATAGACACTGTACCCGTACTTACTATCTTTTTCATTACTGTTCTTGTTTATTATTAAGTATTATTAAGTAGAAATGAAACGGATAGCTGTTTGGCCGGATACCGGCCGCCGGATATTCTGCCGAACATTGGCGTTTGGTGCATCGTAAGAAGCGAAAAGTAAAGTCAGCGCAAACTATTCGCGATCGTGACCTTTATATTTGGTGGGTAGGTATTGCTACACAATACCCAAATTTATCAGTTTGCCAAAATCAAGCTTTCAGCACCCTGCAGCAGTGTGTACAGGATAAGACTTTTCCGAAGCTGGCCTCGTTTATGAAAACAGATGAAGCCGCTTGTTACTTTTCAATACAGAGAAATTAATATATATTCACCATAATTTGCCCTTAGATACATAGTAGTATTATTTATTTTGTGCCTTAGCGCAGTCCTAGTAAAAATTTTGTAAGTTGTAAAATGAAAATTATGTGATTAGTGATTGTATTTGTTAAGTGACATAAATGAAGTACTTAACTAAATTTGATATATTGTGTTTTTTAATCCGGTGTCCGGCCGGATATTTATTGTTATCCGGTTTCCGGCCGGAAAGTATTTTAGGCCGGATAGTTACCTGCTATCCGTTTCGTCTCGATTATTAAGTACGCACGATGCTTGCTTTCTCAAGGTATTTGCTGGAAGAGAACTATTATTGCGGTCAAGCTCGCCTTTGTACACCTTATTTATGAATTTTAAAATTGTTATCATCTTATAGTGTGCACAATAAAGAATAAAGAATACTAATGATCTGTAGAATTCTCTATGATCGTAGTCTGGTTGCTGAAATACGATAACGCGAGCGCTTAACCCCTGAGCTACCAAGGCTCTTTAGTTATTACTTGTCAAGTCATTATTGCATACAAGAGGAATATATCTTAAGAAGAAGTCGTTTAAATACGTGAGAATTTCTCGTGGTCATAACGGAGTTTTTGTGCGGCTGTCTAAGAATTGTCAGCAAGTTAGGTCAATACAAAAAAGGCTTAGATCCTATACTCGCCTTCCTAACAATGTCGATCGGAAACTATGATTACGAACGCTACGTAATTGCGTTTTGTTGCTTTGTTTTGTCTTAATACCGACAAGAGTATGTTATTACTTTGAAAGACAGTTTGTGTGAGACACAGTGATTTATGATCCATATGCAGCAATACGGGATTGATGAATGACGGTGTAAGAATATCCTGTACCCCATAAGCAATACATAATATGGGATTGATGAATGGCGGTGTAAGAATATCCAGTACCCCATAAGCAATACATAATACGGGATTGATGAATGGCCGTGTAAGAATATCCAGTACCCCATAAGCAATACATAATACGGGATTGATGAATGGCGGTGTAAGAATATCCAGTACCCCATAAGCAATACATAATACGGGATTGATGAATGGCGGTGTAAGAATATCCAGTACCCTATAAGCAATACATAATATGGGATTGATGAATGGCGGTGTAAGAATATCCAGTACCCCATAAGCAAATACATAATACGGGATTGATGAATAACGGTGTAAGAATATCCAGTACCCCATAAGCAATACATAATACGGGATTGATGAATGGCGGTGTAAGAATATCCAGTACCCCATAAGCAATACATAATATGGGATTGATGAATGGCGGTGTAAGAATATCCAGTACCCCATAAGCAATACATAATACGGGATTGATGAATGGCGGTGTAAGAATATCCAGTACCCCATAAGCAATACATAATACGGGATTGATGAATGGCGGTGTAAGAATATCCAGTACCCCATAAGCAATACATAATACGGGATTGATGAATGGCGGTGTAAGAATATCCAGTACCCCATAAGCAATACATAATACGGGATTGATGAATGGCGGTGTAAGAATATCCAGTACCCCATAAGCAATACATAATACGGGATTGATGAATGGCGGTGTAAGAATATCCAGTACCCCATAAGCAATACATAATACGGGATTGATGAAGGGCGGTGTAAGAATATCCGGTATCCCATAAGCAATACATAATACGAGATTGATGAAGGGCGGTATAAGAATATCCAGTACCCCAAAAGCAATACATAATACGGGATTGATGAATGGCGGTGTAAGAATATCCAGTACCCCACAAGCAATACATAATACGGGATTGATGAATGGCGGTGTAAGAATATCCAGTACCCCATAAGCAATACATAATACGGGATTGATGAATGGCGGTGTAAGAATATCCAGTACCCCATAAGCAATACATAATACGGGATTGATGAATGGCGGTGTAAGAATATCCAGTACCCCATAAGCAATACATAATACGGGATTGATGAATGGCGGTGTAAGAATATCCAGTACCCCATAAGCAATACATAATACGGGATTGATGAATGGCGGTGTAAGAATATCCAGTACCCCATAAGCAATACATAATACGGGATTGATGAATGGCGGTGTAAGAATATCCAGTACCCCATAAGCAATACATAATACGGGATTGATGAATGGCGGTGTAAGAATATCCAGTACCCCATAAGCAATACATAATACGGGATTGATGAATGGCGGTGTAAGAATATCCAGTACCCCATAAGCAATACATAATACGGGATTGATGAATGGCGGTGTAAGAATATCCAGTACCCCATAAGCAATACATAATACGGGATTGATGAATGGCGGTGTAAGAATATCCAGTACCCCATAAGCAATACATAATACGGGATTGATGAAGGGCGGTGTAAGAATATCCGGTATCCCATAAGCAATACATAATACGAGATTGATGAAGGGCGGTATAAGAATATCCAGTACCCCAAAAGCAATACATAATACGGGATTGATGAATGGCGGTGTAAGAATATCCAGTACCCCACAAGCAATACATAATACGGGATTGATGAATGGCGGTGTAAGAATATCCAGTACCCCATAAGCAATACATAATACGGGATTGATGAATGGCGGTGTAAGAATATCCAGTACCCCATAAGCAATACATAATACGGGATTGATGAATGGCGGTGTAAGAATATCCAGTACCCCATAAGCAATACATAATACGGGATTGATGAATGGCGGTGTAAGAATATCCAGTACCCCATAAGCAATACATAATACGGGATTGATGAATGGCGGTGTAAGAATATCCAGTACCCCATAAGCAATACATAATACGGGATTGATGAATGGCGGTGTAAGAATATCCAGTACCCCATAAGCAATACATAATACGGGATTGATGAATGGCGGTGTAAGAATATCCAGTACCCCATAAGCAATACATAATACGGGATTGATGAATGGCGGTGTAAGAATATCCAGTACCCCATAAGCAATACATAATACGGGATTGATGAATGGCGGTGTAAGAATATCCAGTACCCCATATCGCCACGAGGTTGTCGTAAGAGGCGACGGCAGCGGCATTTTCTTGATAACAACTCTAAATAATAAAAAACTGCGGTTGCCAACCCGCTTGCCAAGTGTTTTTTAAATAGAATTAGGGTGACAAACGAGTACACAGTCCACCTGATGGTAAGCGGATGCTGTGCCCATAGACATTTAAATGTAACCTCGATTAAGAATCAAAATGCAGATGCGTTGTAAAACGGGTCTCCGATTCTCTACACTCACCATACGAAACACAGCAGCATCAAGTTGCTATTTTACGCTGGTATTCTGTAAGAGCGTAATCCTTCACCGGTCGAGCCGACCCTTCCGTGCTACAACTATAATATAGCTGCACCGTGGTTGTACCATGGCACAATATGGGACAATCTATGAGGGAGGCCTATGTTCAGCAGTTGACTTTTATAAGCTGTACTGGCATGAATACCGGGTGCAAGACGTACCTTTCTTAGCTTTTTCTCAGCTTGGCGATAGTAAATCTGAAGAAGTAGATAAGCTATCGTGGTGGAATTCTCTGGGTCATAGAACTCCATTTACCTATTTATACCGTCAAGCAGCAGTGCGTGTGCTGTGTTCCGGTCGGAAGGGTAGAGAGTCAAGAGCCAGTACAATTGCAGGTTGTGAGGATTTCCATCTTAGTCCTTAGAGACGACTACGCTTCTTTGTTTGTAATTGGCATGTAAGAGTGAAGGTGCAAGTGTCCTTCAACTGCAGTAACAACTTACCATCGTGTGGACTGTTAGTTTGGCTGTCACTTTAATTTTATTTAAAAAAAAATTAAGTAAACGGTAGACAAACCCTGAAAAAAAAGAGGTAATCCTGTGTACGCCGGACATAGATAGGACATATATCATGAGTCCCACTCTTCTGTGTGTATGTAGCAAACATCTTCCATCATCGCACGTACGAGTAGTCCTTTTCCTTGGGGCTACAAAAGTCCAATGCTAGATATAGATTAGATATAGAGGAATACCGCACTAAACTCAAGTGGCTCCCAATCCGTCTTCGTCTGAATACTCATATACTTTCTGCGCTCTACTGCGTCTTATTTAAAGTATCAAGTCCTCCCTATCTGAAAGAACGTTTTAAATTTCTTAGCTCTTGTCACGATTTTTCCTTACGGTCCAAAGAAAACCTTTCGCTCCAATGTCCTATACACTCCTCGACGTTTTATGATAAATCTTTTGCTGTTCTTGGAGTAAGACTGGAACTCCTTACTCCAGTCCATTAAAAGTGCTCAATCTTTAAATGTGTTCAAGAAACAAATTAAGGAACACTATTTGTCTCTTTAACTCCTCTCTCTTTCTCCTCTTAGTTATGGTCACTAATATTACCTTAAGTATGTTGTCATTTTATTGTATATAAGTTGTATTTTTTTTGTCTAATTTAGTGCACCCTACCCATTAATCTTATTTTTATTTTTATTAATTTCCTCTTCTGAGTTGTCTGGAAGAGATTGCTATGTAGCAATAAGACCGCCTTTTATTTATCCCTCATTATTTTTTCATTATTTATTAATGTTTTGTTGGTGTACAATAAAGAGTATTGTATTGTGTATTGTATAGATTTGTCGTCGGTCAAGGTATTTCCATTTGGCATATAAGAATCCGTGGTAGCTCAGAAGGTTAGCGCTCGCTGTTAATTTCACAGTACGCGAGCAACTTGGGTTCGATCCCCGCCGGCGCTAATGTAATTGTTAATTGCAATTTTGAGTGCTGATTTACTACGTACGCGGCGGCGAAGGAAAACGCCGTGAGGCAAGATGCATGTCTCAGAAATAAGAAAAAAATATATCGAAGACATGTGAAGTCCGCCAACACGCATTGGAGCAGCGTGGCGGACACTTCCTTGCTCTAAAATCCACTCACGACGTGAGGGGAGGCCCTGCCCGGCAGTGGGACGTATATAGGCAGTAATTTTAACTTAACTTTTATATAAGAAATGCTATTGTTCCATTTATTGCAAACTAAAAAGAGATTTTAGCTTTTCTCAATACCACCTATTTCGTCTCACGCGAGAGGAAATAGCGGAATTCTTTTACACCGTCTTCATATGGTTCTCAAATGATTAGTCATATATATACAGTCATATATGACTAATAATTAAGGTCTTTAGTCTATATCTATAATATATGTAGTGTTTGTCTAATTAATCTATAGAAGAACGTAAGCGTAGTTTCATAGCAACTGTGACGTAAGAACATAAGGAAAAAACGCAAATGTATTTAAAACGATTACTACTGCCTACACAGCTTTAGAATAAACATCAACGGGCTCGTAAAGTTAAAATCATTATTTTAGTTACAAGTTTTTTTTTGCTTGAATGTGTTAAATAATACTAAAAATAATTAATTGTTTATTCTGTTCATAGGACCGTAATTTTTAAAAGAAAATACCAAACGTAAAATTTTATGCTTCATATTGTTTTAAAAAAAAACAATAAATTTATTAAAGTAGCTTGAACTTTAAGCTGTAAATATAAAAATTAATTAAAAACCGGAAATTGTTAAAGCTTTTTGTTTAACGGAATATCTCAATTATACTTCAATTTATAAACCACTGGAGTATGACTGACGTCTGGATCAATTAATAGATGCTGTCTTAAAATAGCGTTCATTTTACAGCTCATTGGACGGGAACATCGCTTTAACGTGATGTCGATCAAAAAAAAAATTTGAAATTTTACCAGAAACAAAAATAAAGCACGAAGTTCTCATAGCGGTTGCGTGAGACTCGCTTTTGCCAACCGTTTCTCAAGGTGGATGATTACTGAAAAGAAATGAAAAAACTTAGTAGGTATGATATATATTATATTTATATATATATATATATATATATATATATATATATATATATATATATATATATATATATATATATATTTTTAATGGCCATTATTTCAAAAATAGGTATCTTTTATTAATGAGAGGAGAAAGAGAAAGATTATCATAGGTAACTATTATAATTTTATTTTGTGACAGAAACTTTTTTTTACAGTATAAGTTTGACAAACGACCACACACAACCCGATGGTAAGACGATGCTGTGGCCGATAAACATTTACATTTATCCTCGCTGGAGAATCAAAACGCAGATGCGTTGTCACCCCTGAGGATTAAGATGGAATACCACGTTTCCAGTAAAAGGGAAACACGTTCTTTAATACGATAAAATATTACGTAACATGTTTCAGTCACAAAATTAAGGCAAATTATTACAATAAAAAACAAAAATAAGTAAAAAAAGATGCGTTCCCTAAAACTCGAATTCAATTATAATAGTTATTAAACATGTTTTGCTATGATAGCTTATTTAGCTATATTGCATGCGATAATTTTCTGGCCACGTTTAAAATACGAGAAATCACGTATGAATGTTCTGTATAACATGACTATAATTTCAACGTGAGAAAATTTACGTACACACTTATTAAAAACATCAAACCGTAGTTATACAACAATGGCTATCCGATAGAGTAGTGGTGCATGCATTATCTTATCGTGTCACGTCTCACGAAAATTACTTAGTCATTTCTATGTACTAGTATCTTTATTGCTGTAAAACAAACTTTCGTTGATAAATTACTCGCAAGCTTATCTTCCGCTCACGCAAGGTAAGAAACATTTTAATGGACACTAACTCTTAGAATTTTGACATTTACAATAGTGAAACTGCTCAGAAAAAGGGAAAGCGCTCTGTGGTGACAACTAGTTCGATATTCACCAAATACTAATTACTATAAAGTCACTTATCAAAGTTGTTATTTGCCTGTAATACAGTAGTTCATACGTAATAGAACAGCACGAATTGATCAGCTCTACCAAGGAACAAAAGCAGCTTAATGCTGCTATGTTTTGACACACCATACTAACCAGACACTCTTTTTTGCCCTCAAGTAAGGAAACATTTCATCTTAGTCCTCAGGGGTGATAACACATCTTAATTTTGAGTTTTAATTGAGCATAAGTATAAGTGGCTCTGGTAATTAGTCACTAAGTTGGGGATCGATTTTTTTACATTATATTTAAACAACAACAAAGTGTTATCGATGCTCGATAACGGGTTTTTAGAAATGTTATTACATAATGCTCATTGAAAGTCAATTTTTAGCCGACATCAAAAAAGGTGGCTATAATTCTTCGATACATGTTAGCACCGACTTCAGCAGCTATTTAATTATGAGGAAATTATTTTATTCTTTACTTAGTTCTTTATTGAAGTTAAGTTTTAATTTTGTAAAAAGTTTAATATTTAGATACTTTTATGGATGTTAGATACCGACCGATAACTTCTATCTACCACGGAGTCCTTGATTACCTATAAGATAGGCTATAGTGAATCCGCGATTACCTGAATGATTGATGGTTTAGATGAAACTAATAACCTCACTTGCCGATATTTATAAGCGATCTATAATTTAACGTGTTAGTTATTTTAGTTTAGTGCCTTTATTCAGCTACAAATACTTTTTCCCTGTCCTTTCCTGCGGTTACATTGAGTACTGCGGCTCTTTTGAATGCGCTCGCCAACCGTGTCAAGCTCTCACCTCCCCACATCCCACTTCTTCCCCCTGTCCCGGCACCAAAGCTAATCGGCTTTTGTTTGTTAAACGCACAACAAAATCGACAAGTACAGGGATTAGACTTCGTCTTGCTTTTTTATGTTTTTTCAACAGTTCGTCATGGACCGTCCGTTGCGGTGAAACGCGAGACACGATGTCCGCTGAGAGTGACTGTGTAGTTTGGGTATATTTTTTCTATAAGGATTGTAGTCCATAATTATTTGATGGATTATGCATTTGTAACTACAAGCAATGGACGCCAATAAGGACGTTTTACTTAGTAGAATTACAGTGCAGTTGCATATGGCTACTACACGATTGATTCGGTTAAGCCGATCGGGAAAGAGACACGCTTCCATGAAATACAAGCGTAAAATTGCAATGCAATGCTGCTGTTTCGTATAGTGAATGTAGAGAACCGTAAACCTTTTTTCTGGATATGAGGCATCCGATCTTAGTCCTCAGGAATTCGAAATAGTTCATCAGGGAACAAAATAATTTGTCAAGGAATAGTTCACAATTCCATATATATCTATGTATCTGCACTTAGAGCCATAAAAGTTACAGCCTATATACGTCTCACTGCTGGGCACATGCCTCCCCTCATTTCTGAGAGGGTTTTAGGGTAAGGAAGTGTCCGCCGCGCAGCCCCAATGCGTGTTGGCGAATTTCACATGTCTGAAATATTTTTCTCTTATTCATTAGACATGCAGGTTTCCTCACGATGTTTTCCTTCACCGCCGAGCACGTGGTAAATCAGCACTTAAAATTACAATTAACAATTTCATTGGTGCCGGCGGGGATCGAACCCGGGTTACTCGCGTTCTGTTATATTTACAGCGAGCGTTAACCACCTGAGCTACCACGGCTTTGAGCCCTACTCTATGATAGATGTTAGTTTCAATAGGCTACAGCAATCAGCGTCCACTTACCATACAATACGAAATAGAAGTTTTCGGAAAGTTGATATAAATTTTTGTAAATAAAAATTGAGGTATTTTTAGAATTGCATTTTTTCAAATCGATGTAATTTAATAAATTAACAGAATTACCCTGTATAGTTTCTCAGCAGATTGGCTACCTCATTTACTCTGACGACTAAGTTTAAATTTTTCAAAATCTGCAATAACGCTGGCTGTCTTGCTCTTCAAATTGAAATATAACACTGAGTCGCAAAATACTATCTTTATTTTGTGACAGAGTTCTCTGGTACTAATATGAAAAAGGTATATTAATATGTAGATAAGTACCACATATACTCCTGGTTAAAAAGTACTATCCTGCAGTTTCCTTGATTTCAGTATATTATTTAACAAAGCCTTTGCTATCCGCGTTTATTTCTACAAAAAAGAAAAAATAATTAAGCCTTTTGTTTTATAAATTACCGTTAAGCTTCCGTACCGTGCCTTATCGATGTAAAGCGTCAAAGCGAGAAATTGATCCATCGATCCATCAGATAATAAATTCACAACATAATTTCGTTCACGGTACATTACTAAAGTAAGCCCCAATCCCACATAAAAAATATGTCAATTTGTTTGCTTATAATGTTTTGTTTATTGCCTTATTTGAATCGTTGTTTTATGCTGTTAACTTGTTTACACTCTTTTTGTGTCTACGCTTCTTAATATGTTGTGGCGAGTTTTTATTTCGTCTGAGGTTGTGGTGTGTTATTCTTCTTAAATTTAAAAAAAAACTAAATTGATAAAGAGCTTACAGTCCACCTAATGAGACTAGAGATGGGCCGAATATGGATTTCACCGAATACGAATATACGGTCGAAAGTTCGGTAAAACTTTTACTGAACTGAATATTCGGCCGTATATTATTCGGCAAGTTCACCTCGGTACCTAACCAATTTATGTCGAAACTTGTTACCATATAGCGAACGGGATTAGCGCTGGACCCTGTCCTTCACTCCCCTGTCTCACCTGACATGTTATTGCATCATCTAGTACTAGGCAAATTGCCGGCACATGCTTATGTTTTGACTATTATTGTGAGAAAAAAAGTACTTTGTTGAAAATGTGAAGTGAAAATTATATGATAAAAATGAGTGGCAGGAGAAGGAGACTGACGACCAAAGTAAAGTGAAGGTGAAACTAATGTAATGTAATGTTTCTTTGTTTGATTTCAAAAAACATTTTATCAAGCTTTCTATTTGCTTTAAGATTAGATTAAACTCAATAATAAAATATACTTTCAACAGTAAAATTATGAAAGACATAGCATTCCTCAATTCGTACATTTCATTATAATGAATACTTTGAGTACCACTTACACGAATGTTCGGTGATTTAGCCGAATATTCGGCTGAATACGAATATTCGGTAAACCTGCCGAATAAGCCGAATACCGAATATGAAACGAATATTCGGCCCTCTCTGGATGAGACCATACCACAGTACATGGACAGCTGGAGCCAACAATAATGAAAAATTATGGAAGGAAGCCGATAATAATTTTAAATATTTGTAGAAAGTTAATATATGTATATATGTATGTATTAAAAGTGTATATTATACATATATGCATATATATATATATATATATATATATATATATTTATATATATATACTTCTTTGTTGTTGTGTTTTTCGCTTATTACTGTTTTAATGACGCTTATTATTATGGACATAAAAATAATTGTAAAGTTACAGGTTTTATACGGTTTTATATTTCCCACTGCTGGGCACAGGCCACCTCTTATTTCTGGGAGCGTTATGAGGCAATTAGTTCGCCGCGCTGCTCCAGTGCGTGTTGGCGAATTCCACACGTCCTCCAAATATTATTTTCGATTTCTCAGACATGCAGCTTTTGTTCACGTTGTTTTCATTCAGTGTTTGTGTGTGAGTGTGTGAATTTTATCAATATTAGGTTTTACAGCCCTAGCCCACCTTTGTACCTTTAGTACAAAGATGGTTGATATAAGTTAATTAATTAATAAATATTATAAAAAAATTAGTATATCTTCCAAATGATGTTATTATGTTTGAAATAAATTATTTCTGTCATCATTTCAAATGCGATTTTTAGTTTTTATGCCAAAATATTTTTCCAATTAGATTTTATACTACTCGTCAAGCAAGTCGGTTACAGTTATGTTATAATATATTCGAGACCATTCAAGCAATTAATATAATTGCGTTTTCAATGATGCTAGCCGTTCAGATATAATTTGCATGAATAAATAACAAGTTACTAGTAATAGAGGAACGTGCGTACGCATACTCCTCGAAAACGTTAGAAATTGTTTCGACCTGTCATTATGTTTGAAGGGCTATAGAACCGGTATAATTGAAAAAGTTATTTTTGTACAAATTGACGGTATTATAGCACAGTGCTGCCTGCGCGCCGCGAGATCTATTTACTGGGTCCGCGCAGAATTATATACATGGCTTACTTTTTTTTTGGTTTTGAATAATTTTCCGCGTGGAACGAGTGAACGGAGTTATGGAAGAGGAGACCCATGTCTATCCGTGGGCCGTATACAGGCTGTTATTTTACAGTACTATTATATTCTGTATAAAAAAAAAACTGAAGGAGCATTGTGGCAGTGTAGGATACCTTGGAAGGACCACGCTCTCACAGAACACCAGTGTAAAATAGCAGCTCGATGCTACTGTATTTCGTATGGTGAGTGTAAATAACTAGAGACCCTTTTACTGCAAACTAGGCATTCCATCTTAGTCCTCAGGAGTTTCAAAGTATTTTGCATTTTGATTCTTAATCGAGGACAGACATGATAGACATGTATACATGTCTATGTGCCACTGCATCCACTTATAAAGAAACACTAATCTTACACTCCGTATAGAAAAACTCAAGGTCATGGGCACATTTCATAAAGTCTGAATCGTGAGCGTCCAAATCGTGTTTAACTAAGCAAGCCAGTTGTTAAACGACACAGAAGATGACATCATACGGAAGGCTTAAAATGCTTTCACGACCCACCAGCACACCACGCCCTTCACGTGGGCGATGTAAGGTTTAATTCCAAAATAATTGTTAAGATACCTATCATTATTGCGCAGTCGTTTTGGGATGGCTGCCGGCTCTGGGCCGCAGCTTGGTATTTTTTTGGAAGGTAGGTTATGGTATGTGGGCGTGGGAAATTCGAATAATTTGATCTCGATCTCCTTTTTTGTCGCTTTAATGTCTATATTCATTTAAAACTTTATTTCTTTTATTTTGATTTGAATTAATTGTGTCATCCGATTATTCTTTCTATCTGTGTTTGTTCGAATACTCATGAATATTAAAGTTTTAAATTCTTTGTTGAACATAAATCGAATCAAAATTTTGTTTTATGTTCATTAATGTTATATATTTTTTTTCATTCATTGGTGTCACAGTCCATCAAAAGTTTAGTTCCCCATACATTGCCTCATAAGGTGTATATTTGCTTGTCAAATTTAGAAATGTATTGGAATCACTTCGGAATCCGTCGATCTGTTAGTCCCTTATAGACGTTTTTCTCTGAAATTCAGCTTATATAATTATAACGAATCATTAATTGTACTGAGGATGTACTTGACCTTAAACTGCAATAGTGTTTACGTCGATTTTCAAAAAATTCTTTAAAAATTACACTTAGACACTTTTTTTCACCCTTTCCGGATGTGGGTTCATCCTCAAATTATGATGAGTCCTAAGGAAACGAACAAAAAATCTCATTTTTACTCGTATCGTACCTGCTCTGTTATTCACGATCTCCTGCTTTGATTATTAGGTCGTTTCTTTTGCATTCGGCAAATGATCGTTAGGATCCGCTGGTTTTTGTATATATATATACAATACAGCAATAGTGACATTTTTCACCTTGAATGACAGAACTTAGCGCCACGTAGGTTTTTAGCTAGTTTAGTTATATTGTACCTACTTTGATATAATATTGACTCAGTGTCAAAAATGATTATACAATATTAAAATATACATGCCTATGAACCTTTTTATACTTCGTGTACTTACACATATTGCACGTGAGAAAAAATTAACACACTTCCTATATATTATTGTAATAAGAAAAAAACATAAAAATTAGTCGGGGTTAACTTATTCCCTTACGAAACTAAGCGCATTAGATTTTAAGCGATAACGATAGCGCGGATAAGCCAATCACAATGGCGTGCAGTTACGTCGTGGTTCACATGTTCTATTTACACTGTTCTCCCACGTATTAAGCCGCATTGTACGTCGCGCCGTCAATCTTGTCTACGAGATTAACTTTGTGCGTTTCGTTTTACATTGGAGGTTTAATACACCTAAAGTTAATTAAAGTAAAGTAGTAGTTATATTAAAGCCCAACTACGTTCCATGTGGTACGGTAGTCTGGTAGCTGCGATTACTAGATTTTCCTGGCTCACCGTAACGAACTTTGAGGGGGATGTTTAGGGTGTTGTAACGATGATGGTGGTGAAAGCGTGCTTTGTTTTCTGTCGCACCTTATCTTAGTAACTTAAGAGGGTGAGGAGTGATCCTTTCCCGAAGAAAGGCCCTCAAGGGACGGCTGGCGCTAACAGAGGGACACGGATGAATGAGAAAGCTTTGCCGTTTTCCAGCTAATTTGCGGTGAAGTTGGAATATCAAAGTGTTAAGTCGGTGCGAGTCCCATATAACCCGTCCTCACACACACGGGACATTACGGGACAGGACGGGTATGCATAGGCTTTTCCCCCACGAAAAATTTTCCTAAAACATTTCAACGGCAAGGCTATTTTTTAAACTATTGGGCTAGAAAATATACGGTATCAACTTCATGGCGAATTCATCACGAACCTTTGGTTTACCGACGATATAGTAATTATAGCTATACTTATGTATTATACTCACTAAACTCAACAGTTTTGTCTACTGAACTTAACGTAATCCACCTGATAGTTCTCGATAAATAATCCAAATGCAGATACGTTGTCACCCCTGAGTGGGTGGAATGCCTCGTTTCCAGTTAAAATGGTCTGCGGTTCTCTATTCTCACGATACGAAACTCAGCAGCCTTAAGCTGCTATTTTGTGCCGGTATTCTGTGAGAGGTGGCCCTTCCCCGGTGCTACAACAATATTATAGCTACAGCATGGCTCTACCACGTATAAGTATTTAGTACCCGGTTGACCGAGCTTTGCTCGGTATTTTTCGCTCGGTTTTTTTAATTCGTGTGTTTTCGAAATTATATGTTTAGATACAAATTACATACTGATGAAATACGAATAATATTTTTTGATCGTAGCGACATAATAGAAAAAATTGAACTGGTTATTTGAATAAAAAACCATGAGTGCAATTAGTTTAATTTAAATTTTCGTGTTTTTAAAAAATACTAAGAAAGGGCACGAAAAAATAGATTTTCTCAAAAAAGGAAGAAACTTGAAAAAAAATTTTAAAAAGTCGGTCGGTCGGTCTGGGATCGAACCATGGTATTACGATTTTGTAACCGCCCAATATACCAATTAAGCTATTTGTAATCGATAATCGTTAATAAACTGTCAAAATTTACCTTCTTATTCTAACGATATTGTAGCAGTTTTTCATTGCCTAAAAATACGGACAAAAAGACATTTTCTAAAAATAAATCCTAGCTAGATCGATTTATTGCCCCCGAAACTCAAAAGGTATAGGATTTTCACTAATGAATTTACTTTCTTATTAGAAGCTGTTGAAACATTGTTTTCCCGAGTGCGGAATATCTCGCGCCAACGCATTTTCGCGCGTTATACTCGCCACGTCCCGTTACACGCAACGCGTGGGAGACCAAAACAAAAGCATCCCTACTATTCAAACGTACAAACAGATTCGTTACGGTTTGCAAAGTGGCTTGTTAATTGCTTCACCATGTTAACGTACCTCGCTTCGCTAACTGACTGTATAACTGTTGATTTATGTGCATACTGAAATTTATAGTGGTATATACAAATAAAATTGAAGTGTATGTTTGTAATGTCAAAATAACAGCTTTGTACTAAATGTATATCAAGTTTTATATGGTACGTATAACGGAAACAATTTTTACGATTTTTGTCTGCACGTTTGACTGTTTGTTCCGGTTAATCTCTATAATGACTGAACCGATTTGGACTGCACTTTCATTGGCAGTTACGTGATGTTATAAGCTTATAAGGAGTAACTAAGGCTACTTTTATTTTAGAAAAATAATTAGAGTTCCGCGCAAAAAATTAAAACCCGTGAAATCTTTTTTAGTTTTTTAGTTTTGCCATTATTGTAAAATAAAATCCTTTCATATTTTTAGTAATTTAAAATCTTTAATTTGTAATCTGTAAAACAACGTTTTTATTAAAATAAGAATGTTGTGCATACCTTTAATTTAAATGCATATATGTATAATGTATTTCTCCAAAAAGTGTAATATCATAAGTTCCTTTTATGTATTTGTTGGTAAGCTTTATTAAATAAAATAAATCCAATCGTAATAAACTCTTGAATGAATGTAAGAATTTTATAATATAAAATTCTTACATTCATTAAAAGCCGAAGCATGTAATTTTTATTTAAATAATCGAAATTTATTACGATCTGCTAATATATTTTACTAGTTACCGCGTCTTCCTGGATCTAAGTTTTATCACACAGTTATAATTACTGGTTACAACAGAGACGACCTGGTTAAGACATGGTAGTATGTTAAAGAAAAATCATAAAAAAATAAGGGATCCATCCATCTAGGAACAGGTCTTTTTTTAATTTCTAAGAGGGTTTTCAAGCTGTTTATTGTGGTTGTGTGCTTGTGAAGCTTTCATGACTATTACTGTTTGGTACATGGTGGTGCTCCTCCAGTCGTCATCGGTACTCAATTACGTTTTGCTTCATACAAAGCATAATAAAAATAGGAACGGACGGCGCCATAGCAGAACTAAATAGTCTCGGATCAAGTGTTTAATCGCGCGTATGCACATCGTAATACATGTTAAATTATACATTGTGCTGTCGGTCGATAGTTGTTCACTGATTAATCAAGTAGCAATCGATGTGGTATTTTGGATTGTTGTCGAGCAACCATCGATTTGATGCTATGCGGACCTTCACATATTCCAATAGACTCGACTTAAAAATAAACAGTTGTTCCATAAAAAATTGCATATATATATATATATGCGCTTGGCGTAAGCAATCCCACTAGCAAAATTCAGAATCTATTATGATGTTTTGGATAAAAACTTCATAATAGATTTTAACTGACTAAATGGATCATGGTTTATCCCAAAAATATAACTTAATAGTTCGAAAAAATATATTTACGTAATGTTTAGGCCTAGTTTTATAACTTTGTTTTATTCATGACATCAGCTTACATCTGATGCAAGTCGATAATTTATAATGGAATCAAGTACATGGCAGTGAAAGTACTCGCTGACCTCATTTACTATAAATCTTATGAAACAAATGTGTTATAATCATGGTAATAAAAAAAATTATTATAATTTCAAATAATTTAAATTTAAATTCCCCAAAAAAATGTCATTTTTTTAAACTGTAAAAGCACAATGTTTCTTCGGCATAGTTTCCTTCAATACCGAGCAACTGGTATATGAGCAATTATTTAAAGTACCCGGTTGACCGAGCTTTGCTCGGTATTTATCGCTCGATTTTTTTTTAATTCGTGTGTTTTGGAAATTATATTTAGATACAAATTACATACTGATGAAATATAAATAATATTTTTTGATCTTAGCGACATAACAGAAAAAACCGAACTGGTTATTTGAATAAAAAAGTCATGAATGCAATTATTTAAATTTAAATTTTCGTGTTTTTAAAAAATACTAAAAAAAGGGCTCGAAATAATAGATTTTCTCAAAAAAGAAAAGAACATGAAAAAAAAATTAAAAAAGTCGGTCGGTCGGTCTGGGCTCGAACCGGGGTTTTAAGATTCTGTGACCGACCATTATACCAATTAAGCTATTTATATTCACTAACAATTCGTCAAAATTTACCTTCTTATTCTAACGATATTGTAGCAGTTTTTCATTGCCTAAAACACGGACAAAAAGACATTTTCTAAAAATAAATCCTAGCTAGATCGATTTACTATCCCCGAAACTCCCTGGACACTAACTTTTATGAAAATCGTTGGAGCCGTTTCCGAGATCCCGATTATATATATATATATATATATATATATATATATATATATATATATATATATATATATATATATATATATATATATATATATATATATATATATATATTTATATACAAGAATTGCTCGTTTAATAGTATAGGGTTAACAATTTTCTGAGTATATTGGCGGTAATCAAACACGGCAAGTGTGGAGCCAATTTTATATTTGCAGTATTGAATACATAGTAACCATTACATCAACATACACATTTCTATTTCAAAACAGGCATCATGATAATATGAAAATATGTTACTGCTTAAATGGTTCACGGTTTATCCCAATATATGTTTGTGGCATATTTCAAACATTCTTATATTATAGAATTCATTCAATTGATTTTCATGAATGAATTTTATAATATTGTTACACGTCACGTACCTAATGAATCAGAGATGACGTTGATTTTTCAAAGATGATATAATTAACTAAAAGATATACGTGTGTAACTACACGAAAATAGAATAAATGAACTATAAAACAGCAAGCAATTTTCTTAAATTCTTTCGAAAATTGACAAACGAGCACATAGTTCACATGATGATAAGTAGATGATGTGGTCTAAAGACACCCATATATTTCATCCATTAAGCGTCCAAATTCGGCTATGCGTTGTAATACTCCTGAGAACTAGATGGTAATGCAATGACAACGCCTATATCGTATACGTGGTAGAGTCATGCTGCATCTATATAATATTATATAATGGTTGTAACATGAATGGGTCAACTCGACCGGGGAAGGACCACGCTCTCACAGAATACCAGCGTAAAATAGCAGCTTATTGTTGCTGTATTTGTGAGACCCTTTTTACTAAATGCGAGGCACTCCATCATAGTCCTTAGGGGTGACTACGCATTTGAATTTTAATTGTTAATCGACGATAGTTGTAGATGTCTATGGGCCACTGTACCCACTTACAATTAGGTGGACTGTGTGCTCGTTTGTCATCCTATACTATATAAAAAATATCATTACGCTATTTTTACGCTGATATTCTATGCAAGTCTGATACTTCCCCGGTCTGGCCGACCCTTTGTGCTGCAGCGTGGTTTTACCATGTAATGAATTTTTTTGCACCTGCAGAGCCGCAGTAAAACGCTTAGGCGACCCGCTACACGACACGCCCGCGAACCCGCTACGCTAAAAAAGAAAAGTATTTTATCTAATAGCGTTGTAAGTAATACGATTTAACGAGATTTGAAATAATGGCGACACAAGTACAACAATTCGTAGTAAAGGAAAGTATTTCTTTAGCTACGTGGTAGAACTATGCACTGCGCATATTGGCTGCATTCGGTGTTGATGTAGTAAGAACAATCCACAACGATCTATCACGATTGCATATGATAATACTTAAACTGAATTACTTAATTTAAAAAAGTAGTACAATGCTGCAGTGTTTCGTACTATTGTGAAGTACGAGAACCATAACTGGAGTCCCTTTTCACTTGTAACGCAGCATTATATCTTAACACTTAGAGGTCAGGTGTAATTTTAATTGTTATAATATACCTCTCATAGCGTATTTTTTTCAACTCAGCGACAGTTTCCTAGTGTGTTTATTGTTAATACTCATAGATGTCAATACATACGTAACGACTTAAAAGTAAAAAATTAAAGTTACTGCCTATATACGTCCCACTACTGAGCACAGGCCTCCCCTCATTTATGAGAGGGTTATTAGGGCGGGGAAGTGTCCGCCGCGCTGCCCCAATGCGTGTTGGCGAACTTCACATGTCTTAGAAATATTTTTTTTCTTATTCCTCAGACATGCAGGTTTCCTCACGATGTTTTCCTTCACCGCCGAGCACGTGGTAAATCAGCACTTAAAATTGCAATTAACAATTTCATTGGTGCCGGCGGGGATCGTTCTGTTATGTTACAGCGAGCGTTAACCATCTGAGCTACCACGGCTCTTACCTTGTTTTATAACAGTCCTACTGAAGGTGCATTCGGATGGAATAACCTGATTCCCCCAGCGGGTACGCCGATTTCCGCCACTACGCCGGCAATGGCTTTTAATAGCTGTTTTTATCTACCTAGGGCCAGGTGAAAAGTACTTCGAACTGTACAAACTTTATAACGTAGCTATAGCTCTGTTGTATTTGTGCTCTATTTTCAGTCTTATTTTAATCTATCTATGATCTGTAAAGCAATTTTTTTTTAATTTTAATAATATTGGTTAAAGCTTTGTACCTCTGTTTATGTATATATTTATATGTTAATATGTATTGGGTACTGCATATTATTTGTGTTTTTTGTTACTCCTCTATAATCTAACTTGATTGTATCTTTTTTCTTTTCAGGTATGTTCTTCTGTCAAATAGTAATCAAGAGGTTTTGTATTTTTCTTCACATTTTACAACATATAATAAAAAAAGTATGTTTCTTAAAATTACAGCACATTCGTACGTTGTTTATTTTTCGATGTAGTTTCAAAAGTAATATTTTATTTCATTGTAATTTTCTTTTCTTTTATATTTCTGTCCCCACTCCCCACTTACTAAATATAAACATATTTTATTATAGTATATCATAAATCCACTTTTTTGTAGTTGGCATACTTGGCTAGCTATTCCATCTCTTAGAATATGCTCGTATACTTATAAGAAACTAAGTATCATACAATAGATATTTTTGAAGTAGATGAGTTGATCTACATTACCCATGAGTGTATAAAGTCAATTACAAACAATATTTATTTTCTGTGTTGTGAATTAAAAACTTTCCAATTGACTTCGCAAACGTTTTAAGTAGAAGGCAAGTTGACAGCATACATCTTTTTCACTTACCGGAGACTAGAGATTACGATCTGATAAATCTCAGGTGAGTCGAGATCAAATATTCTCTTCCTCGTTGTATGTACACATTTCTCCCGTCATCTAGAGCCGGAATAGTGGACAGTTCGCAGCGGTCGCTGTCGGAAGCCTTCACATTAACGCGCCGGGTATTTGAAATGCAGCTTTAATGGCGAAGCTGCACGTGTTTCTACTAGTGATGTGCGGAATGTATTATTTTTTATTATCACTTGTTCTAAACAGCTACTTACCTCACTTACAAAAGCAACTTTTGGTAAATAGTAACTTTTTCTTACAAAGAAATCAATATTAATAAAAGTTTTGGCTCTATGACCGTAAAACTTTTTATACCTCTTTAGTAATAGCAAAAAAGAATGTTAACATTACGGATATTTCTATTGCACTAAATATTACAATCATATTTCCTTGTGAAATCATTAATTAAGCGTTATACGACACAAAACTTAGAGTTGTAAGTATTTGTTGTTCTAACAATAGAAAATGTATTAATCCAGACATCTCAATATGTAAAAGGTTAAGTAAGTCCGATTGTTTTAAATAATCGATTTGCTCGACGATTATATGATTATTCGATTATCAGATCAATACTGCACATAATTAATTTGTGCACTGACGATTGTACCGTACACTTGTAGGTTGTCCACTAAGCAATTATTGAAGTAAACACAGAGTTACTATGTGTACTTCCATTCTTGCCTTTAAAATACTTAGTTTTTAGTCATAAAATATATTATGTATTCTCTCAAGTTATTTTTAAGTCAAGTTACAGACTGACCGTCTGCACGTATGCATACTGTGACTATTTAATACAGGCATATCGCGCGTTATCAGTGCAGACTGCGCCGTTCAGTCAATGTATTCCGGCACTAACTGTCATTATTATTTATTAGCCAGGCTGATTCACCTACTTCGCTTGTGTATAACATGTAAGCCTCATAAATCTAAACCTGTTGAACCATGTTGTGTATTCGTGACGAGCCGTGTAAATAAATGTATGTAAATTGGTTTGAGTTTTGCATTGGGTTTGTTGAGTTAATCGAGTTGTAACGGGATATTCTTCTGTCATCGTGAGACAACGTTAAAAACTATTGTTTGATTTTTGGACTACTATCAAAGTTGGTTTTTTATAAACGCCGTTGAACATTGACCAGAGTGAAAGTGAAGTGTGGTTTGCGGACACGGGATGGAAAACCGGCTGCACTGAAAATCGGTAACAGCGTTTATCGTTATCGTGATGAGGATCCCTTTAAACGATGTAGTATATTATCATGTTAAGTTATTGAGCATAATTAACGCTATCGTAAAAATTACCGTAGTAATTCGTTTTGGCGTATACGTGCAGTAAATGTTTCTTATATTTTAATAAGACTGGCGGCAATTCTAATCTACTTTAGGATTAATTCTTTGAACGAACATTAATGTTTCCTCGGTTAGAGCCTTGCGGGATATTTAGAGACGATTGCAAGAGACCCGACGGTATAACTTTGGTCCCTTGGGATAGAGGTAAAGGTCCCTAGTGTGGAATACTACTTGCGTTGATACTGGCGGCCTCTCATCTCAAGGGTACATCTTTTAGAGCCGGGGCGGCATCAGAGGCAGCTAAATTAAGTAAATGGCACGAATATGAGTCTTTGAAAAATGACTACACATTTGTGCCATTTGCTACAGAGACTATCGGTCCGTGGGGTCCACGTGCAGTGAAGTTCCCAAAGGAACTGTATGCGCGACTGGTCGTCACTGCTGGTGATAAGAGGGCTGGTTCTTTTCTCGCTCAAAGGCTAAGTATGGCTATTCAGCGAGGAAACGCAGCCAGCGATCTTGGTACGATACCACAGGGAGTAGGACTTTATAACAATTAAAAATTTTAGTTTTTGTTTTTCTATATTATAGTTTTTTTTTTAATATTGTGTGTAACGAATATTAATTGTAAATAAAACTTACTTTTAATTGTCATAATAAAGAAATAAGATTAATTAGACGGTGGAATATTTGGAAAAAGTGCTTATACTAGTCTAATACAGATCCACCGTTGATACTAGGTACCAATGTAAATCCTATTTACTTTACTATTATACCCGGTATCTTTTGAATGCTTTGTTAAGAGTGGTTCAAAAAATAGGCGGATTTTGACATTTAATGTTAAACTTCACAGTGCATATCTAAAGCAATTTCGGACCATTTGATGACACAGTTGTTACAAAGATCTGTAAGAGCATTAGCTTTGAATTTTGGCATTTGTGTAAGCTATATCCGTTGTGACAACCTTTTTCTACTGTATCTGTTATTTTTTTTTTCTTTAAATTCTTTTTATTAAATGTTACCCTTACACTAGAATAATATTCGGTATTGTGGAGGCAGGTTGCATTTTTAAATTGCACAAGGACAAAAAAAAATTAAAAAAAAACTTGCGACCCTCACCGCTGCAACTCAATGCTAAACCACGGGGCTGTCATAAGGTCAATGTCAAAGGTGATAACTTATAATCGTCTTGTATATTAGGTAGCTAATAATTACAACACGTGACACATTTTCGTTGACACTAAACATTTGCTAACTGGTGGAGTAATATCGTTGGAATTCTTGTATAATTTCTTAATATATAATCCAGTTACCCGGCTTAAATAGTGTGTACGTTCGCAGATTTAAAGTAATGTAGAAAATGAAGGTTAAAAGTCCAATAAAGCGGTATTTTTTTATCAAATCACTTCACAGTAACCTAACTCTTTTATAATGTTTTCTTATATTTACGCGAACACTACACATTTAAATAATACTAGTTTTTACGGATTTTATAGCGTATATTTAACTTTTTAATTACCCGATGTTTCGAGCCCTTTACAGCACCCATGGTCACGGGGAGACTGAGATGTTCAACGTCCACATGTCGTAGTTAACCGCGGTTACCATAGATTAAATTTATTAATTTTTGTCCCGATCTATGCAGTACGAACTTATAGTATTTTGACGTCCTGCAGTTGTATGCTTGGGTTGGCTTTTAATTTTATTAATTATAGGATCCCAAGCAGATGGTAGCACCCAGCCTTCTTCTCTATTGAAATTAGGATGTTTTTTGATTTCAATAGCCTCGCGAATCATCCTTGGAAGGAATCGGTGTTCTTTAGCGAGGATTTGTGGTCTATCAAATCTGACGTAGTGACGGGGGCGATCCGGTATGTGTTCACAGACTGCAGACTTTCCGGAGCGTCATGATGTGTGACCATGGGTGCTGTAAAGTGCTCGAGACGTCGGGTAACTAAAAAGTTTATACGCGTTAAAATCCGTAAAAACTGGTATTATCTGTCTCATTTAGTTTAATTAATTTTTTAAATGACATAATCGTCACGATACATCATAACATTTTTTATTTTATTCCATACACAGAAATCGTCTGTTGGTGTGTTTGCGAGCTGACCTAGGCGTAGCAGTAAACCGCTTAACGTTGCACATTCGCCTCTTGTCACATAATGGTGTCCGTTAATACGCATCGCACGTGCTTCAACGCGTTCACAACCAAGTCACGTTAGCTTTTACAACATAAAACCGATATAACACGTCCTACTGTCCATCGGTATTAGATCGATTATTTATCTATTATCAGTGTTCGATTTGCTTTTTCTTTTTTTTTTTTTCAATGTTTAATGTTAATGAAAAATTAAAAATTAATGTTGCGGTGCAAATATAGAAAGGGTTTCTTTGTAATGTTATGATTTGTTTATAAGTTGATTTAAAATTGGAAGCCATATGTTAAAAAAAATTACACGAGTAGACAAGTATAGAAAAAGAATTGATTTTAATAACAACATCTAAAGCGGCTTGATTTTACTATAAGGTACCAGTGGTAATATAAAAAATTACTTTCCATTAGTATTGCGTAATAATATATATTGAATAAAAATGATTCCATTCTATTCTACAATCTTTCGCACCGTCGTAACACCTTGCCCTTTTAGTGATATTTTCTTTCTAAAATTTACAAGTGACGATGGCAATTTTTATAAGTTTAAGTGAAAAACGCACGAAATACAATGTACCTACTTGTAGTTAATATGGAAACACATAATACTATTGATATACGAGTAAACGACAAATAACTGTAAAAGGAATGTGATCACTTTGACGGTCTAATTCACATTCTTCACGTATGTTAAGGGCTGTTAAGTCGTTTTTCTAATATGCATGTATAGAAATTACTTTAATAATAGGCACATTAATCGGAGATGCTATCAGGCCGAAACTAATTTATTTATCGTTTAATTGTAAAAACATTAACTGTAAATTGAAACGAGCTAATAAAACGTATCGGCAAAAGCAGTAGTTAGTTTTATTAGTAAGCAATTTACGTCCGGCCTTATTATACCCTTGTCAAATTATGCATAGATCAACACAGTTTCTCAACGCAATTCCATAATAGAAAAACAGGTACACAAGCAAGGCAATTCTCAAGTATTTGGAATGTCAAAGTATCGAATTCTAGCGCGAAGTACGACAGATCGAATTCAACAATCCTTATAAATTCAATTTAATCCAGATCAGTCTATTTAGGGGAACACAGTCCCGTGGCGCTACTAAATCTGGTCATTAACAGGATATTAAAGTCCAAGGTACGTCTGGGTAAATAGGGATTTAACCTACAAATAACTCCAAAAGTCCTATGAGTGAGACTTGGACATTATACCTATATTTGTATATATTAACAAATGACAGAGTGATAAATTGTGTGATGAGAGAAAAATGTGGTATGCAAGATGATGCTTTAATCAGGATTAAGAAAGTGGTGTAGTTACGTAGAAAGAATGAAGATGAAAGAATGACAAAGCAAATTTGTATTGCAGATGTGAACGGCAAAGTCGGGAAGGAACGCCCTAGGCGAAGGTTCGTCTACCAAATTGGCGATATTTTGAAAATAGGCCACATTAGGTGTACCCTTAACCGACGAACGTGTATGCGTAGATATATGGATGTAAAAAAGGCGAGAGATGTGTCAGGATCGTGCCAAATGGAAGTTCGTAGTCCCTGCCTACCCCTCTGGGTGACAGGCGTGAGTGTTTATGATTTTTTAATATGTTGATTAACAAATTCTATGAAATGCGGAGGACGATGTTATGTATATACACAGCGCAGACGTTTTAACCACCTGTAGTCAAAATTACAAACACGTGATTATATCGGAGGTGGGTACGTTTGGATACTGCGTAAAGTTATATAAACAATCATTATACAACTACTAGAAAAAACTCAAAAGCAGAACGTAAAATGGTAAAGCTGCTGGGAACATGTCTCTTACTTCTGTGTATACAGCGATTAGTCCATCGCACTGCTCCAATGGGACTTTAAATGCCATTGAACTATTTTAATCCTTAGACATGCCTGATTCCGCGCACGTGTTAAATCAGATCTTCATATTGCAAGCTACTATTTTATTATTGCCTAAAACGATCGAACCCGCTTTGCTTGCGTGCTGTGAAATTACGGCAAACGCTATAAGTCAGTATGCAGAGAACAGAAATGAAGTAACTAGGTATTCCGACATCTAGGCCACGCGGTCGTTAAGCTTAAATCAATGTTATAATGCCATGCTTCAACTCTATTATGGTCGTAACACAAATTTGTCTGTTCGACCATAGACCAAACTCTCAAAGAATACCAGCGTAGAAAAGCAACTTAATGCTGCTTTGTTTCGTCTGGTGAGGCTAGAGAAGCTGAGACTATTTTTACTAGATTCGAGGCATTCGAGCTTAGTCCTCGGGGGTGACAACGCATTTCACGTTTTTATTCTTAATCGAGGATGGATGTAAATGTTTACGTGGTAGAGCCATGCTGCAGTTATATTAGTAGCATAGTTGTATCACGAATGGGTTGGCCCGACCGGAGAAGGACCACGCTATCACAGAATACTAGTGTCAAATAGTAGCTTAATACTGCTGTATTTCGCATTCTCTTATTTATCTGCATTTTGACGAGGATAAATGTAGATGTCTATGGGCCGCAGCAACCACTTACCATCAGGTGGACTGTGTGCTCGTTTGTCACCCTATCCTATAAAATAAAATAAATGTATATGGGTCGTAGCATCCACTTTCATCAGTTAGACTGTGTGCTCGTTTGTCACGCTTTTCTTTAAAAGTATGTATATGTTAGGTATTTGATTTGATAGTACGTATAAAATTAATAACATCGATTGATGTTAACTCGTATGGTGTGCTACTTGCAGTGGGGTCAGGCTGCACTTGCACGAGGAGTTTGTCACGCTGTCTGACGCTTGCCGGGTCACTGCCCGTGAACTCGGGTTTCCTCTGCAAATCAGTGTCACACATACCGGGCTTATTTAGGGCGTGGAAATTTGTGCCAGATTTAGTAACATTTTTATTTTAATCTTCGTTCTTCTCTGGTGTTTTTAAAGTAAGTAAATTTAATTATTGTGCACAGTCTTATGTATTTATGTATATCTATGAAAACATTGTTTCGTATGAACGTTTTATTGGATTAGTATTGTCGGCATAGCTCAAGTTAAATGTGCTTAAGCATTTAAAGGACGTTTGCAACTAATTGGATCTTAATTAATATTTTTACTTTCGTATTCATATTTAACGTATGACTACGAGTAACCAACTTTAGTACGTTGAAGAAAAAAGATCAAAATTTGCACTATCACTATACATCTATCTATCACATTAATTTTTTGAATTTGATGTCATCAATGATAGCACACTTCGGTTGTACACTCTTGTGTTCAGGTTTTAAAGAATAAGTGACGAGATGTATACTGTGCAAAGTGCTTTGTAACTACTGACGTTAGAAATCTACCAAAAAATTGGTTGACCCCGCAGGCCATCTGTGGAACTTCCCGCTAATTTCAAACGCAAAGCGCTCCAAATTTCACCAAATTATGATGCGAAATCTCGAAGTTACGTTAAAAATACGTTTTTTTTTTCAAATTCTTTCTCCTTCGATATCTCACGAACGAATGAACCGATTTTTATTTTCCAAACATGCATGGCATGCGATGTCATTTTTTGAGGTTAAGAGCTGATGATTGAAATCGATCACTAAAGTCGTTTCAAAGTTATTCCAAAAAACGGTTTTTCAAAATTTTTATTTTTGAGATTTCTGAAAATCTACTCGCCCGAATCAGTTCATATATTATCACCAAACCCACAATGAGATCTTTAGAACGCCGCAAACCGCATCTCAATCGATCAAGACGTTCAAAAGTTATGAAAACTCGATTTTCGAAAATCGGGGTGAAACCAATAACTTCCCTATTTTTAAATATTTTTAATTTTCTTAGCGGGAAGTTAAAAAAAGCAAAGCTTCGTAAGTATAAAGAAAGTACGAATTGATATTATTTTTAACAGTTAAATGAGTGTAATCACACTGTCGACATCGATAGGTTACGATTAAAAAAATTATTAAAAGAATTATTAAAAGACGCGCCGGAGGCTATTCGTTGTACGCGAGTAGGCTGTTATTAACACAGAGAAAGTAAGCCCCACTTCCCAAGGTACATGAGACAAGACGAAGTACGACCCAAGAAAGTGTTTGCAATTTACAATATTCCTTTCAAGTGTCTTGTAAACATATATGAGCTTTATTAAACGTTCTATGATGTATGCGGATTGCAAACTCTGTGGATTCAAGTCCGCCATTCGACCTCTGCCGTAAACCACTCCTTACACAGGCATTTAAGCTTGCCTGGAGTAGTTAACGGAAGCAATTAGTTTGTGAGTTACATTAGAGCCTATAAAAGTCCGTGGTACACAGATGGTTAACGCTCGCTGTAAATATTACAGACGCGAGTAACCCGGGTTCGATCCCCGCCGGCACCAATGAAATTGTTAATTGCAATTTGAAGTGCTGATTTACCACGTGCTCGGCGGTGAAGGAAAACATCGTGAGGAAACCTGCATGTCTAAGGAATAAGAGAAAAAAAATATTTCGAAGACATGTGAAGTTCGCCAACACGCATTGGGGCAGCGCGATGAACACTTCCTTGCCCCAAAACCTTCTCAGAAATGAGGGGAGGCCTGTGCCCAGCAGTGGGACGTACATAGGCTGAAACTTTACTTTTACTTAACTTTACTATAAAAGTCCGCTGCTGAACACAGACATCTTCCCTGGATTGCCTCTATTAGGGGGATTTTCGATAGTTACCTCGCTCAGTGCAATTTTTATTTATAAAATCGTTATATCGTCTGTATCTGTATCTGTCTGTATCGATTAGCTTCTAAACTAAAAATGATTTGACAGATTTAGGTCGTGTTCACACAAATATATTTATTGAAACGATGGTTCATAGCTATGCTACGATCCAGCACTGATACTGTAGTCATTGTATCAACGAATTCTCGACAAATATCCATCCACTATCTGTTTTAGTTTAGTGCTAAAAATCAACCACCAAAATACAGACACCGATAGTTAGCGGTGTTAGATTTCTTTCTAATTTTATATTCACCCCGTTAAATGTTAGGAGTAAAGCCCGGTGAAGTGAATGGTGTATAATCGTCAAAACCTCTTTAAGGATAGGGTCTCAAAATAATTAATTACCGAAGGTATTTCAAGAATTGCTACAATGTAATATTTAATTGTATGCATTAGTTGAATCCATATTGATTTTTGTAAATAGATATGGAATGTATATATAAAATAAAATATTATAAAATACCTATATATAGTGTGATTCATTATTAACGGAATTTGTAATTTGCTATTTAATTTTATAACTATTATTCTATTTGTATTATTTCTGTTATTTTAACAGCGTTAAACTTGTAGTACTATTTAACATGGTTCCATATTACGGCGTCTGATAGCATAAAATATTTTTACTTACTCTTCATGAGTATACGAAAAAAAAAATACGAAACTGGATTAATAGGACTGTGTGCTTTGTCGCCTTTATTTCGCTTTGTACTTATAAAAAGACAGTAATAAACCATATATCTTAAACTCAAACAAAAATCAATGTTTCCTACGCAATACAAAAATTATGTAATATTTAATGTGTTTTCAAATAACTAGAATATGTTAATTTCCAACCCGTAGAAGTACGTGGTGCTTATACTGCAACGTACGATTTGCTTCGCAACTTAACGTTTATTACCTTAAATAATAGGCTGTGTCGTTATTGAAATTGCAAGTAACGAAACGAAATACCGTTATTTAACAAATTACGAACGATAATAAATATCACGGTGATTTTTAAACATTTTCAAGCGCAAGACGTAAACTTTGTTGCGTCCATCCATTACAGTCTATAAAAGTCCACTGCTAAACATAGGTCTCCCTATAGATTACCTCCCAGGAGGGGTTTAGCCATAATTGCTGCGTTTGGCAGGCGTGTTGCCAAATGCATTTTTTTATAATTTCAAGTTGTTATCAGGAAAATGCTGCTGAACATTGTTATTCCAGTTGCCCTCTGTCGTCCCTTACAACACCTAAGGAATAATATAAATCGATATTCTTACACCGCCACTACATGGTTAATGTTGCCTATGAAATATGCCCAGAATGTTATGACGGCAAAAATTGTTACAATCTATTCTTTTGACATTATTCTATTTTTTTGACATTAGTAGTGTTTAGCCTTTAGCGCTAAATCTACTATAGCGTTTTTTTGTTTATAGCAGAGGGGGCAAACGAACATGCGGCTTGCCTGATGAAAAGTGTCGACCGCCGCACATAATGAACTACAACGTGGTAGAGCCATGCTGCAGTTATATTAGTAGTATAGCTGTAGCACGAATGGGTCGGCTCGACCGGGGAAGGATCACGCTCTCACAGAATACCAGCGTAAAATAGTAGCTTAATGCTGCTTTGTTTCGTATGGTGAGTGTAGAGAACCGGAGACCTTTTTAATTGGAAACAAGGCAGTCCATCTTAGTCTTCACGGGTGACAACGCATCTGCATTTCGATTTGAAATCGAGGATAGATGTAGATGTCTATGGGCCGCAGCAACCACTTACCATCAGGTGGACTGTGTGCTCGTTTGTCACCCTATCCTATAAAACAACCGTAGAATTTCAGGTGCGTTGCCGGCCTTTTAAAAAGGAGTAAGTACGTTTCTTGAAGGCTCCTAAGTTGTATCAGTCGGTACACGAATTCACAAAGTAGTCGTGCGAGGAAGAAAACTCTTGGTTAACCGCACAGTAGTGGACCGCCGGAGCATCCATATGATGTGGATGGTAACGTAAGTTTTGTTTTTGCTCCTAGGTCAAGTATAAACTCAGCGCTAAATTCACCGTTGTTGTGCCGTAACGAAAGTAAAGCAGCACGGCGAAGCCACATTGGTTGTGTTTAGCACCCAACACGGCGAGATAACTATGGTGTGGAACCAATGCGCATCGCATTGTGAACGCCGACATTTTTCTCTATGAAATGATTTCAGTAAGATTAATAACAATACTTACCAATTCTTTCCTGTGGTTTTAACATTAATGTAAAGAGCATTGTGAAATGGCGATAGGCGGCGCGAGTAGGTATTTTCAAAACTGCTATCTGTTTCACATCGCTCGGTCCGTATCGTTGTCGCGCGATTGAGAGAGTTGCAAATGTTGGAAGTAGTTACTAATTACCCACATTTTTTTAAAATATCGTTTAGAGCGATAACGTTTTCACCCCCCAAAACCTTTACAAAATGAGACCATTTTGTAATTCGGTATACCTTAATTTAGGTCTGTATGTTTTTTTCGTAAATATGTTTAGTTTAATTCAATAAAATAAAAACGCTCAAGGAAGTTTAGTCAAAAATATAGATATTTAGATGCTATTAACTTATATCGTACGCAATATTTCCTTAAAATAAAAATGTACGGACCTAGTTTTTAATTATGTCTACAAAATTTGCAAAAATTATGAAAATTAGAATATGTTTACAGGAGGTATAACGTTACCGCTTTTTGTATGAAAATTTACAGCTTCACAATCTTCTTAATATCTTTAGCTTGATAGAGATAGATTCTCTTGAAACGTCTCCACACAACAGTTGAAAATTTCACTTTCTTTTAGCCGGTTTAGGAATGGGTAAATCTTTATACTACTTCGAGCTGTACTTATGTTTTTTTCTGTATTTTTTTAAACAAATGCGATGCGGTTGAGCATATTGAATCTACTAAAATTAAACAGATTTACAGACAAGGTGGTAGTAACATTCTATCCAAGTCTTTTAAGTTATTACTTTTGACGTTAATTTTTTTTTTTTATAGAAGAGGGGGCAAACGAGCATGCGGCTCACCTGATGTTAAGTGACTACCGCCGCCCATGATCAACCGCAACACCAGGAGAATTGCGAGTGCGTTGCCGGCCCTTTAGAAAGGAGTAAGCTCTTTTCTTGAAGGTCCCCAGGTCGTATCGGTCCGGAAAAATCGCCGGTGGTAAACTATTCCACAGAGAGGTTGTACGTGGAAGAAAACTCCTTGTGAAACGTACAGTGGTGGACCGCCAAGCATCCAGATGGTGTGGATGGTATCGGGACGTTTGCCGTGTAGTGCGTTCACGAAATTTGGCGGCTGGGATTAATCCGAACAATTCCTCAGAGCACTCCCCGTGATAGATGCGATAAAATACGCAAAGAGATGCAACATCTCTTCGCAGCGCCAGTGAATCGAGCCGATCGGAAAGCACTCGGTCGTCGACGATTCGAGCCGCCCTGCGCTGGATGCGGTCAAGTGGAAGGAGCTGGTACTGGGGAGCCCCAGCCCAGAGATGGGAACAGTACTCCATGTGCGGCCGAACCTGCGCCTTGTAAAGTTGCAGGCGGTGTGTGGCAATAATTTTAACGTAAAGCCCACATCTCAGTAAGTATGTACTATGTACTGACCATATAGCCATGTGGTCAATCTGCTCAAAGTATATTTAATATCGAATAACAAAGGTGGCTAATTTCTCATAAAGCAGCTGTCGAATGCATCAAAATCAAACCGACTAAAATCAAACCAACACAATAGTTGGTCCGAAACATTAATGAACAGGACATTACGAGTATACCCAAATGATTTTCAGATATGGAAAGTAAGCGCGTTCAGTTTGACAGCAGCGTAGCCATCTTAAATTTAGTGTCAAAGGTCACGCGCGCGTAGTTTCACCCATGTTTTCACCGCAGGCAGTGGAGGAGTGGGTGAATTTGCACGCGATGGTTGGATCGTTGGATGCACCAACTCTTATAATCGGAGAATATTGTGGAATATGTAATCACGTCTTTTAGTTTCAAATTACGCAATCCTAACGATTTTTAAACTGCACCTTATATAATATAATATAATGAAATCTTTCAAGCAATGTAATAAGATTGCCAACTAACCGTTATGTATATTTTGCGTGTTGTTCGACAATTTTAGTCCATAACATAATATCGCCTTAATGTAATATTATTAAATTTAAAAATTATTATTAAAAAGTAAAGCCTAAAATGATTAAATAATAGATATAGTTAGATCCCCATAAACAATTTTTTTTCAGCCGTCTTCAAAAAAAGAAGAAAAAGTTTTCAATTCAACTGTATTTTGTTAAAATTTGAAGAAACATTTCCACCACTAAGTGTAGAAAATGGAGATAAAATTTTTAACCTAACTATTAAGACGACATTCTTGTTGTTACCTTGAGGTGGTGATACATTACTAAGGGGGTGAGGTGGGGAGTTTGGCACCTGAATTTCTTGAATAGCTTGGTTTTCTTCTATGTTTTCAAATCTGTTACAATCGACAATATTTCTTCGGGCCACTTCTCTGTTAGCTATCACATAACAACCATGACACGAAAAGTTGTCCGCTATGACTTTGAAAACACAAAACCGACTTCCTTGACTTTTTTCGATATCTTAGGGGGAAATATAATCTCAAATGGCTTAGCAAGATCCTTCGTTATGCCGAAAATATTGCGGCATTAATTTTGAAATAAATATATGGTAAAGTTGAGGATTAATGTTAAGGATTACGTTAGACGAAAACACGATTTCGTAAAATTTTCTCGATGGAAAAAAATCTAAAGTTACCTCCAAAATAAACAATAAACCGCTGTTATTCATAAAATACTTTAAATAAGATCATGAAACTTTGCATACTAACTGAACTAACTATAAAGCAGTGCTTATGTTATTTACTTTTTTTTAAATATCATTATTTTCACTGTAAAAAGAAATTACCTAAACTATCGGCGCGTAAGCTTGATTCCTGTCGCCCCGTTAGTATCGCTCCGGCTTTTGAAGGGAGAAGTTATGTCGCTTACGATCAGAATATACATTACGCAACAGGACGACGTAAAATTAAAATGGGAAATAACTGTAATAAAAATAAGAAGTGACTGGGTTGGCGTTAAAAAACAGGCATAAATATGATAAACCTAATGAAATAAGTGTCTAACAACCTTTCTACTTACAGTATTAGTGATTACAAACATGTCGGTACATAGCATACGACGCGCGGGCAAGTGTGGACGAAATTAGAATTTGAGCTGACTTACTCTATCCCCTTAAGTATTAGCTCTTTGAAACTAATACTTAAGGGGTATTATATCTAGAGGTATTTTAAAGGCGTTTTTGTTACACATGGAGTAGTCTCTTAGAATCATAGAATAATATAATACATACCTACATAATAGAACGGGAGAGTGGGCGGAGCCCATTAATTCAGACGTATAAATGTCAACACGAGATGTGTTTTGACGTTACAATCGTTTCCAAATTTCGCATGCAAATTATTTAGAAAATGCCAAATCGCACCCTATTTACAAATAAACATGTATTAAATTTAAACGTTTTTTTAATGATGATCCTAAACATTAATCAAAAGTCTAGAATGTTTAAATTTATTCAGTCTGTCAACATAGCGAATCGGGTTTGGCGACGCCCTTCCTCGTACAAAATAAAGTTGACAGCCATTCTATTGTGTATTTATAGTATTCTATGCTTAGAATCATTCATGTGTTGTGTTAGGCTTCGACTTCGAGCTGGTTGTTTTAAGATACAGCGTAAAAGCCTATGAAGGAAAAGTTTTGATAACGAAATGGTTTACAAGTGACGCATATTTGTGATCTCATTATCTTTCTTTCAGAAACCTGCAAAATCAAGGCTATTATTGAGTAGTATAACATCGCAAATTTTTCGGATCTTATCGCATTTACTACTAACTTTATTAATTCACGATGTTTCGGGAACTTTACAGCACCTACTCTACTGAGGTGTTATCATAGTTAACGGAGGATACCTTCTAAGGCCAATTCTTAAATGTTAATTTTATTCGGTCCGGTCTATACCGATCGAATTTACAGTGTCTTGGAGTCTTGAAATGGTATGCTTGTGTTTATATTTAATTTTATTAATTATGGGATCCAAAGCAGATAGTAGCACTCAGCTATCTCCTCGTTTGAAATTCGGATTATTTTTCTTCTGTAATAAAATTATGACGTCTTTTGATTTCAATAGCCCGTAAGGAAACGGTGTTGAATGTTATTCATCGGGGGTCATATTATTGTGGTATTTGAAATCTGAAATAAATAAAATCATTATAACACTATTACTTCGGAAGGAATAACACAAACATTGAATTATAACGTATAAGCGATAAGTTACCGGCGTTAGTTCTGTTTTACGCAGGGCACAAATTCTTGTAGCTATATTATCGTCTTTTACACGATATACGGTAGTTTCGTCTCTCTCATACTTATAAAGTTGGCAATGTGTAGGAAAAAGATGGAAATGCAAAGCATTTCTTAACGGGTTCCAATACTCAGTAAGCCGATTAAAGCGCCTGCGGACCGCATTACTAATAAAGATAACTTAGTTACTTTAAAACGATATAGCTCTTTCCGCTCCAGATACTTGTATCATAAATATTTAATACAGCTTAATGTAAATAATTTAACCGTAATAACAAAATATGTACGGTACATGCGCCGTAACAAAATATGTATGGCACATATCGTGTTGTGGTGGGTTAAGAATATCCACGCCTCGTGGGTGTCGTAAGAGGTGACAGGAGATTGTTAACAACTAAAACAAAAACTGTAAGATTTGTAAGATTTTCATTTGTATTGTATTTGTATTTGTCAAATAGAATAGGTTATATTCTATTTCACCGCTTAGTAACGCAAATGTTTGTATTAGTGTCCCAGATGTCACCCCACTACAGCACTAAAGAAATTTCATTAGAGCATTAGCCGTCCACTACTAGACACGGGATTCCCCTGTAGTGAGGGAGTTTTGTGGTAATCGCAGCATTACCACATAGAACGTTCTAGAACCTTTTATACAGCTTACGTCGTCTTTAACAATATTTAGTGTTTCGCCTTGTCATCACTTCCTTCGAGTGTCGTCAGAGAAAATACCTTTTTAAACAAAACACAGAAACACAAAAACAAAACTAACTTGTTAGAACCGATGTTAGTTTCTTTGCAATATTTGTTTTCCCAATACCAATTTTTTATAGAATAAGGGTGACAAACGAGCACGCAGTCAAGCTGATGGTAAGTGGATGCTGTGGCCCATAGATATATCCACATCTATTTTAAATTAAGAATCAATATGCAAATGCGTTGTCACCCCTGAGGACTAATATGGAATGCCTCATTTCGAGTAGTTAATAAAGGTTTTCGGTTCCTTATCGTATATATTATGTGTACGCGTGTAGTGTATATTATGTAGTACGCGTTATGCGCATACTGTTGCTAAGGAGTTAGGAACTGTACAAAACATTGTACTTTCGATATCAGCGTTTTAAGTGCGTAAGTGTGTACACTGTGAAATAAATAGCTTGTTATGCCGAGATAGAAGGGGAATCGCCTGAAGCAGTGTTTTGTTCTTTTCCCTAACCTATAATCCAAATAAAACAAACAACTAATAACAATAAAACTAACCAGAAACATGTTAATGCGAAATTTATCTATTGTAATCTGAATTTATCGGAATTTTATAACAAGTAGATAAAAACAGTGCTCTCTTCGAGGCGGACGATGCTACATTGTTTGCTTGTAACAATCCCCTGCAAAAATAAAATACGATCAGCAACCGACTTTTAGTAGGTAATGGGATAAATTACGATTAGTGACTTGATAATAAGTATACCAAAATTAGTAAAGCATTTTCAGGAATTTAAAGGTGGCTTTTACTTTTTCTTTATTTATTTATAGGCCAGCAGTGCACACATTGTTAAATTTTTATTGAAAATAGGCTTAATCTAGGGACCGATGTGTGCACCCTTATAGGTGACACATCATTACGAAATACTATAAAAGTTAAGACAGCAAAGTTACAATAGCTTATATGTCACAAAAAATAATATCTAAAGATAATGCGAGTACATAATATATAACTAATACAATACAAATAATGCATATAACCAAGCGGCAGCTGTAAGGAACATGGATATTAGATTATAATTAAATCATTCACAAATCATTTATAATTGTGATCTATTATATTTTCCCTATATTTAGTGATTTTTTTTTATTAAAAGTAATTTATTTTGGAGCCAGTTTAGTGGACTGAATATGTATATAATAATGTACAAGCTCAAATATCGTCTAAATTACTTTAAAAAATTATTACCTATTTTGCCACCCTTAGGGGTGAAATTTTTATTCCATATTTAGTCAAAAAGACCCTAAAGTATTGCCTATTTAATAAAAAAGAATCATAAAAATCCGTTTACGATTAATGAAGATATCGCGTAACAAACAAAATCACATACGGTAGAATTCTAATGATATATTTGTATGCGAAACACATGTTGTATTATAGATAGTGGTATTGCCTAAAATAGTGTTGGATAGTGATGATAACAAAATAGTCTAATAATAAACATATATATATATATATATATATATATATATATATATATATATATATATATATATATATATATATATATATATCGGGTGCTTTACACCACCCATGGTCACGGGCAGGACTGAGATGTTTGACGTCCAAAAGTCATAGTTTTTTGGTCCGATCTACGCAGGACTAGCTTACAGTATCTTGAACTCTTGCAGTGGTATGCTTGGGTTTGGGTTTAATTTTGTTAACTATGGGGTCCTAAGCAGATGGCAGCACCCATCCACCTTCTCTATTGAAATTGGTATGTTCTTTAATTTAAATAGCCTCGCGTATCATCCTTGGTAGGAATCGGTGTTCTTTTGCGAGGATTTGTGGTTTAACAAATCTGATGTAATGGTGGGTCTATCTTGAACATGTTCACAGACTGCAGATTTCCGGAGCGTCGGTGCTAAAACATAAATATACGTACGTAAAACATCTCAGACCATCCGTGACCATGGGTGCTGTAAAGCGCCCGAAATGTCGAATATTAAAAATAAGTTAATTGAACGGGTTAAAATCCGTATATATAGTTTTATTCAATGTGTAGTGTTCGCGTAAATTTTAGAAATCAGTAAATAAAGTTAATAATTGTTCTTCTTGATACTAAACAAACAATAGTCTCTAAAAAATTTAAAGCGAATTATTGACTCCAAAATCGTATAGTATCGTAGTTTATCAGGTGTACGAGATCGCAGTAACGATAGTTCTATTGGATAGCCCTGTTCAGTGTTCAAGACCGGTCTGAATACTAGGCTTATCTCATTCTGTATCGGAGAAGATTATCGGATACGCGCATCAAGATAACTTTATATTTGATGATCGCTTAAAATATAATCAACACTATTTTCGATGAGTATTTCATTCAGAAACCGATATTGAGTTCTGCCTTACTGATGAAATGCGATGCAATGATATATTCATCAAAATTTGGAATTAAAATTTGGACATCTTTTTAACATGTTTTCCTACATAAAAATTTAAGCATTTAAAGGCCTAAGTTTAAAGGTCTTTCTAATGAATAAAGTATGAGATCTTTTGCCATGTTCTTTAAACGGAATAAATTATCCAAATGGACAGTCGGTAATAAACCTTCTACGCTAAGATCGATCATCGAAATCATTATGCAAATTGTACTTTTATACAAACCGGAATAGAAATCACGTTACATGAGCATTTCAGAAAAAAAAATCTTCCAGTCCACTAATTGTTGATGTTAATTTTTAAAAAGCGAAGGTAAAAATACTACATTTACTTAAGAACTCTTAAAAAGAATCTTGTTAGCTATTGGTCTTAATAGAAGTAGAGTACTATGTTTCTGTAAATGCATATTTTTGTTAGCGTTCCTAGTGTTATTTTTGTTAAACTTTTACTGAGTATGTTTGGTTGAGATTGAGACTATTAGAATTTGATATGCTTGTAAATGTGAATACTCAAATGCAGACTTGAAAATAAAAATTCTAATTTTCTTCTTAGGGAGCTTCTCTTGGTCTACTTGACGGTTTGAAATGGGAGGTGATAACTTAAATCGAAAATTTAATACAAAACAACGATCTAGAAACGGCTGAACCGAGTCTAGGAACCACCATCACTAGAAAAACGGGCTTTTACATGAAAAAAAAATTTACATGAGAAAAACAACACACAACACACAAAAACAACAACAGACAGAAGGATAAACATAGCTCAAACTTATAACACCCCTCTCTTTTGCGTCGGTGGGTATAAAGGAAAGCAGCAAATTTTTCAGATTGTGTCATCATTTAAAAGCTCTATTCCTTACTTTTATCAAATTTCCGTTGCCTTTGTCAAATTCATTATTTTTTTGTTTAATTTTATTTCATATTTTCCGAATAAATGTTTTGAAATTACTGTTCCTCACAATATCTACTGTCAAAAGTAGTATTTGAGAACAATATGCAAGGAAAAATCTGGTACCATATCAACTTTCGAATACTAGTTCCTTATTCATATTTATTACAACTACAGGTGCAGTGTTTTTAAAATCTTGCATATTTAATCTTATAACGGCTCCAGTACCAGCCTAAAGCACTAGAAAGGTTCTTTACCGTATTGAGACTAAGTACTTTGTTTATCAGCAACTGTTTTACAATGTATTTATTGCTGGTTGTAGTAGCATATTCTGTTTTGATCTCTTAATCAAGTAGCAAGCAAAACATTATTCTCTCAAAACATTAAGTTACTCCTCTAGCTGGTGTATTCCATCTTCTTCACAATGCTAAACACCTATATTTGCGTAATCTATGTGTAAACCAGCTTCACAGCCGGGTATGGTATTCATAAGATTATGTTTTGTAGGATGACGCCCTAATATGAATTATTCCAGTTCCCGGCTACAGTAAATAAATCAACGTTTCCTTGTCATGAATAAGCCGTGAACTTATGCTTAATGTTATTATGGATTTAGTTTTCATACATATTTAAACCGAAGCCGTGGTACTCGTAGCTCAGGAACTAAGGGCTCGTAAATTTCACAGTAAATGTGCAACTCTTGGTTGGTATCGGCGACCAAGGAAATTGTTAATTGAAATTTCAAATGCTCGGACGATAATGTAGCTACACCTTCTCTTAAATAACATTAGTTTTTACGGATTTTATCGCGTATATTTAACTTTTTAAATACCCGACGTTTAGAGCACTTTACAGCACCCATGGTCACGAGCGAGACTGAGATGTTCAACGTCTAAATGTCATAGTTAATCGCGGTTACCACGGAACGTAAATATAAGAAAACTTCTCTTAAGCTTTGTTGCACTTTTTCGACCACACCGACGATTTTTAAACTATAATAAAATTACATTAGAGGATGGAACGCGCTGCGCAAGGACTCTGGATAAATAGTACATCGTAATACTCATATGGTTTCGTCTTTGATATAGACTCTGAAATTAAATACACACTTAACGCCATAACACTTTAACATTCACACCGTACCTACGATGTCATTAACTTATTTCTGGCACATTCGGACCATTAGTGACCATAATTCTCTCATAAGGAGGGATTTGTCTTGTTGCCGCTCTCGGTTGGCGGATAGGCGACTGTCGTACCAGACACACTGGCACTGGACTTTTAATGTTTGTTGCACTTCGTTTCAGAATATAGTAGAGTGTATGATTTGATTTGTTTGTAGAATACATGTAGTTCTGGCGATTTTGGGAAGAGTACACTACCAGATGGTCGCTCTTAAACGCCTTTTCAAACACCAATGGGTCAATCGTGTGATGGATTCTAAGTGGTAGAAAAAAATTCTGCTTTTATTGAAGTGTAGACACACCCCAAACATGTGTGATTTGTTTAAAATTGCTTCCAGATATCCGTTGGATGATGCATTATACACTCGCCGCAAGCTTGACTTTTAGCTCATTTTCTCTAAAAATATTAAAAAAACCTGCTCTCTGCTCTATAAAAAACATTATATATACCATATGAACCTAAAATAACATTATTGTAATGTATAGAAAATTATTCCGCACGTAATCCATCTATTGTATAAAAGAATCGCTTTAGAACGTTTGAAATATATTCTAAAACCCGCGTCCATTCATAAGGTATTCTTTTTGTTATACCCTGTCGATTTATTCAGCCATTGTTTTGATGCAGGCTATAACGTGCTCTACTATGTATATTGAAATATCCGTCCGTCGAAATGCATCCACCGTTTGTAGACAGTATAATAATTAACTGTGAGACATTTAATCTTAATCCTACATCCTGGTGTCTGGTCATTATCACCACAAAGTATGATCATAAATCTGTAGCTTAAAGTGCCAAATACTGCCAGTATCGACTATTAGTTCGATTATATCTCTCCGAATCGAGTATATTCAATAGTCCTTTCTACGATTTACTCAAATAGTCTTAAGAATGCCTACAGATATGGAAATAATGACACTCTTCTTAGTTTGCGCGCATTATCGTTACGTAAAATATTTTATTTACGTAAAAATTTTTTGTAGAGTGAACTTCACGTGTCTTCGAAATATATTTTTTCCTATTTCTCACACATATGCAGGTTTCCTCACGATGTTTTTCTTCACCGCCGAGCACGTCGTAAATCAGCACTTAAAATTGCAATTGTTATGTTATAGGTTCTATTATTGTGTTATATACTATTTACTTTATATTATAAGTCCTCTATACTTCTATATTGTTATTCTTATATTACTTATTTACTTTTAAACTAAATTACATTGTTTACGTAGAAACCAAACTAATTAGATTGTAATATTTAAATACTAATGTTTACTATTCCAAAGTTTACCATTCTTAATTGTATCTTAGAATAAGTTAACGATAAACACAAACAAGCATAATGTTATTCCCTTATCTTTACCCCTCTACCTCCTAGCTTCCCACGATCCTACACTATATAAACCAAGTCCTTCGATCCCACAACACAATTCTATTTCCAAACTCTCCGACTCAACTTCTATATTTTAAGTTAGTTTGTATTATAGTTAAATATATTAAATAAATTTATTTTTAAAAGAGTTTTTGTCTCTGCCACATAACAAATTTGGCGCAGTCGGTAGGATCTCGCGTGATTCATTCGCTTAAATCGCGTAAAGACGAAGTGAACGTACCAAATTCGACGGGACAGCATCGCCCAACAAGAAGACAACGTACGGTAGCTGAAGGCTTTTGAAGAACTTCGCCGAACCATGCAGCTCCACATTTTATTGTTATTGTGGTAAGTGGCTAAACTTGTTTGTTCAAATTCCTGTTTTCCATTTTTACCAAAATATTTTTCCTACATCTACCACCTCATTTCACATTATTTTTTTTATATATAATCATACTATTCAGTTATATACTATTATATTATACTATATCAATTATTCATATTATTGTATTGTATTACCTGTGTAAAACAAAGAACACTAAGATGGCTTTAGACATTACCACATTACTTAAATTAATTCCCTCATTCGACACAGACAATAACGATCAAGTGTATAGATTCGTTAGGTCATGCAATTCAGCTTTTGACCTTAGTTCAGCGGACCAGAAGTCAGTACTTTTAGTATACGCGTTGAACAATATTACCGGTTCGGGTGCGGCAGACGTTCACAGTAAAGAACATGCCTCATGGACCGACTTAAGAACATTCCTTATCGAAAAATTCTCTAACGTTAAAACCATAGCACACCTTAATCTCGAACTGCAATCTATGTTTCAAAAACCTACAGAAACACTAACTGAATATTTTCACAGAGTCGACCTTTGTCGCTCTAAAATAATAGAGAAGTTAAACGCCGAAATATGCGACAAGACATTACTAGGTCGCTTAGCCACAACGGAAGAAACAGCCCTTAACGTTTTTGTCAATGGTATTAGCTCCGATATTGGAGCAATGCTAAGAACAAAAGAATTCCCTACCCTTTGCGAAGCAGGCCGATTCGCACTACAAGAGGACAAAATTCGTGCGATGAACAAGGCTAGGCAATCTCTATTTAGGCTAAACACAACGCGGCCACCATCTTTTACAAAACCACCATATATTACCCATAATTATTATTAAAATAGTAATATAACTAAACCTATAAGTCGAACTCATTTACCTTTTACACAAACCACGTACAATAATGCCAACACACCGCAACAAATTAGGAAATTATGCAGTTATTGTAAAAATATTGGGCATAATATTACAGAATGTCGTAAAAGAACTTATAATAATAATATAAGAAACAATCAAGCCCAACGCGCACTTCCTGCGCCTCATGTCCCAGTAAATCATTTAAACTGCCAAGCGACCAACGAGATGAGCAACTCGTTGGAAATCGCTTCAGTATCCTGCTCACCGATCCCGACTCAAGACATCGAGAACCTGCAAATATGAACTCTAGCAAATCCAACCCTATTTCTCAAAGGCGTTCTCGACCGCCGAACCATCGAGATGACACAACGAAAATAAACAGCGTACCTTCTAAATCACCGCTTAAGTGTCAGACAGAGTTCAAAAATGTGTCTACACAAACTAGCGACTTAAGTACTACATCACATACACATCACTCAATATTCAAAAATTCCAGTTCTCAAACGGAAACCTACGAACAGGGTAGCCAGCCCCAAACCCTTGGTTTTCCAAAACATGCTATTCCTTCTACATCCACTGACTCTATTACTACTATCTCTACTACGTCTACTATCTCTACTACATCCACTGACTCTCTCGAGACTACTAAACCTACTACGTCCACTGATTCCATCAAGACAACTACACCTCCTATATCCACAAATTCCACTGTTTCCAATAAACCACGTTCGAAATCAAAACCTACAACTAAAAAGTTTAAATTAAAACATCCCAAATTCAAATGTAATACAAAATCTTTTGCCATATCTGCCTTAAACGATATACCACCCGATAACCTCTTACACTGCACTTTTCACATAGAAGGCAAACCAGTGACATTTCTCATAGACACCGGAGCAGGGATATCGGTCATAAAAAGGGATAAAATAGGTTCGTCACCTTTAAATAAATTAAACATCGTGTCAATCGTAGGTATTTCCGGTAGCCAAAATTCAATTACAACCTCAGGCACCACCGAAATATCTCTAGATTATTTACCTAAATATCGTTTTCATGTTGCTTCCCTTAACATTAAAGCAGACGGTATCCTAGGCAACGATTTCATGATAAAGAATAATTGCAGCATTCATATTCATTCTAAAACAATGAGAATACGTGACAGATCATACAACCTACATTATTTGAACGAAAATCCTCAAAATATAATCGACCCTAATAACCAATTCCTTTATAGCCGTTCTGAGAGTGTGATTATGTGTAGAACGAACAATATAAATTCCGGGACAGCAATAGTCGAAAAACAAATAATAGATAACGGTATTGTTATTCCCAACGCATTAGTTGAAGTCAAAAACAACTCATTTGTTATCACTTGTGTAAATACAAACAAATCCGACAAAGTAATTAGCATTCCAAACATCGAAGTTCAACCTTATCAACCAAATCAACAAACAAACTACATTAATAAACACTCAATTAATAATCTTAATCACACATCCGACACCGATAGACAAAAGCAAGTACTCACCCTCATTAGACGCGAACATTTAAACAAAGAAGAATCGAACTCATTAGATAAAATTGTCTCCAAATACCCCGACATATTTTTCATCGAAGGCGACTCCCTTACATTTAGCAATCATACAAAACATCAAATACCTACCACTACTGACATTCCAATTCACACGAAAACCTATCGCTTTCCTCATGTACACGAACAAGAAGTAAAATCACAAGTCCAAAAGATGTTAGACCAAGACATTATTAGACCTAGCTCATCTCCTTGGAGTAGCCCCATCTGGGTTGTTCCTAAGAAACTAGACGCATCTGGGAAACAGAAATGGCGATTAGTTATTGATTACCGCAAGTTAAATGAAGTCACGGTAGGAGACAGTTATCCTCTTCCTAACATCACAGATATTCTAGACAAATTAGGTCATTCTCAATATTTTACCACATTAGATCTTGCCTCAGGTTTTCATCAGCTAGAAGTTGATCAAAAAGATATTCTTGAGACAGCTTTTACTACACCATATGGTCATTATGAATATAAAAGAATGCCATTTGGCTTAAAAAACGCGCCAGCGACGTTTCAGCGTGTAATGGACTCCGTTTTGTATGGCTTACAAGGTGAAAGATGTTTCGTTTACCTCGACGACATAGTTGTCTTTGCTTCCAGCCTTCAAGAACATGAACAAAAACTTGAAGAAGTTTTCTCTAGACTTAGAAAATATCAACTAAAGATTCAACCAGACAAATGCGAATTTCTTAGACGCGAAGTTGCTTATCTTGGCCATATCATTTCGAACGAAGGCGTTAAGCCGAACCCCGATAAAATTCGGGCAGTTCAAGAATTCCCTATTCCTAAATCATGTAAAGATATAAAGGCATTTCTGGGCCTTACAGGATACTATCGTCGCTTTATTCCTAATTTCAGCAAACTCACTAAACCTTTAACTAGCCTTCTTAAAAAAGACACTACCTTCATATGGGGTGAAACCCAACAACAATCCTTCAATGAATGCAAACATCTTCTTACTAATCGTCCCATCTTACAATATCCAAACTTCACAAAGGAATTCATACTGACAACCGACGCTTCTATAAACGCCCTAGGTGCTGTGCTATCGCAAGGCGAAATAGGCAAGGACTTGCCTATAGCATATGCATCTCGGACACTAAATAAAGCAGAATCAAACTATTCCACTATCGAAAGGGAGTTATTAGCTATCGTTTGGGCAGTTAAACATTTTAGACCATATTTGTTTGGTAGAAAATTTAAAATTGTAACTGACCACAAACCGCTAACATGGCTTTTCTCGATAAAGGACCCTGGTAGTCGGTTAGTTCGATGGCGACTTAAACTTGAAGAATACGAATACGAAATAGTATATAAGGCAGGTAAAAACAAAACTAATGCAGATGCTCTCTCACGCCCTCCAATTCTCCACACGAACATAAATCATCCCACAAAAAGCGACAATAACACACATCACGACCCAAACACTTCGGAAGACTATTTACAATTAAACTTTCAACACTACTTAAAAATCGACTCTCACACTTTTAATACTCCAAATCTCCATAATTCCCCAGACTGCCTCTTAAACGAACGTCACAAAAACATTCTTATCCCAATCTCGTGTCAACTTTCCGATAAAAATACCCTTTTCAAACAAGCAATTTCCACTTGCTCTCAAGTGGACCCATTTTTAAGTAAACCCAAAACACTTTACGAAACTGATTTATTAGTTTCAGATAAGAAACAAAATATTATATTTGGCTGTTCGAGACCCACTCACTTCGATCCTTGGGATTCTGAGAGCTATTTTAAAGTATTACTCGCTTGTCTACACAACCATAAATTAAAATCACTTTACGTTCCGGACTTAAAAAACGACCCCACTTGTAAACTTAAAGGAAACGAACAATTACACATAACAGCTTATTTAGCCGACCTTTACGAATGCAAGATCACCATATGTGAAAATAAAGTTAAAACTCCAGCTCCAGAAGAGATAGAATCAATCCTTAAAACCTTCCATGATGATCCCTTATCAGGACATCGCGGCATCATCGAAACGACACACAAAATACGATCTGAATATTTCTGGAAAGGAATGACCGATACTATTAAAAATTATATAGATAATTGCCAAATATGTCAACGAAACAAAATACAACGTAAGACATATAAAGCTCCTATGGTTATTACTTCTTCTTCCACTGAACCTTTTGAACGCGTAACTATTGACTTAGTCTCTTACTCAGACATAACTAACGACTTTAATAAATACATACTCACACTACAAGATGACTTGACTCGTTTTGTTCAAGCATACCCTATTCAAGATAAACAAGCAACAACAGTAGCCAAATCTCTTCTTATTTTCTGTCAACATTACGGCGTGCCTAAACGTTTCCATTCCGATCAAGGTACAGAATTTCTAAATAGCGTGATCAAACAATTGATGAAATTATTAGGATCCAATCACACAGTTAGCACCGCATATCACCCTCAGACTAACGGTTCTTTAGAACGATTCCACGCTACATTACGCGACCACATCCGAATGTACCACAAACGTAACCAATCTAATTGGGATCAAATCGTACCATTTGCCGTTATGTGCCATAACACCTCAATAAATCAATCCACAAAATTCACACCACACGAATTACTCTGGCTACAAACCGCGTTCACTTTATTCTCTAAAAGCTAATGATGACTATACAACTCATGACTACCTAAGAGATTTAAATGAAAGACTCAAGGTATCCCGTGACATAGCTCGCCAAAACGTTGAATCAATGAAAGAAAAGGCAAAAGAGCGATACGACAGTAATATTAAAAATATAGCCAAGTTTAACGTAGGTGATAAAGTTATGCTTAAAGTCCCAAGTCCAAACAACTTAAATAGCCTTTGGGACGGGCCTCATGTTATTGTTAGAATAGGTTTTAATGAAAATTATGTTATACAAAAATCTGGAAAAAACCAATTAGTACATGCAAATCGTTTAAGACCATTGCATGACTTCACTCCATCATCATAACATTTACTCTAAGACTAGATCGTAATTATTCATAAATATTTAACTTTATTTCTATTGCAGGGTGGCTCAAATAATGGCACACCCTAATCCCTTAAGCAATAAGACCCTATGTTTAAATGAAAATCTTTTACATTTTATAAACAACCCATATATTAATTTTACAATTTGTTCTATTATTAAATTACTACTTTACATCATTTTATACAAAGTTTACATATTTTCTAAGAACTATTATATAACTAAATTTAAAGGAAATCAAAACAATTAACTAGGATTATTTTAATTTTCAGGTACTCCACAACTTTTGTTGATGGGGATACCAACATAAATCCCATTCCCTCTAATTCTGGACTCTATTTCGAAAACAATGGTGAAATACTAATATCTGAAAATTCGTGGAAACTTATCATATATCGTAACTTTGAACCTTTATTCTTAGCTCGCAACTCTATCAAAAGACTCGTAAATAACTACCAATCTCTTATCGCTACACATTCAAATTTACCCACCGTTATCACTACTACTTCATTTATAAAAATAAACGTAGATAGAATAGACTCTAGACTCGATGAACTTAATTCTTACACTGATAACAAGCGATCCAAACGTGAAATGCTAGACGGCTTGGGTTCAATTTTGAAATGGCTCATTGGTGTTCCAGACGCAAAAGATGCTAAACATTATAACGAATGCATTGAACAGCTGGAGAAACAACAAATATCTACTAATGATATTCTAAAACAGCAATTACAAATTATTTCTTCAACAATCACAAATTTTAATGAAACAGTGCATAAAATCTCTTATGATGAATATGTTATTAATGAAGATATTAACAAAATAAATTCATATTTCACCTCCACAAACAAACTTATATTTAATTTAACTATCCTTGAAGAAATATCGACCGTTTCAATTCAAATTCTTGAAGCCATAGTTTCTTTAGAACGAGATATTGACGATGTCACCACAAGTATACTTTTTATTAAATCGAATGCAATACACCCGTCAATAATATCAACCATGCGCCTATACAAAGAATTACTGTCTTCTAATCCCGCTAGGCTCAATAAAAACTTAGTTGTCCCAATAACATTACCTAATATACACAAAATTCTCAAATCTGCCTCTATTACTATATTTATATGAATAAAATTATATATATCTTAGAATTCCCTTTAGTTAAAAACGAAAAATTTATATTATACCATTTATATTCTATCCCTATGCTACATCCTGACTCCTCCTTATATTCCACTATCCTTCCCGAACAAACATACCTTGCCATGAGCACCACTAGACAGCAATACGTCGTTATGAGCTCACTGGACAAATGCAAAGACTTTGCAACGGAATCCAAAGTCTGCAGAGATCTTCTCATCTACAACATCAACACCAGACCTATATGCGAAGTTGTCATCCTAACAACAACGAGTCGACAAGTTCCTGAAGTTTGTGATATCACTACATTTTCAGCACATATTAATACTTTTCAAGCTCTTAGAAACAACAACTGGATCTACATACTCCAACGCAAAACTCCGTATGCTTTAGAGTGCGAAAGCAAAACAACTCACGGCGAAATCTCTGGAGCAGGTATCATCACTCTAGAACAAGGATGTAAAATGTACACCGCGTTTGTTACACTCCTAGCTGAGGACACTAAAACGACCAACATCAGTCATCCTTTTACTTCTGTGGATATTGAACACATTTGCCTCACAGAAGAAATTAAACTACAACAACCAGAACTTGCACCAATCCAGCTCAACAACATCCAACTCGACTCTCTTAACTCGGTTAGAGACCAAATAAAAATACATTCAAAATTACTTAAAGAAAATAAATCTACTTTCTCAGAAAAACATGCAACAAAATTTTCCATATTTGGTTTGATTACTGGCATCATTATGCTAACATATTTTTGTTACAAATGTTACAAGTGCTTGCCATGGAATAACATGCCCATAAATCCACATGGAAACTGTATACAAATTTTTAATAACTGCTTTGACCGTTCTCATCGCCAACAACACGTCGAAGTTCCCATGTCATCGATAAACACCACTGCTACAACATACTGCATATCAGAAGACGAAGACGAAGCTGCTGACTACATTCAAAAATCGAGCAAAACCGCTCAATCTTTGTTCTAAGGGGGGAGGTGTTATGTTATAGGTTCTATTATTGTGTTATATACTATTTACTTTATATTATAAGTCCTCTATACTTCTATATTGTTATTCTTATATTACTTATTTACTTTTAAACTAAATTACATTGTTTACGTAGAAACCAAACTAATTAGATTGTAATATTTAAATACTAATGTTTACTATTCCAAAGTTTACCATTCTTAATTGTATCTTAGAATAAGTTAACGATAAACACAAACAAGCATAATGTTATTCCCTTATCTTTACCCCTCTACCTCCTAGCTTCCCACGATCCTACACTATATAAACCAAGTCCTTCGATCCCACAACACAATTCTATTTCCAAACTCTCCGACTCAACTTCTATATTTTAAGTTAGTTTGTATTATAGTTAAATATATTAAATAAATTTATTTTTAAAAGAGTTTTTGTCTCTGCCACATAACACAATTAACAATTTCATAGGTGCCGGCGGGGATCGAACCTGGTTTGCCCGAGTACCGTGAAAATTACAGCGAGCACTAACCATCCGAGCTACCGCGGCTCCCACTTTTAATTTTTTTAAGTTGAATATATTCTCTTGTTTTTTAAAACTCACAATTTATTTCTTTAACTATATTTGTACCACACGCCACGACATGTACATTAAGGCGGACATAATCGCTAGATAATCTATAACTAATGGATTATCTTTGAACCTGATTTAAGTTTTATAATAAGTCTTCTTTATGATATCCATACCTAGTATTTAAAAAATGTTCCAACTTTGTGTCATGGAGCTTACAGTATTTTACTTTCTTACAATTATAATATTGTAAATATAAATAAAGTAATGTTAACGATTTTCCTTTAATTTCGAAAGTTTTTAAACATTTTCTTTCTAAAGAAATTAATGATATATTATATTACGGTTTAAATTGCTAATAGCTTGTGATTTATATATGCTTTGAATTTTTTACCCTTATTTCATCGGATTCGAAAGTAGGATAGCATTTTTAGCTAGTATTACAAGTATCTCCGTGTTTATATCCACACGTAAATCCCAATTTAGTGGTTACTCTTCCCCAAATTGTATCTCAAATTGAGATAAGATCTATAGCTCTTTCTCGAAAAAGGAGGCGGACATGAATTGTCATTACTTACGATCTTGAAAATAATAAGAAGCAAAATGTATAACTATATAATTTATACATGAGATATATCTAACATTAGTCAGATCACCGCAGACAGGTCCTATTTTTGAATAATAATTTACTTGTTTGCAACAGGTTATCTTTTTATTTTATTATTTCTAAGAAATATTAACATCGACCGATCACGATCAAAATAAGACGTCAATTAGAACTTGATATTCAAAAAGGATCCTGCTGGCTTTCGTGTTTAGTGAATCGCAGGCGCATAAAGAGAAATACCTATATATTTCCTTTTATGCAGTCTTATCGATTCGTATTCAACATTTTTGGTTACCTTTTATGTCTGGGTCTTATCGATTTGAATTCAAAATTTTTAGCTGATGGGCTCGCTTCAAAGACTGTCAGGAATCTTTGTAAGTTATCGTTTTTTTCTAGATTCGCATACGTTCTTTTGGAATATTCCAAAAGAGGCATCGTTTGGAATATTTCATCGATGTTTATAGCCATTACATTCACACAACGTTTAATAATTATTTGGATAATTTCTTTAAATTTTACTGATCATTTACTGACTTTTCTATACGAAATGAATTAAAGATTAAGGCTAATCAAGAGTTTTTATGTAATATAAAATTTAAAAGACTATTTTATTCTAGGAAATTAAAAGTAAATGAGTTGGAAAAGTTCACGGGAAGCTCTTGATAGGTTGTAATCTTGTAATAAACGACTACAAACCTGATGTAATAACCCATGTAAATCCTGGGCAGTAGTCTTCTTACAGTGAGTGGAAAAGCCATCATAAGTTCGAAATAAAAAAAGGAAATGTATAATATAATTTGCTAAACTGGCCTAAGCATGCTAATTTGCTTTGGTTGGTAAATAAAATATTTTGCAACATGCGTAATTCGTAATATGGCTTGTATTACGAATTTCTGAATTGTATTATAAAAGAAAAAAATATTTAGAAGATTTGTGAAGTTCTTCCACACACATTGGGGCAGCGCGGCGGAGACTTCCTTGCCTGAAAGCCCTCAGATACGAGAGGAGCCCTGTGCCCAGCAGTTGGCACAGGCTATAACTCTAAATTTTAACTTTTATAAAATACAAAAATCAGTTTGTGACATAAATTATTTACGATTTTAATGTTGCGAGTTCAAAATAACATTTCTCATAACTCACAACAATATGAAAAGTAGTATATTAAAAATATAATAACCATATTATGGTAAATTCACACCGACTTAAGAGCATCGTATTTAAGCCTTTTAAATACGATGCTCTTGAGTTCGTCCCTCCTTTTATCTCATAAATTATCCTTCTGCTTCCATACCCATAACAGATGCTCTCAGGTCGCGTTATGACTTAAGTTATGTTATAGCAAAATATCATTCTATTGAAAAATCCTGAATAACGGTACTTTTATGTACAGTACATATAACTTTTTACATTATATATATTGTCTCTAATCTAAATACTTTAGTAATTAAGGTTGATTTGTTACTAATCTATATCCACAGAGTACATTATATATACCTGTCTATATCTATACAAACAAAATTTAACAAATAAAATTTAAGTGTCTGTTTATAATGAAAGTATAACAGTATTTATAACAGAAACAAGTCTGTCAGTCCGTCTGTCTGTGTGTTTGTCCGCCTAATCTCCGAATTGGCTAGGCCGATTTTGACGGGGTTGTCACTGAGAGATAGCTGATGTCATAAGAAGTAACTTTGGCTACTTTTGTTTTCGAATAATAATAAGAGTTCCGCGCAAATAAACTAAAACCCATGAAATTTAATTGTAATAAAATCCACGCGGACGAAGTCGCGGGGAACAGCTAGTCATACTATAAAACTTGTGATATTAATGCCTACTCGTATTATTACGAATCTTTAAATTATTATAAGGAATATTGATGACTAAGTTATTTGCTATTTATTTTAAACCAATAGTTAGAAGTATTTTTTAACAACGTGTAAGGCATTAATTTCTTTATACCCGAAGAAAAGTTGACACTGGAAATTTAATGAGTTGAGATCAAAGTTTCGATCGGAACTTTGAACCAGAAGCGTTTTTAAAGGAAGCCTATGTTGAGTCGTAGCCTTGTGATAGGCTATAATTATAATGATGATAATAATAATGACAATTATCATGTGTTGATATAATTAAAGAATGTACGTTATTATTTCATAATTCACAAATTTAAAAATAAAAATGAGGTTTTTTTAAAATTAGGATAGGGCGACCAACGGGCACCCAGTCCACCTAATGGTAAGTGGTTCCTTTGTAACCTGTAAGGAATAAGATGGAATGCCTCGTTTCCAGCAAAAAGGTTCTCCGGTTCTCTACACTCACAATACGAAACACAGCAGCGTTGAGCTTTTCACGCTGGTATTCTGTAAGAGCGTGGTCCTTTCCCGGTCGATCCAACCCATTTGTGCTACAATTATACTACTTATATAGCTCCAGCATGCCTCTACCACGTATAGAGTGTACGTGAGTAGTAGTATTGAAACAAATTTTTGAGCATTGTTTGCTTTTAACGGAATAAAAAACCACTTACGCATGTAGCTTAACCCTAGTATGATAACAGGGGTGACCCGTCACCTCACCGGTTCATAACATTGTTAATATCTTTGTAATTATGTGCTTTCTCGCTCTCTCGCTTCACATATTCTTTCATCGCGATGCACGCGCTCAGTCGCCGCTGCGCATTGGCAGCGAAAGGTTGTGGACACGGAAATACAGGTATGTCTGGGGTGACGCGTCACCCCTGTTACCTTTTATGAGTGTATTTTCTCGAGTGCCATTTCTTAATATTTTTCATTATTGTAGGTAAAAATGGCGCGCCTTTCTAACAACGAAATATCAGCGTTATTGAATGATATTGCTGAGGAGATATCCGGTGCAGAGGAGATGCCTGATGCTGATTTTGAGCAAGAAAGTAGCTCTGAAAATGATGATAATGTCTCAGTGCAATCTGAAGAGCACGACGAGATTTCCGTTAACGACGAAGATGACATACCCTTAACTCAGCTGGCGGGTAATGTATTGCGAGGTAAGAACGGATACATCTGGTCTTCGATGCCACCTTCTTCCAGCAGAACGCCTCAGCGAAACATTGTAAACATTTAACCAAGATCATACAATATTGAGTCAGAAAAAGAAGCCTTTATGTTGTTGTTTTCAAAGTCTCTAGAGCTAGTGATACTTTATACTAATCAGGAAATTGAACGACGTGCTTCTAATTATAAAAATCAGCGTTTTAACCAGAAAACCGATACAATGGAAATGGAGGCGCTGTTGGGTCTGCTATTTTTTTGTGCTGTGAACAAGGACAATCGAAAAAGTGTAACTGATATGTGGTCTCCATTTAGTACACCTATGTATAGGTCAATTATGTCAGAAAGCCGTTTTAGATTTTTACTTTTATGCCTGAGATTCGATGATAAAGACAGTCGTGACAAAAGTGACAAATTTGCACCAGTTCGTGAGATATGGAACATTTTTATAAAAACATACAAAGATTCCTACGAGCCACACAGTTACGTCACTGTAGACGAGCAAATTTTAGGTTTCAGAGGCAAATGCCCGTTTCGAGTTTATATTGCATCAAAACCCGATAAATATGGGTTAAAGATAGTCGCAATTTGTGACTCTAAAACATATTACATGTTTGATGCTATTCCATATATTGGTAAAGGTACGGAGGCAAAAACTGCAGCTGATTATGTAACAAAATTGGTAGAAAGTGTCAAAGGATCGGGTCGAAATGTCACCTACGACAACTGGTTTACCTCTATTCCTCTGGCTGACACATTACTAAAAGAATATAGACTCACCTCTGTTGGGACTATCCGTAAAAATAAGCGTGAGATACCTCCATCATTCTTACCAAAAAGGATAAAGTTACCTCTGACTTCTCAATTTGCATTCGATCGGGAAAAAACTCTTGTGTCATTTACTCCGAAAGTTAACAAGTCTGTTTTATTACTGTCGACGATGCACAGGAACGAACTAGATTCTCAAACAAACAAGCCTATCATAATCGAAGATTACAATAAAACAAAGGGAGGGGTCAACACGTTTGATAAAATGATGCATAGCTACGCCACAGCAAGAGGTTCTCGACGCTGGCCTCTCCGTTTGTTTTATGGTATGTTAGACCAAGCTGGCATCAATTCAATGATACTTTTTATAGAGGCTAAACGTCCTCGTGTACCTGCCAAACTATTCCGAAGTAAATTTTTGAAGACCTTGTGCTTACAACTAGCGGAACCCCACATAAAGCGGCTTTTAACAGGAAATTTACCTCGCGAATTATCTTCAAATATACGAGCTATTCTGAATATGTCAGAAGAGTCTACTTCCGGATAACCACCTCGCAAATTATTGAAGCAAGCAAGATGCATACTATGTCTACGAAAATGTGACAAAAAAGTAAAAACAACATGTGTGAAATGCATCCAGCCGGTTTGCCCTAATCACAGGAGTGAAATTTGTTTGAATTGTTTGTAATCCTTTATATTTTTAATTTTCTAAGCCAAATCTTTCTAAGACTTTTTGAATTCATTAAAAATATGTTTATTTTTTGATTTAATGCTAAATAAAACAAATATATAAAGCAAATTTTGTTATATTTACTTTAAAAACCGATGGGGTGATACATCACCCCTGTTACCGTTCGTGTATGGTAAAATTGTGTTACCATACTAAGGTTAAGGCTGAACGTATAAGTAACGCCTATTCGCTGTTGAGAAGCATTGCAATAGGACGGATAGTGAACTGGTTAAGCTGACTTCAAGTAGAATCGTGTCAGTATTATTTAAGGCATTAGAAGTTTTTTATACACTGTCAAAATTAGAGCCATGCTGCAGTTATATTAGTAGTATAGTCGTAGCACGAATGGCTCGGCTCGACCGGAGAAGGACCATGCTCTCACAGAATACCAGCGTGAAATAGTAGCTTAATGCTGCTGTGCTTCGTATGATGAATGTAGAGAACCGGAGACCCTTTTTGCTGGAAACAAGGCATTCTATCTTAGTCCTCACGGGCGACAGCGCATCTGCATTTTGAATCGCATTCGAGGGTAGATGTAGATGTCTATGGGCCACAGCAACCACTTACCATCAGGTGGACTGTGTGCTCGTTTGTCACCCTATTCTATAAAAATAAGGGTTTGTACTTGTTATTGGTTGGCGGAAAGAGGTGCTGTTTTTAAACTGTATTTACATGGTAAAGCCATGCTATAGCTATATTATGGTTGCAGCACGAAGAGTCGGCTCGACCGGGGAAGGACCATGCTCTCACAGAATACCAGCGTTAAATAGCAGCTCAACGCTGTTGTGTTTCATATGGTGAATGTAGAAAACCGGAGACCCTTTATACTGGAAACGAGGCATTCTATCTTAGTCCTCGGAGTGGCAACGCGTCTGTATTATGATTCTTTATTGAGGACAGATGTAGACGTTAATAGGCCACAGCATCCGCTTACCATCAGGTGAACTGTATGCTCGTTTGCCACCCTTATTCTATAAAAGAGTATTTAAAACAATTCTGTTTCCAAATTCTATAGGAATTTTATTAGTCTATTTTAAATAATTTATTTATTTAATGTTGTACATAATAACGCGGCTTAATCTGTCTGCGTTCGAACTTTTGTTTCTGGTTCCAGACAAACCTACACGTGCCAATCATGGAGTTTCGATAGTCAATGACGTTAAAATGGATATTTGAAGTCATTTTTTCATTTTAAAAACAAAAAAATCTAGCTATGCCATAAAAATACTTTAAGACAAAACACATAAATACATAAAATGTATGAAAAATGTACCCGCATTACGATTTAATCTAAAAAAAGTGTTTAAAATATAACAATGTTAATGCAATCTAAAATGGATACGAAATTATTAGAAAGATAAGTACACATTTAACGGCATTGTATTGTGTGTATTACAATTCGGTATGGTCAAACTTCAGACTTGCGCGCGTCATCAACTTCGTTATTGTGTTTTAAGACTTTCGTTCGTGATGTAGACGCGTAGTGTGACAAATCTATACGCAGCCATCGCGATTCGTGACCTAAGGATGTGTGCTCACTAAAGTTATCTTTTTAATTTCTTACTTTATATCTTAGAAGGGCAGCCGCGGTAACTTGAAACAGATCACTTGCATTTTGTAGTACAAATTGAGTTGCGATTTGAAGTGACTAATTTCACATACTCGTCATGTAGTAAAAATAAAATAGTATTGTATTTAAGCGACAGTAGCTTAATGATAGGGTGCGAACTAAAAAGGCCGTGGGTTCGAATCCGCCATTCGACTACCATCTTGAACCACTCCTAACACTAGCATTTTAGGCTTACCATTATTAGGTTTTTGCCACAGTATCGCCGTAGTACATTTGTGTCTATTTTCGCTACAGTCTATTCGCAGCTTTACGTTTAACGTCGGCTAGTGACATAAAATTTGTTCACGCTTTGTATTACAATCGCAATATAACCTTTTTACTGCCGTAGAATTACGACGATAGGTACCTAAAGGGTTATCCATCCGTAAAACTACAATGTCGATGACATTTTATAATGCTGAAAAAACTACTTTGCAATGAAAAGATTTTCTTTAATATTTGATAAAGATTAATTTCTTACAGCATTTTTTACTTTCTCTTGCTTGAACTTTGCAATAAATTACCGTCCACTATTGTTGCGACTACTATTTGCAGATAAAGTGAAACTAAACGATTTTCGTTCTTAACTTTATATTATTAATATTTGTATTGCGTAAGAAGCTTAAAAACCTTGTTTGTTCTATTTGACTTTATGGTAATACGTTTATTAAAGTGTTTATGTCATTTATCATAATATTATATTATATTCATCAGGTTATTGTACGAAACCAAAGAGTATATAAACACCACGACCTTCCCATACAACGATAGCTATCTAGTGTAATAAGTAGGTAGTCTGGCTGAGGTTTCCTGGTATAGAGTAATAGTTTTCTGTGGCTGAGGCCGCCCCGTCTGTAGCAAACGACTTGAAACAAATTTAAAAGGAAACTGATGAACTATGTTATATAAGATAACGAGAAATAGTTCTGTTTTAAAATAAAAACATCTTTTGTTTCTTTTACGAAAGAAGATAAAATTTTAATTTGAGAGACTAGAGAGGAAACGACGAACAACCTATTCGTATCCTCCCTTTTAAATTTACATAAAATTTGTAGAAATATATATGTAATACATATATAATTAGGTTAATTAATAGACAGTTATAGTACTTATGTACTATAACTGTCTATTAATTAACCTGTATATATATATATATATATATATATATATATATATATATATATATATACCTATTAGAGATTTCAATAATAAAGATAAATTCAGATACTATTTCACCTATACTATTTATAAAAGTAACGAATATGTAAACAGATTTTTTAAATAATTATTACGTTTGAACTAGTGAAGGATTCCTGATATGGTAGTGGTGTAAGGGTATATTATCTCTTTTCATAGGTTTGTTAAACGAAATTTGTTAAAATATACAGCAAAATAATTATCGGAAAGTTGGTAGAGGAAAATAGCCAACCTAATGACGGGGTGCAACTTAGGGTTGGACAAAAAGACAAAAGGTTATCATCATTATTAGCCCATAATTAATCACATCGTCATGTGCAGCGGAGTATTTTTTTATAAAAGAGGGGGCAAACGAGCATGCGGCTCACCTGATGGTAAGTGACTACCGCCGCCCATGATCAATCGCAACACCAGGGGAATCGCAGGTGTGTTGCCGGCCCCGTAGAAAGGAATAAGCTCTTTTATTGAAGGTCCCCAGGTCGTATCGGTCAGGAAAAATCGCCGGTGGTAAACTATTCCACAGAGAGGTCGTACGCGGAAGAAAACTCCTTCTGAAACGTACAGTGGTGGACCGCCAAGCATCCCGATGGTGTTGATGGTATCTTCCCTCCACATTATCCTGCGGGTGACTTAAGAAGCGACTAAGGAATCTGAAACAGGACATGGGTAGCGACATTTTCATGATTACAACTCAAAATAATAAAACACTGGGTTGCCAACCCGCTTGAGAGCGGGGCAATTATGACGTATTCCCCCTGTGAGACAATCTACGAGGGAGGTCTATGAATAGCAGTGGACTTCATTGGCTGTAATGTTGTTGTTGTTCTTGATGGTGTGCCGGATTAAAAATGTCCTGACATGATCCTTGAAAGATCAGGTAGCGGTTATAGCAAATGTTCTGTTTGCTATTCCTTCAATGAATGAGGTGCACAAAGAAAGAATAAGAAAGAAAGAAGAAACAATTCAATACCGGACTTGTGCCTTTCAAAAAAAGGGGAAATAGAAAAAATACTACCTCAAATGGCTTAGCAAGATCCTCCGTTGTGCCGAAAATATTGCAGCATTAATTTTGAAGTAAATATATGATAAAGTTGAGGATTAATGTTAAGTACTATGTTAGACGAAAACACGATTCCGTAAAATTTTCTCGATATAAAAAAATCCTAAGTTACCTCCAAACTGAACAATAAACCGCTGGTATTCATAAAATACTTTAATATAGATCTTGAGACTTTGCATACTAACTGAACTTACCATAAAGTAGGGCTTATGTTTTTATTTTTTTAAATTACCATTATTTTCACTGTAAAAAGAAATTACCTAAACTATCGGCGTCTTGAATCTTGTTTCCTGCCGCCCGGTTAGTCTCGTTTGGCTTTTGAACGGGGGAGCTGTGTCACTTACGATTAGAATACACATTACGCAACAGGACGACGTAACATTAAAATGGTAAATAACCGTAATAAAAATAATAAGCGACCGGGTTGGCGTAAAGAAACAGGCATAAATATGATAAACCTAATGAAATAAGTATCTAACGACCTATCTACTTACAGTATTAGTGATTACAAACATATCGGTACATAGCATATGACGCGCGGGAAGTGGCTGCGAAATCAAAATTTGGGCTGAGTTACTATACCCCTTAAATAACTAATTTGAACACAGTATATATTTAGCCTTTATTGTAAGTTTTGTTTGTTGTTATGTTAGCTCATATACGTCATATAATAGAGAAGAAAATGATGATTGGTTACGCTGTCTCGAGAACATCATTACAATTTTTGTAGGTACGTATTTTGTACTCACTTTCGACATCACGACTCTTACTTTCGGAACTGAGTTATGTCGTTGCGGTTCTTTTCATTTTCGCATATATTGTGTACGCTTCGACTTGTTATATTACACACTTATACAATCAACAGCTGAGAAGTTGACGGGGCCCTTTTCTGGCCGTCTGGGTAGCTTTTCTGCTAATATTAAGCAACTACCATGTAAACTTTCCCTATTGATGAGACTGACCTCCTGGTGATTACCAAAATTGATTATAAATTAAGTCAATGTTCCGTAATACAAAGGATATATGTGTTACTATTTAAAAACTGTTCAATTTTCTACTGTTTGGACATCATGCCTTGCATATTTTAATGCGCCAGATGTGAACAATATTTATTGGTGATTATGGGCTGCGTAGTAATTAAACTCTTATTATTGCTGGAGATTGCCTCTATTGTCGCATTTACTAATTTAAATTACTTGGTACTGATTCCAAATTAAATGTTAAGTTAGTATGCTGCTCGATACAAGCGTCTTGAAAGCCAAAAACTTGGCTGAGTTTAAACGTTAATAATAAGAGCACATTTGCTACCAGTTATAAACTAAATATGGTTAACAATCCTACCTATCTTCTGTCCGGAAATTCATAATTAAATTTTTAATGCAAATTAAATTAAATTTGTCATTATTATCATTACAGTATCTCATTTTAAAAATAAACAATATATATTAAATTATTAATTTGTACATTTAAACCGTGTTTACCGTGTGGTGTCGGTATAATTATATCCACTACCTCATATCATCCCGTGGGTGTCGTAAGAAGCGGCATAGGGAAACAAAGCAGATGGGCAGCAGCATCTTCCAAATAACGACTAAAAATAAAAAACTGCGTTTGCCAACCCGCTTGCCAAGCGTAGCAACTATGGCAATAGTCTTTAACAGTAACAGTAACGGTAAATTTTCCTTCTATGGGGAAGAAAGGTTCTCGAGTGGCACCCTCGTACCGGTAGACGAAGTGAGGACGACCCCCCACTAAATGGAGTGACGACCTGCTAAGACATGCAGGAAGTCGATGGATGCAGACGGCTCAGAACCGTGCTTTGTGGCATTCCTTGGGGAGGAAGATGTTCAGCAGTGGACTTGTGAAGGGTCGTAATGATGACGATGATGATGATGATGATGATGATGTTTTTCTTTGGCAATCGTGAATGATACAATTACGCTAGATTCCTCGGATTAAATATATTTTATATTTTATAGAACACATTATTTGTTTTATTTATTATTAAATAATATGTAGTACTGATTGATTAAAACTACCTACTTTTACAGATTTTATCGCGTTTAATAAATTTTATTTTTAATACCCGATGTTTCGGGTACTGGAAAGCATTGAAAAAATATTAGCAGCATTATTAACACCAAAAATTATCGCAATATAAACCGTAAAATTAGTTTTAATCAATGTGTAGAGCAGTGTAGCTTAAATATAAGAAATCGTAATATGTAGTAAAGTTTTACAATAATAAGATGCCGCTAGGAGTTGTTTATAGCGACGCTGTCTTCGTCACTTACAGTAAAGTTACAGTCTATATACGTCCCACTGCCGGGAACAAGCCTACTCTCACTTCTGAGGGGGTTTTAGAACAAGGAAATGTCCGCCCCAATGCGTATTGATGGACTTAGCATGTCTTCGAAATATTTTTTTATTTCTCAGACATGAAAGTTTCTTCACGATATTTTCCTTCGACCGCCGAACACGTGGTAAATCAGCACTTAAAATTGCAATTAACAATTTCATTATTACCGATGGGGATCGAACTCGGGTTGCTCGCGTACTGTGAAATTCACAGCGTGTGCCCCAGAGCTACCACGGCTTTCTTCGTCTTCGTTAAATTAAATTAATATTGGGAAGATATTTCAGAAAATATTGAGAAACATGCAGAATTATTTTATACTGTATTGACAATTATAATAAACAAAGCTATCATCCATTTAGAGCTCATAAAATTAAACTGGTAAAACGATGCGGTGTCACGTAATTAATCAAAGTCAAACAACTCTCTAACCTTAGACTTATCGAGTATGAAGTGAAAATTTACGTCTAATCTTTCTATGAATCTGCGACTGGTTTTATGTTAAATTCAAATGGATGTTGCTTGATCTACATTCTACATCATCTTAGTTCATCGTTTGTCAGTGTCATTCACGTCTACGGCAGTAACATGGAATCTTTGTTTCAGTAATATTATTGTAATTCTGAACGTAATTATAATGTATTTAAGTTTTTGTTTCTAAGTAAAATTCGAAATGGAAACCTGAAAAAAAAAACCTTACCTTTAACTAAATATAATAATTTAATGGTTTTTAATGGAACGCATTGAAATATCGGCCAGTCATAATTATTTATCTTGAGTATTATGTTTATGTATAGGCTATGATTTGGGTGTTGGCCTTCAACAATGGAACTCTACAAAGCACGATCTTGAGCCACCTCCATGTGCTATTACATGGGTCGTCACTCCATGTAATAGCTACTTATTACACGGAGTAAAGATTTGGTAAGAACCACGCGGTACCAACTACACTTCAGTTATTTGTGAAAAGCTGTAATAATGATGATGATAATGAATGAATTTAAGTTTATTGAACTATGTATGAAATATGTATAGTAATAATAATGTTTGCAATATGAGTACAGAATTTAGAATTCAAAAGTATTCTGAAATATGTCATTTGAATATTTTTGTACTTATCTTACCTACTAAGTACTTTTTTTAAATGAAGAAATCCTAATGAATACCTATCTAACGCTGGAGTGATAGACAGATTGTGCCGGAATCCTACTGGCCATCGTACTGACGTGGGCATAGTCTTTGGACGTGGGGTTATGCCCATGATGCTCATCTCTTCGCCCTTTGCCTGGACAGACAGTGGCCTACGGAAACGCTTTTGCAAATCACCGCAACACCAATGACGGTAGCCTCTACTAGGTCCTATCCGTAGAGGTAGAGAAGCTGAAATTCTCCGCCGCTTACTTCTGTGACACCAGCTGATTGTATAAGATGATACTGGCGCTTCATACCTATATTAAGTGATGATCTGATGCCTCAACACGCAGAAATAAAAGATGTGAAATGGGATTCTTTGAGAGGTTGTATTCAACTGTAGACAGTTGGATGAGGTGTAATAATGCACCTTCTATTTGAGAACCCCATACAGTTAAATACGTGAAGATAAATACGGATGGAAAACTTTTATAATGATTTCTTATATTTACGCGAACACTACACATTGAAATAATACTAGTTTTTTACGGAATTTATCGCGTATATTTAACTTTTTTAAATACCCGACGTTTCGAGAGCTTTACAGCACCCATGGTCACGGAAAGGACTGAGATATTCAACGTCCAGATGTCATAGTTAACCGCGGTTACCGTAGATTAAAATTTAACTTTTGTTGAACAAACTTTTAGTTGTCCAAGGCTCTAAGATCACGATGCGACGTAGCTCTTTTCACGGCGTAAGTGCTCGGAGAGCCGATTGAGATATCTTCGCTTCGGTAAGTCAATATAAATCACTATAACGACTGATAAATCGTACGTTCAGGTGACAAGGGAAAATGGCCAAGCTTAGTGGGGGACAATTTGCGCGCAGATTCCTGCGGTGTTGTATCGTTACGCTAAATTTATTCCAAACGAAGAAGACCATTCAGTTTTGTCTTGCTAGTAACGTATCTAACTTTTTTTTAAATATAAATATGATGGACATGAAGTACCGAAATGCAGGTAGATTAATGAGATTGCGCTGTGGTCAAAATTTACTAGTGGGACGTGATCATCATCATCGAGTAATGCGCCGTATATGAAATTACCTAACACCCTATTTTAATATTTATATAATATCCCAAGTCTCTTAAAATATTAATATTTATTTAAGAAATATAACTGTTTTATATTAATAGCCTACTGATTAAGCAAGTTTTTATTACATATTATTCAACTCTATAAAGGCACAATTTATAGTGATATATTGAACCGAGAAAACACCAGGCAGTCTCGAGCTTGTGAATTTGACACGAGTAAATCTAAATGAGTGGCATTTTGAGTCGAAATCGGATTTTATCTTATTGCAAATAGAGTTGAATTTGTTACGGATTGGTAGTAGAAGATGCATCGATATCCGCATAGATGATACCGTTAGATGCTCACCTGCGCGGGCTTTGCTTACGCATCTCTAGTTATGCTAATCGTCGAATGGGGTCAACTTTTGTGGTAATTTAGATATAGTTGTTTCTTTATTGTGATGTACTTATTAAGTGGTAAAGCCATGCTACAGCTATATTAGTAGTATAGTTGTAGCACGAATGGGTCGGCGCGACCGGGGAAGAACCACGCTATCACAGAATACCTGTGTAAAATAGCAGCTTAACGCTGCTATGTTTCGTATGGTGAGTGTAGAGAACCGGAGACCCTTTTTACAGAAAATGAGTCATTCCATCTTAGTCCTCACAGGTGACAACACATCTGATTTTTTTTTGTAGATGTCTATGGGCCGCGGCGACCACTTACCATCAGGTGAACCGTGAACTCGTTTGTCACCCATATCCTAAATAAAAACGGTCGTAAACTAACTGGTAGTTTACGACCATAGCAACAATTTTCTGATATTATTTATAAATTAAAAAAGAAATCCTTACCTACACAATAAGATTATTTCTGTTTCGTGAAATCGTGTTACCGCAGATCAATATTTGATACGCAATGTTTACGTACATAAATTGCACATGTACAAACGGAAATTTATTTTCCGTGCGCTATATCGAATCTGCATCCCGAATTACCGCAACTAAAGTCCTTAACAAACTGACTTACTGGTCATCTAAAGACAGCTATAACAATAAAAAGCGTTGTTTAAAAATATTTATTAAATATTTTTGGTCGTTGAATTAATAAAAAACATAAATATAAATCGATAACTGTTATCTGTCTTTGTTTTGGAAATAATCTTAAAAGTATTCACACGTTTCGTAGACCGTCTGTTAACGGCTTTAGTTAGCTTGTGTGTACATATCATTAATAAAAGTTGTAGGCGTGTTTATAGGCTCACACACTTGATTTATTTTTATATCCGCGGCCTATATGGTAATATTCTCCCAACGGTACCGTGGGCGGATTCTAAACTTTGACAGAAATCGATTCGAACATCTATTTCAATTAGATCTCCGATGCCAAGGTTCAAGTGCTCACGAATCGAATAAGTTTCTCGATTTAATTTAACGAAAAATAGTACTTTAGTTTATTTTTTGTTAATCACGACCTCTGCAATCATTATTTCTATTGAATTTTACATTTTATTAATGCTAATTTAATCAAATGGTAAAGTTCACGGGTTGTGTTAAAGGTGAGACCTATTTATCAAATGTGGTGGTACTAAATTTATGTAGTATTTCGGAGGCATTTTTTTTGATTATTTTATATTTCACCACATGTTATCCTCATTTTAAACACGTCTGTGTATTTTGTACTATTATATTTCATTTCATGTACTTACCGAATCTATACTTAGAATTGAGACTAAGGGAAGACACACCTGATGACCTTGTTTTAGAGACAGAGTTTTGTATCTAGGCATAATGTCTTCCAGACCGAATTTCGGTCACGGCGGCCTGCCTCACCGGAGAATAGCCATCGGCGCAGGACGGGATTATAGTGCCTAAGTGTATACGCAAATGCAGAGTACACTCTCTATTCCCTCGCTCTCTTAATCCTACGTGACGGTAAACCGACCGGAGAGAGATCAGGCGTAGGACCAACGGCTTTATGTGCTTTCCGATGCACGGGGTGAGACACCGCCATTTCCTGACTCCGGGCAGCCACTGAGAATTTCTTGACGGAAAAACTCAATACATAATAGATTTTTTGGGCTGACCCGGGATTCGTTAATAAACGTTATTTATTATTTACGTATTCGTTTTTTCCTTTTAATTACGAGACAATTTATACACTGATTAACACATTCTATGTTTTTGTCAGACACTTAGTTGTTATTGTTCTACGTGTAAGCATTTTTTGCATCTGAGCAAAAGAGTTGACAATGTAAAAAGCAAAAAACACAACATCATCTTGCAAATCACACTCTTCTCTTATCATAAAGTTCGAACCAACACAGCATTGTGAATTGCCATACGTGCCTTTTTTGACGCATTCTGACTTTTCACAATAGTGTGTAGGGTCCCATTTACTCTATTTCCTGGTTGGTGACCACTAGGTCGATGTATTAAGTAATTATTAATTGTTCTAAGTGGTAGCTAATAAAATTGTATTAACCTTGAATCCGGTTGTTAAAAAGTAATAGACGTCTTGAACCGTGACCAATTAATTATTAGCGTGAAAACTGTAACATTTTAATAGAACACTAGTTGTGTAATCTGGAATCGAAGTCAGTGTACACAATGTCGTGTGATTACGAGTGCCTATTTTTTTATCGGTGGAATATGATAGATATACGAACTGGGAACTTCCTACTAACTACAGATACTGCATATTGGTATAATATTTTACGTTTTTATTTTTTTTAATTTATAAGTGGTGATGTGACCTAAAGACGAATATACCTGCGACACGAATTTATAACTTTGATAAATAATCACGGTGTATGTGCGTCTTAGACCAATCAAACCACAGAAATCGTAATAATAAGACAATTGTCTTATTATTACGATTTCTGTGATACAACCCAAAATGGTCTAAGAGGTGCGTAGACGAACTTAAAAATAGAACAAGTATGAACCTATTTTCGGCTTATTAGCATTCTAAAAGAATTAATTGATTATTATTAACTATTTAAATATTCTTTAAGTAACTTCCGAAAGATAGTTTCTTTACCAGGGTTGTAAACAATATGAATGTATAAACATGTTAATATGGAGAAAATTATTATTGTATCTAAAGGTCTTTTTCCACCTCTAAAAATACAACGTTTAACTTTTAATTATGATAAAATATTTCTGCGTAGACGAACTTAAAAATAGAACAAGTATGAACCTATTTTCGGCTTATTAGCATTCTAAAAGAATTAATTGATTATTATTAACTATTTAAATATTCTTTAAGTAACTTCCGAACCAGAACCAGAGCTCGAAACCTATCCAACTGCAGAGAGGTGTAAGACAGGGTGACGTTATATCCCCGAAACTCTTCACCGCTGCATTGGAAGACGTTTTCAAGCTACTGGACTGGAAAGGATACGGTATTGACATCAATGGCGAGTACATCACTCACCTTCGATTTGCCGACGATATAGTCCTTATGGCAGAATCGCTGGAGGACTTAAGCACTATGCTCAATGACCTCAATAGTGCCTCCCAACGGATAGGTCTTAAGATGAACATGGACAAAACAAAGATCATGTTCAATGTCCATGTCACACCTATGCCGGTAGTTGTTGGGAGCACTATGCTCGAAGTTGTTGACGAGTACGTTTACCTGGGACAAATAATCCGACTAGGTAAGTCCAACTTCGACCGAGAGGTCAATCGACGGATTCAACTCGGCTGGGCAGCGTTCGGGAAATTACGACATATCTTTTCGTCAGGTATACCTCAATCTCTAAAAACTAGATTGTACAACCAGTGCGTGTTGCCAGTGATGACTTATGGATCTGAGACGTGGTCCTTCACTGCTGGCCGTATGAGGACGCTTAAGGTCGCTCAGCGAGCTATGGAGAGGGCTATGCTCGGAGTTTCTCTGCGTGATAGACTCAGAAATGAGGATATCCGCAGTAAAACCAGAGTGACCGACATAGCCCAACGGATTAGTAAGCTGAAGTGGCAATGGGCCGGCCATATAGCTCGAAGAACCGATAACCGATGGGGAAGAAAGGTTCTCGAGTGGCAGCCTCGTACCGGTAGGCGTAGTGTAGGGCGACCCCCCACTAGATGGAGTGACGACCTGGTAAGACATGCAGGAAGTCGATGGATGCAGGTGGCTCAGGACCGTGCTTTGTGGCAATACTTGGGGGAGGCCTATGTTCAGCAGTGGACTTGTGAAAGGCTGTAATGATGATGATGATGAACTTCCGAAAGAAAGTTTCTTTACCAGGGTTGTAAACAATATGAATGTATAAACATGTTAATATGGAGAAAATTATTATTGTATCTAAAGTCTTTTTCCACCTCTAAAAATAAAACGTTTAACTTTTAATTATGATAAAATATTTCTTCATGATTAATGACCATGAAAGATATGTGATATAAACAAACATAATAAACAAACAGGAATGGTATGTTAGGTATTTGATGCGCTGGGAGTTTGTTGTTCATTTGAAATATTCCATTCATACTATTCCAATTCCAACTTATATTACGGTACATTCGATGTCTGAAATTTTGCTTTGTGGGCTAATGCGTCACCTGTTTAAATGGAACTTATACGCGACTACGTAACCAAATTCCTTGTAAATAAAAAAAATTGAGAAATTCAGAAAGTGCTTCAAATAGCTTCAGTAGATCTCGCAATGAGTGACCGTGAAATTTTGCGATTGTTAAAATAATTCTTGTTAGCAGCAATTTTTTTATTTTATTATAATGTTAATATAAAAATTCTACATTAAAAAACACAAACTATATGCGACAGCGGAGTGGGAAAGCAAACATCTGCAAGTCAATTTTCTGAATCTAGAGTTTGTATAACTCACGAAATTTCTAAAAGATATACTGTATGAGGATAGGCTTAAATTTAATAATACAACTTTATGTTTTGATTTAGTCTTAATGTGTGTATACGAGTATATAATAAGTGTGATTACGAGTGCCTATTTTTTTATCGGTGGAATATGATAGATATACGAACTGGGAACTTCCTACTAACTACAGATACTGCATATTGGTATAATATTTTACGTTTTTATTTTTTTTAATTTATAAGTGGTGATGTGACCTAAAGACGAATATACCTGCGACACGAATTTATAACTTTGATAAATAATCACGGTGTATGTGCGTCTTAGACCAATCAAACCACAGAAATCGTAATAATAAGACAATTGTCTTATTATTACGATTTCTGTGATACAACCCAAAATGGTCTAAGAGGTGCGTAGACGAACTTAAAAATAGAACAAGTATGAACCTATTTTCGGCTTATTAGCATTCTAAAAGAATTAATTGATTATTATTAACTATTTAAATATTCTTTAAGTAACTTCCGAAAGATAGTTTCTTTACCAGGGTTGTAAACAATATGAATGTATAAACATGTTAATATGGAGAAAATTATTATTGTATCTAAAGGTCTTTTTCCACCTCTAAAAATACAACGTTTAACTTTTAATTATGATAAAATATTTCTGCGTAGACGAACTTAAAAATAGAACAAGTATGAACCTATTTTCGGCTTATTAGCATTCTAAAAGAATTAATTGATTATTATTAACTATTTAAATATTCTTTAAGTAACTTCCGAAAGAAAGTTTCTTTACCAGGGTTGTAAACAATATGAATGTATAAACATGTTAATATGGAGAAAATTATTATTGTATCTAAAGTCTTTTTCCACCTCTAAAAATAAAACGTTTAACTTTTAATTATGATAAAATATTTCTTCATGATTAATGACCATGAAAGATATGTGATATAAACAAACATAATAAACAAACAGGAATGGTATGTTAGGTATTTGATGCGCTGGGAGTTTGTTGTTCATTTGAAATATTCCATTCATACTATTCCAATTCCAACTTATATTACGGTACATTCGATGTCTGAAATTTTGCTTTGTGGGCTAATGCGTCACCTGTTTAAATGGAACTTATACGCGACTACGTAACCAAATTCCTTGTAAATAAAAAAAATTGAGAAATTCAGAAAATGCTTCAAATAGCTTCAGTAGATCTCGCAATGAGTGACCGTGAAATTTTGCGATTGTTAAAATAATTCTTGTTAGCAGCAATTTTTTTATTTTATTATAATGTTAATATAAAAATTCTACATTAAAAAACACAAACTATATGCGACAGCGGAGTGGGAAAGCAAACATCTGCAAGTCAATTTTCTGAATCTAGAGTTTGTATAACTCACGAAATTTCTAAAAGATATACTGTATGAGGATAGGCTTAAATTTAATAATACAACTTTATGTTTTGATTTAGTCTTAAAATCGCCTTTAAAGTTTTATTAAGGTCGCAAACGTTAGCATTATTCACTTCTCATTGGTAACAAATAGTACATTGTATTGTTAATGCCTTCAAATATAGATCGATCGAAATTCCAATGCCTGTTCACTTTCATTCGGTACTTTCGTTCGTAATTCGATTATCAATGTCGTTCATTTCATTCAACAATCGCATTCTGATTGGTTTGATTTTTTAATACGTTCGTATTCATGTAATATTACAAATGAAAATCCTATTTATTCGAACAATGGAAATCGTTATGTTTGCCAGATGTATTTTGTATTAGAATTTATTTTCAGGTTCAATATTATACTTATACATACGTGAATTGTCAATTTTAAGTTTATTTTTTTAAATCAACCACAGTATAAGCAATAAATGTGCTTCTGTTTTATCATGATAGAGCTATTGTTTTTATACAAGAACCAATTTGTTGTTGGGGTGTTCACTCACCGAACAGTACCAATGCAGTTTCCAGTATTATGTACGTAGGTTGATTGTCAATTTTAAGTTTATTTTTTTAAATCAACCGCAGTATAAGCAATAAATGTGCTTCTGTTTTATCGTAATAGAGCTATTGTTTTTATAAAAGAACCAATTTATTGTTGGGGTGTTCACTCACCGAACAGTACCGATGCAAAGTTTCCAATATTATGTACGTAGATTGATTGTCAATTTTAATTTTTTTTAATCAACCACAGTATAAGCAATAAATACGCTTTTGTTTTATCATGATAGTGGTATTGTTTTTATACAAGATCTAACTTATTATTGGGGTGTTCACTTCCGGAACAGTATCCAATGCACTTTGTTAATCGTGCTTAAAGTAATTTATATAAAAACTAGCGATCCGCCCTGGCTTCGCACGGGTGATTTCTGAATCTCGACAACAGCGCCACCTATCGCGTCCAATTGAGTTTTCAAACCATCCAGGGGTCCACTCAAATACACACAAAATTTTCGCGTTTTTGCTAGATTAACGGACACCAATTGATTTTTATATGTATACAGAGTCTGTAAACAGAGATATAATCTTAATATATATAAATTACGTGTCACGTTGTTTGTCCGCGATGGACTCCTAAACTACTTAACCGATTTGAATCAAACTTGCTCACCGTGTGCAGTTTAGCCCAACTTAAAATCCAACATTAGATCCACATTTTTTTGCGAAAATAAGGATTTTTAATAGGGCATGACAAAGTGTAGTCGAAAAGGGCAGAACAACGTCTGCCTGGCAAGCTAGTTTCATATATAAATAAATCGTTGCAGCCGAAATCAAACTCTGACCTTTGTGAATCATTTACTAATAGTATTTTTTATTGCATAGTGCCAGATTTTAAGTTTAGTTAAACTCCTCAACTAACAGAAAGCACAGTTAAATTTGAACTTTTTCTATACCTCATATTAACCACCTGTTTCATATCCATAGAATGTTAGAATGTTGAACGCTACACTACTTTGTAGATGTAATTGTGCTTGTTACTAGGAAGCAATTATAAAGAGTCAAGTTTTTGCTGGAGCGTTTATCCCTTTAATAACTAAGGCTCATAACATTGGGTACTCAGTTTTTACAGTGATGTTGATTGCGGTGAGAATTCTTGTTATTAATGTGTTTTATAGGAACAGTAGCGTTTGACTTTGTAATGTGTAATGATTGATTTGCAACTTTATGCGACTATAGCAGCATTTTACCTTTGTGTGCTTTCTACTAACGTATCTTACAAAGTAGTCTATATAGATAACGTGATCGCCTATTGAGTCTTGTGGTCTTTCATCTTTCTAATCTATATTTTTAATAATTGCAAATTTACCTAGTTACAGCTTTCTTATATTTTTCTGCAAATATCACTAATTTTTAATGATTTTTACGTATTTTATTGCGTTTAATGTACATTATTTTTATAGGACAGGGTGCCCCTGAGAAACTTACTTATTTGAAAGGTCAATAAAAACAAAAGTACTTCAGTTATTTTTTTAATTCTTTTTTTATTTAAGAATACATTTTCCCAAGTTTTTTCATACAGTGTTAAAAATGACATCGGTTAAATGGTGACCCTCATTGTACATACACTGATTAAGTCGATTTCTGAAGTTCGTCTCCACTTTTCGCCAAATGTGGAGAGAGTGCCGGCCATGGGAGATCACCTCTGAGAGAGATGAGGCAGTCGGGGAAATGTTGTCGCAACAAATCCATTGGGGCTCGTGCTGTGAGTGTGGTGGTTCAGTGTGGTGGTTCAGCAAAGTGGAGCCATGGCTCCACTTTGCTGAAACCACACGTCCCTAACGTTCATTTCTTCAAGGCTTGGAAGAAAAAATTCCTCGATCATGTTCTTTAACGAGCTGCATTTACGGTAACTGCGCGTTCGTTTTCTTCAAAAAAAAAATAATGACCAATTTTTCCCATTACCGATATCGCACAGCAGACAGTAACTCGTTCACAATGAAGTTGCTTCTGGTGAAGTTCACACAGATTTCCACCACTCTTATAACGCATGTTTTGTTTGTTGACGCAGCCGGAAATGTAAAAGTGAGCCTCATCACTGAAAAAAACGGTCGCGTCTTGTGGCACACACATGCATTTTGACGGACAACAAAATCGCATTTAGTTAATTCTTGCACAACAGCCAATTTATAGGGATGAAATTGAAGGTCTTTATGGAGAATTCGTCGAACAGTGGTGACAGAAATTCCCAGAGCAGCTGCATGTTTGCGAGCCCAACGACGGGAAGAACGCAGAATTGACTGCCTCACTCTTTCGATGTTTTCCGGAGTTCTGGTGGTCCGTTGATGTCCATTCCTGAGTTTGGCGACACTTCCACACTCCATAAATGAGTGCACCAACGACAGAATCGAATTACGGCTAGGAACGAGTCTGTGAGGTGGAATTTTAAAGGGAGTGCGGAAGGCACGTTGCGGGAAACAAGTGAACGACGGTTAGAAAGGAAGCTCTCGATGGCGAACGCCCGCTGCTCTCTAGACCAGAGCATGATGGTAACTGACTAGAGGGGGAAGCAAACTTGGGGACTTCCCACTCCAGATGCACCACCTTTCTTCCCTTTACCCTCACTCTCAAATCACTGCTCGGGAGTTTTTTTTTTCAAATAAGTAAGTTTCTCAGGCGCAACATGTATAAGGGTGACAAAAAGCACACAGTCCACCTGATGTTAAGTGGATGCCGTTTTTTTTTATAGGAAAAGGCTGACAAGCGAGCACACAGTCCACCTGATGGTAAGTGGATGCTGTGGCCCATAGACATCTACATCTATCATCGTTTGCGAATCAAAATGCAGATGCGTTGTCAGCCTTGAGGACTAAGATGGAATGCCTTTTTTCTAGTAAAAAGGGTCTCCGGATCTCTACACTCACCATACGAAACACAGCAGCATTAAGCTGCTATTTGACGCTGGTATTCTGTGAGAGCGTGGTCCTACCCCGGTCGAGCTGACCCATTCGTGCTGCAACCACAATATAGCTGCAACGTGGCTCTACCACGTAAGAGATCATCACCCCATTCCATATATCACCCCATGTCGTTAGTTTAGTTTATAGCTACATCAGGCACCAGTCTCTCACAAGTTAGAGTAATAGTAATAGTTATAGTATACACATATAATAATAGTTATAGTCTTATAGTATACACAAGTTAGAGTAATAGTAATAGTTATAGTAATAGTTATAGTAATAGTTAATAGTATGGCACTTTTGTAATACTTAGCACTCAAAATATCTATTATGAAGAGAGAATAAATGCAATTAATTCATTCATTCAATTACTACGGACGTTATTAAGGACCATTTTAAATTTTTAAATAGAATAAATGTATTCTATGTAAATAATGAAAAACCTCCTTTTACAACATCAAGAGTCATCTTTATAAATAAATTAATTAATGTAAATAAATTAATAAATGCATCGATTTTAAAAACAAATTATAAATTATATTTTGATAAAGTAGCACTTAGACATGTTCTCTGTTCAAAGGGGATTTTTTTATTATTGACAGGGATCGGTGGACTATTACGAGAATTCGTCGTCTATAAAACAATACTTTCGTATTTTTAGGTAAGAAAACCCAACTCCTCGTCTCGGTCTGTTTGGTTCCGTGGGCGTCGTAAGCGTCAACGAAGAAAAATGTAAGAGAATACCAGCTCAAAATAGCAGCTTAATGCTGCTGTATTTCGTATGATGAGTGGAGAGAACCGGAGACCCGCTTTACTGGAATCGAAGCATTCCATCTTAGTCCTCAGGGGTGACAACGCATCAGCATTTTTATTCTTAAGCGAGGTTAAATGTAGATGTCTATGGACCACAGCGTCCACTTACCATCAGATTGACTGTGTGCTCGTTGGCTTATTATCCTATAAAAAAACTATGATCGCCAAGCTTATTGTGATCAAGGAAAAACCTCAATTCAACTCTAGCTGTGATTTTTATACTTGCTGGAGAAAATGACTGGTTCATATGGGTATTTGTATTTGTTCTTGTATTTTGACTCCCTATTAGTTACCTGCTTCTCCTTTAGATTTTTTTCTTTTTATATATGAATGTAATGGAATTTTGAAATTCAGTTTATAAGTACTTTCAGATTTCTAAATAATCTGCAAATTCGGACGTATTAAGAAAAGATGATACGATAATACAGTAATGTCACTAATGATATTTATTGATCAAAATATGTAATGCATTTTCATGTTTGATACGTTTATTTTGGACTGTCAAATGATAGGAAAGGAGATATGATGACCGGAGACTCTTTTACTTGTCTTGCATTTGGTGACAATGCATCAGTATTTTAATCCCTAATCGAGAATATGTAAAGATAGGGTCTATTAGCAACAATATTTACTTACTATAACGTGCTATGGTACTATATGGCAACAAAAGTTGGAATAAAAACTTTTGTATGTGAGTTTATCATACACGGATCTAGTTTAGAACATATTTCATCATTAAATGAATAAACAGAGTAATGGACCGTGTAATATACTTCCAGCGAAGCGTTTGATGAAAAATAAAGCCTTAGTACTGGTTTTAATAACACTATTTGCGACAAGTGAATCTATTTCATTAGTCGTTACTTGAAGGCCTCGCATCCCGCAACCTGTTATCGCAGAGTATTCGTTTGGTATGTTTCGCTTTGCTTATTTAAATGTTCGTAGTTCGTATGGCTTATTATTAATATCTGATAAACGGCCGTTAGTATTAGTTAAAGTCATCTGTAGATGTGTCGCTTCCGCCGATGTTATAGGTCTTGGCATTTGTAGGTATTTAAATTGTCTGTGCCCGGCATACATCGCAATGCTTCATTTGTCAGAAACAGAGTTTGATCGAGCTATAGGACGACCAGAACTTTGTCGTCCTATAGCTCGATCAAACTTTACCAATTTCGCTCGTGACTTCATAAATGTAATTACCCGATCACCGAACAAATTTTGCATAAGATAATTTACTGAAGGAATATTTTGTTCGCTTCATGCAATATGAAAATAATCTACACATGTAAATACATTTGAAGTGTCTGTCAGTTACTACGCAGAATACGTGAGAAAAACACCTCGCCAAACTAATATCATAAATTACATACATATATAATACATAAACACTCACGCCCGTCACCCTAATACCTAAAAGTAATATCATTTAGCACGATCCTGACATACCTCTTTCGCCTCCTTTACATCCATATATCTACGTATACATGCTCGTCGGTTAAGGGTACTTCTAACATGGCCCATTTTCAAAATATCGCCAATTTGGTCGATAAACTTTCTTCTAGGGCGTCCCTTCTCGACTCTGCCGTTCACATCTCCCATATAAATTTGCATTGTCACTCTTTCCTCATTCATTCTTTCTACATGACCAAACCACCGAAGCATTCCTTTCTTAATCCTGGTCACAACATCATCTTGCATACCACATTTATCTCTAAATTGTATCTATCATAAATTGTATGAGAAAAACACGGGACGTTCGTAATTCTCGGCTAAACAGCTTGACCAGTTATGATGAAATTTTCATGGGGTACATTGTGATAACTGGCTTGTTCTTAGCCATAGTCGGTAGGTGGCGCTGTTGTCGAAATCCAGATATCACCTGAGCATAGTCGGAGCGAATCGCGCTGTTATTTATAGTATAAAGATGAAATTCCATTTACAATAGTGGAGTTAAATAATATAATTTTGTTATCTCGGTTATTTCAAACAAATTATCACTTCATATGTCATACTGATGGCAATGTCATCCTTCCTGGTTTCCAATTACATACATACGTATTTCCCCCTTAATTTGCGAGGGTAATCATTTTACGCGCAAACAGAAAATTCACTCCTATCTACTAAAATGCAATGTCAGCGATATGAGGTCAATGTAGGGTTACAAAGACGAGACGCACGCGCAGTAGGTATATTGTGTTTAGTATGGTGGAGTGGAGACTACCGACTCTTTTTACTAGTAATGAGTCTTTCCACTTAGTACCAGTCGGACTTCGTGCTATTCTGTCACCCTTCTTGAAAAAAAAAAAGAGAAATATGAAGATATGTATCTAATTCTGCTTATGAAACCAATCTTTAAATTAAATTCTTATTAAGTAAGTGTTTGATTTTTATCAATGCTTTCAATACATACATATGTATTGAAAGCATTGATAAGAATCAAAAGGATACTTGAATTCTACTTGATAATTTATTACGCACTCTTCGCGTGTACTAGTGTAGTGTAACAGCCCTTATTGAAGACCGGTCTGGTCAGGCCCAGTTAAGTTTCACGGAACGCGAGAGCAGGAACGTGGCCAGACGGATTTGTTGCGGTTGGTATACTCATTATTTACTTACATTCATTATTTATTACTGTCAAACACCGTACAGCTATATTGTCTATTCCTTGATCATTTGTAAAGTGCGTTTTGCGATGCATGACTAATGTGTTCCCTAATAGTGAATGATTAGTAGGCTTTGTATTGTTCTGTACCAGCAAACATCTAGGGTTTTTTTTATAAAACTTTAGTGACCAACGAGCTAAAAGACCACCTAATGTGGCTACTGTAGTCAATTTGAATTGCAACCAAATTCAAACAAAGAAGGCTGTAGTTGCTTTGTCACCTTTGAAAACTAAGATCCTGGCTCTTTATACCCTTCTGACCGGAACGCAGCAGTGTATGCATTGCTGTCGGACGACAGAAGGTGATGTCTACCTAGCATACTCCTAGTTACAGAAAAGTTCTACCAGACTAGAGTACTATAGCATAATTTTTATTCTAGATTATAAATGATACTTATTAAAAGTCATTGTTAACTTTGACAACTTAATCGGAATAAAAACTCTATCCTGGGAATAAGCAGCAAGAAACCCAGCGGGATTTTTTGTAAACAGTAACATTTTACATTATAAAATAAGCTATACAATTTGAGATCCTCATAATATAACAAACAGCTTGGAGGCGACTATTTTTTTATAGGATAGGGTGACAGACGAGCACACAGTCCACTTGATGGTAAGTGGTGGTCCATAGACATCTACATCTATACTCGATTACGAATCAAAATGAAAATGCGTTTTCACAGTAAAAAGGGTCTCCGGTTCTCTACACTCACCATACGAAACAGAGCAGCATTAAGCTACTATTTTACGCTGGTATTATGTGAGAGCGTGGTCCTTCCCCGGTCGAGCCGATCCATTCTTGCTACAACTATACTACTAATATAACTGCAGCATACTTTTACCACGTATAAAGTATACTTTTGACAGACTGTAATGGAAACTAGAAACATAGGAGCGGATTAAGCGATCCGCACAAAATACGACATAATAAAGAAATTTTCAGCGTACTAACAATATAGCTCTATATTTATATGTAAATTCTCGTATAGTGTGGGGTTCGTTTGCCCCTTCCGATTTAAATAGATCGCCTAATGCACCTACGATGCAAATAGTCGGTTCATCTAATATATTCCAGTCAGATTCCTACAATAGTTTAACATTCCGTTGTACTTGTAATGCCTTGAATTAAACAGGCTTATGTTTGTTCTCGTCTTTGGTATGGCAGCTTTATACGGAATTTATGTTAAGCTGTCTTTTGTGAACTTAAACTATAGAATGCCATTTGCCTTTAAGGTACAATTGTAAAAGTGGCGATCCCAACATATTTCGACGATAGAGTTTTGTTAAAAACCTAAGAAATACCTTTAAACTCACGTATGTTTTTATTTATTTATTTATATACTATTGAGTGTTAAATCTGTCACTCCTTACTCATATCATCAATCTAAATTCAACTGAAACATATAAAAGTAAAATTACAGTCAAATTTTTGGAGTAAACGATCGCTCTATCTTCCAAAAACTTCGTCCTTTACTCTAAAAAGTCCGTCGCGTTACTCAGATGTGAAAGTTTCCTCGCGACGTTTTCCTTAACCATCGAACATAATTATAACGGTAAATCAAAAAATAAAATTTCAATGCTGACTTCGGACTGACGTCCGTCGAATTCGGTTTTCCTCGCGGACAATTAAAATTTTAAGGCTGGCAACATTCAATTTTCTGAGCAACCACGACTCTTAACTATAATAAAATGATTGTAATTAACATAATATTTGCCATATTTTCGTCGGAAATTTTAACAACACATTCTTAACGTGCTTAAAAATTTAATCCTGGTTGAAAGAAAATTGCACGTACGATATTTACTCTTAGCCAGTAGTAAATAAAATAAAATGATTAATATAAGGCCTACAACATCTGTCCGTTATAAAAAGTAAAAAACTGCCGTCATGGATTCGGAATCAATTTAAAAAAAAAGTTAAGGCGCGCTTTAACCTGCCACGCGGGAGATGCGGCTACGACCGCGCCTGTGCCATTGACCCAAAACAACTTTTTTTACGTATAACGGGGCGGCACACTTGATTTCTTATTGACATCGTATTTAATGACTTCAAGCTATGGGTTTTTGGTCTTCGTCATACGTCACATCGACGTTTATCTCAGGTATTTAGTTTCAAAATCATGGTCATTATATTGATTCAAAAATGTTCATACAAATGCTTGCTTCTGATTGTGGTTAGTGATGTCCAATTGCGGCATTCTTTACCTAAGCTGCCATGAGACATCTATCTTTATCAGCCTGTAGTAGGCGTAAAAAATAAAATTTAATTTGTCAATTTTGTAATTTTTTTCCAAATCTACCACTATTTCGAAATGAGGTTTGAGAACCGGAAAACAATTAACGAAGAAAACATCGCATCTATCTTCATTTTTGTCACAAAACATAAGCCCATTATATTGTAGGAAATATTTGGGTACTAGGGTTATATCGTACGTATATATCGTACGTATATAACGTACACAACTACTTATTCTATAGTATTTACCACGCGGAATGTTTAGAGGAATTGTTCGAACTAATTCCAACCACTCATTTCCTCCATCGCACATCGCGACAAAACTCGGGATACCATCTACACCATAAGGATGATTGGCGGTTCAGTCCTGTGCGATTTACAAGAAGTTTTTTTTATGATTTCTTATATTTACGCGAACACTACACATTGAAATAATACTACTTTTTACGGAATTTACCGCGTATATTTAACTTTTTAAATACCCGACGTTTCGAACGCTTTACAGCACTCATGGTCACGGGCGGGACTGAGATGTTCAACGTCCAGATGTCATAGTTAACCGCGGTTACCATAGATTAAAATTTTACTTTTATTCCGATCTACTACGATATTTCCGAACCGATATGACTTAGAAGACCTTCAAGGAAAGAGCCTACTCTTTTTTAAATGGCCGGCCCTTGGTGTTGCAGTTGTTCATGCGCGGCGGTAGTCATCAGCAGGTCTCATTTGCCCCCTCTCATATTAAAAAACACATGCAGCTCATTTGATAGTAATGCAACACAAACCAATTGCAGGTGCTTTTGGAATTTACCTATCTCTTCCCTAGGCCACGCATATGTCGTAAGTACTCATAAAGTCTAAAGCTATTTTAGATCTGTGTTAATGACTTACCAATTCAAGCAATAATTGCGAAATACAAGGTTTTAGCGGTTTCGTGTCCGAAGGACGTCTTTTTCGTTCTTGTTTTTTATATCTAGCATTTAGCAACAATTTCATAATGCTTATTTTGTTTAAACAGGATATGTTTGAAGTCTTACCAAAATTATAGGCAATTTTACAATTATTGTTTTAGGTAAGTATCTAAAATTGACGTTGTCGCTTGTCGCCTCTGTTTCAACACGAAATTACGCGACATGCCTATGTTGCGTACTACAATAGCAAACTGGACCTATAACGCCGTAAGTTACAAAACATGTTTCAATCAAAATGAATCATTTTATCATGTTTTATTAGTGTTCGAAATAGCACGGTAGCTGTTCAGGGAAAATGTTATTCTTCATAGCAGAAATAGAGTGTGATTATTAGTAAAATATAGTTTACTATCTAGATCGTAGATATCTGTGGGAACGAGACGCTCTGAAAACTGCGGGTCGGTTTACCGCAGAACACGGTGAGGAGGTAAGGAATAAATATAAAATATATTTATGAATGTGGTTGAAACAATGCAAGAAATGTAAATGTGAATGTAAGGCTCTTCCTGCCTGCACTATATTACGAAAAATAACTAAAACTTACATTACAGTATTAATTTTTATTTATACAAGTTTTTTATAGAATAGAATAAGAGGGACAAATGTGCACACAGTCCACCTGATGGTAAATGGATGCTGTGGCCCATAGACATCTAAATTTTTCCTCAACTAAGAATCAGAATGCAGATGCGTTGTCACCCCCGAGGACTAAGATGGAACGCTTCGTTTCCAGTAAAATGTGTCTCCGGTCCTCTACAATCACCACACGAAATTCAGCAGCATTGAGTTGTTATTATACGCTGGTATTCTATGCGATCATGATCGTCTTCCGATTGGGCTGACATTTGTAAAATCATAATATAGCAACGGCATGGCTGTAGTACCACGTGAAGTAAATACGTATAATATATATAGTATCTACATATATAAAGTATCTATAATCGTTGTTACACCTGAAGACTAACATAGAATTCTTCGTTACTAATAAAAATGTCTCCAGTTCTCGTCACTTACTTTAAGAAACTCGGTAACGTTATGCTTCTAATTTTCGTTGGTATTCTGTGAAAGCGTGGTTCATTCCAAGTTCAAACCGATCCATTACGGTAGTCTATTAAAGTCTACTGGTGAACATGGTCCTCCCCACAGATTGTATCATTGGGGGACTTAGGATATAGTTGCCACGCTTGGCAGTCGGATCGGCAACAGCAGTTTTTTTTTTAAATTTTGAGTTGTCAGAAAGATGCTGCTGCTCTTCTTCTGTTTCTCATCATGTCGCTTCTTACAACACAAAGTGGATGCCTCAAAACGTAAAAGGCAACTACCGGTATACCTCAAAACCTAAAAACTAAGTTGTACAACCAGTGCGTGTTACCAGTGATGACATATGGAACTGAGACGTGGTCCTTCACTGCTGGCCGTATGAGGACGCTCAAAGTCGCTCAACGAGCTATGGAGAGGGCTATGCTCGGAGTTCCTAAGGTGCTGGAGAGCCATTCTAATCTTGCTCAGACTGTCGTCCGGGATATCATCGGAATAGTGTCGGATAGGACTTACAGACTTGCTTTTGGATCGTTACTTACACTAGCGTGTGGCTCCAACGATGATGTGTACAGCTGCCCATAGAACCTCTTAATCTCACTCAGAATCTCAGGTGTCCCGGAAACGATGCTGCCACACCCAGTCTTCAGCTTTGACAGTTGGCTCTTACTGGCAGACAAATCTCTGGCAAAGACTTTGAAGCCCTGGTTCTGCTCAATCGCTTCTTCAATACGAGCAGTATTAAACTTGCGTAAGTCTCGCCGCATGAATTTGGAGATCTGTCTGTTCAGTTGCCTGTATGCTGTCAAATCTGTTGACGATTGCGGCCTCATCTCCCTTCTAACAGCCATGAGATTAAGAGTGTGATCGGAGAGTTTTTGTGTTCTTCTGCGGGGGGTCTTGCAGAACTTAGCTCCGACCGCATGGACAGTTTCCACGAGCTTAACATTCGAAACAAGTTAATTATATCATTAATACAGCAATCACGACCGTGAGAGTGCATTTATATTTACCAAGCGGTAAAATTACGCAGGCACGAACCTGTGTCACGTCACACATTCATCAACAGTGTGTGCATAATTTCCTTCCTGCTCGCCCACGGAGCAAACTTATTAACTCTGTCAAAATAAACATTAAAATTGTTCTACATACATATAGGTTTAACCAGGTAATTAATTCTGTTTTATGTAGAGCTAGCTGGCCCTGCAGATGATTTTATTCCTTGTCCCGTAGGTGGCGCAGTGGGTTTCACTACGAATTCACTGCGGACTTTTTCATTTTCCGGGTTTGATTTTTTTTGGTAGGTGCTTAATCTATTGTGAAGATGAGTAATTTTGCCACTAAAATATAAAATTTGTTAGTAATTTAACTACATAGCGTTCAATTGAATAGTAGCATCGATAAAAAGTTTTTATCGTCGTCTCGATAAAATAATTATATTGTTTGAATATGACCTCATTGGTCAAATCATTCAGAGGTTGCTCGATCACTAATAAGCACTTTAGCACTCACGATTAAATACTTATATATAAACCAAAATATAAAATGTAGTAACACCTTACCACTCATGGGCGGCGGTGGTCACTTACCATAAGGTGAGCCGCATGCTCGTTTGCCCCCGCTTCTGTAAAAAAAAAACCCCTCTAGATACATTGTCAGGCATCAGGAGCTAAGAGGCAATGCTGAGAGCAAAAAATATTTTAGGTCCTTGAAACATTTACCATTCCAAAGAACAGCGGTATTAAGCAATTTAAAAAAAAATCTATAACTAGCCGTAGGGGGGCGGCGTAAGAAAATCTACATAGTACAATACTACTACATATTATACAGTGTGTGTGAATTTAGAAAGAATCAGTTAGTTGCAAAGCAGCAGAGTGTTCACAAAAAGTACCAAATTTCTCGCACTCAAGGCGCTTTTTTTTGCGCCCAGAAGCAAAGTAAAGGACTACCCTCCGGGAAGGGGAGGGAGGCGGTGAATGCTCATAGTATATCACGCAGCCGGCTGCGTGGTTATGTGGACTCACTATGAAAACCTAAGTGCCTACCCACTAAACACCACCTGGGCTTTGGCCTTGAGGGCCTTTCTGCTGAGGGGTCCACTTGGGGAAAAGGGGGCGCAGAGCTAAAGGCGCTGCTTGTAGTCGGCCTTTATATATTTTACTGCTGACACTATCACGTGTCTGCCCACAACTATATCTATGCTATTTTAGTCTATATCTTAGTCGTCCGTTTAGACATTCTCCGGATGAGATGTGGTGATAGCTGTTCTTGTGCCACCACCTCACGGCGAGGGTGTGTATCCGGTATAATTACCGGCTGTTCGGCATTCTAACTTAGCCCTCATGGGTACTCCAACTATATCGTCATTTTTTACTTAAAAAAAAAATAAGAACGTTTTAAATGTTTGGCAATGTGCGGAAATACATTCGAGTTTTTGCTATCAGGATTGGTTAATGTTGAAAATGAAATTAGTGTCGCGATTTTTCGCCTTAATTGAGCGTTTTAGTCATGGTCAAAATTTAAAAACAAGAAACAATAGGGAAAATGTGCGTGACATTACAGCATTGGTCTGTGACCGAATTGCTCTTTTGACAACGCCCTTTATATTTTAACTGTTTCGTTACTATATTATATATTAACATGAAAAACCCTCAAATTACCTACTGCTTTAGTTAAATTTCTGTATTTTCATACATACAAATCTTAATAACCGATTGCAAATAGGAATCTGTGACTTAGGGCAAGAAAGTGTCCGCCGCGCTGAGCCAATGTGTATTGGCGAACTTCACATGACTTTGAAATTTTTATTAAACTTTTCAGATATGCAGGTATCCTCAAAGTGTTTTCCTTAACCGCTGAGCACGTGGTAAATCAGCACGCAATTAACAATTTTATTACATTAGTGCTACTGTGAGATTTAATGCAAGCGCTAACCATCTGAGATACCACGACTTACTGATATAATAATATATAATATTTTATCTAATTTATATATCTATATATATATATATATATATATATATATACATATATATGTATATATATATATATATATATATATATATATATATATATATATATATAATTGGTAGTTTTATAGAAATACATTTACTGTGTAAAACCAGTTAGCATGAGGAGTTTAAGATGATACTAAGCGTGCGTGCTTTTGGTACAATCTTAAAATTTAATTTGTTTGCTGCACGTATGTAGTTGTTCGGGTTAAGTTTGCGTTGGTCACGTAATTTGCGATCACGTTTCCACGATTGAAATGCTCGTTTTGAAGTAGCGATGTCATACCTTTTTTATTTACAACTAGCGTCTCGCCCCGGCTCCGCCTGTGTAGGATCTATTAATATGGCATTCTTTATACATAAGATCATCAAATTCTTTTTTTTTCATAAGAAACTAAGTTTTTCGGATAAAATGTATCTCTGATATAAAGCAATATATAATTTAAAACCAAGAGTCGATGAGACAAAAATTTAAGGAAATTAATATATTAACTCTGGCCCTCGATACATTTACTATGAAAATGTAATGTACGTGGTAGCTACCAAGCCCCCTCTATTTTGATACATTTTACACATGATTGTATGCTATTATTCTTAAAAAAAAGTCCCGATGGGTTTCTTGCTGGTTCTTGCCAGGACAGAGGTTTTATTTGCGAACCAGTGGTAAAAGAAAAAAGTTACTTTCAATAAGTATTGTTTATAATCTATATTGAATAAAAAAGTTTCTGTTTCTGTTTTTCTCATATATCTCATCTCAAATAGAACCCTCCTGGCATTGTTCTCTGTTATTTGGTAAAGTTTTATAACAGTCAGCTCAGCCATTTCGAAGATAGACCGGACAAGCGAACAGACGGACATAAACTTTAAAAATGGTTAATTAACCATGTTTTAATAATTTAATGACATGTAGTGCAAATAACCCCTCAGCTTAAAAGACAGTTAAATTTTATTTATTTATTTATATATATATATATATATATATATATATATATATATATATATATATATATATATATATATAGTATATAGTATAGATTTAATTGCATTTTCTTGGAGATAAGATTTAAAGATTATACGAGTATCACGTTTCAGTGAGTCTTCTTTAAATAATTTTAATTTTATTGTTTTTGAAGAAACAAAGTTTTCGTTATTGTTTATTTTATCCGAATGAGTCAGCACCGTACAAAGAATCCTTCGTCTTTATTTACGTCAACAAAATCATAGAATTCGTGAAAGGTTTGTAACGATTAAAGTAAAAGAACCTTAAAAGAACCTCAAAGGCCTTTCGAAGAATGCACCAGTTGCTTGGAAAGTTGTAATTACTTTTAAAGTTTGCTCACAGTCACCAAGTTCGATATCAGAGATATAATGAGAGCCGATCTCCTCGCACTCGTAATGCTGCCGCCCAATCTGTAATATTTAAGTTAATTGATTTAGGATGGGTTAAGAATTCAAATTATTGCCTTGCCTGAATACTAAGAGCAATAACAAATAGCTTCATAATCAGTAAAAAGGTTTCCGGTTTTCGGTGCCTAAGGAAGACGGTAGAATACGTTGTTTTATACTAGTATTGCATGCGACCGTGGTCTTGCCTCGGTCGAGCCGACCCATACATGCTACAGTCGTTAATATAGCTGCAACGTGTTTCCATCACGTAGAAATGTATTGTGTGTCATTCAACCCAGTATAACGCTTCTTAGGCGTAAATTTGGTCGTTACGTCAAATTGAGTTTTTGCTCTAACTGCTCCGGTTAGGATAGGACTTGAATTTCAAAACTGGGATTTGAATCTAGTACCTCAAACAGCATCAGTTATGATTGTACCTCTACAATTGAACTTTAATAATCAAAGGGTTAATTAATCATGTGCTCGATGGTGAACGAAAACATTGTGACTGAACTTACATTTCTCATTAACTAAAAGTCCGACGACCCGCGCTAATGATGGAATGGATGAATCACCTAGTTCTTTAACTTTGTTTTTGTTTTCTTACATTTGTCGCAAGTAAAAACTTTTTGCGTCCTGCGATATCATGATAGACGTGAGGAGGTATATAAAAATACGACTATATTATTCGAACGTTTCATTGACGTGCACTGCCTTTTGTAAGAGTAATAACATGATTCACAAAAAGGCACAAACCGACAAATGTGTCCGTGTCGCGGCAGATTGCATCGAAGCTTTTGCTCCGTATAAATTATAATAAACCGCCGGGACACCGCGTTCTAATGCAAAAAGTCATTCCTCTTCCCATGGTAATCTAATGTACCCGTCTTGAGTTCAAATAGCTCGGCTTTATATATTTTATTCGCATCAGATCCGAACGTGTAACTTGGCCTGCTATGATTTTATCCGTTCATTCCTTTCAATGCATATGCGGCATGGAGGCAATTGTTACGGAATTTATTGACTCTTTACTTGATATCGCTGCAATAAATTTACTGGTATTTGGCTCTTGCTCATGTACTTTAAATAGTCATAAGTGTGAAATATTTGATGCACTTTGATGTTTAATATCGTAGAATTAACTTAACACATACGAATAAAAAATAACATGGCCGTGTCGGGATTCAAAGCATCTATAATACCTAGGACCTGGTGCTAGAAAGGCCAAAGTCAGTTTTTTGAGAAATGAGATTTTAAAGCCATAGTATTGGAAAAGTATGTTTGCTTGTGTGTTATTTTAATATTTTCGTATTATTTTACATAGTACCTTTTGAAAGACTATTCATCAACGTACGCCCTTTTAGCGCTAACAAATTTAATACTTTTTCAATAATATGGCTTTAAAATCTCATTTCCTAAAAAAAAACACTTACTTTGACCCTTTTAGCACCAGCTCACAGATATAATTTCATCCAAGAATAGACGACTGAAGGTTTTTTGTTTTTAATGGTAGACTGTGACTGATCCTTTGATTTAACTTTATCCTAGCTTGCATGATTCGACTTAATAGTAAATGTACAAACAAGAATTAAGTATAAGGATACATGTACAATAAAGTCTACTTTATATCTTTAAAATATTATATGTCTAAGTTATTAGTGAAATTACTTGATTGACTAAATTTGCTTAGTAGTCGTCCAGAGACGAGAAGTATCATTAGTATTCGACTGCGATTCCACCTGATCGTATGTCGTGATGCATTCCTGGTTAGCAAATCACACATGTTTGAATAAAGCCTATTTGCCCTTCTTTTAAAAATAATCACATTTAAGCTACAGTATTTATATTGTGTGATTCTTTTATAAACTTTGTTCCTGTGGTACAAACACGTTGACAGAATTCGTCTTGATATATTAGTATTGAGTGAAGGCATTGTTTGCATTTTCGATACAGTCATGTTCGAATAACCATGTGATTTATTGTTATTGCTTTATTGCAAATTATCGTATAACACGTAAACAATGCAAGATTATAGTCGTTTCAATTCAGTAATAAATATAGGGTGACAAACATTTATTTGTACTGCTAAAAAAAAACTTACGTACATTAGTTTTTTTTTTAGGGATGACTGGTTCTTTTATTGTTAGAATAGAATAGAATAATTGTTACTCAATGTAGTATGAATACGTATGGCAATTCACAACGATTTTTTTAGGTCGTACTTTAACGTATGGTAGTGAAAGTTGGGTATGGCAGAAGAAGCACAAGGGTAGAATAAACGCAGTAGTAATGCGGTCGTTAAGGAGTATGTTAGGGCTGAATCTGAGTGACAGGGTGAGAAACTGTGTGATAAGAGAAAAGTGTGGTTTGCAAGATGATGTTGTGACCAGGATTAAGAAAGGAATGCTTCGGTGGTTTGGTCATGTAGAGAGAATGAATGAGGAAAGAGTGACAAAGCAAATTTATGTTGCAGAAGTGAAGGGCAGAGTCGGAAAGGGACGTCCTAGGCGAAAGTTTATCGACAAAATTGGCGTTATTTTTAAAATGGGCCAAGTTAGGAGTACCCTTAACCTATAGGAGGGACTTGTGTTTAACAATAGACTTGTGATAGGCTGAAATGAATGTATGAAGTATGAAATATGTATATATTATAAACGTGTTTGCAAAGTAAACAAATGGGTTATTTTTTATGGTTATATCTGGCTCATCCTGTTGTCAATTATATACATATAAATATGTATATAATTGACAACAGGATGAGCAGCAGTAAGTATAAATGTTACAAACTGGTTTCCTTGTAGACATGGGGCAGGATGTCATGTACTCGCTACGCAACACTAGCGTCTTATCGGGATAAATTGTATCATAAAAAGTGGTACTAGCTGTAGTACACCATTTTAATTGTCAGAAACGATTATTTCTGTTCAGCATTGTACTGTAAAGTACAAAAGAAAATAATTGATCGTGTTAATTTTTTCTGCACCTAAAATACCTATATCATAAGTGAAACATAATTTATGTTTTATATAGTTACTTTTAAGGTAGGAGGATAAGGTTTGAGATGACAAATTGTTGTTTGAGATGACAAAAAGTGTTGTGGGTAAGAGATATTCGTGTGGAACCTTAATTATTCGTATAAAATGGGCTTTAGGATAACACATACGTCGTATTAACTTGGGTGTTTGAAATGAAAAAAAAGAGACATGTAGTTTAGTTTCCAGACCAAATGTGTTTTAACAGCAATACGCTTAGATTCATTTTTCAATATAAATTCAAATCCAAATTATTACTTATCAAATTACTGACAAATATAATGTTAACATTAGTTTATTATTGTTCACAGATTCCAAGATGGCGGCGAGATTATGAGGCCGAACCACAAACGACTTTTAGGTGAGTCCGGAATGTAAATTTGTTGTGCAAACATGCTCGAGCATATAATGGACCCATTATGGTATTTAATCTACATGGATGAATGCCCTGTTGGGTAAAGTGTAGGGTGTGGTGACGGCGAACTCAAAGCCTAAGAAATTATAGCACGACCCACGCTTCCTCAGTGACAGAATTAATTCATTTGATTACTTTGTCGTAGTTCACGATGATTTATTGCTAGACTTGCTTCCACATAAGGGCATGTACGGAAACGACGCATATAGAACTCTCGATTGCTTCATTGCGGTCTCGGAATGAAATATGACATCTGCGGAATTAGTATCCTATTGTGACTGGGACACGGTAACCTAGAACTGCTACTGTTCAAACTCCTTTGTGTTTAGAATTAAAGCCAGTCATCGTCTTTATTAATCGTATTTTATGATAAACTTTACTTTACTAACAATTTCTTAATAATACGTATAATACAGTTTTATATTTTTAACACATACACATACATAAATGTACACATAATAAATGTACCTGGATGACCGAGCTTTGCTCGGTATTTTTTTGGAAATCGTGTGTTTTAGAAATTATATTTAGATACAAGATACAAATTACATACTGATGAAATATGAATATTTTTGATCTTACCGACATAATAGAAAAAAATGAAATGGTTATTTGAATAAAAAATCATGAGTGCAATTAGTTTAATTTAAATTTTCGTAAAAATACTATAGTAGTACTTCGTATAAATACTAATATCTCAATAAGCTATCATAATCATTAACATATTGTCAAAAGCTATGTCCAAGCTAGATCGACTGCCTCGAAACCCCCTGGACACTAAATTTTATGAAAATCGTTGGAGCCGTTTCCGAGATCCCGATTTTATATATATATATATATATATATATATATATATATATATATATATATATATATATGCAGAATTGCTCGTTAAAAGGTATTAGGTAAAGGTAGCAAACACTAATTAATGTTATTAGACGCCGCTGTTTTCGAAAGATGTTTCTGAACCAATCTTATGAAGGCTACCTCATTTTGGTGCTACTACCTTTGCTATTCGGTCGTCAAATATTATTATTATTATTATTTTATTATTTATACATAAACACACTAGCAGCTAAAAAAGCTGATGCGTGTGCATCTTAATGTTTGGAGATTTTATCCAATCTGTTCTTGAAGGCGTTCAATGTAGGAGCATCAATCACATTTTGTGGTAGCTTATTCCACTCGGTGACAACACGGTTTGTTATAAAATTCTTCATGGGATTCCGCTTGGCAGTCCTATGGCAAAGTTTAAGTTGATGTCCTCTCAGATGTTTGTTGCTATTTAGTAAGTACAAATTCGGCAGAGTAGGAACATTGTAATATCCTGTTAGTATTTTGTATGTTTCAATCAGACTACCTCTCTGCCTACGGTTCTCTAGTGTTGTGAGGTTAAGCTTTCTCATTCGCTGCTCATATGTCATGTTCCGTAGTTGTTTTACCATTTTTGTGGCCTTCCTTTGAACATTCTCCAGTATTATTATATCTTTACGAAAATACGGGTCCCATATCACATATGCAAACTCCAAAAGAGGTCTTAAGTACTTTCGATAGATCTTGTTAAATATTTTAGGAGTGAGACACATAAAGCTTTTTCGAATCATATACATCATGGAGTTTGCCTTTTTTACTATGTTAAGGATATGAGTTTCCCATTTGAGGTCACTGGTTATTGCCAAGGTTAATGCCAAGGTCTTTTTGTGATTCAACAGAAGACAATGGGTGATCACCTAGATAATATGTATTTCGTGGATTATTTTTCCCTATATGTAGAACCGTACACTTGTCTGCGTTCAGTGTTAGGAGCCAATCACTAGTCCAATCGTAGATGGCATTTAGATCCTGTTGTATAACTTGATGTTGCGTAATAGAGTTCCCAAAAAATTTTGTGTCATCGGCAAATAATGAGAACGGTAGCTGTAACGTGCTCTTCAAATCCGATAAATATAGGATAAATAATAATGGTCCAAGAACAGATCCCTGCGGAACTCCGCTGAGTACTTCCCTGGGTTTAGACATTGTACTTCCAACTCTCACGCAGAATGTTCTGTCTGATAGAAAATCACTGATCCAGGCCAACAATTTCCCGCGTATACCAAAGTGTTTTAATTTGCATATAAGTCGTCTTAATGGCACACGGTCAAAAGCTTTTTCATAGTCAAGATATATCACATCTGTAGGTAATCCATTGTCATGGTTTGAGACCCATTCATTAACACATTGTAACATATTTGTAATGATTGATCGCTTTGGTACAAACCCGTGCTGTTCATCTAAAATCAGTTGTTCTTGTAATAGGAATTCTCTTAATCTTTCAGTTATGATCTTTTCCATGCCTTTACAGAGGATACTTGTCAAACTTATTGGTCTGTAATTACTAGGTCTCATCTTATCGCCGTTTTTATAAATAGGTACGACTGTAGCTTTCTTCCAATCAGCGGGTAAGCGTCCATCCTCCATGGATTTGTTCATAATGCTTGATATATATTCGGCAAGCAATGATGAACACCGCTTTAGTAATATAGATGGTATTTCATCAGGACCAGTGGCAGTAGCATCATCAAAGGTTAACAAGGTCTTTAGTACGATTTTGGCTGTAAATTTTACGTCATCAATTGAGTTTGTTACCATTGGCATGTTTATGGAGGGAATTGGTCCATCTGGTTCTCTTACATAGCTATTAACGAACTGATCGGCAAACAGCTCCGCGATTTTATGTGGTTCCTCTACAAGTTCTTGTGACTCGGTTTTAAGCATGTTAGGAATGGTGACTTTAGAATTAAGTTGTCTTCTAATGTATCCGCAGAAAGCTTTCGGTCCAGAGTCTATAACATTTGTTTCAAATTGAGCTCTTCTATATTTTGACAGTTTAATAATTTTGTGATTAATATTTCTAAATTTTCGGTACGAATCCTCTGTTTTATTAATAATGTATATATTCCATAACTCTTTTTTCCGTTTTGTTAAATCCAAAATTTCCTTATTTATCCATGGTTTCTTATTTGATTTATTTATTCTCTGTGATTTTTTTACACAATTTTCAAGTGATGTATGTATTTGATTTTTAAATGATAGCCACATTTCATCTACTTGGTTTCCAATTATGTTAAAGTTTTCTGCTAAATCTTTGTTAATTTTGTTATAGTCAGCTTTATAAAAATCAAAAATCTTTTTTATCGGCAGTTTACTATCGTTATTAATTATCTGCATAGAAGCCAGTATGACCAAATGATCACTCTTTCCAATGGGCGGAAGATACTTAATATCAGTTATTAAAGTTTCATCATTACACAGTATAAGATCTAGTAGGGATTCTGCATTATTACGTTTCCTTGTGATTTGTGTTACAAGCTGATTGAGATTACTGTTTGAATACATTGCTACAAAGCTTTCGCATAGCTTGTTATGTCCGGTTAAATTATCGAGAGGCCATTTTATATTTGGTAAGTTATATATAAGTAATATATACGATAATTTTTGCTAATGCCGATTATAGGTTTAGTTAAAATGCCAATAATAAACTGCTGACTAACTGCTGCTAAGTGCTAACTACTGTGGGAGTTGTAAGAGGCGACTTAAGGCCTTGATCGACGGGCGAACTTTACCACGGTATTGATTGTTTGCCGGTGAAGCTTTTTGTTGCGAGCCGACAAACATAGAAATTATCAAATAAACTTTAAAAACAAGAATAAATAGGGTTAACATTTTCTAAGCTATCGCATTTTACTACATCACAGCAGGTGTTATAGCGTATCGCATTTGCTTTATCTTGCCATATCAATTGCTATCCCAGTCAAATTTTGGTCTAAAAGCTTCTCAACTTAAAACGAGATGTGTACTCGGTTTGTTCATCCATTATTGTAAACATATAAACGATCGCAAATTTGTATTGATGTTTGGTACAGTTCCGTCACGATTACTCGGAGGTGTTACCAATATTACCGTCAGGCCTTTTGTTAACGGCGTGTTGTTGCAAACCTGATGTATTATTTCAATAGGTTGCACAAACAAACGCTATCTAGAATTACTTATACGATAATGTCAACTGTGCACGCTAGCTCTGTAGAATTTTCTATAGTTTTATATTAAAATATCGCTTTTGGGGTATATAAATAAAACGTGGAGAATTAAAAAAATAAGTTAAAATAAGTTAATTAAACGCGATAAAATCCGTATATATAGTTATAGTGTACGTGTAAATTTAAGAAATTACTATATAAATAATCTTATTTTACAGGTAAAAGTTTCGATTGACATAATATTTATAAAGTTATTTTGATCAAAATACTACGTGTTTAGTGAGTATAAGTAAGAGAGTAGTGATTATAGATATGTGTTCATATACTTGTTGCTTGATGAAAGAAACAATTACTAAAATTTTTATCCATGCAACCATAATATTGATATTCAAATAAACGTGGAACTTCGCTTTCTGTAGACCTTACAATAGGAGCGTTTTAGACCAATCCAATTACCTGTGACCGCGGCTTTATGGTGGATTACGCAAAGGAATAACAATGTAAGAGTATTATAAAACAGAGACTCAGTTAGTTACAATGTTCCTGTCATGTCATTTTACCCGTATATATAACAGCCCACTGCTGGAAGTTAGATCAAGTTGAGAAATATACCGTAATCACCGCGATTGACGTGGAGTTAGGCTATCCGCGTAATTTTTATAAAATATGGAAAATATATTTGTCCGATTTGTATAAATATAATTTATATTTTACTGTACGACATTCACAATAGTAATGGTGCTGGAATATCCACTATCCCGTATCGTTCTTTGGGTGTCGTTAGAGACGACATAGTGAAATGAAGCAGGCGAATGAGGCTGCAGCATTTTCCTGATAACAACTTAAAATAAACAATGCGGTTGACAGCCTGCTAGACTAGCGATGCAACTATGTCCTGCTGCGAATTTTTTATAGGCTGCATTGGTAAAAATGGTATATAGCATGAATGGCATGTCGACCACATTGCATATGAATTATCCAATGGAGCCGCTTCAGTTAAATTAGTTTAATTCAGTTATAAAATGGATCATTAGTTACACGTTGGTCTATTGGTTAAAGTAGTGCGACTGCTGATCATGAGGTCCTGGGTTCGAATCCCGGGTCAGGCCAAAAAGTCAATTATTGAGTTTTTCTGTCAAGAAATTCTCAGTAACTGCCCGGAGTCAGGAAGTTGGCGGTGTCTCACCCCCGTGCCTCGGAAAGCAAGTAAAGCAGTTGGTCCTGCGCCTGATCTCTCTTCCGATCGTGTAGGTTTACCGTCCCATCGGATTATGAGAGTGAGGGAATAAAGAGTGCACCCGTGCTTGCGCGTACACGTGGGCAATATAATCCTGTCCTGCGCCGATGGCTAGCCTCTGTTGAGGCAGGCAATTGTGGCCGAAATTCGCTCTGGAAGACATTACATTACATTATATTAGTTACAGTCTCTTTGTATAATAAATACAATACAAATAGTGTTACATTTTCTAAGATCAGTTAAAACTGTTAACAAAATATTGTATCAGCTAAATTGCCTCATTGACTACCAAATCGACGCGGACCACACGTAATGCAGTACAGTACTGCACGCTACTCTGAAATCACATTAACTTAATCTTTCAAACAACACGACCGTTCGCAACTATTAAGGTCTTTTACAATACCTAGTGATACCGGGCCCAACATCTGCACGAGGAAGGATTTCGCGATCATAATAAGGTCTTTTACAGTAGTAATACTGGGTCCAACATCTTTACTAGGAGGGAGGAGTTTGCAACTATTGAGATCTTTTACAATAATAATATCGGGTCGAACATCTGTACATGGAAACACAGGGCTGGTTAAAAACTATTTATGTTTAGGTATTTATTTTCAAACAAAATTCCTACTTGATTTTATAATTTTTCAACTAAAAGTTCCAGGGCTTATTACATAGCATCTGTCACGCCTCCAAAATGACTAATACACCACTGCGGGATTATTTTCCGATTGTCTTAGTAGAAAGGTGATTTCTTCCTGTTTATATGTGTACTCGTATATTTGCGTGTTCCATAGATGGTGTATTTTTAGTTGAGAGTTGACGTTTTTACGTTATTCGTCATTTACTCCGGAGTGTCATATCCTACATTATATTGTAATATTATTATGGTCGAATAATACTATTATATTAGCATAGAAGTATAATAAGATTAATACGACTCGAAAAACGTGATCGCTGTTACGTTTTTCGTTTTTAATAATAATATTATGCTTCAAATAATCAGATTATTCATTTCGTTCTGATTGAAAATTACAGTTGCTCATAATTTTAAAAAAAAGTAAAGTAGTCTTCAACCAGTGCGTTCTGCCCGTGCTCACTTATGGTGCCGAAACGTGGACACTGACGATACGGCTGCCCCAAAAGCTCAAAGTCGCTCAGCGAGCAATGGACAGAGCTATGCTCGGAGTTTCTCTTGTAGGCAAAATTCGAAATGAAAAAATCCACCGGAGGACCAAGGTTATTGACATAGCCTTTCGTGTTTGTAAGCTGAAGTGGCAATTGGCAGGCCATGTCTGTCGCAGAAGTGACAACCGGTGGAGTAGACATGTTATGGGGTTTGGAGACCACGTCCCCCCTTCCCGACCACTGACCAGATGGAGCGACAATCTGCGCAAGGTGGCTGGTAGAAACTGGACCTGTGTAGCCGTAGATCGGGCTAAGTGGAGTGGAGAGGCCTATGACCAGCAGTGGACTGCCGCAGGCTGATGATGATGATAATTATAGTAATTGATAATTATAGTAAATGATAGTAATTGATATAGAAAAGAAAAATATAGTAATTGTTTTTGTGATTTTTATAAGACCAAAGGGCTCCATTCGTTTTTTCGTAGTAATCGTTACAATCGCAAAATTTTAGGTACTTTGCAAAATAAGGTACGGTTTGATTAATAGCAGTTATACATAATTATAGCTTTTTTTCCAGATTGTTGTTTTAATTTAGTAATTGTTGTTGTTATTTTTATAAGACCAAACGGCTCCATTCGTGTTTTCGTAGTAATCGTTACAATCGCAATTTTTAGGTACTTTGCAAAATAACGTTCAGTTTGATTAATAGCAGTTAGGCCCTGTCCGCACTGCGATATTTCACCGCGCGATTTTTATTCTCGCGTATTATATTCCGTGATCGGAATTACACTTATTACGCACTGCGAATAAAATTTCGTACGATTTTTGTCAGTTCGATGCAGTTCCCGATTGAGACGAACGTCTAAAATGAATAAAAGAAAATTTTTAATTTACCTGATACTACGGCGGCGGCGGCGTGACAAACCTATCGTAAGATGTCATGAACATTGGATTCACCCATTTACGGCCTTGAGACCTATGAAAGGATTTTTCTACAAAAAATATCAAGAGCTGTGAGAATATAATAAAAAGTTTTTCGGATATTACAGAATGACTACAAAATCATTCGATAATTTACTACGACTAGTTGATCGGGCTATTACCTATCAAGATACGAATTGGAGAAAAGCAATTTCAGCTGAAGAGAGACTCTCGATAACTCTAAGGTAAGATGTTCCATTCTTATAGGTACTAGGTACAGCCTGCACAGCAGTGTAAGCTAAAATATATCTAAGCATTTTATAAAAGTCAATCTTATTAAAAGAAAGAGCACCCTATTGCACCCTAGTGCACCCTAATTTCTTTGAGCTCAGTTTGATTTTTATCAAATTTTAGATAATACCATTTATTTTAAATTTTCACGTTCTCTTAATTTATCCCCCCCAGCACCACCCCCCCTCCCATTTGATATTGTAACATTCCAAAGTATATTTAATAACTGACGGAGGTAAATAAAAACAAGGTTTAATCATACAGCATCATTTATTCATAAGCAATGTAACTTTTATTTAAATAAAATATAATCTTTCATGTCAAAACCACTCCCCTCTACTACGAATGTAGAATGATTAAATGAAGTATTTGGAAAATTTGACAGCGAGTATTGGGATTGAGGAGACGGATCAGGCGGAGATTGAGGAATGACAGTTGAATTACGAGATGGTGTGTTGGGTTTGAGGAGACGGATCAGGCGGAGATTGAGGAATGACAGTTGAATTACGAGATGGTGTGTATTGGGTTTGAGTAGACGGATCAGGCGGAGATTGAGGAATGACAGTAGAATTACGAGATGGTGTGTATTGGGTTTGAGGAGACGGATCAGGCGGAGTTTGAGGAATGACAGTTGGATTACGAGATGGTGTGTATTGGGTTTGAGGAGACGGATCAGGTGGAGATTGAGGAATGACAGTTGAATTACGAGATGGTGTGTATTGGGTTTGAGGAGACGGATCAGGTGGAGATTGAGGAATGACAGTTGAATTACGAGATGGTGTGTATTGTGTTTGAGGAGACGGATCAGGCGGAGATTGAGGAAAAGATGGTGGGTATTGGTAAATTTGGGGAGAAGGAGATTGACGGATAGTATTTGGGTAGGGTGATGGCGTATTTGGGTTGTAAGATGAATACGATGATGATGATGATTGATATTGAGACATAGCGGATCTGACTCTAGGCGGTATAAAATTTTGTGGTGAATATTTAGTTGCTCTGTTAAGTGCATTCAGAATTTCAATTTTAGCGTAATGTTTCTGGTCTGTTGAGAGATTCTTGAGCATTGGTATGATCATTTCACAAAATGAAACATCCTCATCATAAGTTTTATCCTGCAATAATTTCAATAACTCATCATCGCTATTATTCTGAATGTTAGTCTTTTTACGCATGCTCGTTTTAAGTCTTCTATTTCGTGAAGCTTCTGTGTCAGTATCTTCGTCGGATTGATTTGTAAGGTCTTCGGCATTACTGTTAGTGCTTTCTGTGTCTTTAATATTATTTGTCGTATCTCTCATTGATTTTTGAGTGGCTAAAAATGAAAGTGCTCCCATGTGTATGTATGGTCTTTTTTTTTCTTTGCGGCTTGACCCGAAACTACCTTTTTATCAGCTGCCACCTCCTTGAAGTATGTATCTTTAAGATTTTTCCATTTTTTTTGCACATCAGCTCCTGTAAAAGAAAATAAAATAAGGTAATTGTTGTGTAGATAAATAATAAACTATAATTTGTTTGAATTTTATATTATTGGTGTTACATATTTTGTTGTAATTATTGCAGGTACTTGGCTTCAGGAAATAGCTACTATTCGCTATATTACGAATATCTAATTGGTATCTCTACAATTGGTGAAATTATAGAAGACACGTGTGAAAGACTATGGTCTTGTTTACAATCTTTACACATGCCAGAACCAGATGAAAGAACTTGGTCCCATACTGCCGAACTTTTCTATAAAAGAACCCATTTTCCACATTGCTTGGGAGCGGTGGATGGAAAGCATAAGGTGCGAAAAGCCTAATGGCGCGGGTTCTGAATTTTATAATTATAAACAATATCATTCCTTAGTTTTAATGGCGGTGGCTGATGAAAATTATTATTTTATCAGTGTTGACATAGGTGCTTACGGCAGCAGTAGTGACTCTACCGTTTTTAAAAATTCTGCATTTGGAAAGAAGCTTGAAGGTGGTCAGTTAATACTTCCATCACCAACTTACCCACCAAAAGATGAAAATGGGGAAAAAATGCCTTCTGTTTTTGTTGGAGATGAAGCGTTCGCTCTCTCAGAACACATAATGCGACCATACTCCAGAAGAAACCTATCTGTAACGCAAAGAGTTTTTAATTACAGACTCACACTAGCAAGAAGATTTGTAGAATGCACTTTTGGCATACTTACTAATAAATGAAGAATTTTACATCGGGCTTTAGATGTAAAACTAACAACTTGTGACCAAATAATTAAAGCATGTTGCATTTTACATAATTACGTACGCAAACATGATGGAATTCGGTTTAAGGACAAATTGTATGGGACTGAGTTACAAAGTTTGCGCCCTACTCCTGTGAGATCTAGAATATCCAGCATTGAAAATTGAAAATAGACAATATTTTGCAGAATATTTTGATTCACCGAAAGGGTCAATTCCATGGCAATATAAAAAATATAAAATATAAACGTCTACCCATATTATAGGTATATATTCTATATAAAACTACAGACCAACAAAAAATCTTTGATTATATACATGTCTAGATGGACACATTGACCGTACCGAACGGCTCGAAAAAAGTCTACTATAATTATTGGTAGACTCGCTTTTCACCTACGCCAGTGTCATTTGAGTCACCTATGGATAATAAGCTCACGAAAAATATTTAATTATGCCGGTTTGTGCTATCAAATTGTATCGCAATTACGTGGGAAGTAAAGTAGTAAATTATATTATTTAACTACTTTATTTTAAGAAACCACAGTTTTTTAATTCGTTACTGTTTAGGTTAGTCTGATTAGCTTGTGTTGCCAGTTTAATATTAGGGAAACTTAGCGAAACTATGGGAGACACGTTATAAATATCATTACATCTTTTTGTAATTTTTAAACATTTTGTTAATGAATAAAAATATTTTATTTTAATATTTATTTATTTATCTTTGTAAATCATAAAAAGATGCAGTAGTACTTATAAGATTTTGTTTGTTTAAATAAATTAAAAGAAAAATATTTGTAATTATGTTTATATTTTTTGTTTTTACTAAATTAAATAAAACACTAATCTACGAAATAGTTACTTTATTTAACCTATTTTGTTTAAACTACACCTTATTAAATAATGGGGAAAAGTTAAGTTAATAATTTGGAGCAAGTATCCCTAAACACGCACATCTTGACAGTTTGACTACAATAAGTACACGAGCGGTACTCACACATATCACGTAATTCAGGCCGGTTTTTGCGCGAAGTTTGTTTGCATTGCTCAATCTAGACATGTAGGTATATAATCAAAGGTTATAAATAAAAATATTTAATTTGTAAACGTCATTAAATTAAAAAAAAAATACTTTATATTTACCTTTTTGTTTTTTTTCAACAACACTGCATAGTTCCCAACTAAAATATATGTCTTGATATATTTCCTCCCACAGTCTCGCCTTCAATATTCTGTCGTGGTACTTTGGATTAAATTTGTCCCACAGGGGAGGTCTCCTGTGCATCAACGTGATTAATTGCTCAATATCAATGTCGTCATTTTCTAACTCCTCTGCGGCTCCCGATCGGGCGGGAGACGAAGCGCGCGACATCCTGCCAATAGCGCCAGTACACGACTGAGCGAAACGCGCGGATTTTATTTCGCAGTGCGGCCATAGCCATATTTACTATATACTGTACAAAACATTCGCGCGGAAATAAATCCGCGCCGCATCGCGTTCAATTTGCATCAAATCACAGATTTTTTTTCCGCGTGATTTTTTTACCGCCAGTGCGGATACTCCTATAAGATTCAATGTGTTACAGAATTGCGAGAATAAAAACGTGCGGTGAAATATCGCAGTGCGGACAGGGCGTTATACATAATTATAGCTTTTTTCCAGATTGTTGTTTTAATTTTCATGTTTTTTTTTTAGGATGAGGGTTGTAAACGAGCACAGTCCACCTGAATTGGATACCGTGGCCCATACAAATCTACATTTATCCCCAATTAAGAATCAAAATGACGCGTTGACGTTATAAGTTTAGTGTAAAACTTCTGCTTTATTTCACGATTTTAATTTGATACTGGTGTTCAAACTTGCCATTCGTGTGTTATCGTTTTCAGGTTTACTCTAGTAGGTACGAGGTTTCTTGTTCTCGTTTCGAAGTGATAATGCTTCTAATACCCATTCTCGATTGGTATACGAAGCAAAAGGAAATTTATAATTGGAACGATAAATTGAATGTTGAAAATTGATTTCGTCGATGTTGTGATTTTATAACGATATAACTTATAGTTTCGTTAATAGCCTGTCATATTTTTCTTTCATATTTATTAAATGTCATTACTTTTACTTCTCTAAGTTCACTTTCGGAAATAAAATAACTGAGGAAAATTAATTTAAAATTTTTAATATTCCTTTTTTGTTAACCTTAGGCTTATATCATACATTATCTTTATAAAATAGAAAGAGTAATTTTTACTTTTTTTTTGCGTTTTATTTTTTAATTGAGAGAGCCTTTGTGGAGTACAGCCACGGTCTACCTGCATTAAGAAAAACTACCTAATAACGAGCCGTGGTAGCTCTGATGGTTAACGCTCGCTGTAAATAATGTATGAACGCGACTAACCCGAGTTCGATCCCCACCGGCACCAATGAAATTGTTAATTGCAGTTTTAAGTGCTGATATACCACGTGCTCGGCAGTGAAGGAAAACGTCGTGACGAAACCTGCATGTTTGAGGAATAAGAAAAAAAATGTTTCGAAGACATGTAAAGTTCGCAAACACACATTGGGGCAGTGCGGCGGACACTTCATTACTCTAAAACCCTCTCAAAAATGAGGGGAGGCCTGTGCCTAGCAGTGGGACGTATATAGGCTGTAACTTTGAGTTACTTTACTACTTAATAATGAGGGCTAATAATGTCCTTCAGACTCACATCAATGATGAGTAGTTGCTGTATTTGGTCCATAGTGATACCTTGACATAAGAAAGACTGCTTCCATTTCTCTGTATGCTTTTCTTTCTGTGTGTTATACTACTTCAACTTTTACTTTCGCGTATAGTTTTTGTCATAAACCGTTTTTCAGTAACTTAGAGGTTTATTTCCATTGGATTTAAACTATTATATTTAAACTTATTTCGTTATATTTTTTACGTCGTAGAGCCATGCTGCAGCTATATTACCGGTATAGTTGTAGCACGAATGGGTCGGCTCGACCGGGGAAGAACCACGCTCTCACAGAATACCAGCGTCAAATAGCTCAGCTTAACGCTGTGTTTCGTTTCGTGAGTGTAGAGAACCGGAGACTCTTTACTGGAAACGAGGCGTTCTATCTTGGTCCTCATGTGTGAAAACGCATCTGTATTTTGATTCGTTATCGCGCATAGATGTAGCTGTCTATTGGTTACAGCAACCACTTACCATCAGGTGGACTGTGTGCTCGTTTGCCACCCTTATACTATAAAAAAATATTGACCGTAAAACAATTGCAAACTATATATATATTAAATAAATATTCTTTTCGTATCATCCAAATGATTGCCTCCGAAAGGTCTCATTAAATTTGTCGTCGGGGGGAAAGCTTCGTCGCCAACTAGTACATAGGGCATATCCTTTTCGATTGTTTCATGAAGAGGCCTTGGCTTTGGTATGTTTAAACTACCATCATTCAGTTTCTTCCAAAAAGTAGTCTCCTTGAATATGGAAGAATCGCATTCTTTCCCATATGAACCAACACTTATATAAATGAAACGGTATTCTGCATCAACAACAGCTAGTAAAACAAATGAAAAATAACCTTTGTAATTGAAATACATCGAGCCGCTTTGATTTGGTTTCACTACTCTAATATGCTTGCCGTCGACGGCTCCAATACAGTGTGGGAAGTTAGCTTTAATATCAAAACCATTGGCGATGTTTTCCCATTTATTTTCATTGTCGGGCAACTTCATAAACTCTTCTTTTAATGTATCCCAGATAATGCAACTCATTTCTTTGATAATTTTACTAACAGTTGAGACCCCGACTCTGAAATTGTAGTGCAGGTCTTTGAAGGAACATCCTGACGCACAATATCTGAAAATAATGTTGCAATATAACTTCAGGTAAATTAGTATTGACCAAGTGGACGAACTTACGGAATGTCTGGATTCGAACAAACAAAAATGATAAAAAAAATCAGGATCAGGGGCAAAGTCGTCAAAGCCATATGTATATAAAGAGCAAATGGATTTTTTGCGTAAAGTTGCTAGACCTAATCCTCCTCAAGAGTCTGTTGCGCCGCGTATATCTCAACCAGGGACAGAAGGCAGTACTCAGTTGTCTGAAAATTCGCAACCAAGCACTTCTAAAAGACAAAAGACCATGCCACCACAGCATCATATAATGGACTTGGATGTCAAAATGAGCGAGTTTTTAGACAGCAGGCTATCACAACAAACTGATCCCCCAATTTTATCATTTTTTAAAGGTATCCTACCCTCTGTTACGTCTTTCGACGATGTCGAAACGTTGGAGCTTCAATCAGGTGTATTATCACTGATACAACAAATCAAAAAGAAACGTGAAAACAGACTTTATGCAAATAATTATAATTACGCGCGTGATAGCACACGGCGATCGGGGTATTCGACACAGAACTATAATTATTTATCTACCGATGAATCCGGATATTCCTCTCAAAACCAGGCTGTTCTTACACCACATGGATCTGGATATGAAAGACGTCAACCGTATGAGGAAGGATCGCCTGCTGCATCTACTTGGTCGGAAAGTACTGAATTAAATTTCTCCGATTTTTGAATTATTGTAATATGTTGCGCTGTTTACCTACTTAAAATAAACCAGTTAAAATAACTTTTGTTTCAATTTCAATACACCTAAGAAATCACACTACAACTGCTACAATCAGACTACTACACTACAAATACAATCTGAATATTTGTAGCAGTTGTAGTGTGGTTCTAAAAAAAAACACTTTCCTAAGAAATATCGACAGTCTTTCTTCAGGACAAATGCAGTCTCTAAATGTCGTATTCCCATACGTGATGCTCGCAGAAACTCTTGACAGTAGGTCGTTGAAAGTTGCTTGTGACATTCTAAAATAATTAAAGAATTTTCGTTCGTCATTTTTTAATTAATGTATTAAATTTTTATAACTTCCTAAAGTCGATCTTTCTGTTAGGATTGGGTGCATCCAGTATTTTTTTGGAATTGACTTTTTTTTTACTTTTTTAATTTTCTTCGTAAGTAGTAGAGCACAACAAGTTCTTCGTCGCCGTCCATCTCCTGAGTACGCTACGTACCGAATGGCGCGAAACTACGACCTTTACGACTCGCGACGCAGTGTGAACAGGTACATCAGACTTTCGACTTTTAGTCATATGCGACTTACGACTGGTGTGAACGAGCTGTAAGTCGGGTTTAAAATAAAACGTGCGTAATGGGTATTGGTTTGAGTTTTTTTTTTCAAATATTACTAGCAGTGCTCCCAACACTAATGATATTCCCGTTAACCACTCCAGTTAAGTTTATAATGCTTTTGTTAGGAGTTGTTCACAACGGTAGTCAAATGGTGGATTGAAACCTACGATGTTAAGTATATACTACTACCGTCACTTATGACTTATTCTGTATTTTTATTTGGTTTTCTGTACATTTAGAATACACATGAAGGAATATTTGCGTGATTGATTGATGATTGAGGGATGTTATATAAAAACATGCGTATTATATTTGCAGCACGAATGGGTCGGCACAACTGTTTTTCGTTCAATTCTGCTGTTTTTCGTAGATGATGAGTGCCGAGAACCGGATACCCTTTTAACTTGTAACGAGGCATTCGATCTAAGTCCTCAGTAGTGACTAGTGATATCGCGTTTGTATTTTATTTATTATTGGAATAAAAACGTAGGTAGATCTATTAGTAAAGTATTCACTGAACATCACTGCAACACTCATTAGATGGATTTTGTGCATGTGTAAATTGAAAGAAACTTTATATTGTTAGACTATAATACGAGTGAAACTCGCTGCACGTGTTTATTTCAACCATTATGTGTAAGCGGTTAAAGTATTGGGTTGTAATGTTTAATATTATTCGGTGTTAGTTTGCATGTAAGTAGAGACTCTGTTGAGGTAACACTGCGGTGCGCAACACAACTAGGAAATGAATAACAGTTTCAAATTCTTTCCTCACGTATAGTGTAGATTTAAAGAAGTTCGAATTTCCACCATATACCATAATACGCATATATTATGCTCAGGATATTATATTTTTATGTATTAGTATACTTGCAGATCTTGTTTGGAATCTGTTACGTGTCAATGGCCTTCTATGGCTACTGACCATTATAATCGTGTGGACTGCAAGATCATTTCTCTTGTTTATATAATATATATGTATATATATATATATATATATATATATATATATATATATATATATATATATATCATCTTCATCATTACAGCCCTTCACAAGTCCACTGCTGAACATGGGCCTCCCCCAAGTAATACCACAAAGCACGGTCCTGAGCCACCTGCATCCATCGACTTCCTACATGTCTTACCAGGTCGTCACTCCATCTAGTGGGGGGTCGCCCTACACTACGCCTACCGGTACGAGGCTGCCACTCGAGAACCTTTCTTCCCCATCGGTTATCGGTTCTTCGATATGTGGCCGGTATTCTTATATGGCCGGCCCATTGCCACTTCAGCTTACTAATCCGTTGGGCTATGTCGGTCACTCTGGTTTTACTGCGGATATCCTCATTTCTGAGTCTATCACGCAGAGAAACTCCGAGCATAGCCCTCTCCATAGCTCGCCGAGCTACCTTGAGCGTCCTCATACGGCCAGCAGTGAAGGACCACGTCTCTGATCCGTAAGTCATCACTGGCAACACGCACTGGTTGTAACCTTTAGTTTTCAGAGGTTGAGGTATACCTGACGAGAAGATGTGTCGTAATTTCCCGAACGCTACCCAGCCGAGTTGAATCCGTCGATTGACCTCTCGGTCGAAGTTGGACTTACCTAGTCGGACTATTTGTCCCAGGTAAACGTACTCGTCAACAACTTCGAGAATAGTGCTCCCAACAACTACCGGCATAGGTGTGACATGGACATTGAATATGATCTTTGTTTTGTCCATGTTCATCTTAAGACCTATCCGTTGGGAGACACCATTGAGGTCATTGAGCATAGTGCTAAGGTCCTCCAGCGATTCTGCCATAAGGACTATATCGTCGGCAAATCGAAGGTGAGTGATGTTCTCGTCATTGATGTTAATACCGTATCCTTTCCAGTCCAGTAGCTTGAAATCGTCTTCCAACGCAGCGGTGAAGAGTTTCGGGGATATAACGTCACCCTGTCTTACACCTCTCTGCAGTTGGATAGGTTTCGAACTCTGGTTCTGTACTCGGATAACCATCGTAGCCCTACTGTACAAACACTTCAGCACTTCGATATACCGACAGTCAACTTGGCACCGCTGAAGGGACTGTAGCACCGCCCAAATTTCGACGGAATCAAAGGCTTTCTCATAGTCCACATACGCCAGGCAAAGTGGCAGATTGTACTCTTCGGTCTTCTATACAATCTGCCGCAGGGTATGTATGTGGTCTATGGTACTGAAGCCTTTTCGGTAACCGGGTGGTCGGGAGGCTGGAAGTCGTCAAGTCTGCGTGCGAGACGATTCGTAATGACTCTCGAAAACAGCACGTTGACGCGGCTCAGAAGGGAAATCGGTCTGTAGTTCTTCAAGATATATATATATATATATATATATATATATATATATATATATATATATATATATATATATATATATATATATCGCAGGCTTATCATAAAATCAGGTTTTTGAACAATAACAAGAAGAAGACAAATTTTTACTCTATTTTATCATGAACCTGAACTTGTTTAGGTTTATGTTAAAATTGAAGCCTAAGTTACGTTAGGTTATCTAATTGTTTTATTTATTTAAAGGAATAGCAACCGACTTCGATTTTATCATAAAACTAGCGAGAAACTGGATTTTCTCAGGTTTATGATAACATAAAGTAGTAATTTTGTCTTTTTCCGATTCTTTATCACAAGCCTAGGTTTATGATAAAAAAACAGGTTTTGTCATGAACCTGAGACATATAGATGTTTATAAATACATATTTATCGATTTGATTTGAGTCGTGTTTAGTAATCGTTGACGTATGAGGATCCATTACTCCAAGATTGTAAGATCAATTAATAAATATCCCGTGCGTGTCGTAATATGCGACAGTGTGAGACTTATATAGGAGACGGCCGGCAGCATCTGCCTGCTAACAGCGCAAAATAATGAAAAATTGCGGTTGCGAGGCAATGGGGATGATCTGTGGACCTTTGATAATTGTACTACAAACTAGAAATATTCAAGCAGCATTTTGAGCCCGCTTTGACCACTTTAATTTGTTCAATGGCTACTGGCACCAGACTTGCCCTCCAATTGTTCCTCGTTAAAATATTTATAGCGTAAATAGTTGAAAAATATGTCTTGGTGAACTGTAAATGTTTTTAGTGTACATTATCAGTGGTATTTGTCGATCATTCAATCTACTTTGACAGCCTCAGTATAATTTTGTTTCTGTAATTGTAAATCCATTGTTCAATATTGTTTATTTAACTATTCGTCTTTGTTAGTTGCTATAATGTACTGTCCGTCGGCCACCATCATCAATTCAGGTCGCGTAGTTCTATATATTGACTTCTAGATTAACGGTCAGTCACTGCGAAATCAGTTTATCAAACCATTAAAGGTTTAATTTATTGACTTTAATAACATGAAGGGAGTATTTTAATATTTACTTGTACAAAATAAGTTATATGAAGTGCACTCAAAGAGCATTAAAAAAATTTAGCATCAATAAATTAGCCTTATCTTTACGTAGTTGCTGATTAGTAATTGCTGATATAGGTACATTTTACATTATAAACTTTTTTCGTAGTGTTATAGATGTTACTGGCCAGTGACCTTAAGTAATGAGAATATTACATTTTCCTAAAAAAATGTTCATCACTATATTTTATGCGTAAACACTGACCTGGCTACTATATTCGCTGTGGTTTTACGTACGACCCAAATTTGGTTACCTGTTCACTGAACACCGATAACCGCTACAAGCGAGTTCGTTGGCCGTTTTAGACGTACAAACGTGCTCTTTTTGTTTGTTTTGTTTATGAAACATGATTGAGGTGGAGAGCAAGGGAGGGTATGTTATATTTTAACACGACTTGGAAAAAAATGTTTTTGTCTTTTCAATTACACAAATAAGAGTCATTTTACACATTTAAATTATAAAAGGGCACGTTCTTTCATTTACCGCATTTTGTTTCACAGGCCGATAGTGGCTTTTATAAATTCTAAATTACATGAGTTCACGTGCGTATAATTAGCATTTTTCAATCCAGCATAGAGAGGCCACGATATTACCACAAAAAATCACTAAACTAAAGTCGAACGCACATATTAAATAATACAGCGTCATTATAAGACACTATGTGACAGCAATGGGATACTTTTAAATCGAAACACGAGACTTGTGTCGTATCATCATTTATCATACGATCGTAAGTACTACGTAACATATCATAAAATATTATATTAATCGTGTAGTGGCGGTATAATAATATCCAATACCTTAGTCTTCAACTAACTTAGTAAAAAAACTATAGTCATTATAGTAGTTGCCAACTTGCTTACCAAGCGTGGCAAGCATGGCCTCAGCCTCAGATCAGCCTCATCACTAGATTGCCTCATAGGTACACTACCTATGAGGCAATCTAGTGATGAGGCTGATGTTAAGCTCTGTATTGTTTATGGAATTTGACAATCTGTAACAGTAACATACATACATAAACTTTCACACCCGTCACCCAGAGGATAGGCAGAGGCTGCGAACTTCCATTTGGCGCTTTCCTGACACGTCTCATTTAATATGCTTAGTGGTTATGAGTACTAATATTAAATCTGTCATAATCAAAAAGTCAAAAAAATCATATTTACATGCGGTAATTAAGTGTGTGCAACAATTATTAAAAAGTGTAACAATGATTAAAAAATGGCGCATACCGCCCTTAATAATCGACAAATCAAGAGATGTGACACAGTATTGACATGGAAAAGACCTAGACAAAGCGGACAATCGTCATCGTTGTCTTACCGATCGATCAAAAAACGCTCTTACCTTGTCATTAAGGGGAAATATAATCTCAAATGGCTTAGCAAGATCCTTCGTTATGCCGAAAATATTGCAGCATTAATTTTGAAATAAATATATGGTAAAGTTGAGGGTTAATGTTAAGGGTTATGTTAGACGAAAACACGATTTAGTAAAAATTTTCTCGATAGAAAAAAAATCCAAAGTTACCTCCAAAATAAACAATAACCCGATGTTATTCATAAAATACTTTAAATAAGATCATGTAATATACATACTAACTGAACTAACTATAAAGCAGTGCTTATGTTATTTACTTTTTTAAAATACCATAATTTTCACTGTAAAAAGAAATTACCTAAACTATCGGCGCGGAAGCTTGATTCCTGTTCCTGAGTTCCTGTCGCCCCGTTAGTATCGCTCTGGGTTTTGAACGGGGAGGTTGTGTCGCTTACGATCAGAATATACATTACGCAACAGGACGACGTAAAATTAAAATGGGAAATAACTGTAACAAAAATAAGAAGTGACTGGGTTGGCGTTAAGAAACAGGCATAAATATGATAAACCTAATGAAATAAGTGTCTAACGACCTTTCTACTTACAGTATTAGTGATTACAAACATGTCGGTACATAGCATACGACGCGCGGGCAAGTGGGGACGAAATTAGAATTTGAGCTGACTTACTCTATCCCCTTAAGTTGTCACAAAAGTTCCAGTTCCAGTTTACATAAGTAAAGTTCGTCACTTATTTTTTGTTGAATATATTTTATAGATTATGGCTTATAAATCTTTTCTACATTCATCGTGACGGAAAAGTGATGAATAGAATTTTACTATTTAATATAGATTAAAAAAAAATTGGTTGCCTGTAAAGTCGGTATACGGGCGAAAGTTTTACGTGACAACGACTTTGAGTGGTAAAATAATTTTAATGTGAATATTCATTCGTATAGTAGGAAGAAGGATGAAATAACACTTTTTATGTCTGTCTCTCTCGCTCTTAGGCGGGCTAACCATGCCCGAGTGGAAGGGACGCGTGCCTCTCACTCGCTCTCATTGTGAGCGCATAACGTGAGCGGAGCGTAACGCAGTTTCTTGAAGTGCCACCCGGCAAACCAATTTATAAGACGTTGTCACGTCAAAATAATTCTTATAAATAATTTTTTACTTTTACCACTTGTTCGGAAAAAGAACTGTCCTGGGAAGAACCTGCAAGAAATCCAGCGGGACTTTTATCGCTATAGTAACATAATACGATATAAAATAGGCTGTACAATTATTTACAAAGATGTTTATGCAACATCACTTGTCTAAGCATTGCTTTACCGGCTGCCACGATAAATTAATATGGGGGCCGTAACCAGCGGCTCCTATTATTCAAGTTTATATATAAACTAGAACATTTACTCTTCGTGTGCTGGCGGTGTAAGAATATCCATATTCAATATCCAATATCCATTATTCCGTGGGTTTCGTAAGACGCGACGGAGGGAAACAAATCTGGAGATGGGTAACAGCGTGTTCTTAATAACGAATAAAAAAAATAACAGTTGCCAAACGCGGCCACTAATAGAAAATAACCCTCCCCCATATACGGCAATTTATGGGGGAGGCCTATGCTCAGCAGTGGACTTTAGTAGGCTCTAACGGTAACGGTTATTGCTTGTGACGATTTCATGACGGTTTGCTTCGTTGTTCATAATGCTTTCAGCAAAGGAGTGGAGTAATCTTCCAGCACAGTTTTCCATCTATTTCAGCTGTAATATATGTACTACTGTACTATATATGTACCTATAAATACAGACCTTTAAGATGATACGATTAAATTGCAAACGTATACTTAACTAAGCTCGACACACCTAAGCTGTACTCGTATATCAAATTTGTATCATTAAAGGTTGATCGATCTCGAAGATTCTCTCGTGCGAGGCGATACCCCTTACTTTAAATTCCAATCGTGGCGATTGGTGATAAGCAATTCAAACTCCGATCTTGATAGCTTAGTACCGTTCTAAGGACTGTCGTTAAGTTATCGTTCACGTTTTGCTTCCGACGGTGGCCTGCAATTACTATAACTATTGAAATATATCTATACACATACATAATATATGTAGTAACGTGGTAGTTCAGGGGATAAACGCCTGCCTTAAAAGTTATTAGTACTGAATTAATCAAATCTTTTGCGCCAAAGGAAAACATCCTGAAGATCCATCCATGTCTGAGAAATAAAATGTATATTTCGAGGAAGTCCGCCGACACGCATTGGGCACCTCGGCCGACTCATGCGGTAGCGCGGATATAGGCAGTTACTTTTTTGTTAACATGACGTTTTTTTGTTCTTGAAATAAGTTACCCCTACACTAGGATTTGATTCTGTATCATAGAGGCGTTTTTTTTTTTTTTTTTTTTTTTTTTTTTTATTTATAGAAGAGGGGGCAAACGAGCATGCGGCTCACCTGATGTTAAGTGACTACCGCCGCCCATGATCAACCGCAACACCAGGAGAATTGCGGGTGCGTTGCCGGCCCTTTAGAAAGGAGTAAGCTCTTTTCTTTATATTCATATTTTTTTTATTCGTATTATTCGTTTTATATTCATTTTTTAACTATTAAATTAGAAATTAGATAAAAAACCGATCGAGATGGGCGTTCGAAAGTGTTCTTTGAGATTTGAAGCTGAATAGATTTTCAAGTCAAACGGTCAAGCCGTTTCAAAGATTTTCAAATAATAAGAACCAAAAAACATAAATTAAATAAATTTTCGAGCGTCGCACTCGAAAATAAGCGGGAGGTTCCAGGGATGGCCTACAGGGTCAGCCGTTATTCGGTTTTGTTTTCATGAAACAAAAGTGAAAAAGGACTTGACTTGGAAAGTCCACCAGATGGTACATAGACAATCTATGGACAGGTGCTAGAAAACTTTAAACAAATAATATAGAGTCTATAGATGCCTTAACCTCTCAGAACTAAAATGCTCACAACCTTTAATTATACACACATATAAAAGGCACTGCAAGACTCCAGAAACGGAAACCTACCACCTATTAAAAAAATTGCACATGGGCAAACATCCAGACCAGAAACTATTATTTTAGGCCATACTTAAACTTGATCCGTGCGGGATTTGAATTCACGCCTCAGCGTCGTAACTTAACGCTGCTTCACTGAGCCGTCCACATTTTAATAATACTTACAGTTTAATTTTAAAAGAATTAAAAAAAAAACATCTTATTTGGTTTTGAGAAGGTATAACCACCTTCTGGTTGGTGGTGGTGGTTGGTGGTGGATGATATTAACACTTGTTTGGGATTCAGTAATAATTTTTTTTGTAGTTAACGCCGTGTTGTCTATGACATCGTGATGTAAAGACAAACAGTAAATACAAAGTATTTCATATTATTAAATGTAAAGTATTATTAATAAAATAAGTAAAAATAAACGCGATGAAAATCAGTGAAAGTGGTTTTATTCAATATTAGGTACAGTGTAGGCGTATAGAAAATAATTAATTGTTTAGATTTAAGCTACAATTTTTGATTAAAAGAACTTTAATTATACATAAAATGAATACAAAATGTATTTATAAATGAAATTTTATAATCTTAGTTAATAATTAAATATCCTGTAAAATTCGAAGTGACTGGGAAATGACATTAATATCTTATCTTCCGACATATTGCGATATAACTCTTCCGATTAGTGGCGTAACAAACTTCTGTAACTCGATTTTCGTCCCGTGGGTGTCGTAAGAGGTGACTTTGGGAAACGGCAGAGATTTCTTATCTTCCGACAGATGGCGGTATGGCCGTCCCGTTTACGCGAGACATAAAGTAGACCAGCGATGGTGACCAGAGTCAAAGGAGCAACACGTCTGGTACTGCGATTTATCCGCCCGCCTGCGTGTCAAGTCAATTCATCTATTCAATTAGAGGCCCATTATTTGCAGTGGACTGTTATGGAGAAATGAGAATGATGATTTCTCCAATTACGAAATACTATACTAACTTAGAATTTTATGACTTGTGCTTGCAGGTAATCTGTAACCAGTAATAATAAATCTAAGTATAGGTTTCTACTTCATAAAGCTTCTTTTCTATCTAGGAGTACATCTAGTAAGCATCAGGTAGGTATCACTCTCGCACCTACTTCTGTTAACCAGGAGCGCCAACTATAGCAGTGGATGAACCACTGTTATTTATTTCTGGTTTAAAAGATACGAGTGGCTATACTTACAGGCTGAGACATTTTCTCTTAGTCCTCAGGGTTGACAACCCATCTGTAGTTTTATATGATATTGGTTGCTGATGTATTTCGGTGACTTAGCTCATCTAACGTTATACCAGCATAACATAATAAAAAAACTATCCTAACTGACGGAATAAATAGATGAATTTGATAAACCGCTTTCCTGGCGTTAACAGAAAAGTGATCACGTTCGAAATTACTTTCTCTGTCTCTACTCTGTACATGCTACAAGCTTAGTTAATGTCGAAAAAATTATGGGTAAAATAAAATTCTATTGAATGTTGCGCGGGAATCTCTAAAGTGTGTACAATTACTTGAAGTAAGAGCTTGCTTTTATTGGGGCTGCTTGCTGAAATTGTACTCGTGAAGTACCCGTTACTATTGATACAACTTTTTTGGAGCTGTGACGTCATTCGTTCCGTGTTGGCGTAATTTATTTACTTGGAGCATTATTCACCTAGAATTCTGTTTTTGTGCACACCTATGACTGTATTTCAAGTAATGAATGATAAAGAATCTAAAACAAAATGTTTAATATCCCCACCAAAAACATAAATGTGAGAAAAAGGCCCATGTTCGTCAGAAAAGACGTTTGGGGTTGTCGGCTTCGCTAATAAAAGAGTTCAGACTTGTGGGATCAAGCAATGGGGTGCAAGTTCCATAGCAGTTGTTTAACTTATAAGATCTTAAGGAATGTACACTATTCTTGGCCATGCTATGGCTTTTTGGCAAGGAAACGTAACCAAAGTTCTTGGCATTATACCGCGGGAAGTAGGGCTTTAATATAATTTATGTTTTAGTTTTACTATTTTTGTTATGATAATACATAATGTATAAAACCGCGGGAGGTACGACTTTATAATTTAAGTTTTAGTTTTAGTATTTTTGTTATTATAATACATCATGTACCTACCTATAAATATCGCGAGAAGTAGGACTTCAATATGATAAAATTTTTAGTTTTAGTATTTTTGCTATGGTAATACATATTGTATATTTTTATTTAAGTTAGTTTTGAGTTTCTCACTCACATAGAAATAGTCTAAGTTTTAGATAAGTGAGAGAGTGAGTAATTAAAATGATACATTCCAGGCGTTAATTACTCATGACCTTATAATAGGTTTATTCATAAAATTTTGGATTCTAGGTAATCAATTAGATATGCGAAATTTCAAGTACCTAGATATAATAGATTTTGAGTTATGAGGTCGTCAACAGTTGCTCGAATGGTTCGTGTAGGTAAATATACAATTTGCAGATGCGTTGCCATTTTATTTTCCGAAATTGGCTGACCAACTTACATGCTCATGCACTTCTTTGCGACAAGTAGCGATGAAACAGTGTACTACAGTCTATAATGATGACATAAAAGATATGTTAAATATCTTTTATCGATTTCCTAACTTCCTCTTGATATTCAAATACAGAAATGCAAACGTCGCTACTAAATTAAAACTTGCTTTGTAAGTAAAACGTAAGGTCAAAACTATAAATATTTTCACGCAAAAATGCTGTCAAGCTAGCTGGTTACAGGTGAACGTATAGCTCTTGCATAGAAATGCTCTGCTTAAATCAGTGCCCTTGATCTTAAAGCCTTTAATGGAATGTATTACGTATCCACACGTCACGATTTAGTCATTTCCTTTAGTTAATTTAGGTGTTGAATAAATAATATATGTTTCGTAACTCAGGATAAGAAAAAAATAACGCAAAAGTAGTAGTACAATAAAAACGTAAATTCAACGCACTACAATATACTATTCCATATTACGGCTATTGAAGTCTTATATTATAACGAAGCTTGCAATGTAATTATAGAATACTATACTATACATACAAAATCCTATACTAGAAGTTGTGATTGAACAAAAGTTTTTTTTTTAAATACGTTACATCCACACTAAGAAGTTCTCCTGTATCAGCGGCAGTTTACAAACATAAATTGCAAAAGCACAAACATCCAGACTCGGAACAATTATTTCTAAATTTTTCCGTGCGGGATTCAAACCCGCCGTCCTCAGCGCTGCAACTCATTGTTAAACCACCGCGCCATGAATCCATCGTGGTTAAGATGCATTTAAGTGATAACATTAATTATTTTATCTATGTAAAAACAGATGTTTGAAATTCGGTGATCTTAATTCACGGACTGTCATCAGCAGCTGGTGGTCTATTGTAAAAAGAACTGCAAGGGGACAGGTCATTACTCTCTGCATTTTCTGCGTCATGATTGAATTACTAAGATATGTTCTTTATAGATTATTGTAGATGTATTCCGCGATCTTAATCAATTATCTACGATTTTAATGTACCACGAGAGCGCTATGATAAAATTACTTTGTGATTTCAGCAAGGTTAACAATTATTTCAATCACGATTTTGCGATTGCGTCAATTAACTCAAAATGGTGCCATTGTCTTATTCAACTTATTAACTTATAACTTATACAATATAAATATTATTGAAGATTCTGTCTGTTATATCGAAAAACTGTTTTTTATTTAGCTGTAGAGGTTATTTGTACGCCATTTAATCTAAATACCGTAACCGTAGCATCTTCCTAAAGTCCATTGCTGAACATAATCCTCCCCCATAAATTGTCTCATAGGTGGGACATTTGCCATAATTGCCATATTTGGCAAGCGGGTCGGCATTCGCAGTTTTTTATTTTTAGTCGTTATAAGAAAGAGCCTGCTGCCCATATCCTGATTCGTTTCGCTCGGCCGCCTCTTACGACACCTACGGGATGTACGATAAAGGATCTCCTCTAGAAATAGGGGATATTCTTACACTGCCACTACAGGTTTAATCTATATAACTCCATATTAATATATTATGAAATCTAAATAACGCCACATTAATAGATCATGCAATCTAAATAAAGCGACTTTAATTGACCATACAATTGTAATAACGCCACATTCACACATCATGCAATCTAAATAGCGCCATATTAATACTTCATGCAATCTAAATAACGCCACATTAATACTTCATGCAATCTAAATAACGTCACATTAATAGATCATGAAATCGTATTAACGCCACATGCAATCTAAATAGCGCCAGATTAATAGATTATGCAATCGTAATAACGCCACATGCAATTTAAATAACGCCACTTTAATAGTCCATACAATTATAATGACGCCACATTAAGGGGAAATATAATGTCAAATGGCTTAGCAAGATCCTTCGTTATGCCGAAAATATTGCAGCATTAATTTTGAAATAAATATATGGTAAAGTTGAGGATTAATGTTAGTGATTATGTTAGACGAAAACACGATTTCGTAAAATTTTCTCGATAGAAAAAAAATCCAAATTTACCTCCAAAATAAACAATAAACCGCTGTTATTCATAAAATACTTTAAATAAGATCATGAAACTTTGCATACTAACTGAACTAACTATAAAGCAGTGCTTATGTTATTTACTTTTTTTTAAATACCATTATTTTCACTGTAAAAAGAAATTACCTAAACTATCGGCGTCTTGAGCTTGATTCTGAGAGTATCGCTTAGGCTTTTGACGGGAGAAGTTGTGTCGCTTACGATCAGAATATAATGTATATTAAATTTTTAATAATTGATTTTTTGTTATAACTACCGTAGGTATATACTTTCATATGCATTAGGTAAGAATCTGTTATTTTGACGTTTATGTATTACGAACAGACTGTTAAATTTTTTTTTATTTACATAAAAGAGGACTTTTTAACGATATTTTAAGGGGAAATATAATGTCAAATGGCTTAACAAGATCCTTCGTTATGCCGAAAATATTGCAGCATTAATTTTGAAATAAATATATGGTAAAGTTGAGGATTAATGTTAGTGATTATGTTAGACGAAAACACGATTTCATAAAATTTTCTCGATAGAAAAAAAATCCAAAGTTACCTCCAAAATAAACAATAAACCGCTGTTATTCATAAAATACTTTAAATAAGATCATGAAACTTTGCATACTAACTGAACTAACTATAAAGCAGTGCTTATGTTATTTACTTTTTTTAAAATACCATTATTTTTACTGTAAAAAGAAATTACCTAAACTATTGGCCTTTTGAAGCGTGATTCTCGCAGCACGGTCACTACGCCTCGGCCTTTGGACGGGGAGGTTGTGTCGCTTACGATCAGAATATACATTACGCAACAGTACGACGTAAAATTAAAATGGGAAATAACCGTGATAAAAATAAGAAGCGGCTGGCTTGGCTTTAAGAAACAAGCATAAATATGATAAACCTAATGAAATAAATGTCTAATGACCTTTTTACTTACAGTATTAGTGATTACAAATATTTCGGTACATAGCATAAGACGCGCGGGGAAGTGGGGGCGAAATTAGAATTTGAGCTGACTTACTCTAACCTCTTAACAGATCATGCAATCTAAATAGCGCCATATTAATACTTCATGAAATCTAAATAACGCCACATTAAGGGGAAATATAATGTCAAATGGCTTAACAAGATCCTTCGTTATGCCGAAAATATTGCAGCATTAATTTTGAAATAAATATATGGTAAAGTTGAGGATTAATGTTAGTGATTATGTTAGACGAAAACACGATTTCATAAAATTTTCTCGATAGAAAAAAAATCCAAAGTTACCTCCAAAATAAACAATAAACCGCTGTTATTCATAAAATACTTTAAATAAGATCATGAAACTTTGCATACTAACTGAACTAACTACACTCACCGGCACGGAAACTTGGCCACTCGTGAATTTGCTGATTATTTGCACTGAAACGTTTTTTTTAACATTAAATTAAGGATAGATGCATTCAATAAGTGTCTCTAATGGTTTTAGAACATAGAAATTTAATGTTTACTTCACCGAAATTTTTCTTTTCAAGATAACATGTTTTCACTAAAATTAACATCTTTCCATTGTCACTTTAAAAACACTACAAAGTTAAAAATTAAGTCTGTTTCTTTATTGTCTATCAGTTTTAATATCGGGTGTTTCCTCCTCTAGCCCTGATAACCGCTTGCATTCGATCTGGCATGCTTTGAATGATGTTTCTGACATCAACTTGCGGTATGCTGTCCCAAGCGGCCAGCGCTGCATTTCGGAGCTCATTTAGAGTTTGTGGCGGTTTGGAGCTGGACTTTATCTTTCTTTTGAGCATACCCCATACATGCTCAATTGGATTTAAGTACGGGCTACGAGCTGGCCACTGTAATTTTTGTATTCCAACCTCTTCCAGATATTCCTCTACACAATGTGCGACGTGCGGGCGTGCATTATCGTGCATGAGGAGGAATTGGTCGTGTCCAATGAATCCCGAATAAGGCATTACGTGCTCCTGAAGAACTTCCTCGATGTATCGAGTAGCTGTAAGCCGATTATCGACGATGACCAACTCTGTACGTGCGTCGGAACTTACACCTCCCCATACCATTATTGAGCCTCCATGGAAACTCACAGTTTGGGTGGTGGTAATGGGTAGAAACCTCTCTCCTCTTTTTCTCCACACTCGTTCTCGACCGTCTGGAGCACGTAAAGCTATTCGACACTCATCTGTGAACAACACTCTAGCCCATTGCTCGTGGGTCCAATTGACATGTTCTCTTGCGAACTGAAGTCGGGCTACTCGGTGCTGTCTGAGAAGTTCTGGACCTCGTGCTGGTCTACGAGCTTTTAAATTTACTTCCTCCATTCGTCTTCTCACCGTACGCTCACTAACATTAACGCCTCTTGCGATTTGGAGCCGCTGGCGTATCTCAACAGCGGTCAGGTAGCGGTTTCTCAAAATCTCCATAACAATAAAACGATCGTCCCGGACCGATGTGCACCTTACGCCCCCACTGTCTGGCCTGCGGGTGTAGCGGCCTGTCTCCTGGTATCGTTTCGGTGAATACTGCATTGAGGACCGTGGTACGTTAAGCACAATAGCAACTTCACGCTGTGTCAGCCCTTGGTCAATTAATGCTACTGCTTGTGCAACTTGTGCTGGTGTTAATGGCATTTTTATTGGCTTTAAAGCACCTTTAGTAATTTAATTAAGACACAAGATCACAATAATTGAATAACCTTACAGTAAACTTTTCACAACACACAAATTTAAAATGTGAACTTAGTCGCTCAAATGACCCGATTCAACTAAAAATTAAAGAATTCGTCATGGTGCACTTAAACATAATGAATTACCCTCTTGAACTTGAGGGTAAACATTTTTTGACATACTTGCATAACAAACATTCATCAGAAACACTTAAAGCTTTTGCTATCGCGAGATAACCGCTTGGCCAAGTTTCCGTGCCGGTGAGTGTATAAAGCAGTGCTTATGTTATTTACTTTTTTTAAAATACCATTATTTTTACTGTAAAAAGAAATTACCTAAACTATTGGCCTTTTGAAGCGTGATTCTCGCAGCACGGTCACTACGCCTCGGCCTTTGGACGGGGAGGTTGTGTCGCTTACGATCAGAATATACATTACGCAACAGTACGACGTAAAATTAAAATGGGAAATAACCGTGATAAAAATAAGAAGCGGCTGGCTTGGCGTTAAGAAACAGGCATAAATATGATAAACCTAATGAAATAAGTGTCTAACGACCTTTCTACTTACAGTATTAGTGATTACAAACATATCGGTACATAGCATACGACGCGCGGGGAAGTGGGGGCGAAATTAGAATTTGAGCTGACTTACTCTTCCCTCTTAATACTTCATGCAATCTAAATAACGCCACATTAATAGATCATGAAATCGTAATAACGCCACATGCAATCTAAATAGTGCCACATTAATAGATTATGCAATCGTAATAACGCCACATGCAATTTAAATAACGCCACTTTAATAGACCATACAATTGTAATGACGCCACATTAACAGATCATGCAATCTAAATAGCGCCATATTAATACTTCGTGCAATCTAAATAACGCCACATTAATACTTCATGAAATCTAAATAACGCCACATTAATAGAACATGCAATCTAAATAACGCCACATTAATGGAACATGCAATCTAAATAACGCCTAATTAATAGAACATGTAATCTAAATAACGCCACATTAATAAAACATTCAATCTAAATAACGCCACATTAATAGATTATGAAATCGTAATAACGCCACCTTAATAGATCATGCAACCTAAATAACGCCACTTTAATAGACCATACAATTGTAATAACGCCTCATTCACACATCATGCAATCTAAATAGCGCCATATTGATACTTCAATAGAACGTGCAATCTAAATAACGCCACATTAATAAAACATGCAATCTAAATAACGCCACATTAATAGATCATGAAATCGTAATAACGCCACCTTAATAGAACATGCAATCTAAATAACGCCACATTAATAGGTCATGAAATCTAAACATCGCCACATTAATAGATCACAAAATCTAAATAATGCCATATCAATATATGTAGATCCTAATCAGGCGAACGTTGGACGGGTCGCTAGTATTATAAATTATAATATAAAGAAAAATGCAATAAAATTGAAAGTGACTTTATTTTGTGTTTTTTTTTTTTAAAAACATTTAAGTAAGTAGCTGTATTAAATGGAAGGACCCTGTGAACATTGATGCCTGCAACGCCATCGGGATATGAAAATGAATCGCCATGAAATTCCTCATAAATAGTTTTACTCAATCCGTTTGTTATTGCACTTGGTTATTGTTACCGTTTGCAGGTTATTATAATTAATATATTACTCACCGAGTACATAAATGTGAAAAAGGCCCATGTTCGGTACAAACGACGTTTGGGGGTTGTTGACGAAAGAATCGAGATCTGTGCGGGTGTAGACCTCATAGCAATTGCTTAAATCATAGGTTATTTGGGAATATACCACTTGATAAAAATAACGACTATCTTTAAGTTGTTAATTACTCAAACATCATTCAACGAGTGCAGCGCAAGACATACGTACCAATGAAAGCTTTTCACTCACTATCATTTTACTGTTTGCTGTTTTAAATCACAAACGTTGGACTACAATGAATTAAAATAGTTTTATATCAATATTATCTTGCTTTTACAGTATTCTTATGACGGGTAACCATATATTTTTGTATGTATCATTACTAACAGTTGGTCTACTACTGATCGCAGACCTCTGGTGATTACTATAATATACTATCCTAAACCACGTACGTCCATCGGCTGTTTGCTGCATCATATTATCTTTTGGGAACATTACTTTCCAGTTGTTGCTTCTTCGTGCTATATGGTTGGTCCATTAGCACTTCAGCTTATTGAACAGCTAGGTTGTACGCAGAAGAGCCACGCTGTAGCTGCGTTATGGTTGTAACACGAATGGGTCGGCTCGACCGGGGAAGGATCATGCTCTTACGGAATACCAGCGTAAAATAGCAGATTAACACTGCTGTGTTTCGTACGGTGAGTGCAGAGAACCGGAGGCCCTTGTTGCTGGAATTGAGGCATTCCATCTTATTCTTAAAGGGTGACAAAGCATCTGCATTTTGATTCTTAATTGAAGATAGATGTAGATGTATATGGGCCGCAGTATCCACTCTCCATCAGGTGGACTGTGTGCACGTTTGTCAACTATATTGTATAAAAAAATGTGGATTCGGTATTCTTATTCTACTTATCTTAGTTACAAATATTTCGTGCTGAAGAACCTCGATTTAGCCCCATCAGTACGAGCTATGAATTATCTAGTGATTACACATGCATAATTGCAATTATTGTAAAAATGTACGGCAACCTTGTAAACAAGAAGGAAGTCGATGGATGCAGGTGGTAGTGGAAGTTGGGGGGTGGTAGTCGGGGAGGGGGCTGTGCTCAGCAGAGGATTTGTTGAATAGCTGTAAAAAAGTATAAATTGAAGAAGAAGGTCTCTGATGCGTTATCACTTTTTACGTGGTAGAGCCATGCTGCAGCTATATTAATTGTATAGTTGTAGCACGAATGGGTCGGCTCGACCGGGAAGGACCGCGCTCTCACAGAATACCAGCGTCAAATAGCAGCTTAATGCTGCTGTGTTTCGTATGGTGAGTGTAGAGAACCGGAGACCCTTTTTACTGGAAAAGAGGCAATCCATCTTAGTCCTCAAGGTTGACAACGCATTTCTGCATTTTTATTCGCAAACGAGGATAGATGTAAATGTCTATGGGCCACAGCAACCACTTACTATAAGGTGGACTGTGTGCTCGCTTGTCACCCTTTTACTATAAAAAAAAAAAAAACTTCAAATGACTATGATTAAATGCTTGGCGACCTGGTTACCGATTTCGTTAAATGGGTGAAAAGGACCCCCACCATCTTAAAATTTTGTATGAATTTAGTCAAGTCTTGCTTAATAACTTTTAGTAAATTCTTTTTTAATGATAACTCAAGTCTTTAATAATTTTAAACTTTAAAATTGTGTGATATTCAGCTGATAATATAATAATTTATCGTTTATTTGCGATGACGATTTTAATTGTATTAATAAACTCTGTAATTACTAAACTAAACTGTCTAATGACTGAGCAATAATTTTTTAAATGTTTATAATATTCCACATTACCTGTTTTAATTTTAAGGTAAAATTCAACAAAAACTTGTCGTCTCTTGTGACCGATTAGTACCATGGGGACCTTTGGTATAAAACACGGTCCGTTTTTAGCGTCTACACATGTACCGCTAAGTTGAAGTTAACAACTTCATGTTAGTACGTTATGTAGGTCGTCGTGTTCGCGCTCGGACGGAGCACGCAGTTCAATTGCTAAAGTCCTACGCGATGCGGTTACGTTCGCTTTTACGGTTACCGTGTGAACGTAGTGCGACTGCACCTTTAGTAATATTCGGACAGTCTTATTTACCACATGATGGTAAGTGGTCATGCAGCCAAGATGGTAAAGCGCACTGACTCAGCCGATACATCGAAAATGAACATTTAAAATGGCTCCAGGCTATTGCCGGACTGATCCGAGTGAATACATAATTTCTAAAAAAACTTTAAAAAACGCCGTCATAAGTTCTAAAATTGTGTAGCGCCCGCGATGATTAAGACCGCTTAGAAATTGTCAGAATCTTAAAATATTAAAAAAATATTCATTAAAGTATAATCCAAATAATGTGCAAGTAAATTAAGAATACAATTCATGTTATGAATAAATATATTCATTACATGAATTGTGTGAGTGTTTCCCAAGCGTATAGATTAAATGATTTCGTTGTATTTTTAATTATAGTAATTTTAGAAGTGTTTTCGCAAATAATTATGATCGAGTCATAATTATACAATAATGTTTTTGAACAAGCAAATTCAAGATAAAAACGTGAATTTACCTATATAAAAATGCCAGTTTCGTTAGTGGTGTCATAGTCCTATACTATTCGATGAAAGGAGGTGCATTTTTTCGCTTTTTTATTTTCAAATAGTATTTACAATAAATCGCTGTTTATGTAAATGAATATATTAGTTTGAGAAATGTCTCTATTCCCACATGTAGGTAAATTCAGGTCTTATCGCTACCAAGATATCATGTTACATTTGCATATCAATTGAGAGACTGCGAGCGCGAGGTTAATCAAACATCTAATGAACCAATTTGCGATTTGAAACGCACTCTAGGTGGCTTTTCTCCATAGCTTAATGCAGATATGTATATTTCTAATATGGCGCGAAATCTAAATTAACTGATAAAATACAACCGCTACGTCAATTTGCGTCGTGATCAATAATAATTCGTGATTTCTTATATATTTATCGTAATATGAATATCTCAAATAATTAAGAAACTGCTAAGTTGCACAACCTTTTTTAACCGTGTATTTATACCATCCTTTGGGTGTCGTAAGAGGTAAGAGAGGAAAAATTAAAGAGGAGATTGACAGCAGCATCTTCCTGATAACAACTTAAAATATTAATAAAAACTGCGCAACTATGGCAAACTCCCCCTATGAGGCAATCTATGGGGGAGGCTTTTTTCAGCAATGTACTTTTTTCAACAATGGAATTTTTTCAGCAATGGACTTTACAGGCTGCAATGGATGGGAAAGTCAGCTGCTGAACCTGGGCATATTTTTTGTATATGAATGATTTGTCATTATCGATACGCCCGGCAGATTGGATTATCAACCATAGTACCCAGGCGTTTGATATTTCTCATGTCGCCTCTTAACTTATTCCACCTTGCAGACCATATTGAAACGATACTTTTAATCCAATATAGATTATAAGTCATAAGTATTGAAAGTGACTTTTTTTTAATTTACCACTGGTTTGGAAAAAAAACCTCTGTCCTGGGAAGAATCAGCAAGAAACCCCGCGGGACTATTTGTTTTAAATAACAGATTACAGTCATATATGTTACAATTAACAACACAATACAATTGATTAAAACTACTTATACGGATTTTATCGCGTTTAATTTTAATTATTTTTAATTCCCCACGTTTCGGGTGCTTTCCAGCACCCATGGTCACGGGGGACTCTTCCCCTCTTGTGCCGGAAAGCACCCGAAAACTCAGGAATTAAAAATAATTAAAATTAAACGCGATAAAATCCACAAAATTAGTTTTAATCAATGTCTAATATTCGCGTAAATATAAGAAATCATTATGTAACACAATACAAATTAGAAATAGCTTGGTAGCTCCATCACCCTTCCCAGGGGTTATTATCATCCATAAACTCCTTAATATGATAATAACCCATTTTATACAAACTTAGTTTAATAAAAATTTTGAATTTGTGGAGGTCAAATTTTGTATATTTTCTGGGATTTTGTTGTAAAAGCGTATTCAACGCCCCAAAAATGAATTAAGTGTGGATTGTGGACTCGGTGGAGTCGAGTAACTGGTACTACTACCTTGTGTCTGTTCCTGGTATTTACAGAATGAATATCACTTATTTTTGTGTACGTACATTACATTTTCACAAATGTATTGAGAGGCCAAAGTTAATATACTAATTTCCTAAATTTTTTATCTGAGAGTCGTCTTGGGTAATTGATTCTCTTTCACCGCCACAAAAATACAGCACCTGTTGCATCTGTTAAGTAACATTGAATACTCTTTAGAATATAAAGAGCAAATTTTTTTGCATTGTTGCATCAGTGGTTTTGTTGCATTAATTAGTCCGTTTTAAGTTTAGTAACCGCTTAAAATATAGACTAAACTAAAATAGTAACTATAAGTTTCCGCATTATAATATAATTAAGTAAGTAACATAAATTGTATTTCTACACGTGATACAATTCAATGCCTACTGATGTCATTATTTTACAAATTACGTGAACAAAGTCACACCTTTCAATTTCGTGCTATGAATTAATATAATATTATTTCAACTTTAAGTCCAGTCTCGTGTTACGGGACTTTATGCTAATTTAGTCCTACACTGAACTGTCTTAGAACGGTGTTAGATTCGACAACACGAAAGCGGTAGCTAACACTAATAAAATGCAAGTTATGGTTTAGTAGAATTTGTACAATAACTTTGTACGATATCTAGATGTAACACGAGCGGAATATAAAAATCAATTGCTTAAAAAACTGAAAAAACTTTGAAGTATGAAGTTTTACAATATCTAACAATGTTTTGGATATTTTTTTTAGCTTTTTACCTCACCTCGTGTTTCAGTCTGGGTAAATTTTAATTAGTCTAAGAAGGAAAATGTTAGCTCTGATAAAAAATTATACGAAAGAAAAACACAATAGTCACACGCAGTTACAGTAAACACTTGTAATTGGACTCCGCCCTACAGTCTAATAAATGCACCATCAGCAGCTCCTGATAGACTTTCCAATCTCTGCTGCTTTTCTTGCATGACGTCACGCTTTTCATCTCGTTTTGTCATTTTAAAGAGATTGCAACATCTAAAAAAAGTATGGGGCCTTATATAGCGCTATAGGTAAAAACTCCAATACGTACAAAACAGAAACAGTACTTTGTAGCATCATACGTTGACTATGCAGTCGCCAACGCATGCTACAAAGTACTGTTTGTTTTTAAGAAACAATAGTAAAGGCTCAATAAAAGAGGCTCTTTCGTCCTTTGTGTTGCATGGTGTAAAAAATGGCAAAAGGAAAGATTGCACCTTATGTCTTTTGTGTGCTGGTAATGGAAACTAAGAGAATATTAACTGACACGTTGTTATGAATGCCGTACTGTAAAATAATAATGTATCTATCGGATGTCTTAATACACAATGTATTTATACAAAATACATTTAATGATCAGTCATCATTGTCTTTGTTTGTTTGTAGTTACGTTTTGTGCTAAATATCAGCGATTTTGCCGGACGGGTGTATACTACTTAATGATGAAGTATGTTAAATTAGTTGGTTCATTGATCGTTATAAGTGATCGTTAAGTCAGAATCGATTTTAATGTATTTGTAATTTTATACGTAGTGGAGCCACGCTGCAGCTATATTACATAGTTGTAGCTCGAATGGTTCGGCTCGACCGAGGTAGGACCAAGCTCTCATAGAATACCAGCGTAAAATAGCAGCTTAAGGCAGCTATGTAAGTGTAGAAAACCAGAGCGGAGACCTTTTTTATTAGAAACGAGGTATCCCATCTTAGTCCTCAGGGGTGACAACGCATCTGCATTTTGAATCTTAATCAAGGATAAATGTACGTAGATGGCTACAGCATCCACGTACCATCAGGTCAGACTGTGTGCTCGTTTGTCACGCTAATTCTATAAAAAATTAATGTTTTGAATTAAAGCTGCCAAATTAGGGCTGATCAGTGCATATCCATCTCATCATGATATTGATGAAACTCTGACCTGGAACAGGTGCAAAGCTTTTTCTTTAATAAAATAGAAGTGACAAATGAATTTACAGTCCAATTGATGGTAAGTAATTGCTGCCAACCATGAACACCTGCAGCTAACTTCATAATATGACATAAATGAATTTATCAAATTCTGCCGTGACGGTCACCTCAAGCGAATTGTTGTTGACGTATTAAATTTTAAATTGACAAATGATTTAGAATTTGTAAGTTTGACATTATGCATTATGACATGACTATATCTGTATATTTTTTTATGGTTTTATTCAAATTTATACTAAATATTATTGCAATATCGTATTTTTTAAATATTAATTATTCAACTGCACGTTGACGTAATATTTGCATACGGATAAATCGGCAAAACATGCATGTTCATAATATGTTATGAGACCTAAAAATGTACCATATTTTATGCAAATAAACATTAATTATTATTTTATAAAGCAAGCAACATCATGGACAGGACAGGACATGCCTCACAAACTGTAATTTATTTAGTTGATCCTTGATAGAATCAGGCGTTACTTTGCGGAAGTCCATTATAATAAAAAATAAAAATATAAATTTCCTCGCCACCTTCCGCGAAACAAATACAATGATGCTAAACTTAGCGGTCAGCCGCCGTAGAGTCTACATTACCTGAAGATGCCTCGTGTAGAGGCGAAACACGTGTCGTATTATCGTCGATGGTGTGTCTTGCCTGGAATAGTGGTGTTGGGAGTAGTGGTGCTGGGACTAGTGGTGACGGAGTTAGTGCATGCAATTGAGGGAGGGCGGGAGGTGCTTTTCAATCCAGGTAAGACACATCATTGTATTTGTTTAGCGGAAGGTTGCGAGAAAATTTATATTTTTATTTTTTATTAGTTGATCTTTATAATAGGTACACATTAAAATCATAGATATTAAGGGCGGACTTAATGGCACTACTATTTGTCGTCAAAAATAGTTAATGGGTAGTACCAACTCAAACGGATTCCTATACAAGAAATATGTGCTGCTACCTAGAAACAGCGGTGACTCATGAAAAGAAACCAACGGTGGCAAATCCTTCTTCGTATAAGAAAGACGAATTCATTAATAGACTCCTTTCGGCCTAGTATAGTAATGTTGCAAAAAATATAATAAAAATTTGGAAAATCCAAAATTGCACGCCTCGTAATCTCATTTGATTATATAAAAAATATCTCCTTTCCATATCGGAGACGAAAGAGGAGATCCATGAGAATATTTTTTTGTAGAAAACTACCAGTTGTTTTTTACATTTTCATTAATTACAGTTAAACGAGACCAAATTACTCAGTGATTTTTAAAAGGAACCTGTGCGTTGAGATTTTAAACCTAATAAAAAAAATTATTTTGATACATTAATTTTAACGACCGCAATCGTGCGCCATCCACACACACAGACAGTTCTTTTAAAAATAATAGAAACATGAAAACGAGTGATTTTTCTCGATATATGTGTATTTTTATTATTCAAAAAGTACAATATTAAAAAAATTAAGAAATTTTTAGCTCAGAAAACTACTGGATTTCTATTAGGTGAGAGTAAAGCACAACCTCAACGCTTCGCTTACGAGGCGTGCAGCAGAACTCTTCTTCCATTAACCAGAAATTTCTAAAGTTTTTCAAGAAAAATAAGCAATTTATTCTTTCATTTCTTGAAAACATGGCCTACAAATTATTTTCCGTGTCTGGATTGTGTGATTTCTATGCATCTAAAATGCAGCCATAATATAGAAACAATATATAAGTGTACTATGTGTGCAAACGTACTGTTATCATAATTAAAAAATAATTAAGTTACTTTATCATTATAATTTTATAAATTCTTTCCAACCTGCCGAATGAATCATGCCAGTTCGACACACAATGAGATTACACAAGTCATACCAGTTTCTATTTGTATTGTCCTACGACTAACTGCTAACTGGTAGAGAAATGTATTGCATTCTCACTGGCGTGTGGTAATGTAGACTATTTACATAAACGCTTTAGAAAAACATTCTTCGATGACATATTTACGTCCTATATTTTTCTTATTGTTGTTGTAAATGTGTAAATTATTTCTGTCGTCATTCGCTCGACGTGGTTTTTAAATAATTCGTTGCTTTTAAAATATTTCGGTTTTTATTTTGTAAATGTTTGTTTGAGGCATAATTATGTAGTAAATAATATTTTTAAATATGTAGGTGCGTAAAGTTGTACACATACATACATTTTATTTGTAAAACAGGCTTTTGTTGTGTGACATCAGCCTACCTTATATTATTGTTAGTTACTTATAGGTGAGGAAATCTGCGCAGGCGACTGAACGTTAATTAAGAAATGATGACAAAAAAGCAATTGAAATGTTTTTCTCAACCTACCCACGCTTATCTACTTACCTACTTATCTGTCCTCTACAATTTTGGACTTTTCAAGGCAAGACTAAATAGATATTTTCTGTTTAACGTATTTACTATCTAAGACGCAATAACAACTTGACATTTGGGTGCGATTTTGGGCAAGATAGGCGTATTTTATTTTTGTTAAAATACTTCGTTGTAAATAATATAAGAATATCCACTGGCCCGTATCGTCTGCCGTAGGTGTCGTACCATATCATTCACCATGTTATTCAATTGGGCCTAACATCAAATTTACAATTAGAGTTTACAAACATTTCGGATATTTGTCCGCAAATATAAGGAACTTTATATAAAATTAAACTATCTAAATGTGTAATCACTTTAATGAATAATTTCTTACTTAATTTGGCAGTATTTTTGATATACAACGACCCTTTTAAAGTTCTTAACTATTACAGTTGTAAGAGTTAACGGAGTGAAATCTTTAACTTTGTCTTTTTATACGAAGGGAATGATTTAGTTTACTTTGATTTCTTCTCTTTAAATTAAGATTAACTTTTACTTACTTTAACCAATCAAGTTAAGCTAAAATGATTCTAAGACATGACTTTATATTTTCACATTCTTTACAGATTTAGTTACGTAAATCGCTGTGTGACACATTTTTTGTTTAGTGTACTTTTTTATATGATTGGGTGACAAACGAGCACATAGTTCACCTTATGGTAAGTGGTTGTTGTGGCCCATAGACATCTACATCCATCCTCGATTACGAATCAAAATGCAGATGCGTTGCCACCCGTGAGGACTAAGATGGAATGCCTCGTTTCCAATAAAAAGGGTCTCCGGTTCTCTACACTCAACATACGAAACCTACTATTTCACGCTGGTATTCTGTGAGAGCGTGGTCCTTCCCCGGTCGAGCCGATACGTTCGTGCTACAATTTGTTTCAATACTAAGCAAATGTATATAAAATGTTATCCTATTTTAGATTTGAATTGTACTAATACAGGAAATATAACTCTTGGCGTTTGATGATGTGTAGTGTCAGAGATCAATTATTATATTTTAAAGAATTTGGATTAGCTTATGATATATAAATTTCATGCTACTTTTCTAAATAAATGTACCCAATTATTGTGATAGCGTAAGCACTACCTACTTCATTTTAATCTCGTGTCTCAGTATCAGGCTGTTTATTGCTATAATATATGTCTCAAGCTAAACTATAAAAATAATATTCACTACATATTAATGATTTCTTATACTCGTATGTACTCGAATACTTGACATTGCTTGAAATTACTTTTATGTATTTTATTTAAATTAAACGCGATAAAATACCTAAAATTAGTATTATTTAACACACACTATATTTATGATATAAACGTTATGAAATTTTAAAATCCTTTATCGATTTACATTATTTGCATTACTAGATTCCAGTGTTGCATTTTCTTTATTATACTTGACATTCCTACAGCTAACAAGTTCTATCATCTATAATTCAGCCAACCTTTGTCCTCGCTCGTTTTCAAACACACGGTCGGACATATGTCGTGTACCTTATTGAATGCTAATACAGGCTGTTCTTGAACGATTTGTAATTATTTGTATTTGACTGTGTTTGCATCGATAGCGTCGGGGCACGTTCGCGTCGTCTTCGAGTCCCGTTGAATGGCATTCAGTCGAGACCCGCCAGGAAGATATTCGCTATTTTAAAATAGAACTTAGTATTTACGCCGCCTCACTGTCCCGCCTACGTTGTACGGCCGATCTATAAATTGTGCTTCGTTATGCGAAGCGGCGTCTGAAACGGCAGGTGGGCCTTTACACCCCCAGGTGTAACCACCAGGATTTGTATCTGTAACATGGACCGATGTCGCTATTTATTAGGCGATAATTGTTGATATATCGTTACGTGTGTTCGTTATTTTAATTAATTGTTAAGTACACACGCACATTTATATTTACCCGGGGCTAAATGCGTTCACAAAATATATTATAAAAATATTTTTGATGAAATTTCAATACTCCTTGATTTGATTCATTTGTTGTTTGATATCATCTTAACAGAATCTATCTCAGAAGAAAATGCTAAGTAATAGTCGTCCATTTGTTTGATGTACCAGAAATCAAGAAATATATAATAATTATGGAACATGCTTTATCTTTATTGGTCTTTCCGAATCGAATGCTAATAGGGGATTTTCAAGAATGTGCCAAATCACATCAACAAAGTAGGCATTACCACACTTGGCCGGCGGATTGAATAAAAACGGCTTGGGCGACTCGGTTTGTCTTCACTATCTTCTCATTTCTTGACAAATATAAGCAATAAATTAAGCGTTTAATGAAATTAGTTTCACAATACCATAAAATTTTTCTCATCTAATTTTACCTATCTCACAAAAACACACATATATATGTGGTAGCGCCACGCTACAACTGTATTTGTTATGGCACAAGTGTATCCGCTTGACCGGGGTAGGACCGCGCTCTCACGGAATACAGCGTAAAATACCAGCTTAAGGCTGCTGTGTTTAGTACGGTGCGTGTAGAGAGCCGAGACCCTTTTTACTGGAAATGAGGCATTCCATCTTAGTCCTCACGGGTGACAACGCATCTGCATTTTGATGTTTAATTGAGAATAAATGTAGATGTCTATGGGCCACAGCATCCACTTACCATCAGGTGGACTGTGTGCTCGTTTGTCACCCTTATCTTACTCTTATATATATAAATCAATTGCTGTCCGTTAATTTTTTGTAAATATTTGAATTTGGATGGTTTAAAGACTCAATTGGACGCGGTAGGTGGCGCTGTTGTCGAGATCCAGAAATCACCCGTGCGAAGCCGGGGCGGATTGCTAGTTCTATATAAAGAAAACGTGGTATATAAAAGTCCCAGACCAACATGAGACTACCATTTCTTATTAATATGGGATTGAATCTATTAGCTACAACAATTTCTAATTGTGACTTCACTAAAGTAAAATTGCTGAATATTTGATGTTATAAGTATATCAAAAATTATTTTTTTTAAATACATTTTTTTATAGAATAAGGGTGACAAACGAGCACACAGTCCACCTGATGGTAAGTGGATACTGTCGCCCATAGACACATTGATCCTCGATTAAGAATCAAAACGCAGATACGTTACCCCTGAGGACTAAGGTGGAATGCCTCATTTGCAGTAAAAAAAGTGTTTCCATATCTCTAGACTCACCATACGAAACACAGCAGTATTAAGCTGGTATTCTGTGAGAGCGTGGTCCTTACCTGGTCATGGCGACCCACTCGTGCTGCAACCATAATATAGCTGCAGCATGCCTCTATCACGTATAAACATACATATTACATCAAATAACATTACTCGTGAATCAATCCGTTTTATAATTTTAATTCCTAAGAAAATATATTATTGCCACTTTCCTCGTTATAAGCATTGCACCCATTGCTTTTTCTGCAGTTAATATTGAGTGAGCTAAACTGTCGGTAGATCAACTTCACGTCATCGTTTGTCTTCGCTCTGGAAACAAGTTCGAATCGGCGGTAAAGTGCATTCGCAGTCATTTCATATTGGCAAATAATCCAGTCTATTTATTGCTTATTTATTCGGGTATTTGTGGCCGGTCGTAGGCGTGGCCACTTCCCACGGTGTTGAAGTCCAGTGAAGGTTTGCGAGCGTTGGAACGAACCTTTCTTACAAATATTACCTTATAATAATATCACTTGATGCTTATCACAGTGTAAGCGAAATCGAAGGTATTTTGTAGGCTTAGTATTAAATACAATTGCTAGAGTAAAAATTGTTTATCGTGTCAAGTGAAGCGCGATGAGCCTAGTTCATGCAAGTGTGTTATTTCGTGAAATTTGTTTTGAGCTCTAAAATAAGCAATTCGGGTATATTTTTCTAATTCTACATTTCCAAAAATCCACGTTGTAATGGCTAAATTGAGTATAAGACCGTGCGGTGCTAGAAAATCAAGCTGCCATGAACTATTTGTATTGTTTGATGTATGCGTGATGGTGAACTTCGCGACTTTCGCGAAATTTTGAAAAAAATTCTATTTGAATAAAACAGTGGGTGGCGTTCTTTCCCCCCTTTTATTTTCTATATTTATTAACTCTATTACGAGTGTTATTACATCTAATTACCATTTCTACGCGGATGACTTACAGCTTTATTGTCATTTTCCGGTGGGTGATACAAATAATGCAATTGCAGTCATGAATGCGGATCTGAGCCGCCGCATCTGTGAATGGTCTGCATCCTTCGGACTATTAGGTAATCCCACGAAATCTCAGGCCATCATAATAGGCAGTAGGTATTTGCGTAATAGATTAGAATTTACTTCACTACCTCTAGTTTGTTTTAATGGCGTTCCTATATCCTTTGCCAATACTGTCAAAAACTTAGGCCTCATATTTGATCACCATTTAACATGGACCACGCATATCGCTGAGGTTAGTCGCAAGGTCTACTTTACGTTGCATTCGCTTAAATGTCTACAAAATTTCTTACCCCCTAAAGCTAAAATATCACTCGTGCTTACTCTTATCCTACCTCTCCTTGATTATGCGGATGCCTGTTATTTGGATGTTACAGAGGAGAGCTTTTTAATAAACTTGAGCGCTTGCAAAATCAGTGTATCCGTTTTATATTTGGGCTCAAGAAATTTGACCGTATATCTCAGTTTCGTAAGCAACTCAAGTGGCTCCCTATTCGACTTTGAAGGAACATTCGATTGTTATGTCTCCTCTATAACATTTTGCACAACCCTTCTTCTCCCACATACCTCAGAAGCTGATTTTCCTTCACCCATCCTCCGAACTCTCTTGACTTTCCCGTCTATAATTCCGGTTTTTACTCTCCGAATCTTTATTGGTATTCAAGAAACGTCTTAGAGATAACTACTTTGCATCCTGTTAATTAATATGTATTATTCTATTGTATTAGTTTAGTTTATATATTATATCATATGTAACTATCGTATTTATTATTATTATTATGTATGATTTATTTTATTTTTATTGATTGTTTTATTTTATATAATTTACGTAACATTGTGTATGTTATTTATTTTTAGTAGTACTAATGTATGCACTAAGTTTGCAATTTCAATATAATTTCCTATATGGGTCTACTGGAAGATATTTCAGCTAATTATGGAATAAGTAGAACCTTTGTACGAAATTACTATAATACTGCTTCTGTATCTTGATGTGTGTACATAAAATAAATTAAAAAAAAACTTTTGATTTTGCTTTAGCATTTTTAATATTCAACTTGTGATTTGTTCTGAGATCTTTTTAGTATGCGAAAAATTGATGTAATTATTCTGATCTGGATGTTTGTACATGTGCATTTACGTATAAAAATGCCTCCACATTAAGGAGGAAATTTGTAGTGTAGGAGTATCATTTTATTCCGAAAAATCTAAGTTTTTACGCCCTCTAAATCGTCTTACACCAGAATTAGATTTATTGCGGCTTTCTTCTTGTCGTTTGTTTATTTAAATGCTTCATGCTAAATCTCATGATTCTAGGTCAACGAGAAGAAGTACCTTATAGGTTTTGATGAGTGAGTTTGCGAGTATCAAAATGTGTTGGATTATTTCCTGCCACCAAGGCGGCACCACTTAATAATTAGATGTAATATTTGAAAGATTTCATAGCGGAGAAGTTCATTTGTTAGAAAACTGTAAAGATTTGTTTCTGTACTGTCTGTATTAGTTATATTTTATATAAATTATATTAAAAATAAATAAACAAAACCACAAATATTGCTTGAATATTTACACCTCCAAGAAAATATAGATCTGCTATCTGCCCCGTCTTTTAGCTTTTTATTTGCTAATTTTTTCTTTTTAAATATGATATAATTGTATATTATTTGCTTTTTTGATAAAAGTTTTTTTTGAGCGCGAAAATATTTTGTTTCGTTCTCTTAAAAAAATGTTAAATGTTTGATTTGCATCTGTCAATTTATTTTCAACACTCACACATCAACACCGGTAGAGATAGCCATTAAGAATGGCATCGACCCTTTCCTTTCCGACTTTTTGGAAAATTGTACAGAAGACCAAAGAGTATAACATGCCATTTTGCCTGTGTATGTGGACTATGAGAAAGCCTTTAAATTTACAGCCTATAATCCTACCGCTGTGTTGGCTCGGGTCGTATCGGATTACCGTTCCATCAGAGTATGAGAATGAGGAAATAGGGGGTGCATCTGTGTTTGAGCATGAACTCGGGCACTATAATTCCGTCGTGCGCAGGTGGCCAGTCTCCGTTGAAAATGGCCGCCATGATTGAATTCAGTCTTGAGGATATTATGACACTTTAAGGCGAATATGTTGTAAAATGGTCCTATAGGTACATAGTTAGAAGTACCTATGCTTTGTAAAATTGGTATCAATTATTAATAGCACAAAATAACATCTTAGTGTCGGACAGACACACTCAGATTTGTATTATGTACGTGGTAGAGCCATGCTGCAGTTATATTAGTAGTATAGCTGTAGCACGAATGGGTCGGCTGAACAGGGGAAGGACCACGCTCTCACAGAATACCAGCGTGAAATGGTTGCTTAATGCTGCTGTGTTCCGTATGGTGAGTGTAGACAACCGGAGACCCTTTTTACTGGAAACGAGGAATTCCATCATCTTAAACCTCAAGGGTGACAAAGCATCTGCATTTTGATTCGTAATCGAGGGTAGATGTAGATGTCTATGGGCCACAGCAACCACTTACGATTTAGTGGACTGTGTGCACGTTTGTCACCCTATCCTATAAAAAAAAACATTTGAATTTTAACTACGTAGCGTGGCTTTTAATTATACCTACTGATTTTCTCACCCTAAAATTCCCGTTGAATTACTGTTTCCCCCTTACTTATCTGAAGACTTACACCTCAACCGACCTTTTTATTTTGGTTAGGCATCTTCCCGTCGCATTATACGTTATTTGAGCTTTCATTTCAATAGCTTTTACCGACCGCGTTAAGTACCAGTCGATGAATATGCATGTAATGTCCGTTTGTACACTGCTTTTATGATTTATATCCACCCGCTGCCATGTTTGGCTCGTTCCGATCTATGAATAGTTGCCATTATCATGCCACGGGACCGTTTACATGGTTTCTTCGTTGACTCATTAGCATAAGTACTTGCATGTTGATAATCAAATGTTACATTAATTATATTTAGAAGATGTTATGCTAATTGTACCGCTATCTATTAGCGATCTACGTGAAATTACTATATTATCTTGTGATGTGAACACGTCCGCAGTAGGAGCAAGGAAACCGATATAAATCAGATGATCAGCAAGCTGACGATGAACCGGATGGGCCGGCCATGTAGCCCACCCCAGTAGAAGAACCCACAACCGAAGGCGATCGAAGGTTTTGAGTGGCAGCCTCGAACCGGTGGGCGAAATGTAGGACGGACCCCCACTAGATAGGGGCGAACTGCTAAGTGATGCAGGAAGTCGATGGATGATATTCAGCAGTGGAATTGTGATGGGTGGCAATGATGATAATGATGAGGATCTTGTACGTGAGTGTCTTACAATGAAATGTTTTATTTGGGTTCACGTAAGAATCAATTGTCAATTGTCAAAGATACCATAAAGATCTAAATCTTCAATTCTTAAATAGCAGTGCAAATTGGTCGATAAAGAATGGACCAGAAATCAACGAAGTATCCGTTAGAATACGTTAAAATATATTGAATACCAGCTTGTTAATGACTGTAACAGACGTGTCGTGCGTTTGATGCTGTACCCCGTCGACAGTCTGATGGGATGATGGATTCCCTTAAACCGTCACCATCCGGCAAAAATATGTCTAATGAGGCTAAAAATGAAAATACCTGATCATTTTAAAACATAACAGACAATCATTACGGAATTTTGGCATAAAATTAACATTACCTAAAAAAAAGGAACAAACCCAAATATTTCGTATTTATCTAAGATTATTATTAGACTCTTAAATCTTAGACTATTACATTCTATGCTTTACATATCAAAACAAACCCTTTTTCACCCCCGTGCCTCGCCAAGCACGTAAAGCCGTTAATCCTGCGCCTGATCTCTCTACGGTCATGTCAAATTACCGTCCCATCCGACTATGAGGGTAAGGAAACGGAGAGTGCGCATCATGCATAAATTATTTGCCAAATCATGGTTTCCTTAGAAAAGTCATTAGCACCTTCTCTCGTCCCGTGTATGTCGTAATACCAGAAGCGGTTGCTCTTATAGATGTTATGTTTGTCAGTTACGTATTTCCAAAAAAAAAAAAAAAAACTAAGAAACTTATCCACAGTAATCGATCACAGAAAAGTCTGAAAAGTCAACTCAAATTAGCAATTTAATTCATCGCCAGTATTTTGCAGTTGCAAAAGAAAGTATTAAGTATAAATACTCGATATCTCTTCTGTATAATCTTTTTAATACCTGAACATCTTTAGAGTATTTCCTACTATAAAAACTTCTTTACTGCCAGGTCGAACAGTTCCCGCGTTCAGCGCACTTTCTGCTCCCACCTAATTAGATTCACTGTTCAGATACCCTTTAGCTAAAATATATGGACTTTGTTAAATGCCTGCATTCCTTGAAAACATTTTAGATAAATGGCCATAATAAAGCGAAAATACTTCGATTTAGTCGTTGTAAAATCGAAAAATTTATTTAAAAAAACACCAATGTGTAAATCTATAATATAATATAGTATAATATATTATAGTAAAATAAATTCTTTTTATCTTAAAACAATTTATTTTATACTTGGCGTTAATAAAGTAAAATAAAAGTTTTGCGTCATTTTGAATGAATTCGTACTTTCTACTTCCATTCCATTACATCCTATAAAAATTCACTGCTGAACATGGGCCTCCTCGGTTTTTTTTTTATAGAAGGGGGGGCAAACGAGCATGCGGCTCACCTGATGTTAAGTGACTACCGCCGCCCATGATCAACCGCAACACCAGGAGAATCGCGGGTGCGTTGCCGGCCCTTTAGAAAGGAGTAAGCTCTATTCTTGAAGGTGCCCAGGTCGTATCGGTCCGGAAAAATCGCCGGTGGTAAACTATTCCACAGAGAGGTTGTACGTGGAATAAAACTAAAACGGTTGCTTCGTAGGAGGAATTTCGCCATATTTACCACGCTTGGCGTCCGGTTTGGCAACCGCAGTTTTTAGTATTTTAAGTTGATAACAGGAAGATGTTGCTGCCCAACTCCCGTTTCCCTCTGTCGCCTGTTGCAGCATCCACGGAATAAACATACACCGCCACAACACGGTAAAAAACCTACATTTAAGGGGATAGAGTAAGTCGGCTCAAATTCTAATTTCGTCCCCACTTGCCCGCGCGTCGTATGCTATGTACCGACATGTTTGTAACGACTAATACTGTAAATAGAAAGGTCGTTAGACACTTATTTCATTAGGTTTATCATATTTATGCCTGTTTCTTAACGCCAACCCAGTCACTTCTTATTTTTATTACAGTTATTTCCCATTTTAATTTTACGTCGTCCTGTTGCGTAATGTATATTCTGATCGTAAGCTTCGCAACCTCCCCGTCCAAAAGCCAGTAACGGGAATCAAGCTTCCGCGCCGATAGTTTAGGTAATTTCTTTTTACAGTGAAAATAATGGTATTTTAAAAAAAGTAAATAGGTAACATAAGCACTGCTTTATAGTTAGTTCAGTTAGTATACAAAGTTTCATGATCTTATTTAAAGTATTTTATGAATAACAGCTGTTTATTGTTTATTTTGGAGGTAACTTTGGATTTTTTTCTATCGAGAAAATTTTACTAAATCGTGTTTTCGTCTAACATAACCCTTAACATTAATCCTCAACTATATCATATATTTATTTCAAAACTAATGCTGCAATATTTTCGGCATAACGAAGGATCTTGCTAAGCCATTTGAGATTATATTTCCCCTTAACAATTTCTACAATTTAACATAGACTGGTAAACGCACTACGATTATATCGTTATATGCTTACTGGAATATCAGGTGATTCCGGGGTGAGAGAATCTATGACCATATATCGTCTGGTAAGTAATGTAAGGCGACTTTAGGAAGTGGTAGTATAACCATCGAAGGATGCAATGTGAAAACAAAATGCTTGTAAACAAAAGATGATTCCGTACTGCAAATAGGCAGGGACTCAAACCATACGGTCACTTTTACGCCCTTTTAGAAAGTTAACGTAATGTATATGCAACATTCTTTTATTTTCCATTCAGAAGAAAATTTATTCGAATGCAATTCGAAGACACGTTTGTAAAAACCACAAATACGCAAGAATGTATATAGAACCGTTAGTTTTGATAATACGAGAACCACTCTCATCACTTCACTGAGAATACCCATTTACAGCTACAACTGTGACAACACTGTAGCTCGGTCGTGAACCTACATAAGTACAATGCATAAGACTGGCTGTTGTTACCATGTCTCCTCATTAAAACATAAAAGATTTTAGGCGTGCATTTCTTACGACTTTCAAGATTTTGTAAGTTGTACTTAGCTGTCAGAGCCGTGGTAGCTCAGAGGATAAGCGTACGTCCTAAGGTGTCATAGTGCGTTAGCAAACTCAGTTCAATTCCCACTGGTGCCACTGAAATTATATTTTAAGTCGTGATTTACCACGTTTTTTTTTATTAAACTGAAATGACATATGAACTTCAGGGTTCATGGTAAGTGGCTACTGCAATTCCCGGACATACGCAAATAACTTCAAATAAAGAAGCCTTTTTATTACGTGGTAGAGCTACCCTGCAGCCATATTATAGTTGTAGCACAAATGGG